>CM060628.1:10687500-11287500 GCA_030578275.1 Meda fulgida | reverse complement strand
TACTGTTGAGTTTTTGAAAATTTTCAAAGCATTTTCCCAAAATATGTGTAAAAATAAGATTTGTCACCAAAAATCATTCCATTTGCTGAAACACGGAAAAAGTTATGGCCAAATTAAGACTCAAAAATACCCCATAGTGGCTGAAAACAGCCACAACAGCACACAAGGGCTAGAATCATTCTAAAAGCAATAATTTAACTGCTGTTAATTTTAATGTTAAAGGTTCTATAATGATATAAAATACCGATATTTGAAAAGGAAGCATTGCATCTGATACTCTTTGACTTTTAGTGTCCATATCTTTGTCGAAAGCCTCAATTTTGGTATTAGCATGTTTCAAGAGGGGAGTATTCCCCCAAAATCCTCTGCATTCTTACATTCATACATTTAGCCATGGTTCACAATCCAAGTAATTCCTAATGGATAAAATAAAGTACCTCCCTAATTTCGATCTTGATGAAAATGCTGTTTTACTTTATGGAAGGAAAATGCAAATGTCATTTAATGTAGACTAAAACTATCAATGTATGACACAAACACACTGAATCTGTTCATAGTGTACGTTATCATTAACATTAACCGCATTGAAATCCAGCATTTTGCTTGGATAACAGACAGATGTTGCTTCAAATTTTGAATTCTTAATGCTCTTTCCCAAAAAATGAGATGTTACCAGGTCTCCCCAAAACTATGAGATAACCTGATGTTTGCTATGGATTTTGCTTGGATAATTTCTGTGAGAGAGTTCAAAAGTAATGAAGTTGTAACAAACCTAGCAAAAAAAAAAATTAATCTGGACAAGTATTCTGTTTGTATGGCTTATTACATAGTCTTATTGTATACATTGTTCCAATCAGATTTCAAGATTTATTACAGAAAAATGTGCTATGCCAAAATACACTGAACAAAATTATAAACGCAACACTTTTGTTTTTGACCCCATTTTTCATGAGCTGAACTATGTACACAAAAGGCCTATTTCTTTCAAATATTGCACTTCTCCTTTGCCGAGATAATCCATCCACCTCACAGGTGTGGCATATCAAGATGCTGATTAGACAGCATGATTATTGCACAGGTGTGCCTTAGGCTGGCCACAATAAAAGGCCACAGTTTTATCACACTGCACAACGCCACAGATGTTGCAAGTTTTGAGGGAGCGTGCAATTGGCATGCTGAATTTTAAAACGTCAGCTGTGACATATATGGGAACTCTTCCCTTCTCCACTTTCGCTGAAGAAAAGATATTTTCTGATTGGGTAGGACAGAAATGCATACATTGCATTTTTCAAGTTTTCCTGGATTTCCCTGAAGACTAAATTATTATTTTTCTTCTTCTTTTGTCTTCAGGGACTGAACTGTGTTACTTTATGATGAACATTCCTACTCAGTAATTTTTGGGAATTTGAAAACAAAACACTGAACTTGAAATTGATAAACTGAGGTGGAATTTCAGAAATTGATGTTGGGAAATTTTTATTCTGTGTTTATCATTTATTTGAAATATTGTGTGTTACTGTTATCTATTTGTTTTTTGTTTTTGTTCTTCTTTGATTATTTCAATTTCAAAAGATACAACTCATGCAAAAGAACAAACAAATAGAAAAATGTTTACCTTTTGATTAATTAGCTGTATTCCAATAGTGTTAGTGGTAAATTTATTTTACTCTTAAATTTTTTTTTTATATCCTCTTTGCAAATTTTTGCTTCAGTGAGTCGATCCACGTCTTCTGATTCTGGTCCCATGGTTAGCGTTGGTGCATAGTTTTTGCTTTTATAGCGACCTAGTAACTGAGACGAGTGCTACCTGCCGTGCGCTACATACAGTATGTGTTGCATGCAAACTTGTGCACAAATTATTCACTTTCCAAGTGGAAGCCACAGTCAGGGTGCAGTGATTTGGAGGTGGAAGGAACAACTCATCTCTGCTCGTTACCGGCAATCAACTCTGCGATGAGCGCAGTCACACTCTTCTCCTACACTCCCCATGGGAGTACAAGCACAGTGGGATGAGAAAACCAGGTCCCCTGAAGGGCGTCTCGACCACCGTCTCACACAGCCTGAAGTATAAAGACTGACGCACCAGGACCCATTACATATTAAAATAGAACACAGAAAGAGATGCCAAGCAAAAGTATACTTTTAATTTTCTTTTTATTTGTTTGTAACGAATAGGTTGCATTATGCATTATGAAACACAAATTTCCTCGCCTCCTGCTGATATATCATTCATTAGTGCAATCTTTCCATGAAATAATCATATTGGGAATCAAGCACACAGCAAAGGTTGCATAAAGCTCTCTTTCCCCATCAAACACACTCACAGAAACCCGCATAAACACACCTCATTTCCCCCAGACAAAAAGATTAGTGTACAGAGCATGATACGGGTGACTGCACTAGGGCAACCTCTTCCTATTTTCTGAAAAAACACGCACACATTTCACTCTAGCTCTGTCTCTCTCATTTCACACTTCTGTGTCTGTCTGATGGTGTCCAAACATCCTCTGGCTCTTTCTGTTCATTCCAATCCTTCAGAGACATACAACCCATACACACTCACGATGTCTGACACATATTGTGAGCTTAAACCATAGACCACAGGTGATCATCTCCTCTTGAAAAAATGTCTTTGTTAAAAAGGTATTTTTCTCTTGGTGAATTTTTGTGCTCAGGTTTGAGACTTGCTTCTGGCTCAGGCAGGTTTGGCTCGTCAACTTATGACTCGACAGGTTACATTTCTGAAGGAAGTTACATTAGGGAAGGACTAGACAGGAAGTTAAATCAAGCACCATTTGATTTGGTTTCTCATGACAGAACACTGCCAGTCACCCAGACCATACAAGAACACGGTGTATGAAACGGCAAGTTCCTGCACAAATTTGCAAAACACACACAAGAATCCACACCAGATGCGTCTAGCCTCATCAAGCTGATTTTTGGATTGTACCTAGAATTCTGTAAGTGGTGTGGGCAGGGAAAAGTGGAGCAGAGATCAGTCTCTCTCAGACTTAAAGCAAACACTTTCAGATGAAGAGCACATTTACGAAGCAACACTTTGGCATTCAAATAAAGTCTCCATCTGCCATGTCATCAATTAGAGTTGCGTTCTGTCCCGTTTTCCCGGCAGACACACTAATAATATACATTAAGCAGCACACGGTGAGGGATGAAATTAGCGTTAGCCCAATTCAGAGCCTGTTCAATCGCAGAGATATTTGCATACTCGGGAAGGTCTGGTTTCCAAGAGTGGCCCCTGTGCTAAACAGATAAGGACATTAAAGCACTGGCGAGCCAAGGCTCACTCCCTCTTCCCTCATTAATATTTTCAGGCCTTTTCATCTCTTGGCTGAACCGTGTATCTGGGGAGAGAAGTATTAAACTTATCTTCACAATTACCACTGAACTCTGAGAATTGTATCATTTCTCAAAGTAATATAGTGCTGGGTTTATAGTGCTGGAGAATTCTCTTGAGCTTTTATGCACATTCCCGGACAATAATATGACGGTTTGCAGCTACAGGAAAGTATTAGAGAGAGGATCACTTCATTACTCTAAACTCCCATTCTACTCTTGCACACTGATTCTACCACACACACACTACAAGACGCCGCTATAGCCTATGGTCTGTGTGTAGTATTTAGCCTGATGTAATGCAAATTATGCATTTAATTTGACAGAGTCTTGCTCTTCCAGAGTCAATACGACTGTGAATAGCTCCTGGTCTCACACACTCCATCCGAACACCCACTGATTGTGCCTCGGGAATCTTTGACGTGGAATGCTACAAAATAAGGTTTCTCGTTACTCCAAGTATAATTCATGCGCACAAGCACACGTGCATCTGTTGTTTTTAAGTCTGGTGTAAGTGTGAAGCTATGGCGCAGATTTGTTTATCTGTCTTTAGCTGCACCTCATTCGGCAGAGATCAGCCAACGCGGTTCCCGATTCCCGCATGGTGCTTAGACCCCATTTCAAAATGGAAACAAAGCATTCATTAAGCCTTAATCTTTCTAGCAGTCTTGTTTGCTCCTAGCATCATTCAAGGCAGTCTAAGAGTCTACAGCACTTCATCTTGCTGTTTTTGCTGATTGATTAAAGATGTATCACTGATGTCAACAATCTGTCATTTCACTCTCTTAGTGCAGCTGGCACCAAAGAACGCTTCTAATCCATCTCTTTAAATGGAACACAGTAGTTTGTCTCTCTGGCAATGCCCTAAATTGGTTTGTTTATTAGACATCAGGGCACAGGAAATGTGTTAATTTCTCTAATATGGTGCCAGACACAATCAATACGTCATGTGTGTTTCCAAATGATCTGTTTTTTGTTTGTTTGCTTGTTTGTTTTTTGGTCCTGTTACGACCTTGTTATCATGACATTTATTTTTGTGTTTAAATAGACTGGACTGGAATTAATGTCACCATGAAATCGAAATTGGAAATTATTTTGCAGTATTTATTATAAATGATTTTTCATCATCATTTTTTTTTTTGTGTGTGCCCTAATCTTAAATCAAAATGACTTCCCTTCTTTTTTACTTGTTTGAGAAGAACTTTCTTTTCAGTTACACTAAATTGAGTTTAAAGCATTTTTTTTTCAATCGATATAGTTAAGTACACTCACTTTATTGAACACTACAAACTTGTGTCACACTGAATACAGTCCGTGCTGCAACAACAACCATCCTAACAGCATTCACGCAGCAAAAAGGAGGCAAAATCACAATAAAAACATCATAAAAGTGGTCCATTTGACACATGCACAAGTCTTCTGAAGTCATATATTTGTATAAGAAACTGACTAAAAAAAACAGTTCTGGCAGTATCTTCACCGTACGCCATACAGTTCATGAGTGAAGTGCTCATTTGTGAAGAAAAATTTCTTTTGAATCAAAGATTCCTCCAGGTATTACAAAGCTAATTGGTGTAAACGTGGAAATGTGCTAATGTATTCATCTGAAATGGTTTTAATAAATGCAACTTTTGGACTGCGGGTGGTTGATTTAAGTTCTTAAAGCTACAGTATGTTTTCATAGTACAATAAGCAGTTTTCTCTGAAATACCATGAAAAATGGTATCCCTCATGATATGAAGCCTTTAAACATTGTATTTTTTATTAATTTAGATGGTATGTTTATTTGTTTATTGTGTTCATTAATTTGACTAAATTATTTTTCTTTCATGCATTAATCTTAATCATTCGTTTATCCCATCTTTATCTTTTTTCTCAGACCATGTTCAATGATTTTCATATCAAAATGAGGTAATTAACCAAGACAGACTTGCCATTTCAGAAAAAAACAAAAAAGGTAAAAAAACAAGAAGAAATTGTCCTCCCTGATTGAGTCATAGTGGACACATTAGTGATGTTTGAGAGACATGCAAGAGAAATTAGAGCACAAATAAAAAAAAATTAAGAATGTTTTGTGTGCATATATATATATATATATATTAGGGGTGTAAAGATACCCTCATGTCACCATTCGATACTGTGATGGAGTTTTTAATTAATCATAACTAACATTTATTTTTCTTGCAGGAACAACATTCATATGCTTTTGAAATCTTAAATGTTTCCAAACCCTTTGGTCGAAAACTCGTGACTTTGTTAGGGGAACAAGTTAGGGACTGCGAACTCAAAGCCAGTTGCCGACTGTAGACGCAGATGGTAGAGTAAAGATATTATTAAGTGTCGACTGGAGACGCACGCCCAAGATATATTTGTTAAGTGTTATTTATTAATTTATTAAATGAATAGGCTTGGACTTGGTGCTGATAACCCAATGCACAGGACAATGGTGACACCACAATAAAAATATTCATGATTCTGAAGCTGAAAATACAGAATTATTTTAGACGAATATGCTTGCACTCTTTCACTGACTAGATATATTTAAAATAACTTAGGCCACTTTTTACTGGTAACATACTGTAAGACATTGGGCATTATCAGGACCCACAAATATTCTCCCATTGCATTATTATACATTGTTTAATGTTGTACTGACACTAAAACACTATACGGATGTCAATATCCACGATACATATTTTTGCATTTTTGTATTGCGATATATTGTCACGGTATATTGTTACACCCCTAGTATATATATATATACTATATTTAAGGATTTAATAAATAAAAAGTAAATATAGCAGACAATAGATAATCACGACACGGAGGCGCCGTCGCGTGATCTGGAGCTCCTCTCATGATGAGTCATAAATGAACCGAAACACAGCGTATAAGGTAGGCCTATACTTGCCTCACACACCTGAGAAATATATCTATAGAAAGCTCGAAATATGTACTTTTAAACAGAACAATTCAAAAAGAAAGAAAACAGACTGTTCTCTGCTTATGTAATGCGTATGAAATGTGCATTTCTCTCTGGCGCGTTCACTAGTGATCGCGAGTCAGGTCAAGAAAGACTGTCTTTTGTTTTGTTTTAGAAAAACAAGTATTTATGTTAAGTCAAGTAAAGAAAGACTATCTTAATTTAAATTTGTATTAAAAAAAACAAGTAGGCCTATTTATGTTAAGTTAATTCAAGAAAGACTGTCATTATTTTAATTTTTTATAAAAACATGTATTTTTTCAGGAAATAGTTTTTAAGTTCAAAATGTCAGGAGATACATTGTTGACGTTACTGTTAAAAAGGGATGTTTTCGGCAGCTGCTGAATGTAGCTAAAAAAGTAATGTGTAAAGTAACTAAGTTACTTTTAAAATCAAGTAATCTGTAAAGTAACTAAGTTACTTTTTAAATCAAGTAATCTGTAAAGTAACTAAGTTACTTTTTTAAAGTCAAGTCAAGTCAAGTGTATTTATATAGCGCTTTTCACAATATAAATTGCATCAAAGCAGCTTCACAATATCAATCAAATAACATAACAATGTTTGTTTCTTAGTGAAAAAACATCCACGTTTGGTAGGGCTGATCAATGGTATTAATGCTTGGTTAATTATTTTGAATATCCCCAACTGAGCAAGCCAAAGGCAACAAAAGTAACTGTTGCAACACTGACTGTGTATATATATATATATATATATATATATATATATATATATACAGTATAATATATATTGGCCGGTGTGTAAAAACTTGAAAGTATATATATATATACTCACCTAAAGGATTATTAGGAACACCATACTAATACTGTTTGACCCCCTTTCACCTTCAGAACTGCCTTAATTCTACGTGACATTGATTCAACAAGGTGCTGAAAGCATTCTTTAGAAATGTTGGCCCATATTGATAGGATAGCATCTGGCAGTTGATGGAGATTTGTGGGATGCACATCCAGGGCACGAAGCTCCCGTTCCACCACATCCCAAAGATGCTCTATTGGGTTGAGATCTGGTGCCTGTGGGAGCCATTTTAGTACAGTGAACTCATTTTCATGTTCAAGAAACCAATTTGAAATTATTAGAGCTTTGTGACATGGTGCATTATCCTGCTGGAAGTAGCCATTAGAGGATGGGTACATGGTGGCCATAAGGGGACGGATATGGTCAGAAACAATGCTTAGGTAGGCCGTGGCATTTAAACGATGCCCAATTGGCACTGAGGGGCCTAAAGTGTGCCAAGAAAACACCCCCCGCACCATTACACCACCAACACCAGTCTGCACAGTGGCAACAAGGCATGGTGGATCCATGTTCTCATTCTGTTTACGCCAAATTCTGACTCTACCATCTGAACGTTTCAACAGAAATCGAGACTCATCAGACCAGACAACATTTTTCCAGTCTTCAACTGTCCAATTTTGGTTGGCTCTTGCAAATTGTAGCCTCTTTTTCCTATTTTTAGTGGAGATGAGTGGTACCTGGTGGGGTCTTCTGCTGTTGTAGCCCATCCGCCTCAAGGTTGTGCGTGTTGTGGCTTCACAAATGCTTTGCTGTATACCTCGGTTGTAACGAGTGGTTATTTCAGTCAAAGTTGCTCTTCTATCAGCTTTAATCAGTCGGCCCATTCTCCTCTGACCTCTAGCATCAACAAGGCATTTTCACCCACAGGACTGCCGCATACTGGATGTTTTTCCCTTTTCACACCATTCTTTGTAAACCCTAGAAATGGTTGTGCGTGAAAACCCCAGTAACTGAGCAGATTGTGAAATACTCAGATCGGCCCGTCTGGCACCAACAACCATGCCACGCTCAAAATTGCTTAAATCACCTTTTTTTCCATTCTGACATTCAGTTTGGAGTTCAGGAGATTGCATTGACCAGGACCACACCCCTAAATGCATTGAAGCAACTGCCATGTGATTGGTTGATCAGATAATTGCATTAATGAGAAATTGAATAGGTGTTCCTAATAATCCTTTAGATGAGTGTATATATACATAGGCTGGTGTGTAAAAATACTTGACAGTCCTACACAAAACATTCACCTGAACCCAAATGAATCCCTTTGGCCTGAACTGGAACCCAACTGTGAACCAGGCCCCATCGTCCCACATCAGTGCCTGACCTCAATACAAATACTTTAACTTCCTTTTTAAGTTGTTGCTCTTCTTTAAATATACATGTTTTTCTGTTGTCTTCTGTTGTCATTGTCATGTGCTGAAATTGGCTCCACTTAGCCTGTAGAAATATCTTCCCGAGGCCCTGGAGCAAACCAGAAAGGTGAAACGTTGACATGAGTGCTGGGGTTTCATTGTTGGCAGGACAGTTTACAAATGGCAGCTGTTAATTTGCAGTATGCTGATCTGGTAATTATGGCCATGATTTATTCTGCGGTCCAGACTGTCTCTGTTAGACAGAGGATACCCTTTAGGGCCTGGCTGGCATTTAGCTTCCTTTTTGTGAATAGTCCATATTGGAAGAGAGAAGCAGATTAGTGGTGAAACATCTTCATCGGTCTGAGGCTGGGCAATGTCAGCGATGACACAACAGGAAATAAATACCATTCTGTGCTGGATTCAGTCAGTCACGGATATTGACCATCAAAGAATAAACATTAAAGCAGAAGAGAAAATGTTTACTTGCTGACAACACAATCTGTTATTTTGGAAAATGTCACTTGCACTATAGAAAACAGCTTAGTTTTAGAAACATATCGGAGGAGTCAATATAAAATTGCTCAGTAATTATAAAGTAAATTGTAGATGGAGCCTTAATTATTTTTCCTTTTCAATATATTACTAAAATAAAACTACTGTGATTTTTGGACATACAGTAAGTATACCATAATGGCAATTCCATGGACTTTTCTACATGACTAACACTACTATTAAAGAGTTCAAGAATTGTTTTAGTGAAGTTCACAATGTAATTTTGGGAGGAGTGAACCCATCTAATCTTTCAATGAACTGCCCTAGCATATAAGCAGCCACTCACCTTGATCTGGCATCAGCTGTTTGGGCATCCCTCCTCCTCCCCAACTCCAGCAATATAATCTAGGCATCTTGCTACCATACTCATCATCCAAGCGATGGTAGTCCCACTGGGGGGTATATATAAGCTCGAGCTGAAGCTGCTTCCTCGAGCCCCTCCACTGCGGACAGCAAGCCAAATACGCTTAACCCTATTAGCTGGAACTCGAAACAACATTAATTATTCAACGAAGATTCATTAAATTGACAGTAAATAAATGTATTATGTTACAGAAGATTTATTAAAATAGTGCTGGGCAGTGATTAATCACATCCAAAATAAAAGTTAGTGTTTACATAATATACGTGTGTTTACTGATTAGTTATTTTGTATATGTAAATACAAACACATATGTATGTATATATTTAAGAAACATTTGTTATTTATATATAAAATATGTATATTTATAAACAATATAAATTATGTATCAATATATATATACATTATATCCATTCTTAAATATATACATGCATATATGTGTATTTATATACAATAATTAAACAAAGTACACACACACATATTATGTAAACACAAACTTTTATTTTGGATGCGATAATCGAGATTAATCGTTGCCCAGCACTAATTTGAAATAAATTATGAAAAAATTTTATCAAGTATTCCACAAACCTGTATTCAACATTGATAAAGAGAAATGTTTCTTGAGCAGCAAATCAGTATAGAATGATTTCTGAAGGATCCTGTTACACTGAAGACGGGAGTAATGATGCTGAAAATTCAGCTTTACCATCACAGGAATAAAAAGAAGAAAAAAAAGAAAAAAATGAAGACAACAACAGTCATTCACGCCACATGGAATTTATCACAGACAATCAACCCATTCAACCTAATTCTGGGCCCGACAGTGAGCGCAAACACAACGCCCCCTGTACATTCAAATGAAGGAAGGGACTCACAGGATGCTGTCAGAGGTCAGACGTCCTCTGGACAGATTTAGTTAGGAGTGGCTGCCCGTGGAGGTGGAATACTCTGTTCACAGGCCCATCTGCACAGAACACCTGCTGGTCCTGAGAGCAATGCTAATGAAGCTCTCTTTCTTTCTGTGTCTTTATTCTTCTCTCTCTCTCCATCCAAAGCCAGACATATGGAAGGCAGGACCCAGGACTTTGGCCGGGAGAGCAACAGCAGTGTAAATCAGACAAACGCTCCACAGGTAACCTTCAGCTCAGCTCAAGAACATCGACTCAATCTGTATACATGAATTCTTTATTATTGGCCTCAAAATCAAATAACTCTCACCAGCGCTGACTGGGAAATTGCTACTTACACTCTCAGAGCCTTCACTTGCGCAGTCTCCTTCATCTGCGGTTGGCTTTTTTTGCTTGCTGGTGATCCCAGGAACAATTTTTAATAGAGGCTTATCAAGGTGGAGAGAAAATGACTCTGACATTTTCAATTCTCTGTACACAGCACCAAGAGATGCTCAAATTTACCAAGGTCACAAAGTCGCTCATACAGACAAGACCTGAACAAGAGTGAGAACACACACACACACACACACACACACGCACGCGCACACACACTCTCTCACAAAGAACAAACAAAAACTACCTCTCCATTTTCTTCTTTTGCACTGCACCATAGTCAGAAACATCTGCCTCATAAAAACTCGCCTACAAATTTAAAGGCCTTGTCTTGGCTGTAAAATACAGGTTTGTGAACATTTGAATTTATCTATAAATACGTTGTTGTTCTGTATATCACTTAATTGTATGCAAAGTAACTTAAAGGGGCGGGATGTGACTTACGAAAAAAGATACAGAATATAAATAGAAAGTTAAAATTCTCAGAACTGTAGCTACACTGATTATTTATGGAAAGGCTATGGAGTCAGTCACAGCGTACATTCGGCTACTCAGGACGGCGGTCGGAAGTTAGAAGTTCTCCCCCCTGCATATGACACAAGCTCCGGCACGCGATCCAGCGCCATTACGGTGGAAACGAGACAACAGAGACTGGTCGATACACTTGAATTAGCCTACTTCTAAATGTTTAATTTTTACTTCTAATATTTGTTAAGCAAAACAACGAAAATAAAGGAATTGGCCTGGGCTATCATGCAAAACAGTGGTTGTGTGGAGTATTTTTTTTTTTTTAAAGTTAAAATTAATCAACCCAGTAGCCTAAGATAAATAAACAACCTAAATTAGTTTTTAACCTAGTGTTTTTTAGTGTAAAAGAAATGAAAAGCCTAACTGAAATTGTGTTAGTTTTGGTGAACTATCTTTTTAAACCTAAAATCTTGTGACTTTTAACAGCGTGCATTTTAACATGTATATGTCTCGTTTACTTTTACCATTTATTACCATTCATACATACATACATACATACATAAATAAACCAAGTGGTGCATTGTTTTTGCATAATTGCTATTAGAAGTTAAGGTTCGGGAGTAAATTTAAAATGAATAAAACATTTATTAAAAATCACGTAATCGCAAAAAGTGTCATTTATTGACTGCTAAGATCCTCAATAAGAAAATAAAAAAATCTTAAAGTTGAATGGTTTTATTGGAAGCTTTTATAGACACGTACAAATAAACTGTTTGAAATTTGTAGTTCATTAATATAAATGTTTATAAACTACTGTTCAAAAGTTCAGGGTTGGTAAGATTTGTTAAGGTTTTTAAAAGAAGTCTTTTATGCTCATCAATTGCATTAATGTGATATAAAATACAGAAAAAAAATTGTATTGTTACATATTATTACAAATTAATATAACTGTTTATATATTTAAAATAACTATTAATAATTTTTAAAATGTAATTTAATCATGTGATGGCAAATCTGAATTTGAAGCATCATTACTCCAGTCTTCAGTGTCACATGATCCTTCAGAAATCATTCTAATATGCTGATCAATGTTGAAATCAGTTCTTCATATTTTTGTGGAATCGTGACTTTTTTTTCTCAGGATTCTTTGATGAATAATATAAAGTTCAAAAGAACAGTATTTGTTTGAGATATAAATATTTTGTAACATTCTAAATGTCTTTACTGGCACTTTAGATCAATTTAATCTACCCTTGCTAAATAAAAGTATACATTTCTTTAAAAAAAAAAATGCTGACCCCAAATGTTAGAACAGTAGTGTACTTAAATACAGCTTGAGTGATCGAATGGAATTCATGTGTAATTCAAGCGTGAATACTGATCGCTAAACAATATTCCCTTCGAGGGAACTCGCGCTGCGTCGACGATGCCTTGGGAACGCCGATATGTACCAAATAAGGCGTCGCCGACGCAGCGTCTCGTTCCCTTCTCAGGGAACTAGGGTTACAGACGTAACCTGAGACGATTTGTTACTCCACCTACTCTAATAAACTAAAGTATTTAAGCTTATTCAACAATTGTTCCACAGTCTGTCGCACAGACATTCACCTCCACCCCTTCACTCCTAGCATCTTCATAATAGAGCAGTGGATTCTGTATAGAAACTCTACGTAATCATTGTATCTCCTTCTGTAAACATATGCTAAGAAACATTTGGTTATTAAAAGGCTTCGGGGATTTGTGTCTCAGCAGGGTTGTATCTTAAGCTGTCTAGTATGGCAGCTCGAACACCTTGGGGCCTAAGCCTCTCGCCAAATCCAAAGATTGTCAATAAATTTCATTCTCAAAGTGGTCCTGCCTGAAATAAATTACTTAATAAATGTACCTGTTGAATTTCTCTGAATTGTAATTGAATAATTTCCACTTCCTGACATTTCTCTTATTCAGCAATTCAGAATCATGAATGGAAAGGCATCCAATTTTTAATTTCTGAATTTCGCCCGATCCAGTTTTCCACTGAGACAAGAAGCTCTGTTCAAACAACGATCTGTGAGGCTGTCTATCAAAATGTCTCTCAGCCTAACTAGCCCTTAGGGTGGTCTATGATAGCCAATGACACCATGGAGGAGGACTGGGAGGAAATGGATCATAACGTTTGGAAAACCTCACGGAAGAGTGGACCAGACGCATGTGAGGACAGATGAGAAATGAGGTAGAAAAGGAAATGGAAGAAAAGTTGTCTAATGGCTGGAACTGAGAGTGCATAAACTCTGTGGCATGATTTAAATTCCTCCAGTGTTAAATGAACCTCACCACTAAAACCTGTCACCAATACTCTTTTAATGGACATGCCTTTGGACAGCCCAGAGAAGAAGTCACAAAAAGAATGAAAGTAATATACTCAGAAAAGCTTTGAGCGGGTTTGTGCAATCTGATCTACGATCATTCAACCTGGCAGAGCAAAAAGACAGAGTGGGATTGAAACCCAAGCGTGGAAAGGATGGAAATCTGTTTTAAAGAGTACATGATCCAGTGTGCATGTTTATGTGAGAATGCCATATCAACACAATTAACCAGCTTATCATGAGCCTGGCAGAGACTGTAGGGCTCCCATTGTCATGCATTATTCACCCGCACAGATCATTAGAATTAATCTGAGCCCTCACATATAGCTGCTGCTCCCTACTGGGCAGCCATCTTTACTGAAATCTTGAGATGGTGCAGAGCCAGCAACAACATCCATTGTTTGATATAGCTCTTTGCGGAATACTAGATCCAGGCCTGATCTCATTCTTCACAATACATAATCTTTCTTTCATTGATCTTACTGAGGATATTTACAAGCCGTGTAGTCATAAATGTAAAGCCTTTCTGAAAGGTACAATCCATAACTATTGCATTCATTTTTCTTTCTTTTAGATGTTTTCATACTCATTTAGATTATTATATTATATTTCATTATCCATCCATTCTACAAACTGCTTGTTCTATGTAGGGTCACAGGGATGCTGGAGCCTATATATCCCAGAGTCTTCATTATATATTATTTTAATTATATATTGGTGACACTTTCTTTTGATGGTCCCTTTTGAACATTCTGTTGACTATAAGTAACTTTGCAACTACAACTGTCTGCATATCTGCTAACACTTTATTGTGATGGTCCCCCAACAGACATTCTACTGACTATAAGTTATTCCAACCCTAACCCTACTAATACTCTACTTGACATGTAGGTGCAACTATACAGAATATGTTAAAGGGACCATCAAAATAAAAATCTTTAAGTGTTGCATTTGGTGAGCTAATAAAACATTAAAACAGCTTTAAATCAATTAAATCAACATTTTGTGTACAATCAGTTAATTATATCGTCCGGGTATTGTGGACTCTCTTGTTTCATAAAAACACAGCTGCTACAGTACCATTTTGCATTGATTGTTTTGTACACTGTAATGGATTATAAGATAACAAACAGGTACAATTTTAAAACAGTTTAATCTCAAATCAATATATCTTACCCCCTTAATTATTTATGTGGCGAAATGCTGTTTAATAAGTGTTATGACTGCACCGTATCCCTTAAATGTCCGTATAGTTTGAACTTGCCGGACGCTTCGCATTTATAGACCTAATAAAATAATAAAAACTCAAGTCAATATTTCATGTCTAATTATTTAAGTAGCCATGTAATAAGTGGGATAATGTACATCCAGCCAGTTGTTATCGCAGATTAAACCCCTTCAGGCTGATGCAAGACCTGCTGATCCAAGTCCTGATCACCCTGCCAGGGTTTATTCTGCGATAACCGATTGGATACACTATCCCTTACTTAAAGAATGTTTTTAATACACCTTTAATAATATAAATAGAAGCACTACTGTGTCACAGATACAGTTCTCCATTGTTTCTCCCCCATTGTTACATATTCCCTGTGTGGATTCCTGGACGTTTATGTTGAAGTGTTTCCTGTTTCTTGTGCCATGCTTTGTAGTGTGTTTGTAGTCCAACTGTTCATGGATTCTCCCTTGATTCGTCTCCCCAGGTATTTCTTGTTTACTTGTGAAGCTTGTTGCCCCTGATATATATATATATATATATATATATATATATATATATATATATATATATATATATATATATATATATATATATATATGCCAGGCCGGCAGTTTTCCACAGCACAGAAGCAGATGGAGGCGATTAAGCACATCCTTCCCCGACGACCAGCTGCTTCCTTCACCCAGTCGTCGGCGTCTCCGCCTGCTCGTTGCCGGGGCCGCCTCCACCCAGCAAGAGGAGCGCCCAGCCCGTCCAGGCACCCACTAAATCAGGCGGCAGGCTTAAGGGCAAGCGAAGACGGGCGACCCAGCGACCCAGTCGAAGGTAAGACAGTGTTCCTGACTGCTCTGGCTTCCATCCAGAGGTTAGGGGACCTGCAAACATTTTTGGTCGGCAAATCATGCCTAGAATTCGGGCCAGCCAACTCTCATATTGTCCTGAGACCCCGGCTTGGATACGTGCCAAAGGCTCCTACCCCTCCCTTCAGGGACCAGGTAGTGAACCTGCAAGGGCTGCCTTCGGAGGAGGCAGACCCAGCCCTAGTTTGTCTCTGTCCAGTCCGCTCTTTGCGGTTATACGTGGACAGAACACAAAGCATCAGGACCTAAATGCAGCAAAAGGGAAAGGTTGTCTCCAAGCAGAAGATGGCCCACTGGATAGTGGATGACATCACCTTGGCTTACGAAGCCCAAGGCGTGTGACTTGCCCATTCGGGTTGCGAGCACACTCAACTAGAATTTTTGCTTCCTCTTAGGCGCTGGCTCAAGGTGCCTCGCTGACAGATATATGTAGAGCTGCAGGCTGTTGTATGTGTTTTCCTCCACAATCAGCTCCTCTGCGGACGAGACCGTGTCTTCCTTCGACAGAACCTGCTCTGGCGTCTCTGCTGGTGTTCTTTCCCCCCTATAACTAGGTTGGAACCACCCTAGAGACTGCCATATGTTGTACTACCCTGCTTGGCTAGTCCATATGTGTAACCGTCACAGTGCCTCCGTCCGGGGTAGGATGTGGCTTCCGCAGCGTTCCCTTCCCCAAGGGCACGCTTTCCCAGCGTTATCAAATAAGTTAATCTGAGTGGATCTTACGGAACAGCAGTGACTGACCTTCTATGCTTAGAGCTCCTACTTTCTGCCCAACACTGCGGTCAGCCCAGGAGGCTCAAGAGGAGCGCTGGAAGGGCCAGCAACCGTGGCGTTTTACTAGATATCCCCATTCGTCAGCAATTATGTACGTCATAGTGAGCTGACAAAGGTTAATGTCTCGGTTACGTATGGTAACCCTTGTTCCCTGAGGAAGGGAGCAGAGACGTACGTCCCCTCAACACAGTTGCTGAGCTTCCGCTGGACGTTCGAATCACAAGTCTGGCTCCTCAGCGGAAAAACAAGGATATGACGCACCTTCTGCTCATTATATGCTCGCACCATAATGCACAGCAGCTGGTGCAATTATCGCATTCCAAATGCATTGGCTCGTTTAGTTTCACTCAAAGTAGATAGGCTCTCACAAGTGATCCCCATTTGACAGCAATACGTCTCCGCTACCTTCCTCAGGGAACGAGGGTTACCATACGTAACCGAGACATTTTTTTAGGCCCTAAAAGCTGTTAACTTAAAATCTTGTTTGTATCATGTTTCTCCCAATCAAGTTTTCTTTCTTCACTGCAAGCTGATGAAACACTTAATTCATATTGCAAAAAGAGGAAGAGTACAATAGAAAAGGCTGAATTGCTAAAAATTATTTACAGCGACCTTACAACCAAAACCCCCCGCCCCCCCAAAAAAAAAAAAACATTCAAGAGAACTTTTAAAATTATGTTTCTTACCTGTCCCACTCTTTCCTTACTATATCAGATGCAGTCTTATCAAGCATATTCGAGTTTGTGTAAAATACAAGTGGATATGGAAGTCTGTTTTAATTGGCAGAGAGCTTTTGAGGACAGGCAGGAGGAGGCGTAAACTCGTAAACAGACGCTGCAGGCAAAAGCAGAGAGGACAAAAAAAGGGTGATTGGACGGCAGAGAAGGATATATCCTTTGTGACGCAGTACATTCTTTGGCTCAAGGTGAGAAGTAATTGCAAAATAATCAGTAGCTCTTTCAGGTGCCAAAATTGGTTGCAGACACACGCAGATTCACCCAGGGACTTGTTTCTCATCCATTTTTCTTATTTTTTGTGTCTCTGCCTTTCTATTAATGTTGCACGGTGATGCAACTATCACAATATCAAAGTCACAAGGCAATCTGTAATACTTGGAGAAAGCTAACCATTAGTAGTATAGTAGTGGAGTTATGAGGTTTGACCGACAGTTTGAGGAGCCAATGGAGGTTTAGTCACAAGCTCTTTCTAATATGTTTAATTGGTCAAATATTTGCAAAACCCACCGACAGATGTAAAGGTTGACCAATAGTTACAATTTATGGAAAAATTGATAACCCACCCCACAAAAAATCTGTCTGTCTGTCTTTCTGTTGTCAGATTTCTGTCATCTGGAATTTAAAAGTCATTCTCTATTCAATTATGAAATAGGCATAGGCAGTGTCTTGTGCACTAGCAAACATTGGTTTGAACGCTTTGTCACTATGAGCGTGTATGGCAGAGCAGTTCAACTTAAATGCATTCTGATCATAGAAGCTTTGTTCTTTTATATGGGCAACATCAAAATTCAGGACACATGCATGAAGGTGTAGAAAGGACCGTTGAATGCTGGGTGGGTACTTTGTGATCAAAGTCATTGCAGTCATTTCTGTTTTAGTGGCTTTTCTCTGTGTTTATGTGTTCATTCTTGATTAAATACATAAGTCACAATTGATGAATGACTGTGTGACTGCAAGAGGTTTTTTTCTGTAAATGTCGTCATATTGACTGTATTTGACAGGGCAAGCTCAAACAAAAGGGGACACAGAAAGGAAATAGAAAGCTTGCTACACAGAGCATGATATATGGATCAGATTTAACTGTGTTTAAACCCAGTTGAATACATCACTAGCTAATAAAAAATTACATTTTAATATAACACTGCAGCACCAAAATTGTGGCTTTTTTGAGTGTGACATCAATAAGACATCTACCTTGTAAATAAATGCATTGATCCTCTAAATTTCAGCAGTTAGTCACTGCAATACTATAAAATGTAACATGTAGATGAAGTAATATCTGGAGCAAGTATCTCATTGCCCATTCAGAGGACATTAAGCACAGAATTATGCAAACAAATGCAATAAATACAGAGGTATGCAGAGGTCACATGCATTGCTTTGTGCCAAGCTATAAAATGTGTGTATACACCACCAAAACGAGTGCAAAAGGACCCCGTATTACACTCATTTCAGCCCGTTCTCATCCTTTGGCGTCATATGGGTGACGCTATATGACATTTCGTCTAAATACTACGCACATGGCAGCCTTTAGCGTCAATATGAGATGCAGAACCCAAGGCGTCATACAGGTGACTGGCATCCTTTAGCATCAATATAAGACGCAGACCCTACCCCAGACCTAAACCTACCCACAACAGTGCGTGTTATATTGACGCTAAAGGGTGCCATGTGCGTAATATTTCGACTAAATGTCATATGGCGTCACCCATATGACGCCAAAGGATGAGAATGCGTTGCTCATTTTAGTTCTTTATAAAGTATAATAGGCAATGCACAACTTTGCATTTGAATGCACTCGATACAGGTTGTTTTTAGGAGAACACAATGCATTTATAAGTGTGTTCCAGCCATCATTTGACAAAAGCTGAGCTTAGTCAGTGCATTTTGAATGAAGGCTCTAGCAGTCACATTTTGTGAATGCAAATATTCTCGATTAGTTTTTAGCTGGAGAACAAGTTAATTAAATTTAAGGAGCACTGTCAAGTGCACAGTATTCACGAGATGAAACAATTGGTCTCTCTTGTGTACCTAAAACACATTACTGAAAAACAAAGGCGTTTCTGAGAAATTCTACATTACTTTGTCATCTTTTCTCTTTTTTTTCTGGTTTTTATTTGAGAATATTGGTAGAAAGGTGGACAGTATTACAGATTATTGCAGCTTGTAACATTTTTGTGTTATATGTTCTACATACTGTGTCTTTATTCAGTATCTTATCATACATCATATTCTCAGAAAGACTTATAGACTTAAAGGGATAGTTCACCCAAAAATGAAAATTCTGTCAGTATTTACTCACCCTCATGTTGTTCCAACCCCGTACGACATTCATTCATCTTCGGAACACGAATTAAGATATTTTTGATTAAATCTGAGAGCTGGATCACTCCTCCATACTAGTCCATAGGCTTCTTCAAGGATTGAAACTTGCCGGCCTCGAAAAGTTATTAAAAACATTGTTAAAATAGTCCAAGTGACTACAGTGGCTCAATCTTTATCAAGCGACGAGAATACTTTTTGTGCGCAAAAAACAAATAAAAATAACGATTTTATTTCAACTATTCATTTCCTTCTCGTGGCCCTCTAGTCAGTTAAACTAGTATGTTTGCGTAGAGCTACGTCACACGTAGGCTCACTATTGGCCCACGCTGGTCATGTGTGTGTTGCGTGTGACGTACAACAACAGAAGCTTGCGCTGTTACACTAGTTTAACTGACTCAGAAGGAAATGAATAGTTGAAATAAAGTAGTTATTTTTGTTAGTTTTTGCGCACAAAAAGTATTCTCGTCACTTGATAAACTTAAGATTTAGCCACTGTAGTCACTTGGACTATTTTAACGATGTTTTTAATAACTTTTCGAGGCCGGCAAGTTTTAATTCCTGAAGAAGCCTATGGACTAGTATGGAGGAGTGATCCAGCTCTCAGATTTCATCAAAAATATCTTACTTCGTGTTCCTAAGATGAACGAAGGTCTTACGGGGTTGGAACAACATGAGGGTGAGTAAATACTGACAGAATTTTCATTTTTGGGTGAACTATCCCTTTAAACTTATAGAGTAAAAGTATTATTTTGTGTTAGGTATTGAGTTAACTGATGTTAATGTACAAAACTTTATTGTGAAGTGTTGTTTTATTGTCCCTACATGCAGAGAAGTGGCATCATTACATGTATTGCTATGTTCTATTTATTTATTTTTTTCCTTCTTTTGCTCTTAATCTTCTTAACTTAATAAGGAATTTCCATAACATTTCCATAAATTGGGATTATGGTTTTCTCTGGTTAGTGTGTATATTTTGTCCACATGCCATCGTTAATAGACTGTGAGCAAACTATAAATCAGAAGTCTGTAGTCAAACAGCCTTCAGTCTTCCTTAGTTGAGTCATTACTCACTCTATCAAGGGGCGGATCCTGGAGGAGGGAGGAGGAGGGGGAGGCATGAGGAGGAGGAGGAGGAGAAGAGGGAGAGGGAGGGGGGCATGAGGGGGAGGGGGGGCATGAGGGGGAGGGATGAGGGGGAGAGGGGAGAGGGGGGTGGGGGTTGCTCTCCACAGACTCTCTCACTGCTAAAAGTTGTACATTGGAATTTCCATTTCTGTGAACAGTATGGGCCACGTTCTTTGATCTGATTGGCCATCTCAAGCATTTTGACATTGATGAGAGCAGGTAAACTGCAATGGGAAACCAGCCTAAAAATGGGGTGTTTTTTTTGCACAAAAATGGCACAATTTGGCCATTTCTGCTTATTGGGGGGATTTGTCCATCCCTATTTGTCTATGGTGGTGTATACAATTATATTGAGTACACTTGCTGTTGAGTTGAATTGAGTACACAAATCAAATGAAGGAGGAACATTTTTGTCATGAAGAAACCATTTTGAGTTTCCATAGGAATCTTCCCATACTCCAAAGAAAACAGGCTTTTGCTGTGTTTCTGTGCATTTGCCCTGATTGACCATTGCTCAGATTCAGATTATTTAAGCATGATCAATGGACTATGGACTATGTTGTAAATATACAAAGGCCATATATTTTGAAGGTCTAAAGTGATTCACACACAAACGTCAGTAAACATTTTAACTGTAAGCAGTAACCATTATCAAGCTAGTTGAATGCATGCTTTCAGTGACTATATTTATATGATACCTTAGGTATTTAAACGTAGCATCAAATACATAACAGACCGTGTAAAAGTCAAGCGATTTCCAGAGAGAGGAAACCTTTCATTTAGGTTTGCACTACTGGCACGTTATTGACATTTCTCTTAATACTAAAACCCATCTGACCACAGTGAGTCAAACATAATGCTTTCCTTTAAGCTCATGTGCATAGTTAAAAAAAAATTAATGTGCTTTTCACATGTAGCATTAAGATTTATATAGACAGGATCTCAGCGCTGACAAGATTATACAGATCATGCCTTTATTTAAGATCAGTAATGGTAGGAAGAGGATAGAGGTGTTGACTGACAACAAGAGTGATTGTTCCTCTCTACAACATCATAATTTTCTTGCAGATCGATAACTTTGTATTTGTATGCATGCGTTTCTGTGCACAGGTTATTTATTTACGGGTAAACACTGAAGAAAAGTGGGAGTGTAGGGCGGGAGACCTCAGACACCAGAGCATATTCTAAGCGATGAGTTTCTCGATAATTAAATCAAGGCAAGTGGCAGCATGGGGAGAGAACTCTCACGTAAGAGCCACTGCCTATTTACTGCCTATTAGTAACCATGGATCACCCAGTCTCCTGTTGACTAACATACATTAACACACATATTCTCATTGTATTTATGGCCCAATAAATGATACTGCAGATTGGAAGAACGCCAGAGCAGATATTCTGTATTCTTCAAATGTTTAACACGTCCCAACTGCCAGTGCTGTTTTGATCTCTCTATGAAATATGGCTGGTTCTCTGATTGTGACAAGACTTTATTTCCAAAGTTCTGTTGCACTGTGTGTTTCTACGATCAGTCGACTATATTCAGAGATTTACTTCTTAACAAAAGACGACTGTTACATACCTGGGTCTCACTTTCTTTCTTGCTTTCTTTCTAAGAACAGAAAGAACTCACCCTAAAGAGATATAAGACTATAGCTGTTGTGTTATTTCCCTTGACATTTATAATGCCTGTTTTCTTTCATTTCTCTCCACTGCACAACTTTGATTACAGCTGATCTGGTCTCTGCATTCTTTATGCTATGGTCACATAGGGATGTCAGTCGACTTAAAATTGTAATGACATAATAAGCTAATTAGTAAATCGGATGCCAATTATTCACATATATTAATATTTGGTAAGAAAAACTCTCAAAAGGAATAACATTTTAAGACATTAAAACGTAAAATGTAAGTTTGTAAAAACATAAAACTAAAAAGTGGTTTCTTGCAGTGTCGCTCACCTGTAATTAGTAAAAGTCCTTTTTAAGAAATTTACGTACAAAATGTTCAAAAGTTTGGGGTAAGATTTCTGGAGAAACACGTGACACTGAAGACTCACTTTTGTCATCACAGGAATAAATTTAAAATATATCAAAGTGCCCCATTACGCTATTTTAAAGGTTCCTCATTTTGTTTAGGTCTTCTACAATAGGTTTACATGCATCCAAGGTAAAAAAAAAAAAAAAACTTTCATTTTCTCATAATATGCATTTAATATTACCTAATTTCTCAAAGATTTTAAAATGATTCATTCGAAGCATTCAAAGATTCAGTCTCTCTAAACCCCTCCTTTCAGATAGCCTACTGTGCTCTGTTTGGTCAGATGGCCCAGTCTGTTGTGATTGGTCTACAGTGTACAAACCTTAAGCCTAGGACAAACATGAATGACTGATAAAACATTACAGTTTTTAAACCAAAATCTTGATCTACCCTCATAATATTATTTAATAAGTAGTAATAAGTACAACAGACGATCTGCATTAATCGACTCAGTTGTATGTAATAGTGAGCCCACAGCTGATTCAGTAAGAGAGTGATACAATGGGTTTACACAACATTACATAACACACAAAACGTCTCAGGTTACGACTGTAACCTATGTTCCCTGAGAACAGGGAAACAGGAACAGACTGTGTCAAAGCGCTAGGAGAAACGCCTCAGCGTGACTGATGACTGAAACATTGTATAATCCCGACAACCTTGTTGGCCAGCGTCAGCCATGACGTCATGCTCTAGCACGACCAGAAAGTATAAAAGGGCGCCTAGAGAACATGTCATCCAATTCTTCGTCTGAAGGGACTGTAAAAGCAGACCGGAGGCATGGCGACGAGACGCGGTGTCTCCCTGTTCTCAGGAAACATAGGTTACAGTCGTAACCTGAGACGTTCCCTTTCAAAAGGGAACTCACACTGCGTCAAATCGCTACAGGAACAATCTACCCACGCTGCCATGCTGAGGGGATGCTTTAGCAACTATGGCTACAAGCAAAAACACATGAACTCAAAGCTAAAGCCCCTTACTGCTTACATGTCAGGCTAACAGTAGCACTACTCCATACGGCCACTGCTCGAGCTCCATGCTAAGCGACGGGGGAACTCCGTGAATCACACGAAGGACTTGCCAGCTCAAGGGCATGGGTACCACAGCCCGACTTTCAGAGGGGGGTTCCTTTAAGGGAGTACGACCCAGGGCCCTAGCCTGCTACTTTCGGGGTGACAGAGTCAACCCCCATACCAGGGAGGCTACCATGCTTAATGCTGAAGCCAACAACCTGCTTAGTAGAGTTATGGGAAGCGGAGGCCTCAGCAGGATGACTCAAGAGCAGAGGAGGCCTGCCCACTTACACCAATGTGGCTCTTCCAGAATTCAATCTCAAATGTGACAAGTTCATAGTGAAGAGCGCAGACAAAGGGCCTAAAAACAACTCTCTGTTATTGAGAGGGCCCTACTACCTGCAACACTGTTTGCATGGAGGCCTCAGCAGGATGAGTCTCGAAAGAAAGGAGGCCTGACACATGTTAGAAAACAGCTACAGACTTGCCTGGAGGCCTCAGCAGGATAACTCAATTAGGAAGAGGGGCCTGCCAGACTTACACCAGCATAGAGTTTCTTAGAAAATCAACTACTCTAATAACTACTCAAGATATGAGGAAGAACCCTTTCCACGCTCTACCAAGCAACATATATGGATAAGCCTCAGCAGGATAACTCTCGAAGGAGAGGAGGCCTGCCCCTGGAGACGTACTCAGCATGACGACCATAAACTTAAGGGGAGTACTGGAGTCTGCATTTGGGGTGGCCTGGCCGCATAAGGGAGGCTAACACTGGGAACCTGTCACCTTAACACACCTACCTACTGGGAGTATAGAGGCCCAAACTTTGGGAGGGCCTGCTAGAACTCAACCAGAGGTTAAGTACGCTGCATAATAACCCAGAGGAACCAGGGGCTTACTCTGCGGCTATCTGAGATATGGAGCACTCTAACAAAACACCCTTTCCAACTAGGGGAGTGCTACATCATCATAAGAGGGGTGATTTGACCACTGTCTCGAATTTAGAGATCTATACTGCCTCACAGGGCTATGGGGAGCAG
The DNA here is from genome assembly GCA_030578275.1 of Meda fulgida. Lineage (NCBI taxonomy): Eukaryota > Metazoa > Chordata > Actinopteri > Cypriniformes > Leuciscidae > Meda > Meda fulgida. The sequence goes on along the minus strand of CM060628.1, from coordinate 11,262,853 downwards.
GGGCCTTAACAAAGAGACTCTAAGAAGAGGAGGCCTGTCATACTCGCACCCATGTGGTCTTGAACTAGTTTTTCTACTTGTGAGAAACCACTATGTTAGAAAAAAAACTCATTAAGATTTATAGACACTCTGTCAAGCTCTAGAGAGCAGAGGCCTAGGAAGATAACTCTCTGGAGTGAGAGAAAGCCTAACTACGCCTCTGAGCCTACAGGGAGGGAGAACAAGAAGTGACAAAGGCCCTGTAACAAACTCACAACACCATAAGGGAAACCCATCCTATCGAGGAGGGGAACGGAGGCCGAACAACCCAGTAAATAAAACATATATAATTTTTTTTTTTTTGGGAACAGCCCTCTACGTTCGTTTTACCTGGAGGAGGCACCTAGTGCCAACTACTGTGCTAACGGCACTGTGGGGCTATATTTCCCTTTTTCTTTTTTTCTTTTTTGCCTGGTGGGGTGTGGCCAGAGAGAAAGTGCACGCAAATTTTTTAATTTTTTTTTTCACGGGCGGCTTCGCAAAGTTTGTGAGTGTCACCAGGTGTGAGAAACCTTGATACTGAATAAAATTCTAGATCGGGTATCGGCGACAATTGCCCCGATCTGCTAGGCGATATAAAAGTTTATGGAGATGTCTGCGCTTAAAAGCTTTTGCGCCGCTGCTGTGCTGTGCGCAGTGTGTGACATCATACGCTAGCAACGTGCACGTGTGTACGCAGCACATGTTAACAAGCTAACATTCGTAGTGTAGAAGAGCGAACAGCATGGAGCGAGCCAAAACATCTGTGATTTGGAGGTATTTCACAATAGTTATGCCAACAAGTTCCAAAGCGGTTTGCAGTATATGCCAAGTAAATGTTCCGAGGGGTGGTGTTAAAACTTCAAATTATAATACAACAAATTTAATTATGCATTTACAGAGATTTCATCCCAAAGAGCATGCCGAGTTCAACAAGATGAAAAAACAAAAACGCGACAGCACAAAGCAGCTAACTTTGGAGGAGACAACGGAAAGAATTCAGAAATTTCCACATGGTAGTGTGAAAGCAGCAAAAATCACTGAAAGCATACTGAATTTCATTGTTATGGATGGGCAACCGCTGTCCGTCGTTGAGAACAAGGGCTTCAGACTCCTAATAAACCATCTAGAGCCACAGTACGACATGGTGAAGCGGAAATATTTATCCGAGACTGCTCTACCTGAACTGTACCAAAAAATGTGCAAACACATATCTGAACAAATGAAAGATGACAAAGTACTGAGTTTTACAACAGATATTTGGAGCTCTGACGTGCTCGATTATAGCACCCATTAAGCAACCTGTGCAAATTTTGCACTTTAATTTTGAATGTCAAGTTTAAGCTACTGAACTTATTTTATTTTGCACTTGTTGCTCTGGTGCGATAAAGAAATCACTAAAATTGTGAATACGTTGTTTGTCATTTTGTTTTACAAGTCTAAAAAAATGTTGTTTAAGTCGAGCCTGATATCTTACAAAGTAATGCATACAGCTTAGTAAGTAATTCAGCACTTTTAACATTTTACCTTTGTGTCGGATCGGTAAGCAGTAACGGCCAATACTGAATTGCAGGTATCGGAATCGGTATCGCAAACAAAAAAGGTGGATCGGAGCATCCCTAGTCTCTGCTAGAGCATGACGTCATGGCTGACACCGGCCAACAAGGTTGTCGTGATTATACAGTGTTTCAGTCATCAGTCACGCTGAGGTATTTCCCCTAGCATTTTGATGCAGTACGAGTTCCCTTTCGAAAGGGAACTACGTATTTTGATCACACGATAAAAAATTAAAAAATCAGTTATTAATCTTACTTACAGGTTTTGATTCTGAGAAACAAGTTTGTCCAAATAAACTGGGTACTGACCAATCTTTCATGGATAAACGTTTTGCGAATCCTGCGTTGAACTCGCCGAGATTACACTGCTGTAGTATCGTTGTAAAAATGAATTTAACCACTGATTCTTCACGTCCTCATCCTTTGGAAGTGAAATAACACAAATTTGCTTCACAGTGCAGAACACAGCGTCTTCTTGAAATGATATACAGGTCCTTCTCAAAAAATTAGCATATTGTGATAAAGTTCATTATTTTCCACAATGTAATGATAAAAATTAAACTTTCATATATTTTAGATTCATTGCACACCAACTGAAATATTTCAGGTCTTTTATTGTTTTAATACTGATGATTTTGGAATACAGCTCATGAAAACCCAAAATTCCTATCTCATATAATTAGCATATTCCATCCGACCAATAAAATAAGTGTTTTTAATACAAAAAAAAAGTCAACCTTCAAATAATTATGTTCAGTTATGCACTCAATACTTGGTTGGTGTGACAATCTGCTGCTGGAGTGCCCGCTTGAGACTCTGGGGGGCACTCCTTCCTAGTTTATTGTTTCCTTCATGTTTTACGCTGGACTGATTATGATTCATTTGTTGCACCTGTTTTAGATTGAGCATCCCTGATTTAAGCTTGAGTTTTCCCTTTGTTCGGGGCTCAGTGTTGTAAGTGTTTTACTGCATCGAGCGTTTTCCTGGTTTCGTAGTGTTTCCTAGTTTCACGGTTCCTGGACTCCCTGCCTGTATCTGGTCTTCCTGTTTGCCTTATCCCTGCATTGTTTTATTGCTGATCTGGACTGCTTTCTTGGTTTTGACCCCTGCAAGTTTCCCTGTACCTGTCTCTGGATTCTCCTCCTAATAAAGCCTGCGTTTGGATCACCTCTGTCCATGTTCCATTTGCAGTTTCATGACAGAATACTGAGCCACTACTGATCCAGCGGCTGAGAGGAACACGGACCTCGTTAATTGATCCCACAGCGCAGATCGTAAGCCCCCGCCAAGGAGAACGTCCTCTCAAGGTTTTTGTGACAGATTTTTTAAAGCTTTCTCGTCAGTCCTACTTAGATGATTTTTGTTTAATGATGTTCTTTCGGGGAGGACTGTCTGAACCGCTCGGCTCTGCTATCCCGTTTCCGAGTTCAAGCTGGACTCTTGCCCAGTATATTGATCTGGCCCTTTCCCTGAGCGGTTCACTGTTTACTGTGGAGTTTTTGGAACTTTTGCTTCACAGAAGACCCGACGATTCGCCATTTTACAAGGTACCCACTGAATCCACGCAACTAGAGTCTCCCGGTGAACCAACGCTTCACACGTGCTCCGCAGAGTTTGCGCTACATGAAAGCCCAGTTGAACCAGCGCTTCGGAAAAAGGTCCTCCGAATCCACGCAACATGTAAATCCCGTCATTCTAACACTTCACGTGAGCTCCGTTGTATTCCTGCCTCAAAAGTTTTCTACCGAGTCTGAGTGCGTGCCAGACGAATCAAGGTGAGTCAAGTGCCGAGTCAAGTGAGTCAAGTGCTGTGTCAAGTGAGTCAAATAGTGAGTCAAGTGCCGAGTCAAGTGAGTCAAATGCCGAGTCAAGTGCCGAGTCAAGTGAGTCAAGTGCGTCCAGGTCCGAATCAAGCCTAGTGAGTGAATCAAGCCCAGTGACGCGCCATCGCAGAAGGAAGAGAAGGGGGACTTGTTTGCCTCGCCAGGCTCCGGAGGGCGCTCCCAGACTCCTCGCCCTGCCGGCCCCACCTCTGCGCCTCGCCCTGCCGGCCCCGCGACTGTGCCTCGCCCTGCCGGCCCAGCCTCTGCGCCTCACCTTACCTGCACCTCTCAAGCTTTGGGAGCCTTTTGCAGTGGCGGTTTCCAGCCCGGAGGCTTTAGCTTTTAAATTTCCCCAAGAACTTTTTTTGGGGGAGGGGCAGTAGGTACCCTAAGAGGGTCATGGAGGTGGCATCTACGTGGACCTTTGCACTACCACCTACACCTGAGAGGGTCATGGAGGTGGTGCCTACATGGACCTTTCCACGACCACCTTCACCTGAGCTTTCCATGTCACTGGTCCTGTCCAGCCCTGTGCTCCCTACGTCTTGGTCCCCTGTTAAGTGTACTCTGCCCTGGTCCTGTGTTATGTGTGCTCCGTCCTGTTCTCCTGTCACTTATGCTCCAGCCTGTCTTCCTGCCAAGCATGCTCCACCCTGGCTACTTGTAGAGCATGCCACCCCGTGGTCTCGTGCCTTGCTCTGGTCTCCAGGCCTCCTGTCTCTCCACGGGCCTGGCCCTCCACCCCATCCCCCGTCGACCTACCTTTGGAGCTCTTAGGAGCATCTGGAAGCCGCTCCTTAGAGGGGGGTGTAAAGACTCACGGGCGGATCTAATCCGTGGGGAAATTTGTATATCATAATTAATAATTGGTAATTAATAATTATTCATACATGTTTGGATTCGATCAGTCTTAAATGTTAATAAATCTCCCGATAAGGGATGATGTGTCATTTTACCTGCATGCATGCATGTGTATCCTTGCAATTAACCACAAGTTGATTGCAATTAATTGCACGGACCACGTCTTACAAAACAGGCAAAATTAATTAGCTCAATTGTCAGAATAATATTTGTGGGAATCCACAATATCATCTTACTTTATAGGATTTCAGAAAAAGCAATTCTATGGCCACAAGAATTGGGTTTCCGGCCCTATAAACACATACTCTTTAAAGTATCTTTAATTTGTAAGCTTGTAACTATAAGATCTTTGGCACTTAAGGGACTTGGAAAATGAGCAAAGAGGCAGTACATCAATCAAATGAATATAATGAATTTAATAAGGCAGAACTACTTATGTATTTACTACGGTTACATGGGATATATGTATTTACAAACAAAATAAACAACAAAACACGATAAGGCCTCGATGAACGAGAAATGCATAGAGACAGAGAGGAAATGTAGAGAGTTGCAGTTATACAAGAGGGTGTTTAGAAAGACCTGAGGATCCTTCTAAATAGCAAATTCACATAGACAACATAACTTCGAGAGACAACAAGACTTCAACAAATCTTAAAAGCGTGATCAAACACGGATACTTGCACTCTTTGCATGGCTTCTGAAGAAGCACGTGTGTGTGTGTCTCTCGGTTCGGCGCGTCAAGTGGTCACCTGCGCATGTTTCTCTTTCAAAGCGAGCGCGCGCTCGTTTAAAGGTCTCTATGCTTGTAGATGGATTTGCTGAAGAGATATGTCCCGCGGTGTCCTTTTCACTCGTCGATTGTGATTAAACACGGAGACTTATCTAAGACTGAAAAACAGAAACTAAACTAGAAACAAATAAAAGAAAGGCGAAGAGCTCGCCTGGAGGCGAGACGTTACATTATGACACGAGGACAAGAGAAGTAAGAGAGGGAGGGAGTGGAGTGCGCCGACATTTATCACCTTGGAGAAATCCAGCCTCTTCCTGTCGGCTTGGCCAATCGGAGAGTTGGAAGTCACAGCCGGGAATTTAGTTTTTATTACTCTTTGTCTAAGGGCGCAAGCTCCTTAGGTGTGTGCTGGGGGGGAGATTGGTTTGTTAATTTGTTGAAGAAACTATGAAAGATGCTTTTACTATTAATATGTTGTTGTTACCGACTGTGGCGAGGGGGGCGTGGTTTTGCGAAGTCTGTAGCGGGAGATGAGTCAGCGAGCTGCGCGGTGAGTAAGTGGGTCAAGTGCAGATGACGAACACCTGTGTCTGATTGCAGTAATTGGCGTGGAGACTGCATTTAAGCTGCCGGCTGTGAGAGAGGAGAGAGAGAGACCTGGGACTCGCACGGGAGATTGTGAAGCACTGACAGAGCCTGAAGACAAGTTGCATGTTCGTTTTGTTTGCTATGGGTGACGACACAGCGGCCGCGCACGAGCGCACCCTTTTTGTTTACTTTCGTTTGTTTGTACAATAAAGTGCAAGTCCCAATTTCGCCGACCCCGTCTTCTTCTTCCTCCGCCTACACTGAGCTCACACTACACTGGTGCCGAAACCCGGGAAGAAGACTGCCGCCGCCATGCAAACCCCGCTGGGAACGCCATTTGCGAATCTCATCCTGACGCTCGCGGGTCTTCACAGGGAACAACATCACGCCCTGCTGGCCGTAAAGGAGGAGCAAGACCAGCGTTTCCAGATGCTTCTCCAAGGCCAGCAAGAAGACCGCGAGCTGGTCCGGAGCTGGCTCGACCGGAGGTTCGGGCCGTCCCCGCTCCAGCTACGGCCTCGGCCCCGCCCCTGCCTCTCAATAAGATGGCTCCTCAGGATGACCCGGAGGATTCCTGGACCTGTTTGAGAGGTCCGCCGAGGCCCGGGGATGGCCCCGAACGGACTGGCCCATGCTCATCCCTCTGCTGTCGGGAGAGTCGCAGATAGCCGCCCACCAACTGCCAGTCCAGAATCTCCTGGTCTATGAAGACCTGAGGCGCGCCATTGTACAGCGGGTCGGCCGGACCCCGGAACAACATCGACAGCGGTTCAGGTCCTTGAGCCTGGAAGAGTCTGGCCGACCCTTCGTGATGGCGCAACAGCTCCGGGACTCCTGCCGTAGATGGCTGACGGAGGCGACGTCGAGGACATCATCATCAAGGTGGTACTGGAGCAGTTCATCACGAAACTACCCAAGAAGACTGCTCAGTGGGTCCAGTGCCACCACCCGACGTCGCTGGACCAGGCCATCCGCCTGGCGGAAGATCACATGGTGGCGTGCTCAGGGGTCAGCGAGCCCCTTCCATCTGCATCTCTCTCTCCCTCTCTCTCTCTCTCGACCCCATCTCTCCCCGAACCTGTTCCCCTTCCCAGGTCTCACGGGGGGCTGGTGCCCCGGCCGGCGCCAAGATGGAGGACAGGGGCCCCGGCGGAGCCTGTCCCTCCGTTCCGGGCCCCACCCAGGGGGCCCGCCACGACCGACCACCCCGTCCCGAGTCCGGCAGCAGTTGCGACCTGTCCGAGACCTAAGACCAAAAAGGAGGTTGGACAGTTCCTGGGGCTAGCGGGATATTATAGAAGGTTTGTGCCTAATTATTCGGACCTCGCTAGCCCGCTGACTGATTTAACTAAAAAAGAAGCACCAGATACGGTCCAGGGGACGGAGCAGTGTCAGCAGGCTTTCACCCAGATAAAGGCTGCTCTGTGTGGGGGGCCGCTTTTACATGCTCCTGACTTCTCTCTCCCTTTTATCCTACAGACGGACGCATCGGACAGGGGCCTGGGCGCCGTCCTGTCCAAGGAGGTGGGGGGTGAAGAGCGGCCGGTGCTGTACATCAGTCGGAAGCTCTCTAAGAGAGAGACGATGTACAGCACCATCGAAAAGGAGTGTTTTGGCCATCAGGTGGGCTGTTCTCACCCTCCGCTACTACCTCCTGGGACGGGAGTTCACCCTCTGTTCGGACCACGCTCCCCTGCAGTGGCTCCACCGCATGAAGGATACCAACGTGCGGATCACCCGTTGGTATCTAGCTTTACAGCCTTTTAAATTCCAGGTGGTCCACAGGCCGGGTGCAAAGATGGCTGTGGCTGACTTCCTCTCCAGGAGGGGGGGGGGGGGGGGGAGGCTACAGGCCGGACGGCTCCCCGGCCTGAGTCGGGCGGTGGGGGTATGTGGCGAGGGGGGCGTGGTTTTGCGAAGTCTGTAGCGGGAGATGAGTCACCGAGCTGCGCGGTGAGTAAGTGGGTCAAGTGCAGATGACGAACACCTGTGTCTGATTGCAGTAATTGGCGTGGAGACTGCATTTAAGCTGCCGGCTGTGAGAGAGGAGAGAGAGAGACCTGGGACTCGCACGGGAGATTACGAAGCACTGACAGAGCCTGAAGACAAGTTGCATGTTCGTTTTGTTTGCGGTGGGTGACGACACAACGGCCGCGCACGAGCGCACCCTTTTTGTTTACTTTCGTTTGTTTGTACAATAAAGTGCGAGTCCCAATTTCGCCGACCCCGTCTTCTTCTTCCTCCACCTACACTGAGCTCACACTACACCGACATATCGTGTATACAGTCACTTCGATATTCAAAGTAACAGGTTTTAGAAACCAAATATGTCACACATCTGATTCTGGTTGATCTGGTTGAAGAGTCTGGAATAGTAAGTATTAGAGTTTACATGAAACAAACCACATAAAAGGCCACATCAGAAGATTGGAACATTAGATGCATGGTAATACATTTCTCACATGGTTATATTTCTTTACATATAGAATATATGGGATTGGAAAGGTTTCATTTGTCTTTTTCAGCAAAAATTCAGAGAGGGAGAGAGCCACAGTTCTGTGAACATTCCTTTAGGTCGTAAACGCTGTTATCTAAGAACACCAGTGATGTTGGTTTTGGTCTCTTTTCACTCCAAAGATGGAAAACATAGTAAACTATATTTTACTGGATATTACTGTACGTATTCTGATTGATCACACCGAAAGCACTCTGGAGGTGTCAAGAACTATGTGTACAAGTAATGGGAATAGACAGTTATATTTAAAATGCATAATGAAGGTATTTATATTTCACTTTAAGCTACGATAAAATCATAGTCATTCCAATGTGACATGGGCAAATGGACACACATAAAAACACATCGAATATATCTGGTTAAATGTCTTTTAAAAAGAGAAGTTTCTTTCTCTTTAGAAATCACCTTCTTTGGGACATTCCAGTCAGTCATAAAAATGTCTCACAACTGGACACCACGCTCTGTCCTGAGCAGGCTTCACTTGAGGGGGATGCGTGTGTGGTTGTGTGTGTGTGTGTGTGTGTATGTTAATTTACATCCAGGCTTTTTGGGCCTGAAGGCTTTGGGATTTTAGCTAGGATGTATTTAGTTATTCAGATTCACCCTTGCCCAGTCCTTACACCTCCCCCCTTTCGGCGGATGAAGTCCTTGCGTGGACTTCTTCGGGCAACACCCATCGCAATGGACGGATGGCAGGTGAATCGTGAGGGTCGGGTAGCAGGTGGCCGTTAGGCTGAGGCTGAGGGGGAGCCTCCAGCGTGGTACCCTCTTCCTGAGGGTCCCGTGGGCTTGGCTGTAGATGTTCGCATCTCGTTGAGCCTCCTGTGCAGGATGACTGTCGAGTGTTGGGGTGTGTTCGATAGAGGTACCCAGCGTAGGATCGGCCGCAGTCCAGGATTGGACAGCAGGTGAGGCCGTTAAGGCGGCCAGTTGAGACAAAGCTCGGAGGGCTGTGTTGATAGAAGCAATGTCAATTAGCTGGGACCCCCCTTTCGCAAACCACAGCTCCCGTTCTGGAGTTAGGGTGAAAGTGTGGTTCCTGGAGAAGGATGGGATTTCCAGTTCTAATTTGTACTCTTTGCGTGGAAGATGGTACCATGCCAGGTCGTCAAGGTGAAGGATAGTACCTTTCGGTATTTGGATTCACAGGCTCTGGTGGAGCGAGGTGACACAGGTGTCAGTGTCATTCTGGTCGTAAGTGAGTGCAGCTGTGCGCACAGGAGTGTTAGCAAGCCACCTGTCACCTACAATCTCTGCTTGGGTCTCGATGACTTGAGTGCGAGGCTTTGCTTCGGCAGGGCAGCGGGTGTCGCTGATCTGTAGCCTGCAGATTCCGTCAGTGTTGTCTCCGAGGAAGGGTCTGTTAAGGCAGAGATAGTAAATGTCTTTGGTCAATGTGCACCCGTACAGGGTTCAGAGCTAAGGAGAACTTTGTGTAGCTGTCGTTGAAGTCAACCACGTCCGGCGTGTGGATCTTGATGTGAGTGTTACTTTTCAAAATCTGACATTGACAATGTTCTTGAGCCGGTAGATTCGGCTTGACTCTATGATGGGCAAGTTCAGGAGAAAGCCCACTTCTCTCTGCTTGGGGTCGACGCAGAGTGGGCTGGCACTACCCAGAGAGTAGGCAAGGTATATTTGTAAGGAGTCAGTTGGCGTGGTGATGGCGGACGCCAGCACGGTTTGCATGAGGCCTAAGGGTATCAGGTGCGGTGGAATTCTACCCATGGCTAGGCTGTCAATGGAGGAGTTCACCTCCAGCAGCGTGTCTGTCATCAGGGCTGTTGCCAGCTGAGTTTGAGCAAAGTCATTCTGGAAGCCAGTAAACAACTGTTTCATGGAGTTCACTGTCGGGGTCGGCAGAACGCTGTGAATGTTGAAAGTTAACATCGTTCTCTTTAGTGTCTTGTCGATGGTCTGCAGGGATGCTCTCTGGGAGTTGCTCTTTTATCTGTGGAATCTCAGTCTGAATTTCGGCTGCATGCCGCCTCACGTTGGCTATGTTTACTGCATTCGCGCTGGACATACAAGTGTTAAACAGAGTTCTGACGGCAGTGGCGGCTCCAAGCAAAGCTCGTAGGAACCGTTTGGAGCGGCGGTTGTGGCCACCTGGCTCCGCTAGCGTGACAGTCATTTTCTCAAGTTCGTTGAGCATGTGCTTGACATCGGCCTCAGCGTGAGTGAGGGCGTCTTCTGTCCATCGGCCCCTACCCAGCTGTATTGTGTTGTTACGCTGGGGTAGTGTGTTCTGTAGGCGTTGCTAGGATCAGGTGGCACATACACTTTCTGAGTGCGGGTCCGGCAGAAAAGGAGTCCTGGTTGTTCCCTTAGGACGATGCCTGATGCTCGACCTGGTGAGATTGCGGCTGCCCTCTGGTTGGCTGGAGGCACGGGATGGTGAACCACTGCAGCATCCTGGTAAAAGTGAAAGGGAGAGAGAAAGAGAAAGGGAGGAAAAATTTCAGCGAGTGTCGTCCTTGGTTGGCTAGGACAGTCTTTTCGCTTTGAGGACGCCTGTAAGCCACTTGCTTCGGTGTCTTGCAAGTGTCTCTGGTGCTGTGGTGTGCAGCACATGGTGCGTCATGGGCATACCTTGGCTTTGGCATTACCCCCCTTTTGCACTGTGGCAAAACAAGCTGTGGCGCAGTGATGGCATCAGGTGCAGAACGCTGAATGTTGTCATGTGCACGCATCATGTGCTGTTTTACGTAGGTTGTCTGGGGCACTGGTTGTCGGTGGGTGCAGACGGCGTACTTGGGTGGTTGGAGGGGTATGAAAGGTGGTTTCTCATATTGTCTATTGTTTTGTAATAGTCTTTGGTAAGCTGGAAGGTTAAGGTCAGGTGAAGCAGGGGCTCTGTGACATTTTGTCATACTTGTGGTGAGAGACGCATGCATGACCCTAAAAGATCAGAACCACGGTTTAACTGGTTTGCTAGGTCTGTAGCATAAAGCTAGGTGTTTCACGTGTAGCTAGCTAGTGAAATGTGTCTTGTATCTTATCTTAGCTGTGGATGTTAGGAGGCTAAGATGTATGTGGTTCCGAGAGTATTTCCTGGAAGGGGCATAGTCGAGATGAAATAAATGACTTAAGAGGGTTCTTATGACTAAATTATTTCTCTGGACTTAACTAGTTGTTCACTACGGCTTGATGAAGTGAATGATAGGGGAAAAGGACAGCTTTCCTATTTGAATTATGCTTATTATCAATCCTCTGGACCATAGTTGTGCCCTAGTAAATTGTTGAAATGACTTGTGTTCCAGAGTAACAAAATGAGTACACTGGTTGAAACTACGCCAAAATAACAAATAAGGGTGTCTATGGGGAAAGGAATCACATTTGAACAAGAGAGGAAATGAAATTAAATCATATGGATGACCGAATAGCCAAGGGAATAGCTGACTGCTATTATTATCAAAGTCAAAGAAATGAAAGAGTTAACGAAGAGCAAAAACAAATTAAAATTAAAAGCAAAAAGGAATAAAGTGATCAAAACAACGGGAATGATCTGAAGGCGAGAATAATCAGTGGCATTAGTGACTAAACTTTGGATTTTCTTGGACCAACACTCCATAGTTGGTAACCGCGGTTGTATGTTCAAGACCACACCGTGTGTGTCCCATCAAAGGATCAGTCACATGCCGATGAAAATTCCTATTGCTATATGAATTCTTCTCTAGCTACACAGTTTACATGTAGTCAAACTTAAGTTTAATTAACAGGGCATCTGCAGAGTTAGCCTTCGACGGTTAGCAAGGACTATGCCTAAACCAGTGAAGGTGAACTTTAGCTAAGAAGAGTTGCAAACATGGAAAGTGAATTAGAAACCCTAACTGGTGTTAAGGAAAGTATTCTAGAATACTTTGCACTGTGTAAACACAACGGTGATTAAGGGTTCAAGTAAATGATGCCAACTGCTAACTGTGGAAGTTATTATTTAGCTTCGCCTACGCTAGATGGATGCTATGTTAGGTTAGCCTAAGTTGGATGAATGCTAGGTTAGGCTAGCTTAGCTGAAGGCTGGAAGGGTGCTAGGTTAAGTTAGCTTAGCCTAAGGTAGATGGATACTAGGTTAGGTTAGCTTAGCCACCTAGGCTGGTTTGTTTACAAAGTGACGTCACAAGTTAGCACTTCCTGTGACAAGTTGTTGTCATGGGAACTAGAGCATGTCAGAACTATTCAACAGTCCCTGAAAAATGTCTGCACCTTTTAAATGAGTTATGCATGTTTAAACGGGTTAAAAAGGGGGCGCCTATACTTTAAGTCTTTCGAGAACTTGATGTTACATTAAGTAAAATGCGACTGTGTTTTGGCATTTGCTAATTTTACTCATGTAACTCTTCTCTTTACTTTACACAACTTATTCTATTTGTTTACCGAGTAAGAAAATAGATTTGTCAAAGGTCAAAGTCAAAGGTTGTCTAAGCATCTATAGTTATGTCCCTCTCATGCACAAATGCTGACTTTTCAGCGAGTAAACAGTTTTGATCGCTAGGTAGCTCTCTGCTTGTAGATGCAGCTAAAATTTAGGTGAATTACATCAATCTAACAATAATTTGTAAGGCCTTTACATTGTAGAAAGGGGAGCATCACCCAGGTCTACATATATATATATATATATATGTATATATATATATATATATATATATATATATATATATATATATATATATATATATATATATCTCTGTCCTGAGCTTTCTTTGTCAGACACAGGTTTAGTCATACTGCAATTTGGATTTCTTTTTAACCAAAGCAGAATAGATATCGGTACAGATTAGAGGCTGCTGAAATGAGATTCCTTTGTCAAACAGACTTACGCTTTACGGCTGAACTTACTGATATTAGTTGGAAATCTGAGACTCTTTCACTTAAAGTAGAGATGTCAATTCCAGCTATCGTTTTATCTGCATTTAGACAAGCCAGCGATCAAAAATGCGTATTGCACGTTGTGTTCTAGTTGGATCGCAAAGATCAAATGCACGCCTGTAGGGTTAACAGTAGTTAAAGGCTGAGGTGGTTTTCCTACACTCAGGCGGTAAGGTGACGTATGCCCTATTTGGAGCTAGTGTTTCTTGTAACCCTTCATTGTCAGGAAACCTAATGTTTAGAAGTGCCAATTCAACCAGCATCTAGAAACTGTTTGTTTCAAAAGAGCCGTGCATAGTCTGTTGGCCGTTGAGATTTACACGTCCATTTAAGATTCTTTTAAATCAGTAAAATTCTAATTTTACGAATGCAGAGTCTTGCAACTCTTTGAGCACACATTTTCATCAACTTTTAAAAGTTCTATGTCCTATGCTGATCAGGGACCCTTTTAGCAGAGTCTTGCACTGTGTTCGTGCAGTGTCTTTTGGTTTTGCAGTTCAAAATCAGTGGGGTTTTAGGACTTCTTTCAGAAGAGGCCTTCTGCATTAGGTCACGCATCGTTGAATGGGCATTGCGTGGTCTTTGGCGAGCTGGAGGGTGCAGGGTAGCGGACTTGAACCTTGACTTGGTGCTGAGGCTGTGTACCCATGGATGGCTGCTGGATTTCCGGGGAACTCTGTGACCTTGGAGTCTGGCTTTGTTGTAGTTCTCGTGACCTCTGGGACCGGCCAGTCTGGCTTTGGTGACCTGTGTGATTCATTGTCCAGAGTGATGGGTAGGTAGAGTTTCCGGGCCCACCCCCTTTTGATCAGGTTCCCCAGGAGTCTTGGCGTAGGGGCTGGTGTGGCGATCGACGGGTGGTTAGGGCAGGTCTTGTGTAGTTCTCTGCGGAGACAGACAGACAAAGCAGCATTTCTTGGTCTTTTGGAGTGTTGGACCCAGCTGTGGGAAACTGTTCTGTCTCGTTCAGGCTGTGCAGCTGTCAGCTGTGGTGGCTGTGTGCTGCTGTCATTTTGTGATGTGACAGTGTGCTCTGCGGTCTGTGGCCGACGAGCAGTGTTCTGTGTGCCTGTTGTAGGTCTTATGCTCAAGCATAGGATGTAAGGCTCGTACCTCTTGAATTTTTGGAAAGTCTTTTGTGAAGAAGCTTTTCAGCGACTTCAGGGTCTCGGCTGTCTCAGACGTGGCGGCACTGTATTTGTCTGATGCGTGCTCAGACTTGTGCTTATTAGTGGCATGTTGAGAGGGGTACCGCTCCAGGCTGTCTGGGCTTGAGTCTCTTGGTGATGGGGGTCGGCTATTTCTGGGTCGCTGGCTGGCTTCCAGAATGTTTCAGAGCGCTCGCTCTGGTGTCTTGGATGAGCACCATCACGGTAGTGCTGCCCTCTGGAGGCCTGGAACGGTCGTGACTCTCTGTAAACAGGGCTATGGTGTAGTGGGGCGCCCTCTGGAGGCAGCTCTGAGTATTGTTCAGAGACCGAGTAGATGGTGGGGTTTTTCAAAGTCTTTCCGGACACAGTCTTTTGCCTGGTGTAAGCTTCTCTTAGCTGTTGAGTAGTCATGCTATGTGGGCAGGCCAGGAGGTCTTGGTGATGACTCACTGTGGGGTGCAGATTTCGGAGAACAAAGTTCTGGAGTTGAAATCATCCTCCATGCCGGGCTGATTGAGGTCCACGGTTGTGACTAGTCGTTGGTCTGATTCTGGATCAGAGAATTCTTTAATGAAGGCCTGCCGCAGCGGCTGGTAGTCTATAAGAGTGTTTCAACTCTGTGGGAAAAATGTCAAGTTCGTGTTTGAGATCTTGTCTCTGCTGAACGAGCTTGTGGATGGTAACATGGGCCTCTTGCGAGCTTCTTTCGAAGGCCGTTGCTTTCGAGTCTCTTTAAGTTCAGTCTCTGCTCTTTGCAAGGGGCTTCACTTTGTCAGAGTTTCTCGTTGAGTTCCTCTCTGGTTCTTTTCTCTGTCTGTGTCAATGAAGATCAGACAGGGCAGTTTGAAGTCTTTCCACTTCTTTCTGTAGCTCGGGGTCGTTGTCATCCATGGCTTGCATCCTCAGCGTTGCAATTTCGTGCTCCAGGGCGATGCGGCTTCTTTCGTGGAGACGTGCTTGTGCGATGGGCTGGGCAAGCGAGGTTTTGACGTGTCTGGCCGGTCTTTGTCGTGGGAGCTTTGGCTTGGTTTGTCCACCATCAGCTTGTCTGCGCTGCTCTTGGCTCGGGGCCCTGAATCACTGGCGACCTTGGGCAGGAATAGAGGTGTCATGAGTCTCATCAATGTCTCCAGGTGGTCCCAGCGGGTTGTGGGACTGTAGGACCGGACCATACTGCCTTTATTGTGGGCGAGAGGAACACAACACACGCAGAGAGAGACCAAAGCAAGTTCGTTCTAACGAGCTATAATACGGGCTATGCCGTATATGAAAATTTTGGTTAACTGATGCAGACAGTTAAATCATTCGGTGGGACAATTTGGGTAGGTCAGCATGGGTCTGAATAAAGATTTTTAACAGGGCGGTAGTTTAGGGGTCACCTGTTGATGCTAACGGCTTGGTTGTCAAACTATTATTCAGCGTTCCTTGTTGTCTCAGACAAGTTCTGTCTCTAGGTGAACTGAAAGGAACAGAGCACAACAGAAAAGAGCAATGGCAAGATAGCAGGGTTTGAAGTAACATGCGACCATCAAGATGGAAAGGTCTGTAATGAAATGGCGTTAATAGTACACGGGAAGTGTTACAGGGGGAAAGAAGGCCTAAGCCTGCGGTTTGTGGCTCGGAGAGGAGGAGGGAGCCAAACACTTCAATGACCGGGGGAATCTCTAGATTCTGTGGCCAATACTAAGTGGATGGATTTAATACCTTTTCTAGTTTCCCTGGGGTGCAATGAGGTCATTCGGGTTGGAGTCAGCATCGTGGTTGGTCTTTCTGTCGTCCCCAAACACTTGACAGCAGTGTCCCGGGCCCTTCCGTATGTCTGTACCGATGTGCGCCCTCTCAAGCAACTCGACCTTGAACACAACCGGCAGTGCCAAATTGGTGATGTCGTGTTGCGGGCCGCACCAACGGAGAGACACAGGAAAGTCCGGGACTCGCGCTCAGTCAGCGCTGGTGACGCAGGTCAGACGAACCAGCATGCTGGACCCCCAAGTAGAGATGACTGTCAAATCACCACAGCACGCGAGAAATTTCTACCTACAAACAAAACAAAACAGGATGAAGGACAAGTGAACCTCAACATGAATTAAAGCTCTCTCTATCTAAATCAAATTGAGTGTCTATTTTTTTTGTAGAAAAATCAAAGGCAACGGCTTTACTAGAATTATGGTACAAACAAAAAGGGAATTATGACAATGTTAATTATCAGAACAACCTAGCCTCCATTCAGAGAAGAGATTAAGTGCAGCAGGAAGAGCACTGGAGGAAGCAAGCTGTAGTGGCGCGTTTGGGCCACAAAGGGTTTGGGCCACTTCCTCTTAGTGGTCAACCGGGCTGACAGAGAACTTGATCTAGATTGCATTCAAACTGGTTTAAATACAATTCAAATCAAGCGTATGCCTAGATGCTGAGTAACTTCTAGAATAGTACGGATGTCGTTGTCATAACGTATCAAATCAAAATTATTAAAAATAATTTGAAGGAGGAAATATAGAAGTAAAGCCACAAAACCATTCCCCACAGGGAAGGAGACTTAATTCAAATTAATCTTGAAATTAGTTTGTTTTTAACAAAATTTGAATAAGTGTAGGAAATTAAAGGTTGGCAAATATATGATTATAATAACCAACTGGGAGAAAGCCACTTCAGAACAGAATGATGTTAGGAACTAAGTGATGAGCTGACGTAGAGAGGGGAAGGCCACAAGGGGGCTGCACTCCTCCTAAGTGGTCATCATAAACTGCTAATACTTACTTTTGAATTTTGAGTTCAAAGGTGGTTTGAACCAAATTCAAAATAAGTGTACACCGTCAGGAGTGAAATCATTTTAGTAAAACTGGAACTTGCACATGCATTGAAAGTTAGAAACACCCTTTCAGAAATTCACTGGGAAAATCTGAAATTGTGACGAGAGAGAAATTGTTTAGGAAAGGATGACCTTGTTACTAGTGTCCACACGATGGCGACATTTCGTTTATAAAGGATGAAATCAGGGGGCGGAGCGTAATTCGAGAACTGTCAAGCACTTAGGCCTCGAGGCTGCCCTCTAGTGTTTGTCAGCGGAATAACATTCAGTGTGATTAAAATTTGAGCGTGTAGACGCTTTGTTTTCTGTAGTGATCACACTCATCAAAATGAAATCTCAGCGGATTTTTGGTGCTATATTTCACAAGCACGTTTGGCAGGAATTTTTCTTCTTTTTTGTGTAGAAGAAAACAGGAATTATACGTCTGTCGGTTGGATCCAAATAACATTTATCAAATAGCACTTATGATTTAAAATGTTTTTAGGTTTTGGATTTTTTTTTTTTGGTGCTATATTTTACAAACACGTCTTGCAGGATTTTTTTTTTCTCTGCGCTGTGTAGAAGAAAACAGGAATTATACGTCTGTCGGTTGGATCCAAATAACATTTATCAAATAGCACTTATGATTTAAAATGTTTTTAGGTTTTGGATTTTTTTTTTCGGTGCTATATTTTACAAGCACGTCTAGCAGGATTTTTCGCTGCGCTGTGCAAAGAAAACAGGAATTTGTCGTCTGTTTTTCGACTCCCATAACATATTATCAAATAGCACTTATGATTAAAATATGCTTTAGGTTTAATACCATTGAGTAGCTACGTCAATGGTTAACCGGGAGTTTATCGTTAATCTAACGATTATTACATAAGGCCTTTTTAAGAATAGTGAAAGAGCATCGTTTCACTAAATCTTGTCTTCACCCTGACAGATGAACATCGTTCAGACAGGGGAGTTTAACATTAAAAATGTCGTCGTTCAAAAGAGGTTTCTTCGTCTTTTGTAGGACAAATTTAATACTATATAAACTATGAAATTGCAGTTTACTTTTTAGTTTTGCTGAACTAAAAACGGCTTTTTGCCTTCAGTCAGCCGGTGAGTTCGCATTGCGTTCACTCACTCGAGGCGCACGTACAATATTAAATCACAATATAGATATAGATTGAAACTGAATTTGCTCATAAACAAGTTTGAAGTGTGCCAAGCATATTCTCCACCAAACTGTAAAGACTCACGGGCGGATCTAATCCGTGGGGAAATTTGTATATCATAATTAATAATTGGTAATTAATAATTATTCATACATGTTTGGATTAGATCAGTCTTACATGTTAATAAATCTCCCGATAAGGGATGATGTGTCATTTTACCTGCATGCGTGCATGTGTATCCTTGCAATTAACCATAAGTTGATTGCAATTAATTGCACGGACCACGTCTTACAAAACAGGCAAAATTAATTAGCTCAATTGTCAGAATAATATTTGTGGGAATCCACAATATCATCTTACTTTATAGGATTTCAGAAAAAGCAATTCTGTGGCCACAAGAATTGGGTTTCCGGCCCTATAAACACATACTCTTTAAAGTATCTTTAATTTGTAAGCTTGTAGCTATAAGATCTTTGGCACTTACGGGACTTGGAAAATGAGCAAAGAGGCAGTACATCAATCAAATGAATATAATGAATTTAATAAGGCAGAACTACTTATGTATTTACTACGGTAACATGGGATATATGTATTTACAAACATAATAAACAACAAAACACGATAAGGCCTCGATGAACGAGAAATGCATAGAGACAGAGAGAGAGAGGAAATGTAGAGAGTTGCAGTTATGCAGGAGGGAGTTTAGAAAGACCCGAGGATCCTTCTAAATAGCAAATTCACATAGACAACGGAACTTCGAGAGACAACAAGACTTCAACAAATCTTAAAAGCGTGATCAAATACGGATACTTGCACTCTTTGCATGGCTTGTGAAGAAGCGTGTGTGTGTGTCTCTCGGCCCGGCGCGTCACGTGGTCACCTGCGCATGTTTCTCCTTCAAAGCGAGCGTGCGCTCGTTTAAAGGTCCCTATGCTTTTAGATGAATTTGCTGAATAGATATGTCCCGCGGTGTCCTTTTCACTCGTCGATTGGAATTAAACACGGAGACTTATCTAAGACTGAAAAACACAAACTAAACTAGAAACAAATAAAAGAAAGGCGAAGAGCTTTGGCGAAGGGGGGGGGGGGATGGGTTTGTCAATTTGTTGAAGAAACTATGAAAGATGCTTTTACTATTAATATGTTGTTGTTACCGACATATCGTGTATACAGTCACTTCGATAATCAAAGTACCAGGTTTTAGAAACCAAATATGTCACACATCTGATTCTGGTTGATCATAGTGTGAACAGTCTGGAATAGTAAGTATTAGAGTTTACATGAAACAAAACACATAAAAGGCCACATCATAAGATTGGAACATTAGATGCATGGTAATACATTTCTCACATGGTTATATTTCTATACATATAGAATATATAGGATTGGAAAGGTTTCATTTCTCTTTTTCAGCAAGAATTCAGAGAGGGAGAGAGCCACAGTACTATGAACATTCCTTTAGGTCGTAAACGCTGTTATCTAAGAACACCAGTGATGTTGGTTTTGATCTCTTTTCACTCCAAAGATGGAAAACATAGTAAACTATATTTTACTTGATATTACTGTACGTATTCTGATTGATCACACCGAAAGCATTCTGGAGGTGTCCAGAACTATGTGTACAAGTTATGGGAATAGATAGTTATATTTAAAATGCATAATGAAGGTATTTATAATTCACTTTATGCTACGATAAAATCATAGTCATTCCAATGTGACATGGGCAAATGGACACACATAAAAACACATCGAATATATCTGGTTAAATGTCTTTTAAAAAGAGAAGTTTCTTTCTCTTTAGAAATCACCTTCTTTGGGACATTCAAGTCAGTCATAAAAATTTCTCGTAACTGGACACCACGCTCTGTCCTGAGCAGGCTTCACTTGTGGGGGATGCGTGTGTGGTTGTGTGTGTGTGTGTGTGTGTATGTTAATTTACATCCAGGCTTTTTGGGCCTGAAGGCTTTGAGATTTTAGCTAGGATGTATTTAGTTATTCAGATTCACCCTTGCCCAGTCCTTACAGGGGGTTATGTGACGATCTGCGGCTGGAGTGGCCGCTTGAGCCTCTAGGGGGCACTCCTTCCAAGTTTATTGTTTCCTTCATGTTTTACCCTGGACTGATTATGGTTCTTTTTTTGCACCTGTTTTAGATTGAGCGTCCCTGATTTAAGCCTGAGTTTTCCCTTTGTTCGGGGCTCAGTATTGTTAGTGTTTTACTGCATCGAGCGTCTTCCTGGTTTCATAGTGTTTCCTAATTTCACGGTTCCTGGACTCCCTGCCTGTATCTGGTCTTCCCGTTTGCCTTATCCCTGCATTGTTTTATTGCTGATCTGGGCTGCTTATCTGGTTTTGACCCCTGCAAGTTTCCCTGTACCTGTCTCTGGATTCTCCTCCTAATAAAGCCTGCATTTGGATCACCTCCGTCCATGTTCCATGTGCAGTTTCATGACAGTCGGGAATCCTTTTGCAGAAATGACTGCTTCAAAGCGGCGTGGCATGGAGGCAATCAGCCTGTGGCACTGTTGAGGTGTTATGGAGGCCCAGGATGCTTCGATAGTGGCCTTAAGCTCATCCAGAGTGTTGGGTCTTGCGTCTCTCAACTTTCTCTTTACAATATATCACAGATTCTCTATGGGGTTCAGGTCAGGAGAGTTGGCAGGCCAATTGAGCACAGTAATACCATGGTCAGTAAACCATTTACCAGTGGTTTTGGCACTGTGAGCAGGTGCCAGGTCGTGCTGAAAAATGAAATCTTCATTTCCATAAAGCTTTTCAGCAGGTGGAAGCATGAAGTGCTCCAAAATCTTTTGACAGCTAGCTGCATTGACCCTGCCCTTGATAAAACACAGTGGACCAACACCAGCAGCTGACATGGCACCCCAGATCATCACTGACTGTGGGTACTTGACACTGGACTTCAGGCATTTTGGCATTTCCTTCTTCCCAGTCTTCCTCCAGACTCTGGCACCTTGATTTCCGAATGACATGCAAAATTTGCTTTCATCCGAAAAAAGTACTTTGGACCACTGAGGAACAGTCCAGTGCTGCTTCTTTGTAGCCCAGGTCAGGCGCTTCTGCCGCTGTTTCTGGTTCAAAAGTGGCTTGACCTGGGGAATGCGGCACCTTTAGCCCATTTCCTGCACACGCCTGTGCACGGTGGCTCTGGATGTTTCTACTCCAGAATCAGTCCACTGCTTCCGCAGGTCCCCCGAGGTCTGGAATCGGTCCTTCTCCACAATCTTCGTCAGGGTCCGGTCACCTCTTCTCGTTGTGCAGCGTTTTTTGCCACACTTTTTCCTTCCCACAGACTTCCCACTGAGGTGCCTTGATACAGCACTCTGGGAACAGCCTATTTGTTCAGAAATTTCTTTCTGGCTCAGGCTGGGAGTTTTTAAAAGCCTCAGGAATCTTTTGCAGGTGTTTAGAGTTAATTAGTTGATTCAGATGATTAGGTTAATAGCTCGTTTAGAGAACCTTTTCATGATATGCTATTTTTTTGAGACAGGAATTTTGGGTTTTCATGAGCTGTATGCCAAAATCATCAGTATTAAAACAATAAAAGACCTGAAATATTTCAGTTGGTGTGCAATGAATCTAAAATATATGAAAGTTTTATTTTTATTATTAAATTATGGAAAATAATGAACTTTATCACAATATGCTAATTTTTTGAGAAGGACCTGTGTACCACACAATCCAGCTCCAGTATTTGAGTAGTAGCCAACGAAGACCATAGGCGGGTATTATTGGAATGTGTTACCGCATTACGTATGCAGGTCATGGAAGTGAGACTGGAATTCCTGATGACTCGTTTGGGCGGTTCAGTATTGATTCTTTCTTTTGGGAGACAATAACTTTATTCATTGAGCACTTTCGACTTTACAACTTTGCAAACTATTTACATTCACAGACAGCTTTACACACTGCATGAAAGGTAATATTCGAAAAAGCATAATAGGGGTATAAGAAAGACAGTTATTTAAAATCTTAATAATTTTTCACAATATTGCTGTTTTTTCAACTATATTTAGATCAAATAATTGGTGAGCATAAGAGACTTCTTTCAAAGACGTTAAGTAATCTTATAGACTTTTGAATGTTAGCCTATGGTCAAATAACCAATTTTTTTAAATTAATAAATTAATGTGTTAAATTGACAACCCTATTTACAATTAAAAGAATATAATAAAAGTCTAAAACTTTCTGGTTTCATGTAACTATCCATATCTCTTCTTTATACTGAAATAACTCCTGCCAAGAAGAAATATGTTTCTTCATGTAAATGTGACCTATATTGTATGTGTTCATCTGGAAACTGCAACAGACTCATGCAGTATTCCCACACCTATGTTAATTTACTCACACTTACAGTACACAGTACTCACACCAAATGTGTTACAGTCAAAAAGCTCTTTACCCAGCAATTTTCTCATGCACTCCAATCCAATAACACACACAATACAATCAAAGCTATACGTATCTTACAATCATTATATTAAATTCAACAGTTATTGATGAAAAAAAATTAGATAACAGTTGGGATTTTGCAGATACAATCAGTCAGATGTATCTGGAAGCACATTGATAATGGAGTTCACACCAGGAGCATGTAGTTTAATTATACTCATTTTAACCTCTCTTTAGCCACAGACAGAGAAGAGAGATGGAAAAATTCAATAAAGATGACAAAGAGAGGTAAGACCCGATAGCCTTAAAAAAGTTTAATCAAAAAAGGGGTTTTACAGCCTGATGCTGAAGCAAACCCATTTTTAAGTTCTACAGAAAACGTCTCTAGTTCCTTGGAAAACGCTAAAATATTATTTGAAGAGAAATACCGGTATATACACTGTAAAATTGTCAGTGCACGACTCAAAGGTTGATATTAAAGCACCAAGTCTATATCAAATTTATAGCCTACATATATTCAAGTCCTTTATCATACTGATAGTGCCACCAATTTCTAAAAGCAATAAATCACTCAGGCATTACAGTGCTTTTACCATATGGTTAAGTATAACATATATACAATATAACATTGTCTAACAACAGCATTTTAGCCATGGTAAAGTCACTGCAATGCATGGCCTATTGGGGCTTATTTCTTTAATGTATGTTGCTTCAAAGAATCTGGAAACAATACAGTTGTAATGCAGGCTGTTTCTGAAACAAAAGAGAGTTGGATCCAGGTGCCTGTTTCAGAAAGGAGGTTGAGTGAAAACTCTGTATGTTATGAGTATGTTACTCTGGGTTTTCCATTTCAGAACGGGAGGTATGTCAAACCCAAGAAAGTAGAGTAATTCAAGCCCGTTTCTGAAAAAGAGGTAACTTATACTCAGAGTCAGTTACCAGGGTAACTTACTCTGTGAACCTAACCTGGTCGGGAGCAGGTTTTCTTCGGTAACCCCCGAGTTTTTCTTATGTAGTAAATGCATCTTGATTTAAGAAATTTTAGATATTTTGATTGGAAACAACAAGACGAAAAGGCTAAGTAAGCATTTTTGCAGTGCAGTTCATTCATTCATTGTACATTTTTCTATATAACATCGAAGATGCAGAGCACATAGTAAGGCTGCCGTATCAAAGCGGGGAGGAAAGTGTGCCTCGCTCCCACACTCTTTCTGAGAGTTTTTGTGTTGTTTCCCGGACACAAAACCGTGAGATCCATCAAAGAGGAGATTCACTGGATTGCAGGTCAGTGGTGGAGAAATCTGTTTAAATGAGGTAATCTGATAAATGACGTTCACTTGATAACATCTTGCTGTGTCCTCTGAAAATAACCGAATAATTAGAATTTCCTTTAGGATTTCCAGTGTGGCTGGTTGCATTGATGACACACATATTCCCATCATCACACCTTCCAAAAATGAGACAGTTTACTGTATGGATGGGAGGATGCCATATGGAAGGGTAGAGATATATGCCGTAACAACCACAGCTGTAAAGTAAACTCTAATTATTCGGTCATTTTTATTTCCTACAAATACAAAAGCAACAGTAATTTCTTTCCTGTCGGATTTTAATATCCTTCCAATATTGTGTATCTCCGCTTCATCTATCAGTGGTGGTGCAGGTCCTCAGCCTTCTTGCTGTTGGCGGAGGAAAAGTCAAATGTTAATTTCATTAGCCTAATTAAAAAATGTAACAGGTTGGATCAGAGAGAACATTTAATTATGTGAAAAGAGCATTATACTGCATGGAAACAGCTGCGGCACATTGAAATAGACACTGAATTATATTAATTTAATATGTCAAATGTTTGTAGTCATGTTGCCTACAGCCACTAACCTTTTATGCCTAACAATTTAACTGATTGAATTCGGGTTTATTGTCAAATTTTAGTGCCTGCCATGTTCTTTTATTTCTTTTTACCATGAAAATGAGTATTAGTTCAATAACTTACCATTCTGTCAGTTTTCACCCGATAATATAACAGTGATTAAGAATTATACTTGACTCGGAAGTATGCTGAAGACTAAAATTTCATCTTTTAATATAATTTCATTATTTAATATTATGATTCTGTATTACTATTCCTTATTAGTTTTCATACTCCATTGTATTATCTTATGTAGTTTAAAATGCATGAGTTAGACTATAGATTGCATGGACACATGCGTTTAAGGATCATATTTTAGACACAGGCAGGGGAGCTGGGAGAGTTATACAGTATATTTTGCTTAGAGGAATGTGTGCAATGCAACGTTCACTGAGCAGAGATGTTCCAATGATGATGATGATGATACATTAAATGTGTACAATTGGCATGTTTTTTTTACAAGGAAGGAATGTTTTTCAACTGATGCAATGTACCACAAATGTATACACTTAAGGGAAGTTTCTTAATATGGAAAGTGGATTATAAGCATAAGCAACATGTTTTTCTACCTTACAAGGAAGTTGTAAGTCCCAGAGTGATGTATATAAGCTCAATCCTTACTGTACTGACTCAGAGAAACAGAGGCATGAGGGGGCGAGGGAGGAGAAACCCAGAGAAACCATTTACGGCTGGCATGACGGGGTGAGGGAATAGAGAAATGGGGAACAGAGAAATCTGGAATGAAGACCACCTCTCTAGCCTTATTCGTCTATGCCTGTTTCTCTCTGTCTGATACATGTATATTAAATAATAAATAGAAATCTCTTGGCAAAAGTTACTGGTGTAGCTTCCGTTTTTTTGCTGAGTTCTGTTGCCATGGAGAATCATAATTTCGAAGCTCCATTGATCATGGCTTTTCACAGTCATGGTGCACGCGCTTAACTCAGAGTCAACCTACTCAGAGTTGATTGAACTAATTCAATTCAGATGTTCTAAAACAAAAAAACTCAGTTTTTCCCATCTCAGGGTAAATCAACTCAGAGTTCAAGTTTTAACTCAAGAGTTGGTTGAACCTCCTTATTGAAACAGGCCCCAGGTGTAGCAAAACATTGATTTAAAGAAACACAACGAAAGTAAATCCAGGCAGAAACAGAATACCCAAGACACGGGAAAAACAGAACTGAAACAAGTGTGCACACATCCATCTAGGAAAACACCAGATCAAGAACATAGGAAACACTATAAAAACACAAGATGACAAGGACTGGAACAAGGAACAGGCGAGGGTAATGAGTTGCTATGGAGACTAATGAGGGTATCTATGGAAACAAACAAGGGTAACTATGGAAACAAACAAGACAGCAATGGAAACAAAGAAAGCAGGAACTAATCACAGGAATTCAAACAGCAGGAACAATAGAAACAAAAATACACATCAAAATATGAGTAGGCTATAACACAAGACAGGGGAAAAGATACAGGAATTTTCAAAAAGGATATCATTAAGTATATGAGGCATTCCTGAGCATGTTCTACTCCCAGGCAAGAAGGTCCCAGATGAGTTTTTATGCCATTTTTGGGGGAATTTTTATGCCCCAATTGTCATCCATCACAGCGGTGGCAAAGGGGGAGAGATCTGAAATGATAATCAGAGAATGAGACTTAATGCTTATGATCAAAGGCAACATACAGGACTAATCCTCTTTGTGAAAGCACTCTCTCTAGAAATAAAACTAATCCAAACTAAAGATGGAGAGCCATTAGATCAAACATATAGGGGCAAATAGTCTCTTTGATGGTAAACAAGGATAAGTGTTAAAATTTAGGCCAGAAACAAATACTGTACTTTACACGAGTATGCAAACTTGAATGCTTGATCAACATACTGCAGGCGCATCTGGTGACATAATGTTGCAACACTGGTGACATAATGTTGCCCTAGGGGGCGATAGAGTTGCTGTCAAATAGCTATACTGTTTTTGTACTTGCACAGAGTGTTTCAGAGTGTGTAAGATTTATTTTATGTTAAAGTACATTCTCTTAACTAAGTTTACCCAAAAGAGTAAACATTGAGCCTCCCAGGCACCATCAAAAACATTGAGAGAATTCCGTTCAGAACCGTCAATCTCTTTCCAGCTCAACCTATGGCAAGAGTTTGGGGTTTGGCTACTGCAGGCTGAGCAAGAGGGTGTTTAGCCAGTGTGGAAACATAGCTGACGCATTACATCAAGACAGTCAGTTCCGGTTACAGAAGCGCAAGTTAAAATTCACTGCATTTAGAACTTGAAAGCTTAAAAAGGTCATAAACATGTCAAAGTAGACAGGGCATTGCGCTGCAACGCGCTACAACGGGCGCTTCAATACCATATAGCATCATCATGCCCCATTCAAAAAGACAAATGTATTGAGCTATCGATCGATAATGAGCCGCTTTCAAGTACTAATTTATAAGTTCCAATAAATGTTAATCTGTTTTGGTGACTGGTAAATCACCAGTTACTGCTACAGTCTGCCACACTCTACTAAATGAAATACACTGAGGTATGAGAGCAGCCAAAAAGAAAAAAAGAATTCAAATGGAACACAAGCTTCAGCCCCAAGACAGTACAGCATTCAAACACATCCTACACACAAACTAACAATTCACACAGAGCTGATCAAGAGACGTGAAACGGTGTATTAACATGCTTGCCTTCTGTCTACTTCAACAGATTCTTGAGGGCAGAACAGATTTTTCTCTGGCTGATACACTCATTCAGACAGATATATTGGCTTTTTATTTGTATTTTACAACTGGTCGCATAAAGCAGGTATTTGCTTTCAAGTGCTACCACCAAGGACGGTATAAGGTTTTGTGATAAAAACATGATGAAGAAGTAAGAGCAAAAATTAGAGAGTTAAGATGCTTTTATCTGAAAAGATTATAAAAAGGTTGGCTTTATGTAGCTTGATTGGTCCTTTCTGTTTCTCCTCTTTTAACATTGTTGAAGAGTCGCTTAAGAGTCAAGTGACAAGAGCAAGCTATGCCCTTGCATTTCATTTTCTCGAACAGCACTGGAATGATTTCAGTTTCTCAGTCTGGTGTAATTTGCAAGGCTCAGAGGAAATAAATGTGTTTTTATTTATTTATGCATTTTCAAGACGAAATCTGAAGAGCCGTGTTAAAGTCTGCTGATGAAATGACAGAGTCGCCGTGATGCTGAAGTTTAGCTGGACGGATGAAAATTGAGTCGAACACTCTTGGAAATGGGGGTCTTGCTGGTGACCGGGGGCAGAGATTCAGATTTGAACAGTTAAAACAGTAAGATGTATGATCTGAACTTCATCTGAAACTCAAATGAGGCCAGTGCTATAAATGTAACATGAGATACAGAATAGCCTAATGTTGTGCACTCAATGAGTTCTTTCTATTGTTGTTTCTCTATTGTTTTTCCATCTTTGTATTTGTAATTCTTATATATTCCTTATCCATTTAACTTCTTGCTGGGAATAATGAATAACATCTTGTCAAAAGAAGTGAGAGACTGGAAAAGAAAAAAGAAAAACTAAATTAAACTGCCTTTAGCATTTGTGTCACAGCAATATTAACAAGCCCAGAGTCATGAAACTGCTCTGAGACAGGCAAGTTAAGATCCAAATGCAGCTTTTATTATAATATAAAGGGGTAATCCAGAATCGTGGTCGAACAGATAAGCAATAGGTCAAAGTCCCGGTAGGCAGTCCAAACAAACAAAACATACAAGGCAGGGAAGAAGGCAAATGGGAAATCCAAAGACAGGCAGGGGAAAGGGCAAAATACAGAAACCAGGTAAACACTCAGAGATGCAGTGGGACACAAACAAGACTTTGCGTTGAGTGACTGAATGAACATGGTATATATAGACAGACTAACAGGATGATGAGACACAGGTGAATGCAATTAGTGAATGAGGTACAGGTGAATGTGATCAGTGATAAGTGATGGTGAGTCCAGGGCAGTGAGTTGTGGGAAATGTAGTTTGTGAGTGATAATAGTCTTATCTGGAGTGCCCTCTGGTGGCTCTCAAGGGCACTCCAGTTGGTGACCGTTACATAGCCCTCCCTTTAAGGAGCGGATTCCAGACGCTCCTCAATTTGTCCAGGAGGGAGGTGGAGCGGCGGCGGACCTGGGGGCGGGGTGGGGGCCCAGACCCGTGGAGCGGAAGAGGACATGGAGACTGCGGTGGAGCAGGTTGTGGAGGCGACCAGGGCGGAGCAGGCTGTGGAGGCGACCAGGGCGGAGCAGGCTGTGCAGGCGACCAGGATGGAGCAGGCTGTGCAGGCGACCAGGACGGTGAAGACCCCTCGGGCAGCCACGGCGGTGAAGACTCCTCGGGCGGCCACGGCGGTGAAGACTCCTCGGGCGGCCACGGCAGTGAAGACCCCTCGGGCGACCACGCCGGTGAAGACCCCTTGGGCGACCACGCCGGTGAAGACGGGTGACCATGGTGCAGCAGGACGTGCCGCTGGCCGTGGCGGTGGCGACCCCGGCTCAGGAAAAGCAGACACCGGCTCAGGCTAAGGAACAGCAGACACCGGCTCAGGCTAAGGAACAGCAGACACCGGCTCAGGAACAGGCAACACACTCACTGGCTCGGGAACAGACAACATACGCACTGGCTCGGGGACAGACAACACACGCACTGGCTCGGGCACAGACGTCACACGCACTGGCTCGGGAACAGACGTCACACGCACTGGCTCGGGAACAGACGTCACACGCACTGGCTCGGGAACAGACGTCACACGCACTGGCTCGGGAACAGACGTCACACGCACCGGCTCGGGAACAGACGTCACACGCACCGCCCGGGAACAGACGTCACACACACCGGCCCGGGAACAGACGTCACACGCACCGGCTCGGGAACAGACGTCACACGCACCGGCTCGGGAACAGACGTCACACGCACTGGCTCGGGAACAGACGTCACACGCACCGGCTCGGGAACAGACGTCACACGCACCGGCTCGGGAACA
This sequence comes from Meda fulgida, assembly GCA_030578275.1. Lineage (NCBI taxonomy): Eukaryota > Metazoa > Chordata > Actinopteri > Cypriniformes > Leuciscidae > Meda > Meda fulgida. The sequence goes on along the minus strand of CM060628.1, from coordinate 11,233,472 downwards.
GACGTCACACGCACCGCCCGGGAACAGACGTCACACGCACCGGCCCGGGAACAGACGTCACACGCACCGGCTCGGGAACAGACGTCACACGCACCGGCTCGGGAACAGACGTCACACGCATCGGCTCGGCAACAGACGTCACACGCACTGGCTCGGGAACAGACGTCACACGCACTGGCTTGGGAACAGGAACAGACACTGGCTCGGGAACAGGAACAGACTCGGGCTCGGGAACAGACTCAGGCTCGGGAACAGGAACACACTCGGGCTCGGGAACAGGAACAGACTCTGGAACAGGAAAAGACACTGGCTCGGAGGCGGCCATCTTGTCCGTAGAACCTGGCTCGGAGGTGGCCATCTTGTTCGTAGACACTGGCTCGGAGGCGGCCATCTTGTCCGTAGACACTGGCTCGGAGGCGGCCATCTTGTCCATAGACAAGTCAAGTCAAGTGTATTTATATAGCGCTTTTCACAATATAAATTGCATCAAAGCAGCTTCACAGTATCAATCAAATAACATAATAATGTTTGTTTCTTAGTGGAAAAAACATCCACGTTTGGTAGGGCTGATCAATGGTATTAATGCTTGGTTAATTAATTTGAATATCCCCAACTGAGCAAGCCAAAGGCAACAGTGGCAAGGAACCGAAAAACTCCCTCAAGTGACCTACTGGTGTCCTAAAACTCCATCAGGTGACTTAATGGAGAGAAAAAAACCTTGGGAGAACCCAGGCTCAGTCGGGGGCCAGTTCTCCTCTGGCGTTTATGAACTAGAGGCCGGATTTACAGTAACTGTAATTTGATACAGAATTTTGTTTTATTTGATCACTTCGGGGTGGGTACGCGAACCGGAATCACAACGTTTTATCTGTAGAGTGGGAAAGGGATCTTCCATAGGGAGAGGCTAGTTGGCACTTCAGCACTGCGTTGTCATCGGGTCCAGGCAAAGCTCCTAGTCAGATCTGGATACGGCCTGGATCCGGTAGGCTGCGGGAAAACCTCGTGATAAACAAAGACACTAAAATTAGCGTAGATGCCATTCTTCTTATGATGATGTAACGAGTACATCAGGATTTAAGGGAAGTGTTCACAGTTCCGGATGACCTAATCTATGCAGCCTAACATTGAATTATAGAAGTCTATAATATATTATGTGTATGCTAGGTCAAAGAGATGTGTTTTTAGTCTAACTTTGAACTGACAGAGTGTGTCTGCTTCCCGGACAATGGTAGGAAGACTGTTCCAAAGTTTTGGTGCTAAATAGGAGAAGGATCTACCGCCAGCAGTCGATTTTGATATTCTAGGTATTATCAACTGGCCCGAATTTTGAGATTGCAAAAGACGTGAACGACTATAATGCGTTAAGATCTCGCTCAAGTACTGTGGAGCTAAACCATTTAGTGCTTTGTAAGTAATCAACAATATTTTAAAATTTATACGATGTTTAATAGGCAGCCAATGCAGTGTTGACAGAACCGGGCTAATATGGTCATATTTCCTGGTTCTAGTAAGAACTCGAGCTGCAGCGTTTTGGACCAGCTGTAGTTTATTTATTAAGCGTGCAGGGCAACCACCCAGTAGGGCATTACAATAATCTAGTCTTGATGTCATGAAAGCATGAACTGATTGTTCCGCATTTGTTAATGAGAGCATATGTCGTAATTTAGATATATTTTTAAGATGGAAAAATGTGGTTTTACAGATACTAGACACGTGACTTTCAAATGAAAGATTGCTATCAAAGAGAACACCCAGGTTCTTAACCGACGACGAATACTTAATAGAGCAGCCATTAAGTGTTAGACAGTATTCTAGGTTATTACCTGTGGAAGTTTTTTGTCCAATAATTAGAATCTCTGTTTTTTCAGAGTTAAGTAGTAGGAAATTACTAGTCATCCAATTTTTTATATCAGCTATGCATTCCGTTAATTTTGTGAATTGGTAAGTTTCGTTAGGTTTTGAAGAAATATACAGCTGAGTATCATCGGCATAACAGTGAAAGCTAATTCCATGTTTCCTTATGATTTCTCCTAATGGTAGAATGTACAGAGTGAACAGCAGCGGTCCTAGTACAGAGCCTTGTGGTACGCCATACTGAACTTGTGATTGATTAGACATCTCTTCATTTACTGCAACTAACTGATCACGGTCAGATAAGTATGATTTAAACCATGCTAGTGCAATTCCACTAATGCCAACATAGTTTTCTAGTCTATTTAAAAGAATGTTGTGGTCAATTGTGTCAAATGCAGCACTAAGATCAAGTAACACTAATAGAGAGCTACAACCACGATCGGATGATAAAAGTAAATCATTTGTAACTCTAATGAGAGCTGTCTCAGTACTATGGTGCGGTCTAAATCCTGACTGAAAATCCTCGCAGATATCATTTCTTCCAAGAAAGGAACACAGTTATGAGGATACTGCTTTTTCTAATACCTTTGACAGAAAAGGCAGATTTGAGATCGGCCTGTAATTGACTAATTCTGAAGGATCAAGTTGCGTTTTTTTTACAAGCGGTTTTATCATAGCCAGCTTAAAGGTTTTTGGTACGTATCCTAGAGACAAAGACGAATTAATGATATTAAGAAGAGGATCTATGATCTCTGGAAGCATCTCTTTCAATAGCTTAGTCGCTATAGGGTCTAACATACAAGTAGTCGATTCAGATGAATTAACGAGTTTGCAGAATTCTTCCTCTCCTATAGCAACAAATGAATAAATTTTTTCCTCAGGGAGACTACAATGCACTCCCTGATGCGATACTGTAGTAGATGGTTGCATAGTTATAATTTTGTCCCTGATATCAATATTATAAGTGAAGAAGTTCACAAAGTCATTACTGTGTTGCCCGGAAACTTCTGTGCTTGAAGCTTTCTTTTTCGTTAGTTTAGCCACTGTTTCAAATAAATACCTAGGATTATGTTTATTTTCTTCTAATAGGGTTGAAAAATAAGCAGATCTAGCAGCTTTTAAAGCCTCTCTGTAAGCAATCGAGCTCTCTTTCCATGAAATCCGAAATGCCTCTAGCTTTGTTTTCTTCCAGTTGCGCTCCATTTTTATGGCTGCTCTCTTAAGGGCCTGAGTGTGCTCGTTGTACCACGGCGACTATTTTCTTTAATCTTCTTTAAGCGCAACGGAGCAACTGCGTCTAAAGTGCTGGAAAAGAGAGAGTTAAAAGTTTCTGTTGCAATATCAAGTTCTTCTAAGCTATCCAGGATGCTGAGATGATGAAACTGATTAGGAAGATTATTGATAAAGCAATTTTAAGGGGCAGAAGTTATAGGTCTAACATATTTATAACACGGAGTCGGCTTTGCAGCCTTGGCTAAATGTAATTTACATGAGACTAGATAATGGTCTGAGATGTCATCGCTCTGCTGCAGAATTTCAACGGCATCAACATCTATTCCATGTGATAATATTAGATCTAGAGTATGATTACGACAATGAGTGGGTCCTGACACGTGTTGTCTAACTCCAATTGAGTTTACAATGTCTTTAAGTGCCAATCCCAATGCATCTTTTTCATTATCTACATGTTTATTAAAATCACCAACAATTAGTACTTTATCGTTAGCCAATACTAATTCTGATAGAAAGTCCGCAAATTCTTTGATAAAATCTTTATGGTGCCCTGGTGGCCTGTATACAGTAGCCAGCAGAAATCTCAAACGTGATTTGTCGTTTACACTATATATTTTTACATTAAGCACCAACACTTCAATAGAAGTATATTTAAAAATAGATTTCTTAGTGGTTTTGAAAATATTACTATAAATTACAGTAACACCTCCCCCTTTGCGTTTTAGACGAGGTTCATGTTTATAACAGTAATCTTGTGGGGTTGACTCATTTAAAGTAATGTAATCGTTTGGTTTTAGCCAGGTTTCTGTCAAACACAGCACATCTAGATTATAATCTGAAATCATATCATTAACTATGAGCGATTTTGAAGTAAGGGATCGAATATTCAGCAACCCAAGCTTTATCATTTGCTCATCTGTATTATATCTGTTTTTTATTTGTTGAACATCAATTACATTTTTTACTTGACGTTTTTTGGATTTCCAAATTCGGGGAACAGACACAGTCTCTATATGATGATATCTAGGTGAAAGAGGCTCTATGTGATGGGATTTATCTGACCTTGGTGACGCGAGGCCGCTAGCAGACGGTCGGTTTAGCCAGTATGTCTGCTTCCTGACCTGAGCCCCAGATTGTCATGTTTTAGCTCTAAGACTATGTGCCATATTACTAGAGAGAAGAGCAGCACCATCCCAGGAGGGATGAACACCATCTCTTTTCAACAGGTCAGGCTTGCCAGTTTCTGGATCAGCAGAAGTGACGTGAACAGTTTCTGGTTCGGCCATCTTGTCCGTAGACACTGGCTCGGAGGAAGTGACGTGAACAGTTTCTGGATCAGCAGAAGTGACGTGAACAGTCTCTGGATCAGCAGAAGTGATGTGAACAGTCTCTGGTTTGGCCATCTTGTCCGTAGACACTGGCTCGGAGGAAGTGACGTGAACAGTCTCTGGCTCGGCAGAAGTGATGTGAACGGTCTCTGGATCGGCAGATGTGACTTGAACAGTCTCTGGATCGGCAGACGTGACGTGAACAGTCTCTGGATCGGCAGACGTGATATGAACGGTCTCTGGATCGGCCGGAGGCTCAGGAAGGGCCTCCGGGCATTACAGGATGCAGGAAGTCCTCTTCCTCCTCCGTCTCCGAGAGGGTGCTGGGCTGGACGAGGCCAGCGGTGAGGGCTCTGGGCACAGGATTTGGACTGCTGTGTCCATGGCTGATATCGCTGCTGGATCTGGGTGTGGCGAAGTCTTCTGTCATGAAACTGCTCTGAGACAGGCAAGTTAAGATCCAAACGCAGCTTTTATTATAATATAAAGGGGTAATCCAGAATCGTGGTCGAACAGATAAGCAATAAGTCAAAGTCCCGGTAGGCAGTCCAAACAAACAAAACATACAAGGCAGGGAACAAGGCAAACGGGAAATCCAAAGACAGGCAGGGAAAAAGGCAAAATACAGAAACCAGGTAAACACTCAGTGAGTGACTGAATGAACATGGTATATACAGGTCCTTCTCAAAAAATTACCATATTGTGATAAAGTTCATTATTTTCCATAATGTAATGATAAAAATTAAACTTTCATATGTTTTAGATTCATTGCACACCAACTGAAATATCTCAGGTGTTTTATTGTTTTAACCTTTTCCACTCTAAGGCATATTTTGGAATTCCGCCTGAATTTAACATACCCAAGTTTAAATATTCAACCTAGACACATACAGTGTAGGAAATTTAAAAAGCTAGTGTCATTGTACAGAAAACCCTTCAAATGTATTAAATCAGATTGCAAAACATCATAAATAGCATTGTATGCTTTTAAAATATTACGAGAAACAAAATAAAATAGGACTTTTATTTTGTATTTTTCATAAAATCCTGTCTTTGAAAATCTGTGATTCAGGTACTGTTTGATCTGGGGACCTGCTGATTATATTGTTTGACTATACTAGGTGGCAGTATCCACCAGAAAAAAAGATTTTTTTCTTTATCACATCCTGAGCAAGAGTTATTCAAATATATCCGAAGGGAGGTAAAGTATAATTTTTAGTGCTTATATGTGTCCTTTGGATTTCTCTAATACTCTAATGCAATTTTTTTATTTATTTTTTTACTAATATTACCCCAAAAATCCTACCTTTAATACATACTAAAGCACTTTACTTAATTATCTATTGATTTTCTTCATTTTCATTCAGGTTGAATCTTTGTATCTGAGAAACGCAAAATTGTATAAAGGAATGAGACCAAATAACATTGTTTGTGTTATATGAATAAAAGCACAACAAATGTATTCTCCTTTCAGGAGACACTAATCAATTAAAAAAACTGTCTTGTAGAATTTATGTGGTCTAAAACACACCACTTGTACAAATTGAAACTTAAATAAAAATGAGAGACTATAGAAATATGAAAGTATATAACGTTAGGCCTAAGATGCACGCTACACGATGCACCGTCACTTTCTCTTTCAAGCTCTTTTAATATTGCTTCAACGCAAGAGAACACCTTTTTGGCTACTTTTCCCTCTACAGATGCCATTTTTTTAATCAAAACGCTCGAAAAATACAAATATATCCAATAATTTTCTGTCAGTCCAGTGACTCCAGTCGTCTTCGTCACTTGTCATTCAATTATATCTACTCGCGGCGCGCCTATCATCAACAACGTCGTGATGTACAAAAGGGATCCCGGGATCCCGCCCACCTACTCCACTGATTCGTTGGATTATTCAGCATGTGACTGGACTAGATAAATGATTGACATGTGATTGGAAAGCTGACAACCTTAGCTTTGAACACGTGCCTGATATGTATGTCATCGTCATGATTAGAGGACGCTTGCACGTTTTGATGATGATGTGTAAATCGCGTATTTCTCCCGTCTAGCGCGTTTTGTGTTCTGGACATCCGCGACATAACAGTGGATTATTTACTTAGAGGAGATCACAGAAAAGTACAAATGGGCTCATTTTAAAGATAACATCCTACCGCTTAAAACCCGACGGCATCGTCTACGACGCCACACGACTCCTCCGATAAATATTTATTTTATTTCATGAAAATTTGATCGATTTTCTTACCGTTTTTTGCAGCAGAAAGCTAACGAGCTAGCCGTCACGGGGGTGTCTTTGGTGTCTTTCTAGCATTTACAGAAGGTTTTCTATCCAGTCTGGAACTTGTGCGTCCTTTCAGAGTGTTTCAGCAATAAATCCAAACGCTTATATCCAGGTTTTATTCACTTGATGTCCATAATTTATACATTTTCCGTCGTTTTTGCCACTAGCTCGATGCTAGCTGCCATTTTGGATATTACGTGATGCTTTGCGTGAGGTTGTTGACCAATGACAGGCTGATTCGTCGCCACGTTGGTGTGCGTCTTTACGCATGAACCAAGGCTACTATTGTGGAGGCGTGATTTTTTTCCCCCAAAACACTTCAGCGGAAATCCCGCCCTGCAGCCGATTCTAAAGTTTTCATTGGTCATGTTAATCACTGTACTGATTGCCTACACCAAACACTGATCCCTAAACCGACCCGTCAATGTAACCTAAACCAATGAAATCGGCTGCAGGGCGGGATTTCCGCTGAAGTGGTTTGGGGGAAAAAAATCACGCATTGTTGAGAGAGAGAGGGAGACGCACGTGGTTTCGAGGAGAGAGAGAGAGAGAGAGAGAGAGACGCGAGTTTTGAATAATACACGGATAATAATGGATCGTCAGAGAAACATGGATCTAGAACAAGCGCTCTCCTTTTTTGATGACATGGACGATGATGGATTTTCTGGAGAAGAGAGCTTTTTGACTGATGAGGAACTGGATTACCAGGATGGTCTAGACCCTGTTGAAGAGTAAGTTCCATTTATTTATTTACTGTAAAAGTATAAAAATAAAACTAATATGATAAAATATAAATTTTATAAATATGTACAAATAAGTTATGTAAAAGTAGTATTTCGTTTTTCTATGTTTGTTACAGAGGAGTAAGAGTTGTGGATTACACTTTGTCTCTCAGCCATTGTTTGTATGAGTTTTTTATTTACTGTAAAAATATAAATAAAAAAAAACTAATATGATAAAATATAAATTTTATAAATATGTACAAATAAGTTATGTAAAAGTAGTATTTCGTTTTTCTATGTTTGTTACAGAGGAGTAAGAGTTGTGGATTACACTGTCTCTCAGCCATTGTTTGTATGAGTTTTTTATTTACTGTAAAAGTATAAAAATAAAAAAAACATAGAATAAAATATACATGTTCTAAATATGTAAAAATAAGTTTTGTAAAAGTAGTATTTCGTTTTTCTATGTTTGTTACAGAGTAGTAAGAGTTGTGGATTACACTTTGTCTCTCAGCCAGTAGTGGGGGGATGGTCACACCTTTTAGCTGTGGAGAGAATGTCTCAAGGATGTTGTAGTGGGGGGTTGGTCACACCTTTTGGCTGGGGAGAGAATGCTCATATTATAGCTGTTGGGGGTACAGTAGCAATCTCAGCCATTGTTATCTTATGTGAGAAATCAAATGTACAAAAACACTAATTGATCTGATATGTATGATCTAATATTTTGCTTTATTTGTTTTACAGTCATGATAGTGAAGAAGACACCAGCCCACCCACCCGAGCCAGACAGGAAAGCTCCCATTGTTCCGCTGAGGAGGGCCCTTCCACTTCTGCTGCAGCATCCCAGCCTTCCACTTCCCAGGATCTGCCAGGAATAGGTCATGGACGGCTGCAGTCACCGTCACGAGGGAGAGCGCGGTCAAGATCCAGATCCGGCAGCTTGAGGGGTCGACAGAGTCCTGAATCCACAAGGTCGAGATCTAGATCACCACAGTCAGCAGCCCCAACTCCATCTTGGAACAGTGAGAGTCAGCCAGACGTCCCTCCAGTGCCCAAAAGGTTCGTCCCAACAAGAAAGCCAGGACATCAGCTCAGCCCCACATCCATATACACACCATTGGACCTTTTCAAACTTTTTGTCAGTGACAGTGCAGCAACCACTTTGTGTAATAACACAAACACAAACGCTGCAAAAAACATTGCAAATGGCAAAAAATATTCCTGGAAAAACTTCACTGTTGAAGAATTTTTCAAATATTTAGGACTGACTTTCTTTTTTGCACTGGTGAGACTGACAAATATCCGGGACTACTGGAGGACAAACACCATTTTCAGCCAACAGTTTCCCCACTCAGTGATGGCACGTGACAGGTTTCAGGTCATTTCCTGGAACATCCACATGAGCGACCCTGCTGAAGATGTCCACAACGACCGGAAGAGAGGGACACCAGCTTATGACCGGCTGTTTTATCTGAAGCCCCTTTTAGATGACATCAAACATGCATGCATAGCATTTTATCACCCACGGCAGAACCTTTCAGTGGACGAGAGGATGGTGGCAACAAAGGCTCACACTGGCATGACCCAGTATATGAAGGGGAAGCCAACTAAGTGGGGCTTCAAACTTTTTGTGCTGGCAGACAGCAGCATTGGGTACACTTTAGACTTTGCTGTATACACGGGGAAGTCTGTGTTTGCTTCTGGTGTAGGACTGGCATATGACTCGGTTATGTCCCTCATTAACAAATCATCCCTAGGGAGTGGCTACAATGTGTATGTAGACAACTTCTACACAAGTCCAAAGCTATTCATGGATCTCTACAGCATGAACTTTGGAGCATGTGGCACCTACAGGGACAACAGACGAGGATGCCCCTGCACAACCACAAATGCCATGAAGAAAAAGGATCCTAGGGGCACCATCAGGTGGATCCGTGACGGCCCTCTGGTTTTTGTAAAGTGGATGGACACTCGGGAAGTCTCTGTCTGCTCCACAATTCACCCGGCCTTCTCTGGCAACACAGTTGAGAGAAGGGTAAAAACTCAGGATGGAGGCTGGATCACCAAATCCATTCCATGCCCAACCCCGGTCACTGAATACAACAAGAATATGGGAGGTGTTGATCTTTCTGATCAACTCATCCAATACTACTCAGTTCACCATAAAACTATGAAATGGTACAGGACACTGTTTTTCCATTTTTTGGACATTGCTGCGACCAACAGTTACTTGCTTCACAAGGAAGTTTGTGCAGAGAAGCAGCAACAGCCCATGACCCACAGGGCTTTTCTGGAGGAGCTGACAGCCCAACTCTGTGGTGTTACAGTTGCTGTTCCCCCCACCCAGCAACAAAGTGACCATGTGCCTGTGCCAACATCAGACCAAACTGAAGCAAGCAAGAAGGCCTCCTATGGTAGAAGGCAATGTGTGAACTGCAAGCAGACAAGGCAGGTCAAACAGGCCACCCCCTGGAAATGCAAAGCCTGTGATGTGGCTCTCTGTGTGATTCCTGATAGGAACTGTTTTGAGGCTTGGCATCAGTGAATTTCATGAGGCCCAAAACACCTGGACTTCTTTTGAAAAAATGTAAATAGTTTTGGTTCTGTTCAATTTATAATGTTTATTCCTGTGATCCAGGACTCCAAAGACATAAACAAACAATTTTCCAGAGGAAATTTGCTTAGCTTTTATTTGTGTGTGATTTCAATAAATGTTTGAGTGATTCAATTTCCGTTTTATTTTTTCATTTGTCTTTGTGGTCCCATAACTTATTTTACATTCAGGTGACATCAATGCAACACAAATATGCTGAAAGTTCAATTTGTCCTGAAAAAAAAATAGGTGTGTCAATTGTCTGTGCACAAAAGGGTTGATTTTTTTTACAAGCTTTTTTAGTAAATAACACCAGACGGAAAATTAATTTTAAAAATACCCTTAGGTAAAAGATTATATAGAGTTTGTGGCTGATTTTAGCTTAGAGCACCTGTAATCGAAGTAGAAATGAGACGTTTGTCTTTGTTTTTTTCACAGAAATCATATTTTACTGCCCAATTCTTGTGGAGATAATGTGAACTATGATGTTAAAACAATAAAACAAACTACATAGTCACATTTCTGAGAATGAGAGCTTTCTTTTGATATGATTTTTCTGTTTTGTGAGATACGTAAAAAAAAATACATATTCATATTTACATTTCTGCATCGCCGTTTTGGGAGAGGAGCGATTTTGTGACGATTGTTTTTTTAAAGCTTTATATGAATTATTTGTTCCATATACACACATATCATTATATTCTGTGTAAAGATTAGATTTTAAGATTTAAAATGATACTATATATGGGGTTATAGTATCTCCAGAACCATAAAAAATTTTTTTTTTTAAATATAATGACGTAGCTCTATGGCCCGCCCACGGGCGATCAGAGTGGAAGAGGTTAAAGGGTTAGTTCGCCCATTTAAGACATGAAGTTGTATGCAATCCTTACCAGCACTATAGTGTATACACACTGACCCACTCTGTTGTCACCCCCCTGGTCCGAGTTCTGACCGCTGGAAGTTTGTGAATGAAGTAATCCCGGCTACTTTCCGGGGCCACAAAACTGTGCGTTTTTACGTGAAAAAAAGATTTGCGTTTCAAAGCTTGATTAATTTAACACACAAAAAACATGCCGGGCAAAATTCATACCACAGTTATAATGCGGCACTATTTTCCTTCCGTTTCTATCAATCCGCGCTGCTGTCAATGTCAACAGTGCGCACGTGACGATCAGCTCTTCCATAGTGTTTACACAATCGATCGACAACAAGGTAAAAAATATTAAATTAACAATGGTGCGAACTTCTAAATTCCCAGGCTGTGACAACAAGGATGTGCCGGTATCAAAGTTCAAATTTCATCGTTTTCCTGTATCAAATATGAATATGAGACCGCTTTGGCTGGTTGCCATCGGCTACTCAGCGGGAGCTAAATTATCTCGAATAAGGGATTTTCGTGTGTGTAGTGCTCACTTCAGCGAAGACGATTACATCTCCAACCAAGGAGGAAAAGGGAAAAAAAATGATTTTAAAGAGTGTTGCTGTACCAGTACCACGGGTAAGCTCTATTTACTAACTTTATGATCCCATGTCTAAACTGTACGGTAAACAAGATGATGTTTAGACTCCATTATAAAACACGTGAAAAGATGTGTAAAAAAAAAAAAAAAAAAAAAAAAAAAAAAAATATATATATATATATATATATATATATATATATATATATATTGTTACAATTTGCTGTGAAAAATATTTGATTGAACACACACAATTGGCTTTATGCACAGCTGCACTACTTCCAGAACTTCAACCAGCTCCTTGTTTCCTGTCTGTCATTATTGTGCAAACTTGATTAATTCAGGTGTATCTGATTATTGTTTACATGACTACTGAGGTCAAGTATACCTGAATTAATCAATTTGTCCTATAATGGCTAATAGGAAACAAGGAGCTAGTTGAAGTTCTGGAAGTAGAGCAGCTGTGCATAAAGCCGTTGCAAATAAATAACATTTGATTTGATCTTGTCTAACAAGGTATGCATGCTTGCACCCAGTACGCAAGAAACAGCACTGACAGAGGCTAGCAGTGGTGACCCCGAGTATGAAGTGTAGTCGGACATGTTGTCGGCGAGTCGCACTGTCAACAGCTAATCGTCACGTGCGCACTGTTGACATTGACAGCAGCGCGGATTGATAGAAAAGGAAGGAAAATAGTGCCGCATTAAAACTGAGGTATGAATTTTGCCCGGCGTGTTTTTTGTGTGTTAAATTAATCAAGCTTTGAAACGCAAATCTTTTTTTCACGTAAAAACCCACAGTTTTGTGGCCCCGGAAAGTAGCCGGGATTACTTCATTCAAAAACTTCCAGCGGTCAGAACTCGGACCAGGGGGGTGACAACAGAGTGGGTCAGTGTGTATACACTATAGTGCTGGTAAGGATTGCATACAACTTCATGTCTTAAATGGGCGAACTAACCCTTTAATACTGATGATTTTGGCATACAGCTCCTGAAAATAAGCTAATCATAAATTAGCTTATTATGAAAAGGTTCTCTAAACGAGCTATTAACCTAATCATCTGAATCAACTAATTAACTCTAAACACCTGCAAAAGATTCCTGAGGCTTTTAAAAACTCCCAGCCTGTTTCATTACTCAAAACCGCAATCATGGGTAAGACTGCCAACCTGACTGCTGTCCAGAAGGCCATCATTGACACCCTCAAGCAAAAGGGTAAGACACAGAAAGAAATTTCTGAACAAATAGGCTGTTCCCAGAGTGCTGTATCAAGGCACCTCTGTGGGAAGGAAAAAGTGTGGCAAAAAACGCTGCACAACGAGAAGAGGTGACCGGACCCTGAGGAAGATTGTGAAGAAGGACCGATTCCAGACCTTGGGGGACCTGCGGAAGCAGTGGACTGAGTCTGGAGTAGAAACATCCAGAGCCACCGTGCACAGGTGTGTGCAGGAAATGGGCTACAGGTGCCGCATTCCCCAGGTCAAGCCACTTTTGAACCAGAAACAGCGGCTGAAGCGCCTGACCTGGGCTACAGAGAAGCAGCACTGGACTGTTCCCTGGGCTACAGAGAAGCAGCACTCAGTGGTTGCATGTCATTCGGAAATCAAGGTGCCAGAGTCTGGAGGAAGACTGGGGAGAAGGAAATGCCAAAATGTCTGAAGTACAGTGTCAATACCCACAGTCAGTGATGGTCTGGGTTGCCATGTCAGCTGCTGGTGTTGGTCCTCTGTGTTTTATCAAGGGCAGGGTCAATGCAGCTAGCTATCAGGAGATTTTGGAGCACTTCATGCTTCCACCTGCTGAAAAGCTTTATGGAGATGACGATTTCATTTTTCAGCACGACCTGCTCACAGTGCCAAAACCACTTGTAAATGGTTTACTGACCATGGTATTACTGTGCTCAACTGGCCTGCCAACTCTCCTGACCTGAACCCCATAGAGAATCTGTGGGATATTGTGAAGACAAAGTTGAGAGACGCAAGACCCAACACTCTGGATGAGCTTAAGGCCGCTATCGAAGCATCTTGGGCCTCCATAACACCTCAGCAGTGCCACAGGCTGATTGCCTCCATGCCACGCCGCATTGAAGCAGTCATTTCTGCAAAAGGATTTCTGACCAAGTATTGAGTGCATAACTGAACCTAATTATTTGAAGGTTGACTTTTTTTTTGTATTAAAAACACTTCTTTTATTGGAAGGATGAAATTTGCTAATTGTTTGAGACAGCAATTTGGGGTTTTCATGAGCTGTATCCCAAAATCATCAGTATTAAAACACCTGAAATATTTCAGTTGGTGTGCAATGAATCTAAAATATATGAAAGTTTAATTTTTATCATTACATTATAAAATAATGAACTTTATCACAATATGCTATTTTTTTCAAAGGACCCGTATAGACAGACTAACAGGATGATGAGACACAGGTGAATGCAGTCAGTGAATGAGGTACAGGTGAATGTGATCAGTGATAAGTGATGGTGAGTCCAGGCAGTGAATTGTAGTTTGTGAGTGATAATAGTCTTATCTGGAGTGCCCTCTGGTGGCTCTCAAGGGCACTCCAGCTGGTGACCGTTACACCCACCACATGATAGCTATATGCAACCTCCTTTTAACATTTGAATTATTGTTTAAAATGTTCATATATATATATATATATATATATATATATATATATATATATATATATATACTTTATAATTCAAATGATTTTTATAGCACTTTTTCACAAGGTAAATAAATCCAACAGCACCCCCACTGAGAAAACCAAAGGCAAAAGTGGCAAGAAAAACCCCCCAAGATGTTTAAGTTAGAGATAGCCTATTATTTTTTTAATGATATTGATTGTTTTGGTAAATTTAGTCCGATAACCAATGTGCAGATTTATTATTATTATTATTATTATTATGTATGACATTAGATTTATGCAGTCATTTTGCAATCTGAAGAGTTGAAAAGTGTAAATTGTGGTAAAAATATTATCAAACCTCTAGTTTAATATAAACAAAGAAGTAACCAAGCATAAGAAAATCCTTGGATTGGCACATTTCAACAAATTATAGAAAGAATAGCCTACATGACAAAAATTAACAGCTGCCTATGATTCACTCTCATGGTATGCAGTAGGGTAATGCTTTTGCAGAATAATACACACAACGTCTTTGTTGAAAAAGGAAAATGATAGCTTTCATAGTCAACCTGATCATGGCCAAAAAAAATTCTATAATTCTATATCTATATATCCATACAGAATCTATAATTCCTAAACAGCCTCAAAGAGCCATATGAACATTTCATGAATAATTCATTTGAATGTTTAAATATACAATTTTGTAGTTTGTACAAAAGTGATTGAGTGATGTAATGCATCTTTACACCCGAGGTCACCTTCAATTCAGATAGAACATAGCAGTTATGAACATTCAGTTGTGCTTGTACACAAACTCTAAAGATGAAATCTACATTCCTCATAAACAACTTGGCGTAGTGGGGTAGAAGAGGTCAACATAAAGTTTTTTGTGTGTTTTGTTGAAAGTGTTTTGTTGTACTTTGGCACCATTTAAGTCCACATGTGTTCCAAATAAGCCCACATCATCATTACATCACAAAATATAAAAATTAATTGATTTTAAATTTGATTTTATTTATTCAGTGACAGGGAAGTATTAAAAAAATTCCTTTAGCTAATGTTTGATTAGAGCCCTGGGTGGGATGGGTAGGTGTTAGTGGCCTGTGGTCTGGAGCCTTAAGTCGGCTCGACTGGAGTTGTAGCTGGAGTCAAGCTGGAAGTTTGACCGGGTGTATCTCGGGAGCCAAGCCTAGTTAGGGCTCCATACTCTGGGCTTAGGGAGGCATCCTAGGCCCCCCACGCCGGGAGTCTGGAGCCTTAAGTCGGCTTGTCTCCCGAGTTATGCCTGGTCAAAGGTGGAAGTTTAACCGGGTGTATCTCGGGAAGGAAGCCGAGTTGAGGCTCCAGAATCTGGGGTTTCGGGGGGTCTCCAAGTGGGCCCCCCCACGTCGGGAGTATGCAGCCTTAGGTCAGCTTGACTCTGGAGTTTTCCCCGATCAAAGTTTCACAGGAAGTGACCATATCTCGGGAAGAAAGCCGAGTTAGGGCTCAATATTCCCAGCATAGTCACCCACTGGGTGACCCTGCCATGTCCGGAGTTCAGAGCCGCAACTCGGCTTGGGTCCCGAGTTTTGCCCGGTCAAAGCTGGAAGGAAGTGGTGGTCCCAGGGGCTCAGGACTGTGGGGAATGTAGGGTCCCTCTGGGACCTCTCCATGCCCGGAATCTCAAGCCTTAACTCGGCTTGGTTCCCCGGCTAACATAAGGGACTTAAGGACAAAATGGGCTAATTTCAATGAATGTGTGTAATTTGTAGGCCTATCTAAATATAGTTGTATATTAAGGTAGTAAGTAAGGTAAGGTAAGATTAAAAGGTTAGTAAGGTAAAAGCACACGAAGAAATGCAAGTAAACGGGTGAGCTGCGGTTTTTCTGGATAATTTTTTTTTTTTTTTTTTACATTTATCAACCAATTTCAGTGGTTTGTATGTGGTGTACAAAAAGTTCCATCTCTAGTTATTTAAAATCTCGATAGTTAGACTTCTAAAAAAAAAATTTAATAAGGAATTGTCAAAGCTCAGGCTTGTCATGTCTCTGGCTTTTTATTCTTGGATAAGAATTGTAAAGACCCCCATACTGAGATACAGTTTAATTTTCACATTAAATTAAATAAAGTTTTCTTATTGTGGAAAAAGCATTTTCTGTGATTGACCCGATTTTAGCAATAACAAAGATAACTGATGGATCCTTTATGGTAATACATATGGTACAACTACAGTGCAATGCAAACAGTAAATATATGATAAAGTGAGAAGTAATAGTAAATAGTTTAGTCAATAAAATAAACAAAGTATAAAGCAAATAAAATAGTAATAAATAGTATAATTAGATAATATCATAAGTAGGCTACAATAATACAATCATAAAAATATTGATAATAGCATATAGTTTATGTATAATACTATAATAATAACAATAGAATAAGAAATAGCAATTACAGAATATAGACAATAAAAAATATTAAGTTAAATAGTGACTTATATTTAACTCTTTTTGTTAAATTTCAGTTTTCTCAATTCCCTGTATGAGAGGTATGGGAAAGTTGCCCTCTGCAATATGGCAGCGCCGTTGACTTACGCTCCAGTGGCCAATATGGCGTTTATGTATTTATGTCTATGATTTGAAGCGCCCACCCACCACATCCACAAAGTGATTTGCTCTATTATGATGATAGACATCAGTGTTTATATCCCAACTATAAACTTTGATCCCAGTACTTCTGTGATAATTTGAATATTTGCAACACAAAAATAACGATACTGTGTGGTTGAGAATACATTTTGTGAAGCTGTTTCATACCTATGGGTACAACCGCCGACGCAGATTTGAATGTTCCGGTGTGATTTTGTTAAAGGATTATAAGACACAGGTGAATCACTGTCATTTAGGAATGAGATCACGTGGGGGGTTGACTTTGAATCAAGATCTTGATCTTTCAACGACTGATCGTGCAGCTCTGCTTTTGATTTGTTTTTCTTTAAGCCACCAAGCTGGCGTTCACTCAGTTTTTGACAGGCTAATCAATTTCCTGATTTTACACATGTATGTTATGGTGCATTTTGCACTATTTATGACTCAACGCTTGTCCTATAGTACTTTCCCTAAGCGGATATTTGATGTCTCCATTCTGTGAGAGCAAAACAGTTGTCAAAAGAGCTTCTAGAAGGCGACAACAGAGATCTCAGAGGAAGCAGTGCATTTCTGTGAGCTTGCAGCTGACATGAAACTGACTATGCATGTTTTTAGAAGTTTAGCTAATTACTACAATTATATCCACTGAGATCAAGTAACCCAGCTAAGAAACAGTATTTGATGAAATGCGAACATCTAGACCTAAATTTCATCTACATGACAACATGACAACGTTGTAAACTGTTGTGCATTTTTGACAAATCATTATTAGCCTAGAGCAAAAATGGGAACTAATTCAGCCAGAAAATGGCAAAATGGAAAATGGACAAGCTATTCACTGTTTACACGTATGACTTCACGAATAACCTGATTTTATTTTCCAAGTGAAAACCTTTGAGACGTGATAGTTTGACAGTGTATATAGTCAGCTAACTACTTTCCCTCCTTTGCGATCTATTATGCAGTTTATTACTGTCCATTTCCAGCAGCATCAAGTTGCCATAAATGACTCTGATTAATCCCCGGATAAACACACCACTCACTTTATGAAGTTTTATGTAAAGTTCGGGAGGAGCATGTTCAGGTAATCATCCAATCAGCACAAGAAGAAGCCAGTATAAATAAATCCTTCCCTTACCTCCTGTCTCATGACTAATTTATCAGCACCCCACCTCCACCCCTTCACCCCACATTCGGCTGGGTCTGCTCAAAGATACCTATGATTTCTAAGGTTATGGGGGGAGTACTCTGGGGTCGGGCCGAATTCTGAGCTCGGAGCCCTCACCCCGGACAGCAAGCCAAATACGCATTATAATATTACATCAGATTTCATTAACATGAAAACTTGTGAATACAGTATTAAAGATCTCATTCGATATAAAATCAGAGGCTTCTACTTTACTGTGAAGGAATTTGTGTTTTTGAAAGCACTTGATGCAGTTGGTTTCTCTTAAACCAGAAAGGACAAAACAGCTCATATTTCTGCAGAGTGTGTGTTTCAAAGGTCAAATGGAATATTTGAATGACTGGTCCTGGAGTCTCATTTATAAAATGTATGTATGATGAAATTTGATCCAAAATTCCATCTGATTTAATCTTAAATATTCTGGTGTAAAAATGTTCTGATATGTACACCAACTGATATGTAGCTACAAAAACTAAAAAAAAATAATTGAACTGTACTCAATTGGTTAATGAGTACCCATGTGACAATTTTTTTTATAAGTCAGATATATTTAAATTGTATATGCCTTATTTTGAATTTATCAATATTTGCTTAAATGTAATTTTGAGACCTAAGATAGCAGACAATAGCAGTTCACAACCATTCAAATAAAATGAACAAATCAAAACTCAAACGAGCAAAAGCAGCATAACAGACTAGCATTTAGAAGGGTTACTGGCCAAAGTTTTCAATCATTCATATTTCCGCCTCTGTTCGGCTTTTGCAGAGGACATCACTGTAAATGTATTCTTTGACAAAATTACTAAAACACTGCATAATAAATGGCAAGACAGAAGAGAATAAACAGAAAAGACTGCTCATTTCTTTATTCATGTATAGATAAATATTCAGGTTTCATGTAAGTGTAGCGTGGTGGTGGGAATAAACGGTTGGAAAGACCAAATCGTATAGTGGTAAATAAATAAGCTGACTACGGCACCCCTCTTCAGAGAGAGGGGAAATAACTAACCAATGTAAATAGGGCACAGGTTCGTTACCATGGAGGGCAAAGAGACGTGGATATCAGTACAAAAG
Organism: Meda fulgida; assembly: GCA_030578275.1. NCBI lineage: Eukaryota > Metazoa > Chordata > Actinopteri > Cypriniformes > Leuciscidae > Meda > Meda fulgida. The sequence continues at coordinate 11,214,480 of CM060628.1, read as the reverse complement.
TTAATTTATTAAGTTCACATCAATAGGTACCACCACCAGAAGGCAAGAAAAGCAAGCCTCCCAACCCGGGGTCCATCAGCCTAAAATAAAAAAAACAAGATTGAACCCACTAAACAAATGACACAAGACAACTAATAAAATTCAGAGTGGTTGGAGATACCAACCACTCACCACAAGGGAACACTAACTTGTAGATAAAACAAGTTCACAAGTCACAAGGTAACAAAGTTGCAACTTAACACATTGCACAATAATCAACATCCAAACTAACCAAAAACAAAAGTAAAGAAACATACAACTTAACACAGGCAGCCAATGATAAGATGACTGAAGGGCGAGCACACGTCCACAACTTCGGCACCTGCAGCGGTGAACAGATCGATGGTTGTAGCGGCGAAGACATACAACAAAAACGGTAACACAGAAGCAAGACAGCAGCGCAGTCTAAATTAATTTTATGCAAAAAACGATCAGCCCAACGTCCACATTAATACGGAGCATCTTCAAAGGAATCAATATCCTGCTAAAACATCAGACATCAGTTGATTAGCACAGTTAAATATTAGTTGAAACTTTAAAAGAATAACTTTACAGTTGATCATCACGGAATTGTATAAGCGTACGGTTGCTCACAGCAGCGTACACATAAAAAACAAACCAACTGAAAGGAAGAGCACGTAGATCAATCGCAAGCTGCACAAGTCTACATTACAAACATTTACCTATAGCCTACCTGGGGGGACGGAACAGCCCGCACATCACAGCGGCGCTGCCAACCAAACACGGCCAGCATTGAATGACGGCGCGCCTGCAACAAGGGGCGGCGGCGCGGCGCTAACAAAGACGCATCACCAGGTGGCCTAAATTGTCTTTAAATAGGCCAGGGACAGCGGCCGATAGGCTGCCACATCTATCACTCATGTGACAGCCACAAACAACAGGGCGGGATCTAACCCGCTCTGCCACATAAGCATCACATATTGACATCTTAGCTATTAAAAACAACAACAACAACAACAACAACAACATAAGAGTTAAGCCTCATGAAATGAAACCCAGGTTACATCAAACGATGTAAGACAAAAACAGGAGGGTTAGGATTACTCAGAGAACTAATTAACACATGAAACACTGAAATAAAATCAGGGAAGGATCAAAGAACGCAAACAAGGAACGCAAAACAACGCAAACTTCAAAATAAAAGCCTGACAAGAACAAAAAGCACTATATATATATATATATATATATATATATATATATATATATATATATATATATATATATATATATATATATATCCACAAAACACAACAAATGTGGCTATGAGCTACATCCTTTATCAAACTCACTTGTTCCCTGGTGTGCTTGAAAACATGATTTGGACCCTCCAACCACATAAAATCGATTGTAACTTATATATTATAATAGATTCATCTCCCGTGTGTTGTTTCTTGTTTGGCTAACAGTTAAGATAGAAATGTGGCAAGCTTACTGGAAGTGTCCAGGTACCGTAAATTCAATTTATTTACAAACACAAAGAGGCATCTGCCAGGATCCCCAATGTCTGTCTCTTCCTGTTTGAGTGATCTCCAAGATATCTATGCTTTATTGCATTGTTTTCTCTCTTGATTCTCCTGTACTGCTTTGGTTTCCACAATGTTAAAGTTATGTTTGATGATTAAACACAGTGTTGGTAGGGGAGAAAACTGAAAACATTGCATATTACAGGGTTTTCACAACCTCTTCCAGCATGCCTTGCAAACATTGTCCCGTCAAACATCTGCTGAAAAACAGTAGAGAACCTTTCATTTGAACATTTTGCATATACTTTAGCAGAGACATATACATGTAAGAGTTGCAATCGTCTCCTGAAAGATGCCTCTTTCGGGCCAGGGAGGTTAATTACAACTGTCTGTTGTACAACAGGTGTTAAAATATTCTCTCTTTTCCAGCTTAATATGAGACAACTATAAGTAAGCAATTTGTAGGTTTATTCCCCCAAGAGCAAACACTGGATCTGCGGTGTGATGAAACCTGTCTTAGTTTGTTACAAAATCCCGACAGTAATTGGCAGAGAATATAGAGCTGATTTTTATCAATAGGATTCCCTATGTAAACCCAAAGACAGACCTACTGTCAGCTACAAAGCTGTCAGTCAATGCCATGCTTTTGTTGAAGCCACCAGCCTGCATTATTTCAACTGATTTTTTAATTGATCATGTTTAACAGTGGAATTCCTGGTGAAAATTATTGTTTAATTTATTGTGAATAAATTATTGAAATTTATTGTGCAAATGCACCTTATGGGGTTACACTAAAAAAAATTGACAATCAGAGAATCGAAAACAAGCAAGTCTGTTTGCCTGTATCACCCACTGCCATAAAGCACTTTAAATGATGTAATAGAGTCAGTCTCCTTGAGGTCCTTTCACACAGGACACGGCAGTCATGAGTGTGTAGTTCATGTTCAATGGGAGAAATGCGGAAAGAGGCAAAATGTGGGTGGTTTTGCTGGCAGCGCGAAGGTGGTACAGAAGCGGTCTGCAAAATCCTACCACTTCCACAAGCTCAGCTCTTTGCGACAGGCGACAACGAAGATCATTTAAAAAAATCTTTTTTGAGGCAGCCGCGTTGGATTTTACAATTATTGAACAAATTATTAACAACCAATTATAGAATATTTTGTTGACCTCATTTCGGAGTGTCGAAAACATGATGGAGAACGATCATTTTGAATGGATCCAACCAAACCCAGAGTTCTATGACCCATCAAAAATCTGAGGGATATAATAGATACAGAGATATAAAAAATCCAGTGCGTGAGTGTACGTACAGTAGTTGGTTCGCATATATAGGCATATTTTTCAATACAGGCCTAAATGCATAATATGCTTTTTTATATATATAATCAGCATATTTAAATCAATAGTTTTATATTTAGCCATTGTTTTTATTTTGATTATTTCATTAGCAAGTATTTTATTAGATTGGTCATATTTACCTCATAAATGCAGTCTTCCATGTCTTTTGGTCTGATTTTTAAATAATTTTAAAGTCAAACTCGAGTCACCTCATTGGTTTGCTTCATGGTTTCTAACTCTTTAATGCAGACTTTTTAAAAATCCCTATTTAGTAAAAAATAAATGGGAAAAATTGGAAGACAAATGGGGACAATCATTTTTGTAATTTAGTTTCGTGACAATTGGAGCAGAAATGACATTTCACATTGAAGATTATTGTGATATTTCAAATTGGTCTGTTAGGCTGTTTGTCACAGTTTAGCGATGGCATATTTAGCATTTGATTGCATCCTACGTCTTCCGTCACAATATTCAGGAGAAAATATGTTCAAACTGCTGTGTTCTGATTTTTGGATCAAAATAGCAACTCTGTAAGACTTGTCCTGTAAATATTACTTGGCAACTAATTTAAGGTCTACCGAGCTCCTCCTCTCATGCTCTTGCCTCTCAGCACAATGAATGTCTTTTGAGGTGTTGAAAAAAACAACACAGTTGTCAAGGAGAAACCTGTGAAATATTACAAGGATGAAAATAAACACAAAAGTGTGGGTGTTAACGTGAGCTCAAAAGTGGAAAATCTGTTGGCTCCTGTGAACAAGCAGTACAGCAATATACAATGGTAAATACACATACACTGCCAGTACAGATGCCAATAACATGCTTACCAGTAACGCAGTAATACCAGTAACCAGTGTACTGTATGCAAGGCCTAATGATTGCATACAGGATAGCTAAATTTCAAAAGACGGTGGCACACACACACACACACACACACACACACACACACACACACACACACACACACAGACATTATATATGTATATTTCTATCATGACAACTCTCGGAAGATATTTAGCATTGTAAAGCTGTTGATTATTGCTGTAATTGTAGATTATTGCTGCTGCTGCTATTGATTATTGCTGCTGCAGAGCAAGTACAGGAACTTGCTACTGCCAATGCATTTACAAATAGGCTGCTTTGAGTATGTAAGACAGACTGCTGCTGCATAAATAGCATATACCAATTACCATAGCAGATCTATACAGGTGGAGGGTTTTAGACAAAGTGTGAAAGCGCACTGCCAACTATAGTGCATGGTGACCTGCCATTTAAATGTTGAGCAGCAAGCTCATTGGCTGCATGCAACATGAACTAATTAGCTTGTGCCAAGTAATTAACGTTGTAAATATTATCAGCTGCTTTAATGACCCATCAGCCTGCGCCATCTAGAGTTTCATGACAGAACTAGGCATACACTATATTGAGAGAGAGTTTATAAACAAATTATAAACAAAACATATATATATATATATATATGAGTTTATAAACAAATTCAATTAATCAAAAATAGTTTAATTAGCAAATTCAAAGTGAAGAACTACATTACCCATAAGGCTGTAGGGCCATCCACCTATCAGAGAACCCATGTTACCATGGAAACAAAGGCAATATCTACAAAAAGGGGCATGCTGTTTTTCAGAAAAGAAGGATCTTTGAACACAGCTGATTTCAGTCATTTTATCCTAACAGAAAATTTTCGAACACTTTTTTCCCCTTTCAAATCAACTGTTTTATTAGTTTGGTTCTATACATGGGAATCATACTTCTGGAAACCAGGCCAATGAAAACATGGGTTCACTGTTGTGTAAAAGTGTATTTATTGTTTGCTAGGACAGACACTGCTGTGTCTGCTGTTCATTCAAACATACCTCTCTAGAGGAAATGGTGACTCTTATCAGGAAAGATCCTACAGACGGGATGATGTAAGGAAAGGCAGATTACTGTTCATGAAGCTGCATCTGTACGGCATTGCGATTATATTTAACGTGCAATGACCCTGCCTGCAGCAAGCTCCACACAACAAATGAAATAGGCATAAAGAGACAAAAATAAAAAGACAGTTTCTGTTACCATGGAGGTGTTATGGCAGTAGAAGAAATGTATTTATGTAATACATGACCACAAAGAACAAGAAGAAGAGAGAGAAAGTGAGCCAGAGAGAGAAAGAGAGACTAAAAATGAAGAAAGACGGACAGGAAAACAGCGATAGAGAGCTTGGAGTGTCTTAGGCATTAATATGTCTGAGCTGTGCTTAACTTCCTCTGTTTCTCCTCTCAGACGGAAATACACCAAAAGAAGGATTACAGAACGATTGCTAGAAAAGCACTTGGCACTCAAAGTCATTGAATGCATGCATTTTGAGAAAAGAGCGTGTGGTTGTGTATTTAAATGTTTGACTCTGAGTGCAGTGTAAACAGAACCATAAGACATGCATTTCCATTTCCTGTCTAAACTTCTTCCCTATTCTACACATTCCCCATACCTTCAGACCTCCTCAACAGAGCAGCATTTAATATGTGTCTAAAAAACCCTCAAAGGAACAGAAGCTACATTGATTACCGTGAAGACATCAAACACAAGTAAACTTCAATTTAAGTGACTTAAATTTAATCCTTGACACCCCCTGACACTTTCGCTCTCATTCTATTCATCTTCTTCATCTTTTCCATTTACAGCTTTATAAACTGCCTATACTCAGGATTATACATAATATATACAGTATATATACCGATGAGCCAAAACATTGGGCCTCATTTATATAATGTGCATTTGCACAGATTTGAAGGATCAGGGTCATACAGACATATTCCTTGTGGCAGGGAGTTGGAGAAGGTATTTGGAAATCTAAGAAACAAAATCTTGTCACTCGTCATTCTCAAGTAAATCACACATACGCACATTTGAGAAATAATCATAAAATCAAATGTAGGATGGTTTCTAAGCAAAATGTTATAAATGAGGTCCGTTATGCCTCATTAGCTGTTGGTCCTCCACGTGCTGCCAAAAAAGCACTGACCCGCAGAGACATGGACTCTTCAAGACCCTTGAAGGTATCCTGTAGTATCTGACACCAAGATGTTGGCAGCAGATCCTTCAAGTCCTATAGGTTGCATTCACTTCCCCAGGTAAACGGCACACAAGTATACAGCTGTCCACGTGATGTAAAAGAAAACAGGACTCATCGGATCAGGCGACCCTTTTCCAGTGCTCCAAATTCAAGTCCCGACAGTCACGTACCCATTGTAGGTGCTTTTGACGGTGGACAGGTGTCATCAGGCACTCTGGTGTGCGGTTATGCAGCCTCATTCACAGCAGAGTGTGATGCACTGTGTGTTGTAAAATATTCCCCCAACAACCATCAATAAAATTTTGTCACTTGTGCCACAGCAGAGCTTCTGTTGGCTCAGACCAGACAGGATAGCCTTTGTTGTGCTCGTGCACCGATAAGCCTAGGGCGCCGAACGCTCTGTAGCCGGTTTGTGGTTTGTTCCACCTCAGACCACTATTAGTAAATTCTCATCACTGCTGACCGGGAGAAACCCACAAGCCTTGACGTTTTAAAGATACTCTGACCCAGTCGACTTGTCTCAACAATTTGGCCCTCGTCAAAATCGCTCAGATCTTTATTACGGCCCATTTCCTGCATCCCATATGCTGACTATGAGAACTGATTGTTTGCTCACCATCTAATCTACCCAGATTCCTTAATATGTGGCCTTGTTAGGAGATGATCAACAAAATGAACTTTCGTTCAACAAAACAAAAATCCCTGTGAAGCCCTGTAATTTATTCATGCCTTAATATAATGTAACACTACACCCTTGCTTTATTTAATATACGAGGATATAGAAATTAGTCCCCTCCTCTACTCAATCACGCCAGCTCAGACTACCTGATCCACTCGATCGAGTGTAGTCAACACTACACAACGGTAAGTGGAAATACTGGTTAAATTCAGCCATGTATGTTTGAACCAGAAACTGATTCAGAAGAAGAAGAGGAATAGCAAATCATACCGCAAATTATATTAAGTCCCACATTTTATATTGTCTTGTTAATAATTATGCCTACATGTTAGAACAACAGGCTCCAAACTTCACTGCACTATCTTCACATCTCTGTCTCTGTCTATCTCTCTCTCTCTCTTTCTCTTCTTCTGTCTGTGATTCTCCCTCCTTCCTGCTCTGGCATATGGATGGATATAGAGAATAAGAGGACTCTCAAGGTCAGTGCTGCCCCAGGGGAACACTGGTTCACAGAACATCAGCCCTGCAGCATCATTCTACACTATCACTTCATTGCTGCCTGGGTCTGTTTTTTTTTTTATATATATAAGAAAATCAGACCGAGCAGAAATAAATCCTCATTCTGCATGAGTACTATATTCCACAGAATGTTGCTTCTACAATTATCTACAGTTGTTATGATCAATAGATCTAGATTCTATCCAATTCAGGCGTTATTGTGGCGAGTAAAGTAAACTGATTACTTCGACCACTGCTACAGTAATGGACAGCAATGGCTCCAATAAGCTCAATGCCTTGTTTCAAATGCTTCTCCTGTAATCACTTGCAAAGGGGCGAGTCTCTGATCTATTGAATTGGTCAATGATGTGACACAATCCATTCATTTATTAAAAAAAAAAAACACTACTTTTCGAAAGTGTTTGGTCAGTTTTATTTCTGCATGTCAAGACTGCATTTATTTGATTAAAAATACTATAAATTCAGTCATATTTTTTTTTTACAATTCAATATAACTATTTAATATTTTATTATAGTTTAAAATGTATTTTAATCATATGATGACAAAGCAAAAATTTCAGTATCATTACTCCAGTCTTCAGTGTCACATGATCCTTCAGAAATCATTCTAATATGCTGATTTGGTGCAGTTACAATGACCAATTCAATGCATCCTTCAATTAAAATGTTTGAATTCCTTAAGTCAATTTACAGTCAAAATAAATAGTAAAAAAAAACATGTAGGGTGAAGTAAGCTCATAACACAATGAATAAAAAAGCTTCATTAAAATAATTGAACGTGATAATAATGAAAAAATTCCTAATTCCTGATTCTAAACCATATGAAACCAACATGAATTAAAAGGCATGAATTAAATCTTTTAAAACACTTTCCAAGTTATTTGAAATAATTTTACATTTTACATTTGACTTAGACTTTTTATTACAATGGACGTTAACTTGCCATTGACACTACAAACATCACTCACTACATCACTGCATGTCTATACATAAATACATACATACAAACCCTGCCATAAACAATGTTTGTTTCTAGTTTCACCTTCTGGTGCCTAGAATTAATACAACTCTCATTTTCAGCCTTTTTTTCGGGGGTTCAATGTTACACTAATTAAGCCCAAATGTCAGAACAATAGGCTTCCGTCCACACTGCTTGTGGGGAACTTGTGCGCTCTTTCTGTCTTATTCTCTTCCTCTGTCTCTTCTTGTCTTCCTTCGCCCAACTCTCCATGGCAGTTTGATTTATGTAGGAAGAACTCTCAAGGTCACTGTTGTCCCAGAGTGGTTCATAGTTACATCATGCCGAAAAGGATCGTTCTGCACTATCACTCATTTCCTGCCTGAGGACTATTTTTGTTGTGGGAATTGATTAACTGGGCAAATTTGATAAGAAAACCAGACAGAACAGGAGAGCTCCTACTGTGAAAGAACTGATCCATAGAATGCTATTCCTGCATAGATCTGAAAACATTAACTCTTTGCGTGTCTGTTTAGGGTTTACATTACAATGTGCCAAGTCATGGGAATGATGAGTAAAGCCGAAACGTACAGTACACCAGTCAACATGAATTGCATTGAGGAATCCCACTAAAAATTGACTGACAGTATCCCAGCAAGCAATAGCCATCATTTCACCGTCTTGGTTAACTATAGACAAGATATAGTCCGGTTATGAGTAACCAACTTCTAGCCAAAATAACCGTGAATTTGGTTACATGTCGATTTTGCCAAAATAACTTGAGAGATGTATGATATTCCATCAAATTTGATCTGTGTTTGGATGGCTATTAGACGTCTTTTGAACTCAAAATTGCTTGCTGGGTATTGTTTGGTGAGAGAGAGAGAGAGAGAGAGAGAGAGAGAGAGAGAGAGAGAGAGAGAGAGAGAGAGAGAGAGAGAGAGAGAGAGAGAGAGAGAGAGAGATCACATGCCAGTGTAAATGGTTACACCGTTCCCAGCATACAACATCCAATGATTTAATAAGCTCATCCATTGGGTAATCAATGTTATTAAAGTTGAAGTTATTGATGTATTCAAAGGTCTTTCAAATTAAGTTATCAATTACTGTGCGTCAATGACGGCTGAATGACAATTACCTTTTTTTTTCTTTCTTTTTTTTTTTTGCTGACTATGAGGGTAAATGTAATCTCCAAGGTGAAAAATTACATATATTAACCAAATCAAGAACAGAACAAAAAGAAAATGCAAATCATATGGATCATGCCAGATCACGTTATTCAAATTAATTTTTTCAGCTGTTTTTTCTTCTTCTAGAAAACCAGCCTTGTGACTGAGAGTCCCATAACAATTTTTCATCTCAATGATATTATCAGTAATAAAATGTTAGAAAGCTGGAGGACTTTATGGATCACTGCTACTATCTGTGCAGCAGTGCCTAAACTCTTGAGCATTAGGGTCTTTGCCATGTCCACACAGCAGGTGCTACTTTACTGTGAGACAATGTCTATAAATAGAACAAACTTAAAACAGTTAGCTCAGGAAACCGCTAATATCATCCATGCTTCAACAGTAATGCATCAGTACACACACCATGGGGGATATGCAAACAGTGTGAGGTATGTTAATATGCATCGATGCATCACAACACATTGTTTTGACAATAAAGATTCAATGCAATGATTAGCAAAGGTAATAGTTTATTAGAATTGCTGTAATAAAAATACACAAATATGCATTCATTTCTTATCCAAAATACAACTCTTGAGCTAGTTTCAATTCATACAATCCATATGTCTAAACTACTCTAACCACAAAGACACTGACAGTCCCTACATTTGTGTCTACCAATTTTTCCCTTAAAAATAGTTATGAAATGAAAATAATCAAGTCGAATCAAACCATATCATAATAATAAGAAATGTTACTCACCAAATCAGCATCAATGATTTCTGAAGGATCGTGTGACTTGACTACTGGAGTCATGACTGCTGAACATTCAGCTTTGCTATCACAGAAATAAATTACATGTGAAAACAACTGTGAAACAACTGTGAAAACCTCTGTTTTTGAATGTACTTCAATCTAAATGTGTATAAACTGTCTTTCAAAAGCAAGTCAAAATGTTCATGTATGTGTACATATGTAGGCTATGTACTGTATAAGGCTGATCATATTTACACATAATGAATGTAAATCTGATACATGATGTAAGTTTGCAGTTCTACGAACATAACAAGGTAACAAACCATTTCTTTCTCTCTAAGCAGGTGTGATGTGTGTTGAGGTGCTGAGCAGATGAAAGTGTGAAAGCAGGTGAAACATTGCAAAGACAGAAACAGACAGACTGTCTCCCTCAGGTCAGAGAGGAGAAAAAAAAAGGCTTTCAAAAACACAGACAAAGCTCAGGCTGTGAATAAACTCAATAAGAGAAGATGGATAGCACCACAGCCCAGAGCCATCAAGGACTCCACACATTGCCACTGCCAGTGAGGTAAGAGGTCAAAAGAAGAGAGGAAACGGGAACGGATTCGAGTTCATTCTAGTAACGAGGAAACCATTATCTGTCATTATACTCACCTCTATCAGAAACCCAGGAGAGCAGATCACATGGATCCGCAAAGGATATGCATGTGGGTGGGTGGGTGGTATGCGTGTGTGTTTAGAAATATCTGGATGTGAGGATGCATAAGCCTATGTAGTTTTGGATAAAAAGAGTTTAATCTTGGTAAGAGGCCAATGTCCTAATGCAGAGCCAAGAAGAGGGTTTTTTATTGGCACTTGCTGCAGGTGACAGAGGTCTCGGTAATGCGAAGACATGCTCTTCCCTCACTGATCACAGAATGGAACACAGAGCTCCCTTCTCCACAATCTCGTTCTCACATTTTCTGATGGGAAAAAATGTAACTGGGGCACACTTTTCACTGCCAGACATTCTGGACTGCTAAGAGCAAGGTCAAGACCAGCCCTCACAACCTTGGTAAAGTCTAATGCATTCAGGCAAAATCAAATGGAATATTGAAATAATTTCCGAGCACATTTATAATGTTGTATCTCCAGTAGGACTGTCACAATATCAATGTTAATACCAGTGAAATTTCACAATTCGAATCAAATTGATACCACAGCTAAAACTATTAGCTTTTTTAACTCATTGCGTAATCTATATATATATATCAAAAATGAAAATATTTCATACAGTAAAAACAATAATATTGTGATATAATTCTACAATTTAAAATAACTGTTTTCTATTTTCATATATATTTTAAAATGTAATTTATTCCTGTTATGGCAAAGTCAAAATTTCAGCTTAATTCCTCCAGTCTTCAGAGTCATATGACCCTTCAAAAATCATGCTGATTTAGTGCCAAAGAAACATTTATTATCAATGTTGAAAACGCTGCTTTATATTTTTCTGAAAGCCGTGATACATTTTTTTCCATGATGAATAGAAATAAAAAGTTCAAAAGAACAGCATTTATTTGAAATATAGATTTTTGTAATAAAACTGCTGCTTTCAGTTACGTGACGCTGGCTCTGAACGAAGACGTGTTGTGAAAACGCGTTGGCCAAGTACTTTTTGTCCCTCTCTGCTATTATAGTTTTTCAAGATGGCGGAACTACATGGAAGCCTCCGTGGACCTACCCGTCCCATGTATATAAAGATAATAAATTCTTCGTTTACGAGGATAAGTCAGATAATAGGCAGAGGTATTTGTACACCATTGAGGACATATTTATGAATAAAAATATTGATTTTAGATAATAAAATCGAATCCGACTTGTGACATGTCCCCATATTATGTTTTATTAACAAAGTTCGGGAGGAGCATGCGCAGTACTCTGGGTTCAGGCCGAGCTCCGAGCCCCTCCCCCGGACAGCACGGCAAGTACGCTTTAAACTTTACTCCCTCTAATTGTATGTAAGTGTGAACTAGAGAAATCTGTCATATTAATAAAGAATCTAAGCCTGATTGTAGATGACGAGGATCTTCACATCTGTGCACATTGCACCATGTATCAATGCTAAAAGCTAACAATGCGGTGAACATTTCCACTGAAAAATGTGACATACAAGTGGTTTTAAAACCTGGTCTTGGATGTCCTCCAACACTACACTTTTTAGATGTTTGCCGTGCCTGTTCACACTGACAGATTTGATCACTGGAGATCAGCAGGTTGCTATAAATTTGGTCGCTTCTGGGCAGTTCTGCCACTGGATGCACTGACTTTATTGGAGGGTAAATGGCCATAGTCAAAATCAAAAATCAAACGCAAAAACAGATGCCATTGCCATTCTAATCTGACAAGCATTCACTTTTACTTGCCACTAAAATGACCATTCTGCAGGAGAAAGGCAGAATATAAATATGTAATTTGAATATAAATTACAGCAGTCTGCAATACATCATATCACAAACAAGATGAACGATTATCAATACATTCAATCAAACACACTCAGAACGCTGACGGTTTTAAACACATAATTTTTATCACATTGCTTTAATAGGCAGATACAAATCATATAGAACTGTGAAATTGTTCACATTAATAACACATCATCCATCTTTCTGATATTGACTACAATGTCTGACAGGAGACAGATCACGTGAGCTCCAGTGTCTTCACTATTGATAATCGCTCATTAGCATAAAGTGAATCTTTTCCTGGAAATCACGGTCCTAGAAATTACCATATCTAAATGAAAATGAATGACTTAATGTTGCTTTGTCACAGCAGATCACTATCAATGTGAACAAACCTTTATAAAGCTAATTGTTTCAATTCTGAATTATGTTTGTCGAGTCATGCTCAAAGCACTTCTGAAATTAATTAAACTTACTTTCTAAAACACCTGATTCAACTCATCTCATCATTATTTTCTAGTGATAGTTTACGAGCTGCTTAATTCATAAAATGTAATTAAAATTAAAAATGATTTAAAACTAAATAAATTAAAACTATATCCATAATCCCATGACAGAACCCCTTAAAGGTTCTACTGTATATGAAGCACCTGATGGAACCATTTGTCTTCTTAGGGTTCATTTAAACAACCACAATGTACTAAAATCCCAAAAGTTTTCCGCTTGCATTTTTCACGTACAGATGAAAATGCCATCAAAACAATCCATGTTCACACAGATCCGCAAAAACGTCCAAAAACGCTGTATCATGCATGCCAGGCCAGTAGTTGGTGATGTAAAGATCGATGTGCTCCTACAGACTACAGTAATACATATACGCATGATGTTACCATTTTCACAAATTCGCATATTTGTGGTTTACATGCAGATGTTGATGTTCTCATTTTCAAAAACTTGCACTTTAAAACCCATTTTCAAAAGATTGAATTTTCAGGCCCCCAAAATGCTGATGTTGTGTAAATGAATGGCCACAGTGCATAAAAAGTGCATTGTGGGAAACTATCAGGATCTGAGCGTCCATGATTTGGTTCAGTTTTATTGCTTTAAGCAGTGTTGTTTCTCTTGTGTCAGTCCCGGTTAATTTTTTAACCGGATTTAATTTTTTAACAAAGAGTTCCCTTTGTCTTTAGCACCTTTCTACTCATTCTCAGACCCCACTAATGAGTCAGATTACATAAGAGCACAACTTTGTGCACACAAATGGCATGCTAAACAAATGTAAACAATAATGAACACCCAGGTTGGGATGGAGACAGGCTCATTATCATGTTCTCTGCCTCAGGGATGACAAGACCTACTTCTGTAAGAGTTGCGTATATGCATGTGTTTGTTTTGTGCACTGCAGAAAATACTGATTAATGAAAAATGCAAATTATTGTCTAGTTTTCCAGTTAAAAATATCTAAATATCCTTAAAAAAGATAATTTGCTTGGAAAGCAAAATTATATAACATATTTGAATTGAGCTTATTTTTTAAAGGGGTCATGACATTGATTTTTTTTTTTTGATCTTGCTTGTGGTTATTTTATTGATGTTCCTTGGAGTTCACTTATAATGTTAATAAAGTTTTTTTTGCTAACCCCCGAATATATATGCAGAACAATTATTATTTTCATCCTTCATTCTGACCCTCGGACTGAACGATCCATTTATAAGTGGTGTTCCCTTTAAGGCTTTCCACTAAACGGCCACTGTTATGATTGGCTAATGTCACTGCATAGTATCAACGTCTAGTCGCTATCCACCTTTTTCCTGACGACCCGACTATGTTTTGAATTATGGTTGGCACTTCCTGTTTGGGGAACTTCCACTCAAAAAGACTGAAACAAGTCATTTTAAATAATACGGTTGCACTACAAATAATCCTTATCAGCCAGTTTGCCTTAATGAGTTGTCAATTTCCTTTCATGTTTTATTTTCAAATGTCAAAAGAATACTGTAATGCTTGGCATTTTAATGTGATATGGTATCAAGAATATCTGTGACAAGAGCTCTTTTACTTACTGTGCATTTGTGCTCTCCTGATTTAATTTACAATATATACCAAGAATAATTCCCTGGAATGCACTAAGAATTGATAGTTTTTCTCTCCAAATCCTAACATCTCTTTCCAGGTTTGTTTTCACAGATGCTTTAAAATGTAATTGTCTCTCCTTTACGCTTCTTATCCCTATTAGCAGTGTTTACTGATATATTTCTAAAGCAGGTAAATACATTTGTTATCTTGTCAAAATGACGGAAAGCAAAGCACTTTAAAATATTATCACTCAATTTTAAAGTTAAGTAACATTTTTAATTAAGGCAATGTAAGTTACATACTATAAACAAACAATATACAAAACAATATGCAGTCAAATGCTCCGAACAAACATAATCCTCCGATGCGCTCCATGCCATTAAAATGTTGTTCCCAATGCTGGGATCCTTCTGAAGTCTGTACAGAGACGCAAACAAGCTGTTTAAACCATATGCATCAAAGTGAACGTTCTTTCACTCTTCTATATGTCCTCTTGTCGGCAGGCTCAAGTGCGTCAAGTAGAAACTGAACGCGCATCTGTATGTTGTATCCAGTGTAGACAATGTCTATTCGCTTTTGATGTGACAACACTTTGCACCAGTGCACTTATACACCAGTGCACCAAATGTCAGCGACTGAATGCCAGTGTGTGGGGCCTGCGGTGTGATGATGTATAACTATTCAACGTCTTGCTCTGCTAATCAAAAAAATAAAATAAAAATGTCACATTTTTGGGTGAATTATTTGGGTGAAAAGAAGATAAAACAAATTGACAGTGGGGTAAGAAAAATAAAAATACAACAGGGTATATTATTTGGAAACTTTTCTTTTCCAAGTAAATCATTGGTTCTCAGCCTTTTTGACTTGAAGGCCCCTCCCAGTCCGACACAATATTCGAAGACCCGCTATATATTATAATATTAACAGAACTATAGAGAGTTCCCCCTTACCTGGACCAATCATTACTGAACACCTCCCCTTCTTCAAGACGATAGATCCCCTGTTTATTGGGACAATTTTTATCTTCTGGCAATGTATTCCCTAAATGTTGTTCATTCATGTTAATAAACACCAAATAAACGTGATTACAGAAGTTTCAAGAACTGTATGTTCTTCAATAAAAACTATAGCTATTGAGAAAAGCTATTTTTCTCTTGTTTGTATGTTTAGTATTTTAATTAAGTTAAATTTATATATATATATATATATTATGATAATATATTAATTTAACTTTAGGTCATCTGCGGCCCCCTTGGAAGTTTGCTGAGGCCCCCAATTGGCTCTGCCCCCCATTCATGTAGGACTGACATGATCTGGTTCCTAAGGGTGTGTATGTGTGCGTCATTGTGCTTATCTGCATGCATCAGTGTCAGACAGACAGGCTCTCCTTTTCGCGACCAAGGAGAAGCAATTTTCTTGCATGTTACGTCGCAAATCAAAGATCTTCATAGTAATTGAATATGAGGTTATCCCGATCGTGCTGCTCACTGTAGGGGACTGGGACTGGGACTCTTCCGCATGTGTCTGTATGAGATAGCATATGAACAGTAATGAGAGCATGGACTGCTCTCCATTTGGGCTGAGAGATGGAGGAGATTTAACCTCCAAACAATGAGATTTAAACAAATGCTTTTCATCTCATCCAGAGCTTCATGCATTTTTTTTTATAACTGTTCGCAGGAGAAGAATGTTGTTGCATTATTCATGGAAAAACTACATCTCAGCTGTATCAAGAATATGAAAGACAGTTCTAGGCTGTCTAAGTGTGGCGCCTGCTGTGTGAAAAGTGGCTATTCTTCAGTAAACAGGCAAAAAAAAAAAAAACTAAAAAAAAAAAAAAGAACTTGTCTTTGTAACCAGCTATATAATGATATTGTGATCAGGAATGAGTATCTGAAGGTTCTGTGCATAAAGTTCCCTTAAGAACACCAGGACTAACTCTTGTTAAGAACACCACGACTTACTCTTGTTCTTCTCAGATGCTCTGTATGTCTTGCTGCGTGGGTCAAAGGTGGATCTCGACATTACTGAGCCACTGTGAGACCTCAAATGTGCAGGGCATGCTGGGAAAATAGAGAACCTACAGGAACTATAGGATTCGGCTACAAACCCTCACTGATGCTTGAGGAGGCAATAAATAATATTGAAGAACCAAGGGCATTTAACAGGCATGGGATCAGCTAAAAACAAAAAAAGAAGGAAAGCCTGCCTGTTTTTTTTTTTGCCCATTCAATATGACTTTCAATATAATTAGTAATAATAATAATAATTATTATGTATTTTATACAGTACAATCGTATTATTGCAATAATATTTATTTGATTATTTTCATTTTTATAATTTAAATAATAATAAAATGAAAATATGATTGTGAATTATACAATTACAGAACAACAACAAAAATTACAAAACAAAAATGTATGGCTGCCTTATTTTCTTTGCTTTCCAATGTAAAAAAAAAAAAGAAAAAAAAGGAGCTTTTATTTTGGTGAAAGAAAAATCTATATGTCCATAATGTTAATTAAATCCATACAAATGGTTTTTTTGTATTTATAATAAATCATAAAAAAATATGATAAATAATTCTAAATTAATAATTATTTATTATGAAAAAAAGATTTGTATGGATTAAATTAACATTTTATATTGACATTTAGATTTTTCTTTGTTTCAAAAGGAAAGCATATTGCAGATTTTGGTATAGTGTGAAAACTTGTTTCTGAAAACTTTAACATGTCGAGCTTGTATGTCTGACGTGTCATGATGAAGCTCTAAAATGTTTATCTCAGAAGTGGGCCCTTTTTGTGATTGAGTGGTCCCTGCGGATGGGCCACTTACAGCCAGTCTAGAGATGAAAGCTTGTCAGTCACACTTCTCAACAATGAGAGGTCACACTTAGTGTGCAGCCTCTAGCGAAACCACAGCGGATCCCATGTGATTGACACACACACACACACACAAACACGCATGCATACAGACTAAAAACCTTTAGAAGCCCAATTCACAACCAAAACAAACATGTATGTACATATCGCCTGTTATATAAGCCTCCTCCCCTCATTTTTCTCTGTCTCAGTGAGCTGAGAAGGAACTGGTTAATCCCGGGATGATTTATTTGAATATGGATATTCTATACCACAGCACAGAGGCCTGAGAGCAATTACTTCTGAACAAAAACCTTCCCTGAGCTGTCACACATCATCCCGTAAGTGCAATACCGAGCGGCCAGAGCAATTTATCTGCCTTCTGCATCAGAGATACTGACACTCATGTGTATGAAGAGTGTGTTCTTCACATATCACTTCTTTTGAACACTACTTTATTGTTTGACACCCGATAAAGATTGTGTTACAGATATTGTGAAAATAATGAAACCTTTTCATTTGATCACCTGGTTTATGAAACCGATAGCCATTTTGAAGCTATCAGTCGGCAGTCGGTGACGTGCACATTCACATATGTCATGGAGACAAAACCAATTTAATAGCGTAAAATCTCAGCCAGAAGTCATGAGGTTAATTTGATGTAACCGATTTAAAGTGCCAATGCAGAGATGATGGATGCTGAAGCTCTGACAAAGTAGAAATTAAGCATGCCATCCATCTCGCAAGGGATGACAGTGTCGTCATGACCCCGTGGAGATATCCTTGACACAGAACTGCCCTTCAGCAAAGGGGATCTTCCACAGAGAGCTTCTAGTGGTAAATAGAAGTTAAATAGGTGTGAGCGTAAGACGGAATAACACATGGAGCTGAACTCAAACATATTTTTACATCTTCAAAAAGACATGCAGTCATGCATCTGAACTAATAAGTTGTGCTCACATGTGCACTAGTGTAGTGGTGGGAAGGGCTGGGAATTTGATTATGTACATAAATATTTACATACACAAAACATATACACATATTATTTCATTACCATTTGGGGTCATTAGGTTTTTTTGAAAGAAATTTTAAAAAATTCGCATTAAATTGATCAAAAGTGAAAGTAAAGACATACATTGCTACAAAAATAAATATTTCAAAGAGTTTGTTCAAACTCTACAGTTTATGTGATTAAATAAGTTTAATATGCAGATTTTGCAGAAACAGTTTTTTTTTTTTGATGAATAAACTTGAGTAATGATGCTGAAAATTCAGCTTTCCCTTTACAGGAATAAATTACAATTTAAAATACATAAAACTGAAAAAAGTTATTTTAAATTGTAAGAATATTTCACAATATTACAGTTTTTACTGTATTTTTGGTGAGCATAAAAAATTTAAATAGTAATAATTCTTACCGACCCCAAGCTTTTGACAGGTAGTTTATTATATTTAAAGTATAATACAATAGCTGATACAACATAAAAAAATGTATTCAATAATATTTAGTAGATTATCGGTTATGATTTAACTATTATGTTGTATATTATTGAGTACGAATTTTACATTAAACAATGTAATAAAGATAAATGCAAATTATAAAATATAAAAAAGAAATACATAAAACATTGTTTAATAATTTTATATTGATATAGCCTATTTAATAATATTCTATTAACTGTGCTGCAAGTTTATATATTCGATACGTTTGCATAAAAAGCACATAATGAATTGTTAAATTAACTTGTTTGACAGTGTTTATAGTCTATAGTCCTGTTTTATTGAGATTATTATAAGAGGTTGTTGAACAGTCCACTTGAATTCCACAATCTGCTCCATCAATCTACTCCAAAATACTCTTCTCAGCAGTGGCAGCCGAATAGTAATATTTATTCTGCCTTGCTCAAGCTGCTGGAAATCAAGAGGCAGGTCTAATAATGTCAGAATCTATCTTGGACCCAGAATGAATACCCACCAAAGCAAACTGCCATTGAGGACTCATAGATGCATTCAGTTGGTTTCCAAATTGCTTCAGCAGTGTTGTCAGTCAATTTGGCACACTCGCTCGCGGCTCTAATTGTTGCTGAATTTCCATATTGGTCACATCTGTGTAACAAATGCTATTTTACTGAAAGTGAATAGCAGACGAAAGGGAAGGGAGGGGAGGGGGGAAAGAGAGACAAATAAACCTGTTCTTTCTAACAGAACCAACTGTGAGACGAGCCACTGAAGATTCTGGCGTCTCAAAAGACAGAATGTCTGGACAATGTTTTATTTCAATATCCTAAACCGTGCTGCAAATAATTACTTTACACCTGGTACAAATCCATTAGCCAATGCAACACAAATGGTATTTGTAATTATATTTCTGTTTAATATTTGTAAATAATAACAATAAAAAAGTGGGTTACACTTTATTTTACACTGTCATTGTTACAGTGTAATTATATATTTAAGTACTGAGTAATAACATGTACATAGGGTTTGGGTAGGGTTAGGATTTGGTTGAAGGTTAGTTTCATGTAATTATGCATGTTATTACTATGGTAAGTACTTATGTTACATGTAACAAGGACACTGTAAAATAAAGTGTTTCCAAAAAGTGTCAGTACTTAAATTATGAATAAGTCTTTTATTTATTTTTGTTTATACACATTTCAGGGTGGTAAGAGGTTTAAGTGGTATACGTGTAGATTTTGCATTTCTAATAAAAGTCGATTCATTCTTTTGATTTGCCCATGTACATAAACTGTATATGTGCATGTGGAATCTTCAAGCAGATTTGACGTCCTTAGCATCTGTTAGTGATGAACAGATCAGCTTTGCATCTGTAACTTAAGTGGCATCAAAATGGCAAGAATGCATTTTTAATGGAAGCTGATCACTTGGGGGGCTGTTCCTGCGGCTCAGTGCCATTGGGCCTCCAGCAACAACATGGAGGGGAGGAAGTGATACGATTTTATACACTCTGCAAAACCCAAAAGCTGAGATGACTCCAGCCTCAGTCTGATGAGTAAGCTTGTGTCCAAGCTTGTGTATTTACCCTGCAAGCCGACGGGTCCACTGCAAAGAAACTCATCAAAGGCTGGAGTCTGATAAAGAACTTCATTTAAACAATTAAGCCAATGATGGATTCAATCAAGCCCTTTATGAGTTCAGGTGCAGATGACCGCAGGGTCCCAATGGATTGGATTTGGGTATGTGGATGAGATGAGAGGTCGTACTGTGCATACTTGGGCAACTCCACTCAATATTTAAAAAGGACTAAATTAACTGCTCATGCCTTCAGCTGGAAGTTTATCCTGTAGCGGCACAGCTTAGTGACAGATGAGAACATAATGTGTCCCTGCCGTCTAATAGCAGAATGGTTGCAGTATGCAGTCTCAGCGCCACTTTTTGTGTAATTGGTCTGTACGTTTGTGCCAAGACATACACTACCATTCAAGAATTTGGGCTCTTATGCTCAGCAAGGCTGCATTTTTTGTTTAAAAAAGAAAAATTGTAAAAAAAACTGTAATATTGTGAATAATTATTACAATTAAAAATAACTCTTAATATATTTGAAATTGCCATTTATGTGTTGGCGAATCTACATTATCAGCATAATTACTCTAGCTTCACTGTCACATGATCCTTGTCACAAACACAGGAGGAGACAGGTTTAGGTGCACACAGTGTGGTGGTGGAACAACGGGAACCAGATGATGAGAGGATGGTGACTTGTTATGGATTGGATGACTGAAGTGGATTCTCTGTGCAGCTGACGAGTGAACACGAAGACAGGCGATCTGGATCAGGATGACGGAGGGAACACAGACAGGACACTGGATACAGGACGAGACTATCTCAGGTGAGTAGATTTGTAAAGAGTCTGACATAAAGCAGTGTAAACTGCAATGAGTGTTTATAGGGCATATAAAGGGTGTGTTGATGAGGGAGTGCAGGTGCAGTGAGTCAGTTCTCTGGTGATTGTGAACGAGTGGGCGGGTCCTGGTGATTGAGTGATGATTGGGGCTGTGACAATCCTTCATTCATTTTAATATGTTGATTTGGTCCTCATTATTAATTTTGAAAATAGTTGTGCAGCTTAATATTTTTGTAAAACCCATGACAATGGATTTTCAGCAGCCTTGACGAACACAGTTCAAGTTTAAAAGAACATTCATCAACTTTTATAACCTTATAAATGTAATTTTTGTTCAATATATTGCGTCCTATCTGAAGTTTTGAAGGCTAGTGTACTTGTCTAAAAATGTCAGTTTGTGGCTGACTTGACTGCAGTTTTCTTGAGTGAAGATTATCAAGGGTGTTGCTAGGCGGTTACTAAATGGTTTCTAGACCAAGTCCAAGTTTTCTAGTATAGTACAGTATTTTTCTGCACAATGTTTTTCATCAGTGAGATATATTACGTCAGCTAACTCGAATAGTAATATAGTATTCTCATAATAGTATGTCAATACATGTCCTTTGTATATCACGATAGAAGATGCTGAAGCAGAATGCCGGGACTGGCGGATTAAAGTGAGAGTGAAACACGGGTTTAATCTTAGATACATGAAAGACCGGATTAATCCTCCTGTACACTGGAGGCAAGTTGAGGCGGACTGCCACCGGACTAATGATTTTGGTGACAGTAAACGGGCCAATAAATTTGGGAGCAAGTTTATTAGAGACGGAGAGGAATGTTCTTAGTAGAAAGCCACACTTTTTGACCGACGACGTATACGGGAGGCTTCGACCGACGGCGATCGGCCTTGGCCTTGGTGCGCGTCCCCACCTGGAGTAGAGTCTCACGGGCTCTAGTCCATGTGCGGTGACACCTCTGGACGAAAGCGTAAGCGGAGGGAACCGCTACCTCGGACTCCAGACTGGGAAAAATAGGTGGCTGGTACCCTAAACTACATTCAAACGGAGACAGACCCGTGGATGACACTGGTAATGTGTTGTGGGCATACTCCACCATAGACAGTTGTTGACTCCATGAGGAAGGGTTCTTGGAAACCAAACATCGCAACACTCTTTCCAAATCCTGGTTGGCTCTCTCGGTTTGGCCATTGCTCTGGGGATGAAACCCTGAGGACAGACTAACAGTCGCTCCCAGTAGCCTACAAAACTCTCGCCAAAATTTGGACACAAACTCGGGTCCTCTGTCGGAGACCACGTCTATTGGGAGGCCATGTAAGCGAAAGACGTGATCAACGACTGTCAACGCTGTCTCCTTAGCTGAGGGCAATTTGGGTAAGGGAATAAAGTGTGCCGCCTTCGAGAATCGGTCCACCACAGTTAAAACAACCGTGTTACCCTGGGAGGGTGGGAGGGCGGTGATAAAATCTAGAGCGATATGGGACCAGGGTCTCGAAGGGACAGGCAGCGGTTGAAGTAACCCATCTTGGGGTCGATTGGAAGTATTACCAGTGGCACAAACCGAGCAAGCCAAAACAAAACTGTGAATGTCACGAGCCATGAGTGGCCACCAGAACCGTTGCTTGACTAAAAAACTAGTGCGATTAACTCCTGGATGACAAGCCACGTTGGAGCAATGACCCCACTGAATAACGTCAGACCGTAATCCCTCCGGCACAAATAAACGATTCGGTGGGCCACCAGGCGGAGGCGTTACCCCTTTTAAGGCCGTTCTGACCCTCGATTCGACCTCCCATACGAGTGTGGAGATGAATAGATTCTCCGGCAAAATGCTCTCGGGAGTAGACGGGCGTTCGGAGCGATCAAAAATGCGCGACAAAGAATCGGGTTTGATGTTTTTAGAACCCGGGCGGTACGAGAGAGTAAAATCAAAACGTCCGAAAAAAAGTGCCCGCCGAGCCTGCCTGGAGTTCAATCTTTTAGCAGTTCTGATGTATTCCAAATTCTTATGATCAGTCCAGACGATAAAAGGTACCCCTGACCCTTCTAACCAGTGACGCCATTCCTCCAACGCTAACTTGACTGCCAACAACTCTCGGTTACCAATGTCATAATTACGTTCGGCAGGGGATAAGCGATGTGACAAAAACACGCACGGATGCATCCTGTCGTCTGTGGGAGAACGCTGGGATATCACTGCACCCACCCCCACCTCTGACGCATCGACCTCCACCACGAACTGACGTGATGTATCAGGGGCGATGAGGATAGGAGCCGAAACAAAGCGGCTTTTTAGTTTGGCAAATGCTGCCTCAGCAGCGTCTGACCACCTGTACGTAGTTCTGGGGGAGGTCAAGGCGGTCAGAGGAGCGGCCAGTTGGCTGAAATTGCGAATAAACCGCCGGTAAAAATTGGCGAACCCCAGAAACCTCTGTAGGGCCTTACGGGATTCTGGACTTGGCCAATCCACCACAGCCTTAACCCTCTCAGGATCCATGCGAATTCCCTCAGTCGACACAATGAATCCTAAAAACGGAACAGACTGTAGACTGTGCATGAAAAACGCATTTCTCCGCCTTGACAAAAAGCCCATTCTCTAGCAACCTCTGAAGCACTCGTCGGACGTGCTGAACGTGTTCCTGGAGAGAAGATGAAAATATCAATATGTCATCCAGGTAAACATATATGAACTGGTCAACCATATCTCTCAGCACGTCGTTGACGAGTGCCTGGAAGACTGCTGGGGAGTTGGACAACCCGAAAGGCATGACCAAGTATTCAAAGTGCCCCCTAGGGGTGTTAAAAGCAGTCTTCCATTCATCCCCCTCACTGATGCGAACCAAATGATAAGCGTTTCTTAAGTCCAATTTAGTGAAGATAGATGGTCCCTGCAACCTCTCGAAGGCTGAAGACATCAACGGCAAAGGATAGGTATTCTTTACCGTGATGCTGTTCAACCCTCGGTAATCAATACAAGGTCGCAGTGATCCATCCTTCTTCCCCACAAAAAAGAACCCCGCCCCCGCTGGAGAAGAGGAAGGGCGGATAAACTTCGTTGCTAGAGAATCAGAAATATATTTCTCCATAGCCTCCCTCTCCAGGACATAGAGCGAATATAACTTGCCTTTAGGCGGAGACTTACCTGACAATAAGTCTATGGCACAGTCATAGGGACGATGCGGAGGGAGAGAAGCAGCTCAAGACTTACTGAACACCTACCTCCTTCAGGTCTAGATACTCTGCGGGCACGTTTGATAAATCCACTGCCTCCTCCTGAAACATAGAGACAGCAACAGACGAACAAGCAGACACCAGACAGGACTCAGAACATTTACTACTCCACTCCAACACAGATTTCTGCTGCCAGTCAATTCCTGGGTTATGTTTGATGAGCCAGGGGTGTCCTAAGACAACAGATGCGAGTGGAGAGTCCAGTATGTAGAAGGAAAGTGTCTCGGTGTGGTTGCCTGAAGTGGTAAGTGCGACTGGTCCGGTGATGAGGGAGATGGTGGGAAGGTCTTGACCGTTGAGTGCATGTACAGATATCCTACTGGTGAGCGGAAAAAGGGGAATCTGAAATTTACGTGCAAATGAATGGTCCATAAAGTTACCTTCTGCCCCTGAATCCACCAGTGCTTGACAGTCCTGCTTGTGTACTGACCATCTTAGTCTTACCGGGAGGAGCGTAGATGAGGTCTTCTCGGCGGAGATCCCACCCGACAGTAGCCTCATACTTACTGCCGGGCTTGGCCTTTTACCGGACAGCTATAGGCAAAGTGTCCCGCGGCCCCGCAGTAAAGGCAGAGGCCTTGGGATCTCCGCTTCTCCTTCTCCTCCCGGGAAAGCCGAGCTCGCCCCACCTGCATGGGCTCGTGATCGTAGGTAGGGCTGAACACGCTCCTGCCGCTGGACCGCTGGCTCTCAGTACCCTCCGGAACCCGGCTGTGTAGAGTCCGACGTTCGCTTCTGGTCAGTCGTGCGTCTACTCGAAGCGCCAGGTCCACAAGTCCATTCAAAGACGGGGGCAGGTCCAGGGCGTAGATCTCCTTTTGAACGCGGTCAGCCAGCCCATGCAGGAACATGTCCCACTGCGCCTCCTCGTTCCAGTGACACTCTGCCGCCAGGGTCCTGAACTGAATTGAGTAATCAGACACCGATCTCTCTTCCTGTTTGAGTTCCGCGAGCATCCTTGCTTCTTTCCCCGCGACCGCACGGTCGAATACTCTTTTCATCTCCGCGGCGAGTGTCAGGAACGATGCTGTGTCTCCCACACAGCCGTTCCCCAGAGAGCGGCTTTCCCCGTCAGTAGTGTCAGCACGAATGCCACCTTGGCGGGTTCGTGTGCAAAAGTCCGAGGCTGCAACAAGAAGTGCATGGAAACACGGTTCAAAAATGCTCTACAATAGCTGGGCTCACCGTCATAGGGTTGCGGGACTGGTAGTCGAGGCTCTGACTGGGATGCGCTCTCTGATGGTCCGGGGGGAACGGCTGGTGTGGGTGGCGCAGTGGGAGCTCGTAGCTGTTGTATTTGCTGGGTGAGCTCGGACACCTGCGTCACCAGCGCCTGAACGGCGCGCGCCGTATCATTCAAGTTTCTCTCTTGACTATCCATACGCTGAAGACTGGACTGGACGAAATCCTCCAACGTCGAAAATTCACCTGCTGCTTCCATCGTTGATCAGATCGTTCTAGATCACGATAGAAGATGCTGAAGCAGACTGCAAGTAAAACTCATTTAATGGTGTAACACACACACAGTCTGAGCACACACAACAAGCTGGTGACGCAGGGACAAGATGGTCAGTAATCCAGAGTGAAGTGCGGTGGTGATGAAGTGATGAGATAATCCAGAAGTGTGACGAACCGAGGAACCAGACTGGAAACAGGACAAGACGTTGACGGGATCAGGATCACACACGGGGAAAACATCAAACAACGATCTGACAAAGAGAGGAAAGTTCAGTGAATATTTAAAGGTGAGAAGATAGGCACCAGCTGGGGAGGTGATTGCGATCAGCTGGATCGCAAATCGACCTGATCAGAGTGGAGCCGCCCACTCACACACACCCACACATCTAACAACAGAAACACGAGACTAGGAGACAATGAATTTATAAACCGTGACATTGTAGCTGGGAACTTTCATCTTTCTGTATGATTTAATCATCCTCAATAGTGCCCTCGCTGAAAGGTTTACAGTACAGTAGGTACATACACCTTCTACGTAAACTTGCATTCACCATGAAATCAAAATGGGCATATCTTGCTTTTTTATGGAATACTGCAATATTTATTATAAATTATTTATTATTATTTATTTTTTTCATTTATGTGTCCTTGTAATCTTCAATCAAAATAACTTCCCCTTCCTCTTGAGTAGTAACATCTCTTCTATTCTCTGATGATGCGGCAACTGCCACGAGGGCGGGACAATCTGTCACTCACATGAGATCAATATCTAGCAAACCACAACCATCCAATGATCCAATCAATTACTGACAGACAAAATCAAGTCCCGCCCTACATTTTGTCTTGTTTGAGAAGCTGTTTCACTCGCATATACATCACAATAGGGCAGAAAAGACTATCTCAACATCAGTTTCACAACATCAGTTTCATGCGGACTTTAATAGTACTGTAAATATCTGAGTTTAGAAGTAGCATATAGATCACCTAAAATATAACTGACAGACTAAAAGCCCCAAACTTTAATTATGATCACACTAAGGAGTATACTACCTCAATTATACAACACATTATATGGTGGGTAAACCATGCTAATTAGAAAAATCATAATGGTTTGGAATGCTATAATTATCCAGAGTAATAAAAACAGTAATCTTTTTCCAAAACATGCTGCAAGAATGAGGTCTGAAATTTTGTATCTTGGCCCACATTTTATGCTGGGTAAACCATGATAATTAGAAAAATCATAATGGTTTGGAATGCTATAATTATCCAGAGTAATAAAAACAGTAATCTTTTTCCAAAACATGCTGCAAGAATGAGGTCTGAATTTTTGTATCTTGGCCTTGTAAATTATGTGCAGCCTACTTTGAACAAGCAAGCTAGAATTAAAAGCAGCCTATATTTGTCTGCCTAAAACATGCATCTGTGTGGGCCTTTTAATGGATAACCCTGGCAAGACATGTTTGTTTGCCTGTCTACGTGAAAGTTGCGGAGTCTTTGTGTCGGTGTCATTAATGGCTGGCATATTTCCACTAATTCACCGTTCAGAAAAAGCAGGATTAGAAAGAGAGCTGTAGAGGAATAGTACAGTGAAGTGTATCATTGGGGGAGTGTTTTTCTGGCAGATTCATCAGTTGTTGATGAATAGAGAGCGTAATGCCTTAGCATTCCCGCCCATATGAATGCTGCTCTGCCGGCCATAAGCCACTGCAAAGGAACTTGGCAGAATTATTAGTGCTGTCTAGTGTGAAACAGGATAACCGTAGAAATTATAATCCCGTTGCAGACGTTCCCCTTGCCAGACCTTCTTAACTCCATTGATGGAAATTTCCATCACATGGAGAAAACGCTTCCCCGCCAATGACGGAAATTTACGGCTTTCCCGCGTTTTCACTGTTATACGATAGGGGGCGCTATTACCCATCTTCTGAAAGAGTACTGAATCTTCTGATCAAAACACATGCGAAGAATATGCAAAAACATGCATATGTAAAATAATGCGATCATCAGCATTAAACAGCATTTACATCAAAACTGACTATTTAACAATAGTCAGTTTTGATGTAAATGCTGTTTAATGCTGATGATCACATTATTTTACATATGCATGTTTTTGCATATTAAAGGAAATGTCTACCCAAGACAAGCTATAGGACTGTGCAAGCAGTAGGGGTGTCGATGGACTCGATTTACTCCATCTATGTTTTGATCATCTTTCTGAATCTGATCTGAATGTAGTCTTTGACAAAAATTAGATTTTCTCCGCTTTTTGCTCAAATTTTTATTTATTTATGAAACTTACCCAAATTCAAGTGTTGATGAAAAAAAAGAATGCCTGATTTTTTTGTTTAAAAGCAGTGGGCCTGTTCTTACTTTTGATATATTGCATGTTCAGAATTCATAAAAAAAAAATATTCTGAGGGTCATGATAATTCTGTAAAAATGGTCAAAAACGCTGGCGGTGGTTGGAAACTTTTTTTTAGAACACTGGCGGGGGGAAATAGTTAAAAAAGGCTTCCTGGAGAGGCACCCATGCATAACAATGCTACGTACAGACATAGACAAAAAGGAGATGCATATGGACAATTAGATGGGAAGATGATAATGTGGAAAGAAAGAGAACAAAGACGGGAAGAGTTCACGACTGACAGTAAGATGAAGACAGTGAGCAGGAGATATAAGAGATAGAAAGACAGAGCCAAAGAGAGTCAGAATAAGAACCACAGATTTATAACAACCCTTATGCTTGTCTTTCATAGCTGAATAAATGGTCAAACATTAACATTTGATGGCTAGTTTGGCTACTGTATTTTTCTGCCCAGTTTGATCTCACCTCGAGGACTATTTGAAAATGGTGACAGCCCACGCAAATATGACAAAGAATGCAGTTATTAAGGCAAAGCTATGTGGGAAATGGAGAAAAAAAAAACACCACCTACCAATGTGAAAAAAACAAACAAACAGACACAATCAATTATGGAGATTTCAGCAGACAAGAAAGGTCAAAGCAGGAGTAAAACAAGCAAAAAGAAGGATGATGAATCAGTCACTGGTCATATAGAATGCTGTGGACTCTCTTTTTCCTCATGAATGGAGTAAAATGATTGACTGAGGCACCAAGGAAACTGTCTCAGTCATTGATGCTTGAGTTAGCATATGCTAGCTCTTAGCTTTTACTACTTCTTAGGGTTCACTCCTCTATTAACATCTGAAAATGCTGCTTCTCTGTGAACATTGTTGACTGCATATGATTTATCGCTTGTGCCATCATTTGTAGGTCACCTTGAAAAGCATCTGCTAAATTAATAAATGTAAATTTATTAAAAAAATTCTGAACGAACTTCTACAAAAAAATGGATTCACTGCCATCATTCACATTATGGAAAAAAAATTACACAAAATTATTTTGTGATTACAATGATGGAGAGACTCAAGAAGAAGTGACAACATGTAGAATGCAACAAGCCGTTTCTGAATGGTTAGTTGGTGATTTTATGTTGCTGATTCTGTCATGATAATCTATAAAATCGCTCGTGAGGGAACTGTTGTAAGATGCCTACAGAGTGACATGCTATTGCATTTGTGTTATATAATGTATTGCATGTGAAAAGACAGATGTGACAGCTTGAGCAGACTCACAAATGTGCTCGACTAAAACAACTCTTCCTCTTTTCAATATGGATTGCTGTTCACGGGGGCGGGGTGTAGGGTTAGTTATATCACTAACCCAGGAGGAATGTTGTGTAGTCCCTACCAGCCGTTTGTTGTTGTCCTGAAAAAAAAAATTCTAAAGTCAACTATCACTGATGTACAGTGGCGGATCCTGACATATTCCTTATCCGTATTCATCTAGGAAGGCATGGAACAGCTCGAAATGTATTTACAATTAGTTTAATATACATTTTATATTCTTGGAAGAAAAGTCGTGACAACAAATTGTATGATGTCACCGTACTGCTTTGCATTAATAGTTAAATTGAATCATTTTTCAGTAACAATGACTCATAATTGAATGTTTCTTTCATTCTCTTTTATAGCAAGGTAGAATGGAGTGCCTCATGACTGATCTCGCCTACAGCAACATGTGACTCCTGGTGTGTAGCATGTATCTGAACAATTCTGTTAAAAAACAAGGACAAGTAAAAGTCAGTATAGCTAACAAATAACTAGCTAGGAAAATGTTTAGCACAGGGATATTCCCCTATTCTCTTTATCATGCCTTAATTAATTTTGAGGCATGTTTGTGCTCATGAAAAAAACCTAAATAACCATGCAAAATTGTGGCTATATCAGATCTACATATAGAAAAAAGCGTCCAGAATCCAGATTTGGTGAATTTCTTGTCTCCATAGACCCAGGTGATGCTTGGGCAGTGCTGTGTTCGTCACCTCTTTAGGTCTCTGACACTAAAGCCAACCGCACCATCTGCGACCCAGTCGGCTTTCCTGCTGCCAATAGACATTGATCTGTACTGACAGGGTGTGAGCTGGAGTGCCAGTGCCTTTTTCATCTCTGGGGAAGAACATCAGTGGACAGAAACACCTGTTCACTCCTCTCTTCTCCCCAGGGAAGTGTCTCAGGTTCTTGGTGGAAAGAACTTCTTTGTCTGTCAAGAGAAACCTTTGGAAAGCACCAGCTGCAAATGATAAACCACAAAGCTTCTCCCTAAAACGGCCACCAAAAATTAAGCTTTATCTATTGGAGTATTCAAATGTTACTAGAGGGCTCATGTCAGAAAATCAGCATTTTCGAACCACAGGTACCCAGAGGAATTTCTTGTTTTTTAGAATTAATTTACGAGTAAAACACAGTGCCTGTTCTACAACGTAAATCTCACACTATAACGTAAAATTCTGAAGCCATTGTTTTTAAAAACAAGTTAACAATAGTATTCCAATTCATCGAGCACATAAACTTACATCCCTAGTTGTAGCCCTGGTAGGAACTTGCATTTAAAAAAATGCATCTAATAACATACAATTGATGTTAATCACAGGCTTTTTATTACTCATAAACTGTAATTCTAAAGAATCAGAGGGAACCCATGGTGCCCATTATCATTCTGGGCGAATTCACCATGGGTTTTTAAACTGAACAAATTTAAAACCCTTTGATGCCCTAAAATCACCCCTAACATCTATAGATATCATTCCCAAATGATATTGATAATGAAAAATTGTGAATAATGACCCAATTGATTGTCACAATAATTTGAATCCAAATTACAATTTTTTTTAGAAAACAGGAATTTAACAAATTACCTAACTAGATTAGCAGCCGTTAAAAGTATAGATAAATAAAATAGTCATTTCAGCTTTAAGAAAATTTAAAAAAAAAAAAAAAGAAAAAAAAAAGACAACTAATTGTGTTCTTCGTTATGCTGCTTTGCAGGAGCAATATTAAAGAGATAGATCACCCAAAAATTTAATGTCTGTCATCACTTACACTTCCTCATGTCATTTCAAATCTGTATTTTTTCATCCGTGGAGCACATGAGATGGAAGAGGTATGAGTGGATTGTGATTGTAACTGTCAAGCTCCAAAAAGCACATAAAAGTAGTCCATGCAGCTTGTGTTCCGTGTTCCAAGTCTTCTGAAGCCGAACAATAGCTATGTGTGACAAACAGAAAATTATTCACAAAAAACCTTCCCCTCAGTCATTCACATCATTTTTGGGTATAGCATCCCGTTAAAGGGGTGGTATAAAGCACTTTTTACAAGATGTAAAATAAGTCTCTGATGTCCCCAGATTGTGTATGTGAAGTTTTAGCTCAAAATACCCCACAGATAATTTTTTATAGCATGTTAAATTTGTCCCTTTTTGAGGGTGAGCAAAAACCCATTGTTTTGTGTGTGTCCCTTTAAATGCAAATGAGCTGCTGCTCCCAGAACAGAGGGCGGGGCTTCAAGAGGTTGAGTGTGTTAGCAGCTCCAATTACCTCATGCAGACAAGTACTAAAATGTCAGAAACGTTCTGCCTTTTATGTTCAAACTGAAGTTGGACAATGATGGAGAGACTCAAGAAGTGACAACATGTAGAATGCAACAGGACATTTCTGAATGGTTAGTTGCTGATTTTATGTTGCTGATGTGGAGTTTACTATCTTCAAGTCTTTGATTAGCATATTCTGTCATGATAATCTATAAATCGCTCATTTGGGAACTGTTGTAAAATGCCTGACATGCTATTGTATTTGTGTCACGTACTGTATTGCAATAAATGTGAAAAGACGGATGCGACAGCTTGAGCAGACTCACAAATGTGCTCTACTACAACAACTCTTCCTCCTCTCAACACTGTCTCACCCCTTTATTGCTTGCATAGTCCGGGGGGCGGGGTTTATGTAAATTTTAGGGTTAGTGATGTCACTAACCCGGGGAGAAGCTTATGTAGTCCCTATCAGTCGTTTGTTGTAGTCATTAAAAAGCAATTTCTGTAAAATAAAATATCTCCCTTTGCTTTGAACTTTAAGCATTGTAACTTTGCAAGTGTTGTTTATGCTCAAACAGCAACATTTCACACTAGTAAAATCATAACCAACCACCCCTTTAATAGTAAGGTAAAAGCATGCACTGAAATTTAAAACAACATTGATAATCCGACAACAAAAGATTGTGACACTTTATTTTGATGGTCCAGTTTAGACATTCTACTAACTATAAGTAACTTTCTAACTACATGTCAACTAACTCTCATTAGAGTATTAGGACTGTCTGCTTAATATCTGCTAACACTATTTTGATGCTTCCCCAGCAGACATTTGACTGATTATAAGTAACTTTTCAACTACGTCAACTTATTCTACAAACCCGAACCCTTACACCTAACTCTAATCTAACACTCTAATACTCTAATTTAATAAGAGTTAGTTGACATGTAATTGCAGTTACTTATAGTTAGTAGAGTGTCTAAAGTGGACCATAGAAATAAAGTGTAACCCTAAAAGGTTTTGAATTTACTCATAACCTAAATCATTAAAACAAAGATGGCACAAAAGGTTGATAATTTACCACACAACTGATTACACCACAGTATTGTGGATTCTGACCACCAACTATTTACAACCCCCTACCAAAGCAGATTGAAGCAGCAAAGATGAGCAAAGGCCCAGTGTGAGGACTGAGTGGTCTGATGGGTTGGACAGAGGTGCAATGAATGAAAATAGCAGGCATGACAACTCCATGATTGAGTCTGGTTTGTGACAACAGATCTTTACTGTCAGCAACTGGACAGCATGGAGAGCACAGTGTGTGTGGAAAACTGACAGTGTTGAAGTAGTGATTATGTAAAAAGAGGTGCAGTTTAATCTTACTAATGGCACACAGGAGGACCGCTGCTCTGACAAGCTGCAGGGATGGCGATAAACATGATAAAGCCAAGAGTAAGTGAACATATCACAAACTCAATCGAACAGACACATACATTGAGAAAGACAGTCTGGAGCGTTCTGACCCCTGCGTTCACGCTCTCCCTAAGTTTATGTCTCTGTTGCTTTGTGCATCCTCCTCCTTTCTCTCTTTCTGCAGGAGCGGGTTATTTCTGGTAGTGTGCACAGATAGTTGAGGGATTTTTGCAGAGCTGGGATGTGCCTGGCAGACGTGAGAGGCGAGAAATGTAGGAGAGGAGACGGAGGTGTGAAAGAACGATTGCTCATTCATTCGTCATTACTTTGCAATTCAGAACTCGTGGTGGGCGCCAGCACAGCCAGGCCAGAGTGGGACGTACTGTATCACTACAATGACACAATGGCCACACTGCAGCTAAAAATCATTGGCACTTATATGGATTGCTGAATCCTGTTCTGTACGTACAAAGTTTTGTTATTTACAGGAGTGACAACTGCATTCTACAAGCAATTTTCACTCGAAATTCAGGTTGTGTACTAGCGGCACAATTCTTAATCACGATTTTTTGTTTAAAATAGAGATAAAAATTTGCTTAAAATTCTGAATAGACAACTAAACAAAATAACATGCAATTTAACATTTTAATTGCTGCAGTCTATTTAAAAATATATTTAACTAATTTGAATTAACTACTTATTTAAAAAAACAGTTTGAATTAATGATTCAATGACTCAATGATAAAGACTTCACTTGTTTCATTATTGGATGAATCAGCATTTTTGAACAAATCTCTTAAATTATTCAATGACCAATACATTTTTAAGTTATTTGTCACCACCTACTGGTGTAATGATGTCATTGCTAAAATCCTTATTTGAAGCGTCAAGTTTCTTTTAAAAGGTGATTAACTTTATTTTGTTCGCTACCGTAGACATCAGTGTTTATATCCAAACTATAAACTTTTATCCCAGTCTTCTGTGATAATGTGATCTATTGAAACAGAAGTACTGACACAGTGTTGTAAAGACTGTTTGTGAAGCTGTTTCATACCTATACTGTAGGCTACATGATAACTGCTCTCTCTGGCTCAGCGGCAGCGCCAACCAATAGGCGGAAATCCAAATACAATATGTCTATTGTAAATAATAGAATTGGTATTGAGAAATGTTATGTTTATTCCCCCCCAACATTTAGATGTAAATTTCGCCCCTGGCGCCAACTCAGATTTAAATGTTCATTATGATCGTACTTGTCAAAGGTTTTACAGACACAGGCGAATTGTCATTTAGGAAAAAGATCACGTGGGTGTTTGAATAGAGATCACAATCTTTTAACGATTAATCGTGCAGCTCTACGGTTTACAGAACCAAACAGAACAACTAGTTGTGAGGTTTTGGGGCAACTCATTTAGAAGCAGCAGCTTAATGAGCATAAACAAAACACGGCGTCTTAATCGATGGTGATTTCTTAAAACTGACGGACAATAATAGCCTATGTCTCTCGTCACTAATAGTACTAAAACAAACAGGTCCTGTAATCCATACACACACCAAATTACATTTTTGGGTATAACTCCCACATTTAAACTCAGTTGTGACTCCCAAAACTCTTCAATGTTTACGTGGGCAAGGAGAACAGTTCTGCCAGTTTTTCACAGTTTAGACTATTTTCATTATTACAACTTAATAACTCACATTGTAACTTAAAATCTTGCAAGCAACTTCATTCCTGTGTGAATTTACTTCTTGTGATAGGGACTTTTCCCCAAAATTATGTAAAGATGGAAACTTGCATGCTCTAGAGTTCAAAAGATTGGGGTCAGTAAAAAAAAAAAAAATTACAAAATCTTATAAATAAAACTTTAAAATATATTAAAATAAAATAAACAGTTATTTAAAATTGTAATAATATATAACTGGTTTTTCGTATTTCTTCTCAAATAAATGTAGCCTTATTGAGCATAAGAGACTTTAAAAAAATCTTTAAAAATGGTAGTGTAGATTTTTGCATAAATTGTTCATAAATTTTTATCTGATCCCCTTCTGAGTCATATCAATAGACAAACAAAGTCTGCTTAAACAAAGAACACAAAGGAAATGACCTATACAACGATCAGAAGGAAGTTTCCACCATTGCTTTTTACAAAACTGTTTCAGCTCAGCAATATTCCTTGAATGCTGGTCTGAATCGCTCAGCTGAGGTCATCCCAAAGCATCTCAATCCATTTTTTCCTCGGCAAATCCAAGGGTTTACATCCTTTTTCCTGCAACTGTTCAAAAGCACATAGAAGAGTATAATGAAAAAAAAGGTAGAAGCATTTGTTTCAGCAATGACAGTTGTAAGTTTGCTAAGGCCATTGCAGGACATTCAATTTGTTATATCTACTCCAATTTTAATTTGGCTTTCTGTGTGGGAATTTTATCTTCCTGAAAAATTAACTTTCTCCCAGGCTTGAGGTTTCAGAATGAAGTGGGTAATCTTGCAGTATTTCCTCTATTCTTCTTTCTACATTAACAGAATGCCCAGATCATGATAATGAAAAGCAACCTCACAGCATGAAGATACGTCCAGTGTACTTCACTGTAGGCATGATGTTTTATTAGATGTGGGCAGTGTTAGATTGATTTTATATATCATAATTTTTTTTAACTCTTACAATCTGTCCCCAAGCTGAAAACTAAAAACAATGAAAAGTCATCTCACTTTCAGAAACTAAGGCTGCCGTTACCCTGTAAAGCTGACTGTTTAATGCAGCATAAATAAATCATAAATAATGTTTTAAATTCAAAATTATGAATATAGAAACAAAAAATTAATGAAAATATAGTTACACATTATATAAAATATATCCTCTGTCATAGACATGGTGGGAGTTTCTGCCAGCATATACCATTCAACCGTTTTTATTAAAATTAATAAATTAACTTATAATTTTATTCACCAATGATGCATTGAATTAACCAAAAGTGCCAGTAAAAACCTTAAATAAATAAAACAAATAAAACAGCAACAATATAAATAAAACTGTAAACAATATTAAAATAGATAGCAATTATTTTAAATTGTAACCGTATTAATTGTAATAATATTTAGCTAGCCTATATTACTATCTTTATTGCATTTTTGATCAAATAAATGCAGTCTTATAAGATATGAGACTTTTTAAAAACATTCAATTTTACTAACACAATTTTTGAATGGTAGTGTAGATTTTTGCACAAATAGATTTTTTCACTAATCTGATCCCCATCTAAGACACAACAATAGATACATTAATTCTGCTTAATCAAAAAACAATGCAACCAATACTGTATGTGCTTATTTAGAAAAACTGTGTGAAAAGTGAAAGGCTTTAATAACATGTTGGCCCTGCATTGGGAGCAATAACCTCCACCAAACGCACTTAATTGTGGATCACAGCGGTCAGGAGGAATTTTCCACCACTCCTTTTAACAAAACTGTTTCAGTTCTGCATTGAACTGCTTCATTTCGTTTATACAGAATCAAAGCAGCATCAGAACTCCCTTCGATACAAGTGTCTGAGGTGGACAGAGCTGCCATACGCCTTTTTATGTGGTATAAAGAAGCTTTAACTCATCTACTTAGATGGAAAAAAGATATGACATGCTACATTAGCACAAATATCAACCCCTACCATATGCTCCATACTCTATTTCATCAACCGTGAACGCCAAACCTCTGACTTCAGGCAACCTGCACGGATGCTTGCCCTAGCTGTGAAGACAGATGTATTCATATAAGCTTGTACATGCAATTCGATCAGGAACACACAATTATTTTCTCTTAAATGAGACTTGGAGTAACTCCACTGGATCTAGTACACCAGTGAACATCCGCCCTGTCTCTGACCTTGTTTTCAGCTCTCAGTTCTAAAGGCATAATTCATGCTTTGATCAATCTGTGCTAAGTGCAGGTCTGAAGCATTTAATCACAATCATTCCCAATCATTGCTGTGCATCTTACATAATGATGGATTGTGTGAATAGACGTAAAACATCACATTACCGGGTAAACCAAGGCTGATCAGAAATGGGTGCAGAATGGCTCTTGGAGTGGCAGGACTGAAAGATAATCAGGGAAATTGAGGGAAAATGCTTTAATCTGGTTTCAATATTCGCTGCAGTCTTCTTCCGCCCGGCTGTTGTCTGGGTGGTTATTTTCACATCAACACTCCACCTCTTTAAGAAGTTTGTTCCAGGGTTTAATTCATGGTATTCTCTGCTGTGCTGCTGAAAACATGCATTAGTCTCTCAACGCCCAGAGATTAAATAAACAAAAAAACTACTTACTGCAAGAGGGAAGAAGGAAGGAAGGAGAAATGAGAAAGAATGAAAATGTGCCATGGGTGCTGGCAATTAAAACAGGCATCAAAATCTCCATTTTGACCTTTTCGTGAAAGTAGTTTGCTGTGATAGAGGGAAGAAATTCTCCCTAAATATGTTTTCTTCCAACATCCCCTTTCCATTTTCTGAATTTTGGCATGTCGTTGAAATCTGAATCTTTTCACCTAATTACATTGCAGTCTACCATCAATCATGTGTCTAATGATTTTAAAGGTTATGAGTCAACAGTTAGGACCGGTGCTATTTGTTTGTCTTATTTTGCCTTTCTCAAGATGTGGTGTCATAAATCCACAACATTTTTTCTCCCTGGTCCTCATTTCTCCCTCTTATTCTGTTCTTCCCTCTGAAGTTTGAGTCATTTCTTTCTCTCCTGTTATTTAGAGTGGAGCTGAGGGAAATTCTATACTGTATGTCTGAAACGATCCCCAAAATTATGTTCAAGGACTATAAACCATCCATGTCCATATATGCATACCACATAACCAAAAAGCAGTACATCAAAGTATAGGATGTCTGAATACGCAAATTCATGAACCAGTAGGTAAAGACAGACGACCTGCTGAGATCTTTGCTATCAACTTTGCTTTCTCATAATACCATGGAATATTAATTTTTTAAGTATAATATACACTACTACAGATCGAAGGTTTGGGGTAAGTACGTTTTTTTTTTTTTTAAATCAGCAAGAATGGATTAAAATAGTCAAAAGTGACAGTAAAGACTTTTACATGGTTACAAAAAGATTATTTCAAATAAATGAGTTTGCTATTCACGATGTACCATGGTTTCCACAAAAATATTAAGCAGTACAACTGTTCAACATTTATAATAATAAGAAGTGTTTTTGAGCACCAAATCAGCTTATTAGAATGATTTATGAAGGATCATGTGAGTAATGGCTGTTGATAATTCAGCTTTACCATCACAGTAAAAATAAATAAATAAATAAATAATAAAATAGAAGCTATTTTAAATTGTAATAATATTTCACAATATAACTTTTTACTGTATTTTTTCTAAATGAAATAATGCCGTCTTGGTGTGCAAGAAACAAACAAACAAAAAAAAGCTTACCAACCTCAAACTTTTGAATGGCAGTGTACTGTATACAGAAGACTGTCAGAAGTATAATATTCAGTACACACTCTGAAAGTACAGAGGAACCTTAAAGCTGGAGTAGTACTGAAACTCTGAAATACTGAAAACTTAAATACCCAGTCATGAGTGACTCCACAGAAAACAACGCATGAATGTTTAAACACATTTCCAGTGGAATGCTGTAAGAATCAACGTTTCCAAACCCTTGTGAACAGCCCATCTAGACAGAATGTATCATGTGCACTTTTGAGAGATTATGCTAAAAAGCAAAAGATGTATAGTGCCTGTAAACTGACGTAAATCTTTTCCATTGGTTCACTGTAAAAATGTTATGTGCTATCTACTTTAAAAAAATTATGGTACAAATTATACATGAAATTTTTGAGTAATTTTAAAGGCTTGATTTCTTTAATGGAATCTACCTGAATAAATCATGTAAATCCTCCTAAATTATTTAGTCTATGACACACCGAATTTAATATTTTTTGTGAAATATTCTTTTTTATTTTAAGTTGACTCTCAAATGTGTGTGATTTTGAGTGAACAGAAATTTCCTGTTTGTATTTGACTGTTATGTTGATTAAAAGACTCTAAAAGTAGAAACAAACTTGTTACTGCACTGGCAATAGAAAAGCAATTGCTCATTGAACAAAGCTACATGCTTCATAGTTTTAGTACATGCAGTTTTGTCAGTAACAGAGGTTGGCATGGTAATGGATATGGCACTGTTAATGTATTTGGTCTTGGAGGAATAGATCTGCTGCGCTGCTGCTGCAGAGGAAGTACCGAGACTTGCTACTGCCAATACATTCACAGACATTGTTGTGAGCATGTAAGACATGCTGCTGCGGCTGCTGTACATGTACAGTACACACGTGTTTTAACCCGTAGCAAAATTAATACAGGTGGAGCTGGGCAACATTTTATCTCTCAGCTTAACTGCTCCTTGTTCAGGTAAATTAAAAGCAGAAATATATTTTAGATTTTCTGACACATTGATATCAGTCACCTAGAAGTGGGTCTAAATGTTTTCTAAACACAGAGTCGTGACTCCAGGTTCAAAGCCAAACATTTCTGTGGCCAAAGAAAGGACTTAGGTTTGCTATAAGTGGACTTTTGGAATCCCCCCAAACTGAAGGGCATTCAAAGGTCTGCTTTGAAGATAAGAGGCTGCAATTACAGCAAGCAGAAGGGATCATTTAGGGACAAATCGTGAAAGTCTGTCTTCCTTTCCATCTCGCACTGAAAAGAGTGGGTTTGGCACTTCTAAAAGTTAGTGCAAACCTTGCTGGCGGGGCTAAATGTTTTAAATCTCTGCACGTATGTTTCACAGAGTGTCAAAGCTTTGAGGTCGACCAAGCCTCTCCTCTGAGACGAGACCCCAAACATCCTCTAAATTAGAGGTCAAGAGAGAAATGACATCAGCTGCTTTTATACAGAACCCCCAGCAAACGACATCCCACAGTGAGCAAGGCAGCTGGGGTCAGTCAGCGAAACAGCAGTCTGATTGAACTAAAGAGGCAAAAGAAAGAGTAGGGAATGAAGAGAAAGCTGTTGAGTGCCATAAAAACTATAATGAAGAGTGTGATATCTTCGAAACTCCTACTCTACATGATGTCAATATAGGATTTCAAATCTGAAAGTGTTTTATCCTTTCTAACTCACACGGACAAACACCTTTTAGTGTGTATCACCAGTATATTTATATATTGAATCAGGATATATTTATCCTGCAATATGCATGCATTTTGCATGAAAAGTCCCATCAATAAGTTTGAGGGAGGCAAATCAATGGATATTTAATTTCCAATCAATTCCTTCTCCCCTGTGTTCTCCCTCCACATTTCACATAATTTCATAATACAATAATATTGGGTCTGATCAGTGTTATTGAGGCCTGGCCATGTGCTCTCAGGAACAGAACTTGATGTTCAATGGTTTGACTGTGTTATTGCCAAGCTGTCACTATCACATAGTACACACTAGTGTGTTCTCTCTCTCTCCCTCTAAACCAGTCAAAAGTTTGAAGTCTCTTAAGCTCACCAAGACTGCATTATTTTAAACAGAATACAGTTAAACAGTAATATTGTGAAATATTATTATAATGTATAAATCACTGTTTTGTATTTTAATATTTTAACATTTTTATTAATTCTTCTGATGGAAAAGCTGAATTTTTAGCATTATAACTCCAAGTCTTCCGTGTCACATGATCCTCAGAAATCAAACTAATATGTTAATTTGGTGCTCAAGAAACATTTCTTCTTAATGTTGCTTAATATTTTTGTGCAAAATAAATTTTTTAGGATTCTTTGATGAATAGAAAGTTCAAAAGAACGGCATTTATTTGAAATAGAAGTTTTATAACAATGATTTTCTTTTAATAGTTGTATTAATTTAATGCATCATTGCTGAATAAAATAATTAATTTTCCTTTAAAAAAGCCTTACTGACCCTTTTGAACAGTAGTGAAGATGCAGACATGAACACAAACGCGAACATATACAGGCCTACATTAACCTAACGAATTGTTCCATTGCGAGGTGAAATAAATAATTGACGGTATTAATGGAAATTCCATTGCCAAACCTCCATAAAAGAATACTTATATTGGCTGTGTAACAAAACTTAATGAGCTGACTCACTATTGTCTCTACATTAAATGGCCCGTTGTCTACATAAACATAATTTTAATTAAAACAGAATGTCATAAGCGACTCATTTAAGATGTTCTTCATAGATTTCAGCTTCATTAGCAGAATTTCACAACCACACCATGCAATAGATAGAGCAAAGTGCTCAAAACTCACCTAATGAAAAAGTCCCTTTAAAGTCTGTGAGTCCCTGGCCATTTTAGCAAATTCTAGGTAGCTATTATAGGCTATACTATTGAGGGGCATTCCACTCCATGGCTAATACAGGCACTTGATCAAGTAAACAACACTGATGACACAATTATATGTGTCAATAACGCCATTGTACATCTGCGTTGTATCTTTTGAAAAGAACAATGTAAAATGTTTGTTTTACACAAACAGATATCTTCCACTGATTCCACACCTCTGACACTAACTCCTGTATATAGTATAGCACTAGATCCACTACGCACTGCCAGCGAGTTCAAAGCTCCTTTTTCTATTGCACACATTAGTTGTTCATTGAAGAAACTATCATTTACAAATATACCTGTTACTGTATATATGAAAAAAGTAATTGTTTACTAAGTTTTAACACAAAAAAATAGCATTAGGCTATGCAGTTCATGTTGTTGTGCCGCGGAGTAGCCATATTTTATCTTTCACCTCTTCCAGCCAGCTGTCATTGAAATGGCAGCCTGCATGTTGATGGAGCCAGGACATGTGGATGCAATTTCTCAGGGTGTCAATCATGGTTGGTGTGAGATGTACAGTCAAGAGTTCAGAAAGTGCTTTTTCTTCCCCCTTGCACTGACCAATGGAAAGTGAATAAAAATAAATGTCACAACACTTATTCACAATATACAGGTCCTTCTCAAAAAATTAGCATATTGTGATAAAGTTCATTATTTTCCATAATGTAATGATCAAAATTAAACTTTCATATATTTTAGATTCATTGCACACCAACTGAAGTATTTCAGGTGTTTTATTGTTTTAATACTGATGATTTTGGCATTCAGCTCATGAAAACCCCAAATTCCTGTCTCAAAAAATTAGCATATCATGAAAAGGTTCTCTAAACGAGCTATTAACCTAATCATCTGAATCAACTAATTAACTCTAAACACCTGCAAAAGATTCCTGAGGCTTTTAAAACTCCCAGCCTGTTTCATTACTCAAAACCGCAATCATGGCAAAAAACGCTGCACAACGAGAAGAGGTGACCGGACCCTGAGGAAGATTGTGGAGAAGGACCGATTCCAGACCTTGGGGGACCTGCGGAAGCAGTGGACTGAGTCTGGGTAGAAACATCCAGAGCCACCGTGCACAGGCGTGTGCAGGAAATGGGCTACAGATGCCGCATTCCCCAGGTCAAGCCACTTTTGAACCAGAAACCGCGGCAGAAGCGCCTGACCTGGGCTACAGAGAAGCAGCACTGGACTGTTGCTCAGTGGTTGCATGTCATTCGGAAATCAAGGTGCCAGAGTCTGGAGGAAGACTGGGGAGAAGGAAATACCAAAATGCCTGTCCAGTGTCAAGTCCAGTGTCAAGTACCCAAAGTCAGTGATGGTCTGGGGTGCCATGTCACTGCTGGTGTTGGTCCACTGTGTTTTATCAAGGGCAGGGTCAATGCAGCTAGCTGTCAGGAGATTTTGGAGCACTACATGCTTCCACCTGGTGAAAAGCTTTATGGAGATGACGATTTCATTTTTCAGCACGACCTGGCACCTGCTCACAGTGCCAAAACCACTGGTAAATGGTTTACTGACCATGGTATTACTGTGCTCAATTGGCCTGCCAACTCTCCTGACCTGAACCCCATAGAGAATCTGTGGGATATTGTGAAGAGAAAGTTGAGAGACGCAAGACCCAACACTCTGGATGAGCTTAAGGCCGCTATCGAAGCATCCTGGGCCTCCAGAACACCTCAGCAGTGCCACAGGCTGATTGCCTCCATGCCACGCCGCATTGAAGCAGTCATTTCTGCAAAAGGATTCCCGACCAAGTATTGAGTGCATAACTGAACATAATTATTTGAAGGTTGGCTTTTTTTTGTATTAAAAACACTTCTTTTATTGGTCGGATGAAATATGCTAATTTTTTGAGACAGGAATTTTGGGTTTTCATGAGCTGTATGCCAAAATCATCAGTATTAAAACAATAAAAGACCTGAAATATTTCAGTTGGTGTGCAATGAATCTAAAATATATGAAAGTTTAATTTTTATCATTACATTATGGAAAATAATGAACTTTATCACAATATGCTAATTTTTTGAGAAGGACCTGTACATACGGTCAGGATTTTTTTTTATTCTGATTGGTTAACATCAGCTTATAGTGGTTAAATATAGACATATATGTAATGAGCAGTATACTCACAACCATTCAAAAGTTAGGGGTC
The DNA here is from genome assembly GCA_030578275.1 of Meda fulgida. Classification (NCBI taxonomy): domain Eukaryota; kingdom Metazoa; phylum Chordata; class Actinopteri; order Cypriniformes; family Leuciscidae; genus Meda; species Meda fulgida. The sequence goes on along the minus strand of CM060628.1, from coordinate 11,170,682 downwards.
GGTACGTTTAAAAAAAAATTCTCATGCTGTATTTATTGATCAAAATGCAGGAAAAACAGTAATATTGTGAAATATAACATTATTGTTATTTTTTGAAATATTATAACAATTTAAAATGACTGTTCCCTGTTTTGATGTAATTTAAAATGGATATTCTAGGACATGAATGATTCTGCACATCAGAATCTTTTAGTTATGAAGGGGCCGGATCTAGCCATGGGCAGGGGTGTGCTGAGCCCACCCAATCAGAATTTAGGCACAGATAGATAGTGTTAATCTGTTTTTTACAATTTGTGCATTGATTAAAAACAAACTGAGGCAGACTGTGTGTTGAGACGTTTGATGAAGGGCTGTAGAAAGTACAACGCAAACTCTCTGCTTAAATAACATTGAAATACCGTAAGAATGCAATTTATTTTTCAATCAGCCAGTGGCCATTCACACAGAACGCATTTTTGCGGTTAAAGACATGAGATGCTGGTCAACGAAGCGAAAAAAAAAAAAAAAAAAAAAGTTGATTGTATTTTAACTTTAACACTACGTTTTTAGAACGCTGCGTTATGCACGAGACTCTGCCAAAGTATGGACCAGTGTTAAAGTTCTGTTCATTACTATAGCAACATTAGGTCTATCTCTAATCAATCCATCATGATGATGATGATGATGATGTACTACGTACTGGTAAGCAGATGAGCTCGGAATAGAAACGCATAATATATAAGCGTTTTTCCATAGAATTTCTTTTCAATATAATGAAAATGCTTTGCATTCATATTCTGGGCTTATCTGCTCGCCTGTTAGTAGTGTGCATCATCAATAAGGTGCATACTGAATTTCATCTTTTAATATCACCGGTCTAGTACATTAAGGCACTTTAAGTGTTTTTCATGTTAAGCGTTTTAGAATGTCCCACTGTTTTAATGATTGAAATACTGAAGCAGGTGCTGTATATGGACCACAAGTGCCCAAAACTGTTCTCATATTTTTGTTTTTTCTGTGGATGTTTTGCCCACCAGGTCTCCGCACCAATTATATGAATGAATCACACGTGAACCAGCTAATAATAGACAGCTGTGTTGGAGCAGATTAAAGCTTAACTCTGCAGGACGTTGGACCAGTATTAGGCAATATTAGACTCAAAATCGGAAAATCTCAAAACTCTTTTTGAGGTTTGCAGATGTAATGCAGAATTAGGAGAAAAGAAAAAAAAACCTAAATTTGCAAAATGCAAAATTTGAAACAGAGGGTGAAAGAACAAAACAGTTAGAACTAATTTCTCAACTGAAAGCGCAACAGCCTGATAAGGAGAACACTGCACTTGTGAAGAACAGATGTGTGGGCATTGTGATATAGAATGAGCAATGTGAAGAAAACAAAAGAGGTGCAGAGGAGAGGAGGAGAAGAAAGGAAGAAGAGAAGAGGGAGAGCGTGCAGTAATGACGTCCCTCTCTGGGACTGAGCTTCAGAAAAGCTGCAGGATGCTATAATTGTAGTCTTGATGATGATTTAAAATCTGCAATTCACCAACGGCCTTCATGATACACTGGAGATTTTGCCACGGTAAAGCCAATAACTAAGGAACACGGCTATAACAGTCCTAATTAAGATGCAGGTGCAATCGTGTGCAAAAACAGTGCAACCAAGCGACAACCCAGGTTCCTACGCATTAGTGCTTTTTGACATCTATTACTGTGCAGATATATTCCATTTTTTTTTATCTTATATGTATTAGCTGTAGTGGATGCTTGCGATGAAAACAGTTTGACCGTCTTTACAGAACAAAAAGAGAAACTTATAGTCCACCAAAGCCATCAGTGTAAAAATCCCTTTCTATGGAACAAAGGAATTAAAAAAGGAAGAGCACAGCACAGACTGTTTTTGGGAAATCAATTGCAAATATAGTGCAGGAATGAACTAAATGATTTGAGAATGGGCTGAAAGACTCATTGTACCACCGGTAACACCTATACACATGGCAGGTATTATTACAGCTGCAGAGCCTCAGCAAGTCACATCTAAGGAAAAGAGTTATAGTGTGAGAGAGCGATCATGAGCATTAAGATAATCTATAATGAGGCAGATGAAGTGCGTTTCAGAGACGGTGTGACTCAGCCAGACTTTTGCACTATGAGCACACGCTAGAGTGCATGACAGCGAGCCCTGTGTGGCCAACTCTCTCTCGCACCGTACCACCAACGCACAACAGCTCTGCCTCTTCAATTAATGAAGAGGAGGAGAGTCATGCAGCACTTAGTCACAATTCATTCCCGTCTCGTTCTGATGAATTCGCAAGAAATGCAATACCTTTAATGATGGCGACTGTGGCACCTTATTAGACACCAGCTGCATGCGAACATATGAACATGCTAAAATGACAACAGCACGGGTGCCTGCACACTAGAGGAAGCTCTGGCAGAGCGTTTGACAGATTTAAAAGAGTGGCTTGTTTTGAGGCTGTGGGAAGTGCAGGGATGGTAGGGAATGAAGCAGGGATACAGTCAACTAGATTTCAGAAAAGCACAAATGGACCGTCTGAAATTGTCATTAACTATGTTAGAACTGTGCAAGTTGCGAGATATCAAGATTAGTAAAAATGCGACATGAAACACACAATACAACATGTACATTCTTCTCTGAGGTAAATATATATCCGCTGTGATCATCGTAACAAGAAGTTATCGTGTTCACATCTGTCAACTGTCACTTGTCCAGTGATAGTTGACATGGACACTTTTTTTGGTATTTCTAGGCGTGGCATTTCATGTCGGGTTTTTGTTAATCTTGATTTCTCACAATTTGTGTGCTTTTTCTGGGCGAGACGGAGTGAAGTGCACAATGCTTATAGAGTCTCACGAACACGCACGTCGTGCAGCCGTACAGAGAAGAGCAACGGCCAAAATCAAGAATTTCTTTAAATAATACATTACTTTTTTTTTCTTCGCCAAGGCCTATCGTATAGCCCAGAAGACTTGGAATATATGACGGGTGCTGTTGCTTGGGATTATTCTGTGATACTTTTGCATCTTTTTTTTAAGCTGGTCGCTATTCACTGCCATTACGGACGAGTGCAAGCGGGACATTTTTTTAAATTCTCCTTTTGTGGCCCAAAAGAAAGAAGGGCATACGCCATTAAAACAACACCAGAGTGAGTAAATGATGATTTTCATTTTAGGGTGAAATTATGATTTTCATTTTAGGGTGAACTATCGCTTTAATTTGTTTTTCGATGATTAACAAACTAAGTTTATGAGTTTGGAATGACATGATAGAATTTTTGGGTGAACTATTCCTTTAAGCAGAGGAGATAGGAGTGTCTCCTTCAAAAAATAATAATTAATTAATAAATAATAATAATAATAAACACAATTAAAATAATTATAGAATTAAAATAAATAAAATAAATAAGTAATACATTAATTAATAGGCCAAGGAAATAATTAAAAGTACAGAAATACAGCAAAATTACAAAAAAATATTCTAAAAGGTAAAAATACCCAACAGTGACACCAATGGATACAGTTTCAGAGGGAGGAAATATATGTGGCTGCACTTTATTTTACAGTATGTGCACTTGTGTGTACATACAGTGTAAATGCCTAAGAAAGTACTGGGTAATATAAAGTAATGACATGGGTTAAGGTTAGGTTTAGGTTCAGGGTTACCTTATTACCTATAGTAATTACTATAATAATTACATATGTACATGGTGAACAGGACTGTACAATAATGTGCTACCATATATGTAACATTAACTTAAAAAAAAAACTAAATAAAAGTATTAATTAAATCTTACTTTGTTAATGTGTTCCATACTGCCTCTCTTTTTAATAATTGTGTTTGCCATGTTGAGATCCAGCATGTTGTCATCTGGCAGGTCACTTTTAATGAGTCTCTACCTCTGTCTCTTTGAATACATCCTCATAATGAGTATTTCCCAGAGTGAATCATTGAGGATCAGCCAAGATAAAGTCAAGCCCCTATTGGGTGTGCTTACACTGGTCCTGTTGAGTCATTGCGAAGCACTGACAGCCAGAGCAGAGACCGAGTCAATCAAATAAATAAACAAAGCAAACCCCAGGATGCCACCTGCGAGATGAGTTAAAAAATAATTTCCTTTTTGTAATAAGTATGTGTTTGCCCTTTAAAACCACATATAAGTATGTAATAAAGTCTAGAGTAATTGAATACGTGACGTGAATGAGGAGAGACGGGTAAGAGGAGAGGAAAACAGGAGAGATGGTGTGAGGTAGAGGAGTCTTGTAACGCATCTCAAAGGGTGTATCTCGTTATGGTACCTAATGAAAGGGAATAGATGGTAGAATGGGTTCTGTCATTCTGGGAAGCCATCGTGTGTAACCATATGGAGTCAGTTCTATGTGTGTGTGTGAGGAAAACACACACTATACCGCCCACCATCACAAAAAACATGGCTTCCATTTGAAGCTAACATGAAATGAGGAGCCACAAACACACAGATGATGTTCTTCCCTGGTGTGGATTGTGACAGATCTATCATCATTAGTTCTATTGATAATAATTAGTGTAGGGGCGTCTCTCACCTTCTACAGAGTCTGGATGAAAAGAACAATTACACAGATGCTGAGAAATACTACAGAAAGTGAACAATTATTCTAAAAAACATTATGAAACATACTGATTCTAAAATATGTCTCGATAAACCATGGGATCAATATCCAACCCTAAGAAATAGACTATAATAATGAGGACCTTAGTAGGGGCCCCATCGCCGCAGGACCCAGGGCAGTATTGACCATGACCATGAAAAAAAAAAACATGATATACAACAAATTTTATCAAATGTTTATGTATAACATGCATTAAACAACAACAATGGTATGTTATAGATACAAATTATGTAAAATAGAGAATTTTGAAGATGAGAGAAACAATTATTTTGCGTTCTTTTGCAAATGTTTTGTGTTCCCCAAGAAACTTTGTGTTCGCTTGCAAAATGTTTGTGTTCCCCCGAGAAACCTTGCATTCACTCACAAAGAACACAAAAGTTTTGCGAATGAACGCAAAGATTCTCAGGGAATGCAATTTGTTTTCGAGAGAACGCAAAAGCATTGACGTATTATTTTAGATCCCATCTCATATTTATTCCACCTCCATGTCACCTTAGGGGCTCCATACTTATGCAATAAACAATGCTCAGAATGCGTGACATAATACAAGACCCCAAAATTTGTCTTAATGTGTAAATCAACTAAGATTTAAAGAGTGCATGGTCCTTCTGGCAGGTATTCAACAAATAAACTGGATAAATGCCTATAACCTTTCATTGCTTAAAACTATCACAGTTCTCACAAAAATGGAGACCAATGCATTATGCATTAAAACGGGAACATTGCTCACAGCAGGCGATCTGACGACTGACAGTAACTGTCTTGAAATTTATTACCGAGTGCGGCGAATTTGTTACACAAGCGGTGTTTTGATGGCTGAAGTGGCGGCGCTTTAAAGGGGATGCATTTAGAGATAAAACTTCTCTGACAGTGTAACAGCATGTTGAAGCAAAACACTCTCAGCCTGCTAAAACCCTTCTGAAGAACCTGCATCACTAAATTCATCCCATTTAAATTAATTATATGATTGGCATATGACTAGTCAACCTTCCTAACCCTTCACTACTTGTGGACAGCACACCAGGTGAATTATATATTAACACTTGACAGCTATAAACAGATATAGACATATAAACACAGTTAAGTAAGGCATGATATACAATCAGCTGGTCACTAGACACCAAGGTGAAGCAGTGACTAACTAGTTTGCCTGCCATTATTACACAAATCCGCGAAAACTTCACATCTGACTCGGATTCCAGATGACAGACTTGTGATCTCTGCGTTAATCATCATTGACTGACGCTTCGAGATCTCGCCTGAGAGCCCAATTCACGATTAACGTCAAACGTGACTGACTGATAGGGAACGCATGTTATGTAACAATACATTGGATCCATGCATAGGCTCTTAAAGTGACAGCAGCCTAAACCTCCTGCTGTTTGTCATGTTAATCCGAGAACAAAAGACAGAGAAAATCCCTCGCTGCTCTTGACTGAAAAACTTTTGTAACTTTAATTGTAAGCATTAACCTGTTTTAATTTTTACAATGAAAATTATCTAGTGTTATTTTCCATTTTATTACTTTAATTTCTGTAGTATTTCTTACCTGAATACTGTTAGATCCATAAAATAGAGAATTTTGAAGATGAGAGAAACAATTATTTTGCGTTCTTTTGCAAATGTTTTGTGTTCCCCAAGAAACTTTGCGTTCGCTCGCAAAATGTTTGTGTTCCCCCAAATTTGTCTCTTTTTTATTGTATTCATTTGTACTATCGTTTGCTATTTATTTGTTCTTATTTTAATACTGACTGTTTACTTGTTTATTTTATTTGTAAATGTACACTCTAAAAAAGATGGTTCTTTAAATCTAGTAACAGTTCTATTTTGTATCGTATCTTCCTGAAGAACCCTTTATATGCTGAAATGGTTCTTTGTGTTAAAGTTTAGTGTTCTTTTTGTTTTTCAAATCTGTAACTGTCAAAGCCTCCTCATTACTGATTTTCTGGAGCTCAGCTATGCAACTACACAGACTGTCAACAGGTCAGTTATTTCTTTCTTAAAATATCTATAAATTATACCTTTAAAAATTGTAAAAATCATTTCCTAACAATCATGTCTTTTTCTCTTTTTAGTTTAACAGAGCATGTAAGTGAGCAGCTGTTCAGTTAAGGATACTTATTTTCTCTTCTTCTCAAAGTAAGTAACATAGATATGGAATTTATGATCCATATTGTTTGATTCTTTTAATTATGACTTTATGCCTAACAATACCCAGTCACAAAAAAACATTAAAGCTCATGACTTTATATCACTTTTTCCTTTTAACATGGGCTCATACTGTCCATTTTTGCTAATTGTGGCCTTCATTAACATAATTGTTTTTACACAATCAAATGGAAGAGATACAATGTAGCTCTAATCTCAATTGTGTATTTCAGATGCTGTCACTCAAGCATCATAACCTCATAATCTGCAGAGAGAAACTGCTCAGTGTAGTTAACCCAAATAGAGGCAACAACATATAAGACCAGGCAGATAGAGGGCTAAAAAACAATATTAATAAACAATTTATAAAAAATAGTTAACAGATAAACTTATCTGGATGATGATATATATGGCAGTTTTCCATGTGGTATCAAAAATGGTATCGAATATTGATATTTTTTCGAGGTATCGAAGTTGGAAATTCCAGATTTGTGACAACACTAGTGGATACCTATAGAAAAACTAATTCGACAGCGAAACTATTTCGAACGTAAAATGTGACTGCACTTTTAGTGAGTTATTTCTATAAGGTGCTCTAGATGGTTGCTTACTGGGTTTAAGACATAATTCTGACAGTAACGCAAATGGTGCAAGAAGCATTAAGGGCCAAAGTTTAATAGTTTTTTAAGATTTCAGATTAGCTACAAGTATTAACTACAAGTATGAGCAACAGTAGCAGCACCATTAATCAGACAGCAATGTTTATGATTCGCTGTCCGATATGATACATTTTGTTGCGCAAGCACGTAATGAACACTGCAGATGCATACTTATTCAGCTTCTCCTTTCTACCATTCACATAAAGAGGGACTTGATCAAGTATCCGTCTGCGAGATATATTACACAAGAAAATGAGAATGTGAGCTGAAAGTCATGTCCAAAAATACCTAATTCTAAATGACAATATCCTTGCTGATTGGCTTGTTTTTCAATAAAGCTTGGTTACACTTCTGGTAAAGAGAGGTGACCAACAAGCATACTAATGACCTGCTTTACATGTGTGTGGGTGAATGAGTGTGTGAGAGAGGGAGAAATGGATGGAGAGAGGAAGTGGAAGAAAAAAAAATCACTGAGAGAAAAAGAGAAATTGTGTGTCTCTGGCAGTTCCTGGCCCTGGCTTTGTCCAAAAAGGCTCATTTGGACTACAGACACAGCATTGTTTTATTGCTGAGGAAAGTGGAAGAGATTCTGGACTCAAGAGAGGACTCTTGGATCGTCACTTCAGAGAGTGTTGTAGGCTACTGGAGGAAACAACAAATGATAGGACCACAATAACACTGGGTTGATGAGCAATTTTGCCCAATCAGGTTTTACAATGCATTTCAATGATTAATTTCTCACAGATTTGTGATGTGGCGGAGAAACAGGAAAAGATGTGTATTTGGGGAAGGCGGTAATGCCAGGATCACAGATGCCAGAGCCACATGGACAAAACCACACTGACACCCAGAGGACGGTCTGAGAAATGCAGCGTGTGTCAGTTATTTTATTACACCTGCAAACCTTGAGGTTACAAAATTCAACTCTCGAAAAACTACTTAAGAAAAACCTTGCAGTGCTTTTGAAAAGAACAGTGAAATCGCATCAGATCGACCTTTCTTTCAATGACTCTTCCAGTGTCCAGTTTTTAATAACATCCTGTTGTTGCTCTAATCCTATTAGCTGAGGATATATTTCACTTTAAGTCACAACTTTCTCTATTGCCTTTCCACTGTCTTTCTCTCTCAGTGCAGTGTTTATTCTATGTGTTTGTCTAGTGAGTTTTTCGCCAGCTTAACTCCTTGGCAGTTTAGTCAATAGGCTATAATGAAGGCTGCTTTCATGAATATGTCAGCGTATTCCCATATGGTGGCTTGCCTATTATTCTAAGTAATGGTTTTCAGCCCGTTGATTTATTGATTTCAGTTATTTGAAGCTTCAAAGATCCCAAAAAGTAAGATAGATAAGAGTTGCAAGAAGGTAAACAAAGTTTCTAGTTTTTTTTTTTCAGGTATCCCAACTTTTGACATGGTAAGTTACTATGTTTATAGAGCTGTGTATTCATAACAGCGATTGATTATTGAGATTTTCATTAGCATGTTGATGCTCTACACAGATATACATGTGAATTGTGCAAAGGATCAAAGCCACTCACTGCAAACAAAGATCAATTTGCGACACCACTTTCACATGATTTTAACTAGAAATAATCTAAGCAGCAGAGGCGGACAGAGTACACAGCTTCATTACTTGAGTAAAAGTACAGATACCCCTTGCTAAATTTTACTCAAGTACAAGTAAAAGTACAACAGTCAAATGTCTACTTAAGTAAAAGAACTGAAGTACTTGTTTTTAAAAGTACTTGAGTATCAAGAGTACAAGAGTACATTTTCTAAACATTGCATTACTACTGCCATGGTGCTTACATTTATGTACAGAAACGTCCTACATGGAGTTATGAAAAATGTTAATACCTTGGAGAATGTAAAAGGAATTGAAAGTAAAATCAAGTCATTTTCATCTTTTTACCAAGTTGCTTTATTTAACATTTCAGAAAATTTCAGAAAATTGAAATAGTCTGGCGAGGTGGGGCCACGGGCTGGCACATTCCCGGGATGGACCTGCTGCGTCTTCATCCATGGTTTTGTCTCTTATCTAAATCTGACCATGGAGTTGACTTTGGCGGAAAGCTGAAGGTGATTGCTGATAGGCTGTCTCAATCAGTAGCGCCTGCACAATCCAATCACGTTTGAGAGGGAAACAACAAATTTAGGGTTTCCTAGATTTTTCTTTTATCCTTTTTTTTTTTTTTTTTTTTTTTTTTACATTTTTTTAGAAGTAGTAACGGGTACTCACAGTTATGGATAGAAATGTAGTGGAGTAAAGAGTACAATATTTGCCTCTCAAATGCACTTGAATAAAGTCATGAGTACTCCACAAAAATGATACTCGAGTAAAGTACAGATCCCTCAAAATTGTACAGTACTGTACTCAAGTAAATGCACTTCGTTACTGTCCGGCTATGCCAAGCAGTGATGTTCTATAATGTGAGATTTAATGTGTTAAAAAATACATTAATACAATTAATACAAAAGTCTTTAATTCACCTCTTCTATGATGAACTATTTAATATTTATTAATTTAAAAAAGTCAATATGGCATAACCAAAATACAATTTATTTTCATATGACTAAAAAATTTTTAATGATATAACAGAGTGGACTCCTTTAGACCCTCATATTTTGTATCCACATCAGTTATAGATAAATAAATAAATAAATACATATTTGACCTTTGAATGAAAAAGCAACTTTTCTCATGTCAGACTGAGCAACTAGAGATACTTTCTTAATATCCATAAATATAAAACAAATATTTTGTATAAAATAATATTCTTGATAGATAATTATATAATAAATAATATGGGGGTTGGGGTAACTGATTTAAAGGGATAGTTGACCTCAAAATTAACCCTCAAGTTGATCCAAACCTTTATAAATGTCTTTGTTCTGCGGAACACAAAGGAAGCTATTTTGAAGAACATGGGTAACTGAACAGTTCCACTGACTTAAATAGTATGGGAAGAAAATACTATGGAAGTCAATGGTGCCCCACAACTATTTGGTTTCAAACATTCTTGAAAATAATTTATTTTGTATTCAGCAGAAGAAAGAAACTCATACAGGTTTGGAACAACTTGAGGGTGAGCAAATGACAGAATTTTCATTTTAGAGTGAACTATCCCTTTAAGCTGTGCATTCAAAGTGCAAAGAAAATATTTCAATACTTTTTACTTGAAGCCTACACCTCTTGACATTTTAATGTCATGAAACCTTTTTTCAAAGTTCTTGTTGAAAATAGTATGAATAGTTAAATTGATAATTTCTAAGAAATAAGACTTCTCCTTTTCAAAACTGAAACCGAAGTGGAGGTGGCTGTTGACCGTGCATATTATTCACACTTTAAATCATTCATAATTTGATTCTCCCTATAATTCTTTTTTCATGTTTTAAATGTTCCTTTCTAAAAAGCGTGTTGTTTATAAACACTCAGAGAGTCTTTTAGTTTGGTGAAATTCCACACACAGACCAGCCACTAGTCAGGTGGCTATAATTACATTGGAAATTGAGATACCACAAAGCATTTGACTTTTAAAGTGTGTTTTCTCAACATTGCATTTCGAATCAACTCCTGACAAACTAATTTATTTTTATTTGAATTATCACTCTGTAAATAATTGAGTTGCAATTGTCCTTGGAAGGCTTTCAAACATTTTTTTGTTGTTGTAATTTTTATTATTTTAAATGTATTCATTTTCATTTTAAATGTGTACGATTTATTTAATTATTAGCTTTTAATTAAATTTAAAAACCCCTGCAGTTCCTTTACGAACCCCAGTTTCAGAAACCCAGATGTAATGTAATGTTTAATGCACTTCATGTTGTTGATAAAGAATGGAATAGGTTTTCTTTCTCTTTGTATTTTTATATCAATATGGTACACTATTATCCTATTCATTTCAATGTGATAAACGAGGAAGGTCAAAAGTAATCTAAAAGAAGTCTGATTATATTACATAAACTGTGTAATGTCATGATGAATTACATTACTAACTACAATATTTATCATGTAATTTGGAATCAGTAACATATTGCAATTTGTAAGTAATCTACCCAGCACTAGCTGTTGAGATGATCCAAATATATATATATATACCTTAAGACAATTCATCAAACCTGAGTAGGATTCAGAAATGTTGTTGTCAGTAAACTGTTAGTCGTACATCAAAGCAATAGAGAAAGCCTACAGGATTTCAGTAATTACAGTTTCATTTAAATAGCTAAAAGAGGAATGGAGAGCTAGGAGTGAAGGTGACTGGTATTGAAGACTTCTGAAGTGGCAGCTTGATGAATGTCAGTCCTGTTATCAAAAGACACGAGTTAAGACTCTAGAGCATTTCTTTTGGTTAGAATGCTGGCTGAACAGGAATAGGCATACATCGCTCAGTAAAACATTAAACAATAAAAACGGTATTAAAAATGCATTTTGCCAATTTGTTTCAGGACAATATGGCCCTGCATAGTAGTAAAAGTGTTGTTAGGTCAGTTTCACACCAAACACATAAGCAACAACACATTAATGAAACATCAGCTTAGCTACAACAGCAGACTTATGTTGTTATTTTACACTAACATTGTTGCGTAATAGAAATACAGCTTTATTCTTGAAAAAATTAAGTGATTTCTGGGTTACTAGATTGAGTAGATTCTTTAATAACATATATAGATAATAAAATGGGAAACATTTTATTTTAGAGTTGTTACAAATGTTACATTAGTTATAGCAATTACATGATGCAACAAATCCTAAACCACAGCCTAATCCTAACCCTATAGTAAGTACATGTAGTTAATTATTATTACGCAGTATAATTAAACTGTAACACGGACACCTTATAATAGAGTGTAACCTAAAATGGTTATTGCAAGTGAGCTACTGAGAATAATGAAAAACACGATCATCATGAAAACTAACTTGCATGAGGGGGGGGGGGGGGACATTTACATCAAAATGGCAATGAATTTACATGAACACAGAACCCTACCTCCAAACTGTAGCTAAAAATAAACTAAACAATTGTCTGGATTCAGTCAGACTTATTGAATAGAAAATGTCAATACTGAAATAAATGTGTGCTGCTTACATCAGCTCTATTACTCACTATACATTATAGAGAGAACTAAATGCGGTATTGTAGCAACCCTGGAGCAATTTCCACACGTTTTTGATGCTCAAGGGTAGAATTGCTATGCATAGTGTAAAAAAGGAACCTTTAGTTTTAATTAGAGCCCCAGTGGATCATCACAATTGGTGCCCTAAAAAAGCTTTGAACCACTGACCCTAGTATGTACAGGCACAGACACTGCACAGTGTCTTAATTTGTTCTCATAAAGACTTGAAAAAGGCAGCCACAATTTCTAATCAGTTTTGCAACTGTCTTTCCTAAATGCAGCTGTAACAGTTAGCCTCATCTTTTGGACGAACTATTAACCACACTGCCACCAGCTTATATTTAACTTCCATTTGAACGGCTAAAAATATCAAGCAAACCATTTTTGCGGTGGAAATCAGATCTCTGCATGTAAGCCCCCTCTGGTATTTTCACTGTGCTTACATCGTCAATAACCAACAGAGTCACAAATTATATTGTGTTTAAAAGCATAATAATCACACCTACAAGAGTTACAGTAATTACCTCTCCATAATGATATACAATTTCCAATATCAAAGAAAAGTACAATAAATTACTCTATACTTTATACTAAGAGGTACTCTTGTGAGAAAAGTGTTTTTAACTCAGATTATCATTAGAGTGCTACATTCACAGACCCCTGCTGGGTCTAAAACCACCATAATTATCAATTCATGGAAACTATTCTCTGTTACCACACAGTATGTTGTCTCCTGTCTGTTTTTCTCCTTATCTCTCTGACCCCGAACATGATGTGATCATGAGCGACTCACATGCATACACAAACAAAGATAAGAGCTTTGCTTTGTAAATCAATACTGGGGAATGATATGCTATATGCAATGCATTATTAGGAATATTGGAAATTATATTTCATATTAAAGGCTGAGGGAATACGAGGCTTTCAGTGATAAGAACAACTCCAGTGTGTCTTGGAATCCCCAAAGAGCCATTCACATCTGGGGCTGAGATGGAGTGTGAGGCGTACCTGGGCCTGCAGGCAGAGAGAAGTTAGGCACTGAAATGCCATCTGTGCTCGTTCTGTCCATATGTTCCTGATGGATAGATACCTTCATTTAACACGGGTAAAAAATGGTAAAGCGAATAGGGTTAGAGGGCAAAACACCAGTCAGTGCTAAAATAAGAACAAAAACACAAATGAATTACAAGCAATAGGACAAAAACGAAATAGACCTATCTGAAAATCTTCAAGCACTATAAAGTGTACAAAAAAAGACACCTGAAAAACAAACACTAGAAATAGAATTACTACATAAATTGTAAAAAGTAATTCAATTTACATTCATTCATATTAAAGTTACAAATGTGATTAAGTCAAGAGCAATGAGAGATTGTTTGATTAACATTAATGGCACAGATGGCAACAGGTATTAAGCTGCTGTCACTTTACGACCAAACTGTTTACGCTCACTTAAGACATAAACGACTGCGTTTACTTGTAAACTCGCAAAGACAGGCATTTTGACACATAAGTGTGTATATTTTACCGTTCAAGCCCAATATAGCACCAAAAAGAACTCAGTAATCACGCACTGTATGAACATTTCTTTATCTGCACGCGTTTCAGGTGTGTGTGCTCAGAAACCGTCTCTCAATAGTTGTGTGGTGCACATATACAAAAAGTGTTTTCTTTTTCGCTCCTTACTGTGCTTGAACTGTTTAAAATCACTTGCTTTTAAAGTGCACACTTAACAACACATTCAAATGATAAGCTTTTGTGACAGCGCAGGACGGCAACGTCACATAAACGTAACCGCTATAAAGAAGATAGTCCAAAATTTCAACCAGTTGACAAATTTCTATCGGTTTATTGTGTCTACTGGTACATCGCCACCTCTAAGACTGAATATATCTCCAAAAGACAACTAACGCTAATTGGAATAACATGCCTGCGGCAACATTTCTGCTAAAAGATACTATATTGCTTCTTGCTTGTTTTGCGATAATTCCCAAGTTAAATGTCCATTGAGTGGCACTAAATGGGAGTTCAGTTTTATCCGAAACAGATGAATGTGAATATGGCAACGTTTATCACATTGGTTGTTGTACAATACATAATTTCCGATGAGTAGAGCTAAAAGGCTACAGTTCTATCGTGTTTGAAAATGACATACATGTGAAATAAAAAAAAACATTTTCTGAAGCAACCATGCCCTTTTAGCTTGCTTCTAATATTTAAGCTCTTTTATTCTGACTTGTGTTTCAAGCAACTTGTGCCCGAGTGCAATGTGCAATGCTGAATCAGGTGAGCTACCGAGTAAGTTTACTATATCAGAACAGCTCTGCATATAGAGCTGGTTATGTGATGCCAATGTCAAAATGTATTCGTTTAAAAATCATGCTCTATAGTAAAAGTGTTGTGGTCAGAATATAGTATTGTGCAAGGAACTCTGCAAAAATCTTTCTTTTATCAATCAATAATCTGCCCCATAGTCATAATCTGTGTGAAAATGGGAGGGGAAAAAGTGTTGCTGCTTTACTGCTTCTACAGTTGTGTTCATTTCAGCTAGAAACTGCGGTGAATTGTACATATACATGTTTGGAGTTTTGCAAAAATGTAGGAAAGTGGCACGTTAAAAAGATTTGTGACAGCTATAATACACGAGTTAAGGCTTACAATGATGTTAGGGACAAAGCACATCTCACAGCTGTCAAATGTCCCATCATCCTTGCATTTCCTCACTGCTCTGCGCTCTAATGAAGAATCCAATTAAAGAAAATAGTGAAGCATGCCACAAGCCAACTAATGTGCTCACATTCAAATAACATCCAAAGGAAACTTCACAGAGGAGAGATTCTCTTTTCAAAGTTAAGATTTTTTAATTAAACTTTCAGTATAATGTCCTATAAAACTGTAGAATGGGAAACGGTGTGGCCCCACCAATTCAAGGAAACCTAGATTCCTCAATTAGGCAGGATTTCTTACAAAATCCAAACCACAAGCCAGATCTATCCTGCTGTAGTCTAATGGGGGTCAGAATGGTTCAGAAAAGGATATTTTTCAGCATAGTTTGGTCTATGAACCACAACATTCACATGGTATACTCGAGCACACGTCCTCAGAACTGGACAACATAGTCAGCCTTGTATTGTAGTACAGATGCCGTTAAAAGCTTGTCCTTGGTTAAAAAAATACCTGTCTAGATTTCACATGAGCCATTTACTGTAAAAGTCATTCCCAGCACACCAAACTGACAGATGCAACCGATGGAGGTGGATCTCAACTGAGGCCTGCTGTGCTTCTAATAAGAACCCAAAAGCAATTCCCCACAATGATAATGGCAAAGGGCATGCACGGAACAGAAAATATGGTGCTAAACAAACAAATCCAATCAAATTAGTATTGAGAGACTTCAAATGACCTGCTGTGAGCAATATTCCCATACACAATATGAAGGTCTCTAATAGTTTGGTGCATATTAAAGGGATAGTTAACCCAAAAACGAAAATTCTGTCATGATTTACTCTATGTCCGTTCCAAAACTGTACAACTTTGAGTGTTTGAGAGTTTTTTTGTCCATACAATGGAAGTCATTGGGCACCAAACCTGTTTCAAAATATCTTGTTTTGTGTTTAACAGAGGAAATAAACTTGTAAAGGTTTAAAATGACAAGAGTGAGTAAATGAAAATATACATTTTGGGATGAGCTATACCTTCAAGTATGTTTCTTTGTTGAGATCTGTTAGTTATATTACATTTGAATGGTAGATCTACTCACTCTGATTTTTTCAGTGTCAAATGGTCTCATTTTCTCCCTGTCTGATGGGCTTGTCATCAGCCAATCAGCATTCCAGAGGAATCAGTCATATGGCACTCGCAGCATAGGATAGAGGCTAGTGATTTACGTCATTTTGCACATCCTTCATTTAGAGAACGAGACAAGTAAAACTAGCATCCTTCATGAAAAACTCTCAGGGAATTGCATTTTACAGTGAATTACGCTGACTTCAAAAAATAATAAAATAATAGCGTTCGTTCAACTTGCCTGCACTACTGGAGATTAAAAAAGAAATTCACTTCACATAAATATTGTGAGGGGGCATAAAAGCTTTGTGGGGGAAATTACTATGTAACTGGATGGAAATATAGTCTTTGGGTAGATTAAACTGAGTATGAAAATATGTTTCATTACACAGCTCTTTGGGCACTGTAGGTTTGCAGATATCACGCACACTGCACTGTATGGATGATGCTATGTTTGGAATGAGGGATTACATGTGCTACACAGTGCATGCATTAAAGCCACTCAAGGCACATTTACATTTAACAAAGTCTTGCTTTTAAAAATTATCTAGTCAGTGATCCTGGGAGTTTTGATTAAAAAGTCGATCAAGAGATTGAAGGAACTATAGTCTAAATTAATATTACCACAAAACATAAGACAATGACTGTCTACCAACATCTGTTGCTATTCTACACAAATATATTATAAATCTTATTTTTTAACAACCAACAACACAAACCTGAGACCATAACTATCTGACAGTTTAAATGTTATAGTTGGCAGTGTATTGCATTAATAATCATTTTAAATCTTTGAAAGAAATACTGAAATACTGCAAAAATTGCAATGAACCCTGAAAAAATGTATCATGTTTGCACAAAAATATATTAAGCAGCACAACCATTTTAACAAGGATAATAAGAAAAGTATCTTAAGCAGCAAATCAGCATATTAGAGTGATTTGTAAGGATTGTGTGGTGTGACACTTAAGACTGGAGTAATAATGCTGAAAATTCAGCTTTGCCATCACAGGAATAAAATACATTTTGAAAAATGGTAAACAATGTTGATTGTGCCAATGATTTTCTACAACAGACCAATCTAGAAACTCAAAGCTAAAATTTTTATGGGACATGAAGTGAGAAGCCAATGAAGCCACAACCCAAAGAAATGGCATTTCTGATGGAATGGGTGTAAAAGCATTAAGGACACTGGTGGCATTTAGAATTAGGAAAGCACTGGAGGAGGATGCTTAACCAAGCATTGGATAAAGTGTTCTGGTGTTGAAATGCCAGCAGGTTTTTATCCCCCCCTTTTCTTCCATGTTTGCAGCTTTGAGCCAAAGCAGCTGTGACATGGCCATTTTCCTGGTTCTTTACTGCTTTGCACCACTCATAGAGCAGAAAATGCTATATGCTTAGAATGCCCAAGGGTGGATTTGACTCATAAATGAATCCCAAAGGTGACTGAATCTTACTTGTGACAGTCAAAAATAGTCTCTACCTCTTCTGTAAATGCTGATCACAACAATAATGAATGAATGACAGCATATGCTATGTTGTCATATTGACAACTTTTATTGCAAATGCATATTGTACCCACTGCTAGTGCTAACATTAGGTTAACCATTAAGTAGGCAATTGGTAAACTCAAAGTTTCCAGTATCTTACTAAACTGTGCTGCAAAGCTATCCTTTGGGGAAAAAAGAAAACTTTATTAATATTTATCGCTCAAAACATTCAAAAGCTTCTATGTGCTGAACAATTTAAAATATACAGTACAGTAACCTGCCAAAAGTTTGGAAACAATACAATTTAATTTGACTGTTTTTGAAAGAAATCTCAGTTGCTCCCTAAGGCATACTGTGAAATATTGTTACAAATTAATTTTTTTATATTTGAATATATTTTAAAATGTAACTAATTCCTGTGATGGCAAAGCTGAATTTTCAGCATCATTACTCCAGTCTTCAGGGTCACATGATCCTTCAGAAATCATTCTAGTACGCTGATTTACTGCTCAGATAAGATTTATTATTATTTATTATTATTATCAATTTTGAAAACAGTTGTTTTCTGGATTCTTTGATGAACAGAAAGCTCAATGAATGGCATTACATTTATTTATAAAATGTATTAAAGTATTCATTAAATACAATCTTTTGCAACATTATAAATGTCTTTACTGTCACTTTTGATCAATTTATTGCATCCTTGATGAATAAAAGTATTAATTTTTCTATTTTTTAATCTTAATGTTTGATCATTGTTTCCAAAAACTATTGTGACGTGACACTGAAGACAGAATGAACGGTGCTGAAAATTCAGCTTTGCCAACACAGGCATGAATGGTATTTTTAAATGTATTAAAATACAAAATAATTGTTTTACATTGTAATAGTGTTTCACAATATAACTGGTTTTACTGTATTTTACTGTAAGTTTCCAAACTTTTGACAAGTACTGTCTTGTTACATTTCAAACAGGCATTCATGTCTGATTTCTGGAAGCTCAACACAGAACAGAAATTACTATTTAATTTCAAATGTGTTGAGACTACGCTCAAAGTCTGAAAAGATGCAGCTACTTTTTGACTGAAAAAGGTGAGAAGAGGGAAAAGAAAGACAACTCTCACCCACCGTCTTTCTCGATCCCTTCCCTTGAGTAAGCTAGTCTGTGTTGAGACATCATGAACCCTCACTCCTGTTTTATGCCAAGTCTATAAATACCATGGCCCTTGTAGAGGCCTTGCATCAGAATTTGCCCTTGAGCTCCTCTATCCAAGCATAAATCAGAGAAGGTTTCCAGCTGTGGGGGCATATTGGATAGATTACTACCTGGGACCCTCTATAACAATGATTGGCCAACACTCGGTCCATGCCAAATTCCCAGCTCCACACATTTCTCCGTTGAGTATACTGCTTAAGGCGTGCTATTAACCAAACCCTCCTTCCTTATACTCCCTTTTAAGTTTACTTTCTTCTCTTTTAATTTTTTTTTCTCCACACACATGAACATGAAACATTCAATTGCCATGTCAGCTACCACTGTTGTGTATCTTCTCTTATAGAAAATATAAAAGGACGTGCACATGCTGTCTTTACTTCCCGATATTTCAAAGCTAGCCAATGTCTTCTTGCTGCCAATCTATCTTTCAGATTGTTAAAACTCTGTTAAACACTTGAGTTACACTTACATTATGAGTTCACCTTGAGTTAACTCTTAGCCATCCATTTTACATTCTCCCATCTATTTAAGTAAAATGACTGAAACTTTATGAAATTGTCACTTTAATCGCACATGCCAAATGTTCATGTATACCCGTTTAACACCACAATTAGTAGATAATAAAATATGTAATAGCTTCAATTTCCGTAAAAATAAACGACTTCCATTAAACCAACGCAAGCCATGCAGGGATGAATCAATCAAAAGCATTAACATTAAATATTAGAAAGAAAGATCAATAGTTTGTTGATAGTGAAAATGTCACTCTGGTGCCAACCATTTTAAATTGATAACATCGAGGAAAGACTGGACACTTCAGCAAAAAGACTGGACACTTCAGCAATGAAGGTTTGCTGATTTAAAGCCCGTTCACACCAAGGACAATAACTATAATGATAATGATAAAGAAAGATATAGGTCTAAAAATCGTTCTAAATATATAAAATAAAATTTAAAAAAAAGAGTTCACACACCACAACTAATTATAACGGCACAGCAAATAATGCAACATTTAACATTTAGGGTAGCTAATCTTACTATAGCTAAGAAAAAAATTATTGTAAAGGCTAACTTCTCAAAGTTTATGGATCAGGCGATATATTTTAAAATAAAAACCTTTAACAGATAAGGAACTCCCGCACACTATCGTAACTTGCAATTTAAAATGAATGTTTATTAACACACAACGTTTCGGTCACACAACCTAGGAGTATACAAATGTTGAAAATCATCTCTTTTCAGATAAAAAACATGACCAATTACCAGAACTCCATCTGTAAACAATTAAGCTCATTGGAAGTACATAATTAGCACCACATCACAGGATTGAGAAAGTGACTTTGCCACCTAGAGGTGGCGAGATTGAATTACTCCTACAGAGACATGAATTGTTTTGGATTTACACTCTTCAAACGTTATCACCTAGGGGTATGAACGACGAAGCATTATTTAATATAATGTTATAGTGATTTTGTAGTGTTTTGAATGACATGTTGTTTCTTCTAGGTATTTACAATGAGTTTGAGTGGCCTTACTGTTGCAACTGAGTAGCCTTACTGTTGCAACTGTTTAGAATTGCAATTTGATGTTGTTTCATGATGACGTGTTGATTATGGGTTTTGGATGATCTTGTTAACCTACAGGGTGATCTTTACTGATTGTTGTAACTGTTACAATTTGTAATTGTTTGTGATGTGGTGCTAATTATGTACTTCCAATGAGCTTAATTGTTTACAGATGGAGTTCTGGTAATTGGTCATATTTTTTATCTGAAAAGAGATGATTTTGAACATTTGTATACTCCTGATGAAGGTCGTGTGACCGAAACGTTGTGTGTTTATAAACATTCATTTTAAATTAAAAGTTACGATAGTGTGCGGGAGTTCCTTATCTGTTAAAATGACTAACTTGTTTGGTCCTATTATCCGACGCACCTATCACCTGCAGGTGTGCGATGGAGTTTGTTCACCAAAATAAAAACCTTTAAAATAGAGAGTTTAATTGTGAGTTTATATCACACAGTCCTGATGTTTTTTTCCAGATTTCTGACTTCATAACTCGCATTTCTGAGAAAAAGAGTAAGAATTGCAGGATATAAACTCGCAATTGCGAGTTATAAAGACAGTAATTGCAAGGTATAAACTCACAATTCAGAGAAAAAATTCAGAATTGTGTTGCAAAGAATTCAGAATTGTGAGATGAAAAGTCGTAATTACCTTATCTATTTTATTCTCTGGTGAAATAGGGGAAAAATTTATTAAATCTGAGCAGTATCTTTATTTAATTCTCTGTCACAATAGGCCAATCAAGTCCTTATAACAAAACGTAAATGCGTCTCTATAGCACGCATTGTGTATTATCGTGCAATTTATACGCGAAAATTAGTTTTTACGTGCATATGATACGCAGTTTTCGCGTGAATTTGATACGCAGTTCATTTGCGTGTAATACACACGCACCCCACACCACTAATTCTACACATGCGTATAATACACACGCACCCCACACCACTACAAAACGTATCCCATGTACGTAAAAACTCATTTTCGCATATAAATTGCACGATAAACACACTGCGTGCTATAGAGACGCATTTAGTGTGATCGGGTTGGACAAAAAGAGGAGATAGAGAATCTAAAAGGGAACTTGCTCAAGCCAGGCACTTTTATGAGTTATGGTTTATTCAAATAGTCCTATTTACAGCTGTGTAAAGTTAAATTAAAACTATAACTCAAGGATAGAATGTCATATGAAGGATATTAATATAGATGTTGGCCTACATGTGCAATGGTATGTTCGGTCTTCACTTCTAAAACTTAGATAATATTAAATAAATTGTTTACTAGTGCAAAACTGCAAAAACAGCTTTGAGGGGGGAAAAATCTTGTATATGTGACAAGATGCGTCTATACTTCTCCAATACATTTTATTCTAAATTTAAAAAAAAGGTAACCATAAAACGCATTAATGTTGAAATACTAACATTACAAGAAATAACCTTAAGATCGTATTTAAAAAAACCTTTTCACATATTAATCTGTAAATGCCCCTTAGACACCCATTAGCATCAACAATCTCTCTGAGATATTAGTGAGTACATCCGTGGTTTCAGATGTGACAGTGTGTTGGCGGAGTTCCCAGGCCTCCAAATTCCAGAGAGAACATGTTTTATGATTCACAAAGCGCCTGAGCACACCTCAAATCTCTCCCTGTCTTTCTCACAGTGATTTCTTTGTATTACCATCTTCCATTTAAATAAAAGATGCCACTGAAACGAGAGTCAAACAAAACCACCCAAGCACACTGATGTACACATTGTTTCAGAAACATTATCTGCTAATTTGTGTATTAAACGGTTTAGGCAGCGGTTGTCCTAACACAACATGAAAAGCATTCACATTTGTCCCTCTGCCAGGCTCTCGCAGTTAATTGCCTCAGACTGAAGATAAATAAAGAACTATGATTTATGCTAAGTAATTAAAATCAGAAAAATGCATCATTTTTTCCCCAAGTTCTCAAGCTTGAGCAGCTACATTTTAATTTTCTTATTCTGCTAGACATAAATCTTTTAGTTTGAAAGTCATTGCTAAAATGCAAAATGAACATAACGGCAATTATTTGGCTGAAAGAGAATTACATTGCTATAAGTAGCTTTAAGTACTCAACAAATGTTTGATCAACAGGATATGCGTATGCTAGAAAAGCGCCACTCTATTTGGCTTGCAGGCCAGTGGCATTAAACATTTAATAATGTAAAGCTGGGTTTAAGCCGCTTTATGTGAAGATGCTTAAATAATAGGTTAGGACATCACAGGCATACAATCATCCCTTAAAAACCTCTTAAGCCACAACATTGAGAGCTCTCAATAAAACAGCGTTCTCCCTCAAAGACACAATGAACTAAAGACTACAATCAAGTGAAATGAGTTTAGTTAAAGCCTTTGTTATCGCTGTGTATTGCAGTAATTAATCCTTAAATTAAACAAACGAGCAATTAGAGGAGAAAGTAATTATTATGATTTAATTTGTTTGAGCGAGCAGTCCTTTGAGGCATGATTTAATGTCTAGGTATTCTTGCAGAGTGAATATTCATTAGCCTCAAAAGTAGTGCTCCCTCTAGTGAATTGTTTGACAACGGTCTTACACGCTTTTACTGCCTGAAACACACTAATACGGTAGATTAACTTTAAGCTGAACTCAGTCAATAAAGGTTAATGCAGAAGAGATCAATAAATGGAGAAAATGCCAACAGGTGAACCCAGAAGATTGTAAATAAAAATCACATTTGTAAATTCAATTTAAATTGGACTTGACATACAGTATCATTCAAAAGCTTAAGGTCTGTAAGAAGTCTCTTATGATCACCAAAAAATAAAGTAAAATAGTAATATTGTGAAATATTAATTAAAATAACTAGTTTCCATAGTAATATATTTTAGAATGTATTTTTGTCCCCCTGTGAAGGCAACGCTGAATTTTCAGCAGCCATTACTCCAGTCACATGACCTTTTCCAGGATTTTTTTGATAGATAATAGATTATAGTTAAAAAGAAAAGCATTTATTTGAAACATAAATCTTTTGTAACAATATAAAAGTCTTTACTGTCACCTCTGATCAGTTTAATATGTCTTTGAATAAATGTATTAACTTAAAAAAAATCTTACTGGCCCCAAACTTTTGATGGTATCTTCATACAAATATCTTGGAATTGGCTTGAGCTCTTTAACTTTTACTGATCATATAATGAATCTTCAGCAGAAAGGTAAATCTAGACTTGTTTTTTTTTTATACCAAAATAGATCTACGTTTACATCAGCCAAGAAATATCTTGTTGAAACCACTATTTTACCATTATTTGACTATGGTGATGTATTCCCTTTTAAATTGGACGTAGTTACATATTAGATGGAAAATAAACTGGTGCATTTTTATTTATAAAGTTATATATTTATAAAGAATATGGTTATTCAACCAGATAATCTAATGATATTCTTTTGATTGTCCCTATAAAGAAAACTGTTTATAGTCGCTCAGCTTTTGGCTTTGCTGCTCCAAATGATTGGAATGAGCTACAAGTCATTGAAATTAGAGTCATATATTTCAATCTCTGCATTTAAAAAAAAAAATTGGGGAGTGTTTTTATCACAGCCTGTAAATGTTTTAAATTAATGTATATTTTGTAATGCATGTTTGTATGTCTTTCAGGAGATTTTAACTCTCCTGCCAGGCTGTTGTTGAAAATAATAACTTAGAGATAGTTCACCCAAAAATAAAAATTAGCTCATTTACTCACCCTGAAGCCATAGGTGTATATGAGATTCTTTTTTCAGAGTTGAAAAAAAAAAAAAAAAAAAAAAAAAAAAGTCTTGTCTCCTCAAAGCATTAATGTGAGTGAAAATTTGAAGCCCAAAAAAGGGGCATTCATCCATTATAAAAGTAATCCGTATGGCTCCGGGGGGTTAATAAAGGCCTTCTGAAGCGAAGCCATGCATTTGTGTTAGAAAATACCCATATTTAAAATTTTTGAAAATATCACTGGCTTCCGACAGACGGCCGTACGCATCGATTTACGGTGGAAGAGTAACCCCTGACCCGACGCACAACGTAATGACGAACGTGAAAGCTCAGAGGAAAGAGCAAAACAAAACACCGGTCGTGAATTAGAAATTTTGAAGAGAAATGTAGGAGGATTTCTATATAATAGAAGAGGCACTTCAGTTTGTTGCACAGCCCTATTTGCTTAAACCGCAAGAGGCATCTGCTTAAGTTACTCCTACATCATACGTCATACATACATTACTCTTATGGCTCAAGTCGACTTGCGTAGTCTGACAGAAGCAAGTTATTTTAGATTATAAAGTTATAAATATGGGTATTTTTCTTACAAAAACCCATGGCTTCTCTTCAAAAGGCCTTTAATAACCCCCCGGAGCCGTGTGGAGCACATTTATGATGGATAGATGCACTTTTATGGACTTCAAAACAGAAACGGCCATTCACTGCCATTATAAAGCTTGGAAGAGCCAGGACATTTTTTAATATAATTCCTATTATATTCGTCTGAAAGAAGAATGTCATGTACACCTATGACTTGAGGGTGAGTAATCATGGGCTAATTTAAATTTTTGGTTGAACTTTCCATTTAAGTGACTTGCCTGGTTAAGTTAAGGTTAATAATAATAAATTATAATACTAATATACATATACAGTATACAGTATATATATATATATATATATTTAAGAATACTATATTTAGGGCATACCAGAAATAAACGTGTAAAGTTTTCTTTTCTTACTTCTTATTTTCTCTAATATATTCGACGCTAGATAACTTACTAAACCATAGACTGTTGAGTAAAATATCCTACAGTAATCCAGGGTGCAAAACACAACACAAACAGAAGTTGAAAACATAAAATTAATGAAGGTTTCCAGACTAATTGTTGTTTTGGCAGTTAGTCTATTCTATTTGACTAGTGGAAGCAAAGCATGTTGTATGATTCAACATGAACTAACTGAATCTTTCAAAACCTTAGCAATTCTGATTGTTCAAGGCAGGTATGTTGTAATTTGGTCAACAAAATAAGCGTACATTAACCTATGATGCAATATATTTTCCCAAATAGAAAGATTAAGAGGTAAAAATCACAGCCTTTTCCCAACAGCACAAACAACATGAAATCCACAACAAGCAGAACATGGAAGATGCTTTTCTTGCTCTTTGGTAAGCATTGTTTTGGTTACTTACTTCACATGCTAAATCTTAAATGATTTGATTCTAATTTCCCTATGATAATTTTGAGATGTCTTTGTGTTCTTTTACAGCGTTTCTCTCGACTAGAGCTCATGGACAGAATGCTTCCTGCTCTTCCTCTGAAGTCTCTTTTGAGATGCTCAACAAAACACTTCAGGTATAGCATCTCTGTATTGACAGCTAAAACACTATGTAAACAATTGTAATAAAAAAAATGGTACTTTCAGTTTTGACTATTGCAGGCACATCTAATATCAAAGTAAAATGTATTTTTATACTAACTTTTTTTATGTAGGATTTAAAAAAAATGTTGGAAACTGTATCTGATACATTGACAACATATCAAACCGCAAACATTTTTAATCAACTACAAATGCTGACTGATATCATCCAGAAGCAACAAAACAAAGGTAATTCAGTCTGTATCTCCAAATTTCCAAACAACATATCAAAGAAATGAAAGAAACACCCATCACATCCTTTCAGCTTATGCTACTTAATATTTTAGCATAATTATATCGCATGCTATGCTATTTTTCCAAAACTTCCAATACAGTGCAACATATCACTTATCCTAATATTTTTTAAAATTGCAAATATAGCACAGCACCTAATTATCAGATGTGTACCATATGCTACTTCTTTTAAATGTAGTTAGGAAACAGCATGTTAAACACATATTTATATCCATAAAAGTACTAAATATATCCTGTCTTTGCAGAGTTATGGATGTCACTGCCAGCAAACTGCACAGCTCCAACAGTGCCCGAGGATGGAGGACTGCTGTGTGTATCTATGACGGATAAGACTAAGAAGACATACTGTAAACCTATGTGCAATGCAGTATGTACATTAGTCTCACTGCTATTTTTTTTTCAATTAACTTAAAAAACGTGTACTTTCATATACAGTACTGTGCTTTAATCACATTTTGGATTAACTTTCTTTCAATTAAAATTGAATACGGCATAATGTTTTTTTTTAAATTTAAGCATACTGTAAAATTAAAATACATTAACTTTTCCACTACATACTCAAGTTAAAATGGTCTCTGTAGGTTTCATTTTAAATCAAATTTAAGCCTTTTAAGATATTTGTTTAAGGCCTGCAAAAAAATGTAATTAATACCATTTGGGGAGGGTAATATTATACTATACAGTATAATTATTTAATTAATATATAAACACACACATTTAAAATTTGATTATTATTCTATGATTTTTTAATGCACATTAGCTTCTTATTGTTCCTCCAGTTAACAATTAAAACAATGCACGTAAGCAGTGTAAAAAATATGGTTCGATCCTCACATTGGTTTGGACAAAAACAGCAGACACGCTGAATTCAAAATCAATATCTGACAGTAGATGGCATTTATGGAACAGCAGAAATATAGCGGTTCAGCCCCCAAAATGTAATGGCAAATTTACACTGTCAAGGTTCATAAATGCATTTAAGCCGCGATTTCAATTGTATACTTTGTTTCTAGGAGCTGAGGTGGGTCAGAGCAGACACAATTTGGTCTGGCTTTTATGCAGCATTGTCTTTACACAGAATTTTGAGAACACAGAACTCTGCTGTGTAAAGAAGCCTTAAGCCTCTTGAAATTCAGGATTTTGTAATACCATTTATATTTAAAGCTTTTTAATGGTTTTAAATTTGATAAAACTAAAGACTTTTTAAGATCCACGGGGACCTTGTAAAATGCACACGCAGGTTATAAGACACACATTTATAGATAGACTATAACCCAGTTCTCTTAAGGCCTGTTCCAATACCCACACTTAGAGTCTTGGCCACTTAAGAGTAAATGCACATGACAGGAAGTAAGTGGCAAGCTTGTTTCAGGTCTGATAAACGCCAAAGCTCAGTGCCCTATAACGGACAGTAAATCCAAAAACACTTCAGAGTGGCAATTATATTTGTACATATAATTTGGTAGTAAAACATTGTACACTTTATTTTATCACTTAATTGGACCGACCATCTTCTACATACATACTACCTTGGAGACATTTAGAAGTTTATTTTAAAGTGCAAAGCATTGAAAATCAAAATGTATAAATGAAGTAAAAACTTCACTTGCATTTTTATAATACTATGCAAACACTACAAGTGTGGGTATTGGGACAGGCCCAAATAGTTGTATTTGCAGTTTTTGAAGTAAACACATTATGTTTAACAGACTTCAATAGACAGAACCCAATGATTCATCAGCACCTCCCAGTGGACAACCCAAGATATTGACAAAAGGCAGAATCCAGGCCAACAGAAACCATCATGAAAAATAACACATATATTTTTCTATATTTCAACTTTCCATACAAACAGGGTTATGATTTCAACTTTATAAGAAGATCACGGCTGTTTGAGGAATGCAGTGATACCACACAACACAAATGGACAACACAGTATATTGGTGGCAGCAGGCTAGCTATATGCAACAGTAAGTTTTGCACATTTGTTCAATTTGAGATTTATAAATGAAGGAATCTGTGAGGTTCACAGGTTACATTATTTAATATAAATTCTGAATACTCTAGTACTGCATGCTTAGGTGTACTGAAAAAGGTGTTTTCCTACATTTCTCTGAAGAGTCCAAAGTTGCGGCATCAGGAGCCCCCTCTGCCTACTTCCCTGAGGGCCATGACTGTCACAAAATAAAGAGCCATGAACAACTACTGGGGAATATAACAAACATCTTCCAATCAGAGCTAGAAATGGCAGGCATCACACAATCATTAAAGTCTTTCACCCTTCTCTGCGGCTAGAACAAAAAGATGCTCTAAGTGTTCACGAATGGCTTTGTGCTGAGTACAAAATTAGAAAGAAACCATTTTTGGGGGGGAACTGAATTTGAGGCATGATTCATGGAAGTGCAAAAACTTTAGTAAAAAAAAGTAAACTGTAGAAAATATAACAATTAAGGAAATTAGAACCTAGTGGTGTGATGAAGAAACATTAATAAATATGTTGTGAATAATGTGCTCAAATTAAATTCACCACAATCATTTAATAACTTAACAATTAATGTATTTTCATAATGTCAAGGTTCAGTATGGAAATACCACGTTGACAAAGGTAAAACATAAGTAGTGAACTGGCACAGGCAGCATCATTTACAAATACATTTTTTTCAAGCTCTAATTGTTGGGCCGGGGAGTCTTCAGACATTATGTTTTTCTAAGCAATTTTACAGTATACAATTAATCACCCTCAGACAATGGGAAAATAAAGCAGTCTATTACTAAATGTGTTTCAGACGATTTAATTTCCGTGGCTGGAATAATCTGCCAATTGGGGTCTAAGGAGGAGACGAGAATCAGACAGATCAGCTTAATGGCAGATGTGCACCAGTCATCCAACTTAACCAATCATAGCCTAAGGCCAATGAATCTGCCCCAGTTTATTTCATACGCAAATGCTGAATGTGCATCAGAAATAGTGTGATTTTTTTTTCAGGCCATTTCCATCTGTCCAAAATTCGTATTTCTTATACAAATAAGCAGCCTATTTTTAGGATTAATTCATTAATATGAATCCAATTCAATCTGTACGCAACCCTTTTATTTTCAAACATGGATATTTTCAAACATGAATATCTCTGTTTGGCTGTAATATTGCAATAGGACCACTAGATGCCAGTGTCGTCAGCATTTTAGGTGCTTGTATGTGAATACATACTGTAACACAGACTCGCATAATCTGTGCCTGAGATGAAGACAGGTATCTATAGCAGAGATGGCACAAGTACTCACTCTCCATACTCAAGTAGAAGTACAGATACTTGTGTTAAAAAATACTCTGGTAAAAGTAGAAGTACTGATTTAACTTCTTTACTCAAGTAAAAGTAACAAAGTACAGGCTTGGAAATTTACTTAAAGTATAAAAGTAAAAGTAGCCTTACGGATGACAAGCTCATTTTATGCAAAGCTGGACCACACAAATGTTAATAGAGTGCAAGCTGATAAACTTAAGTGGATATGGAAAAAAGGTTCTTTATATGAAATTGCCTACATTTTAAATGGATGTCTGCCAATAGGCCTAAAACATCACATAGGGTATATGATTATTGTGACAGAGACTGTGACTCCAGGTTAATAAGATTCTGACTGAGTAGCAAGATATGAATTTAATTGTGATCCTATGAGAATTCACAGAACCAGTTTCTCTTTTGTAATCTTCCCCTTAACATTGAAAGGAATTTATGTAATGATTTGATGCGAATGAATGCCCCCGAATCTGTCGAGTCTTCTTGTAGTCAAGTGCAACGTATATTCCAATACAACTGACCATTCGCAAAGACCCGTCTACTTTAGTTACTGTTGCTATGTCCGACAAGCGCCTCACCATGTTCTTCCCTTCCCTGCTAAAGGTTGATGACGCAAAACATTATAACGGTAACCCCACTGAAATTATTTGAAACAATGAGCCAATTTTGTTAAAAAAAAAAAAAAAAGTAAAAATATCTGAAAAATGTACTTGAGTACAGTAACGAAGTATTTGTACTTCGTTACTTCCCATCTCTGATCTATAGAAAAAGAATATTTCTACTTTAGAAAGAGCTAGTATAGTTCAACACATTAGATTTATTCAAGCTTTTCTAACAGTACAAATAAGCAATCAAAACTATCACATCATGTACAGTTGATACAATGTTGGTTACACTGTATATGAAGTCGGTGTCCAACTAAATTAAATCATTCCCAGGCAAAACAAAACGGTTACTATAAAAACCACAATCAAAATGACAGATATAAGCCTACAAAACAGGGTTTTTCAAGCATACGTTGAAGTCTGACTGAAGCCCTCAGCCTCAACACAAAATGCCCTTCTGTGATAACTTCTGCAAAGAAAAGAAAAAAAGAGTCAATCTTTCAGATTAAAGCGCTTAAAATGCTTCCTTGGTGACTTGTGTAGGCTATATAAGGAGATTGCATTAGCAGCGTCAATGAGAAAGACCATTTTTTCTATCATTGTGTTTGGAAAGTACATAGTTACCAGTCGCACGGAGTGAATCTCAGAGCTGAGAGTCTCTCGCAGAAGCTCAAGCTCTTCTTCTTTATATAACTCCAACTCTTTCTTGAGTCTGAATGGCACACACAGACACATTCATGCAGGAAGAGCCGATCATGATGCCCAAAGCGAAATAATACAATCTTAAAATGACACTAGCTATTTTAATGTCTTTGTAATCTTCAAATCTTTCACTTAATTTAAAAATTAGTTTAATGTAATAATCTTCAAATCTTTAATCTTGTTCAATCCTAAAAACAAGTTCATAGTTTATACTGTATTAAGAGATAAAATAACAGAAAAAATGCTCTTGAATGCACTTGGTGAAAGATGTGAAATTGTGTTTTCTACACCGATATTCAAAAGAGCTGCTGCTGAAACTGCAGAACCATGGAAAAAACTTAGTTGTGAATTAATGATGTGAGCACAATAAAATCTTGAACATACTACAAGAAACAAATGCTTGCCTTGAATAAGCACCTATCCACTGAGTTGAGAGAATATAATCGCATAAATAACATGAATGGTATGCAACTTTGCTCTTCCTTCATCAGGCTACAGGTACAACATAAGGAGAAAAACAAGCCTTAAAAGGTGCAGTAAGCAATTTTTGAAATATGCTGTTGAAAAGTGGCTTGAACCAAGCACCAAAACACAATTATAGCCAATCAGCAGTAAGGGGCGTATACACTCATGATGGGGAGGAGAGAGAGCTCAGTGCACAAGACAGACATTAGCAGAACAACTATAGAAAGAGAGAGATGGCCTAAAAAATACAATAGAAAAGAGGAAAAGGCCAGGCGAATACAATTTTAAAAAGAAGGGTTATGATCAGACAAGAGGTAGGCCTAAGACTCGTGTTAATATCAGAGAAGCTTTCCAGCGCTGCAGAGATCTTTAGTCGCGTGAAAGCCTGAAAACTGACGCTGAGGTTGCTTTATTTCTTCTCGATAAGCAAGTAAGGTAGTTTTGCTGTTTCACAGAACTAAGATATGCTGTCTTTTGCTTGAATATACTCATGTGTCAACTTCACTTGTTTGTTCATTTGCATTATTATTATTATAACCCTGAAATCTCTAAACCTTCTCCACCGCCAGTTCCAAGCATCGGCTCCCAAAGTGTGTCCGAAAAGTGACACAAACTGCTTTCTCTTATTGATGACATCATACCCTCGGGCGACAGGCACGGCAGATTCCGCCATAGTCGTTGCATAGCGTGCATGTGAATGTGGGGACAGAGGCATCAAGATAGTTTTGGTTAAATTTTGGTGATTTCAAATATCAACAGGGCAAAGAATTTTCACACTGTATGTCAACACAACAGCGTTGACAAATCCTGTCTTTATAGTATAAATCACTTACTAATTACAACTAAATATGTTTCATTTTTCATATAGACATTATTACATTACTACTTTAGACTAAATGTTGCTTTGGAAAAAGAAGTAAATCTCTTTGAAATGCAGTGTTTTTGGTTCCAGCTGAATGGGTTTCCAGGATGTAACCAGTTAAGGCAAATCAACATTTAAAAAAAATGTATGCACTTTTCAAAGAGATTTAAGGATTTACGAACACAGTTTAGAACAATAGGTTAACAATTGCACTATACGAACAAGAAAATGTGATTATAATGGTTCGGTGTAACATGCATCCCAAAACATTATAATGAGGAATGTGAATGTGAAACCTGAAACATCTTTACATGTGCAAAATACATCACTTCAACCCTGCCATGTAGTAAAGTTTGGAATGCTGATGGAGTCTTGCTCATAACTTTCACTTAAATAGACACTGTTAATTTCAACTGAAGTGTTCAATGTCAGATGATCAATACAAGGGAAAAACTGCCCTCTGCACGATGGGGGCATGTGTTTAAGAGTGATTCATGACTTGGAGAGGAATAAACATATCCTGAGCTTAGCAGCGCAGTCCCAAAAGCCTTGTCATCAGCACATCCTGAGGGCTTATACGGTCTTTCCTATTAACGAGGAAGATTTGCTCCACACTACCCCCCACATATGATTTACACCCCCAGTGGAGGAGCTTTCTTCCTGAGACAGGAGAGCTATCGATCCCCTTTCCATCATCACTTCCTAGTGGGGCGTTGATCTGAAGGTGTTGTGTTTTTCTAACTCTGGACCGGACATAGTAAGCAACATATCAAAGACCTAATTAATAGGATGGATCTAATGCTGCATTATTTACACATGGTGAAGTAACAGGAGGAGGACGATAGAAAGATGGATGAAGGGAAATTCAGCATTCTTTGCTCACGCTCCTCATGGATCATGTTTCTCTGGGTAGATGAAGACACACTAACATTACGATAGGTCTTAACTTTCTTGCCTGATACAGGTGCTGTCCGTCAAAGGTTTCTGACGGACCGTGAGCCTCTCTTTCTTCAAAATCTCTGTCATAGCCACTGCTTCCTTCAGATCTCTCTCTATATCTGCAGAAGAACAGAAAACTAGGGGGTGAGGCCTTTTTGACACATGAATACTTTTTAAACTATGTCAGAGAAAGTTCGAAAGTGAGCAGTCTTGTTTCACCTGCAAGCTGTGATTTTATATCCTGGAGCTCAGCTTCTAGTGATCTCTTCTCTGCCTCCATGCAACTCAGCAAAGTGTTATTTTGCTTCAGCAAGTCCACCTCTGAGGAACAGCAAAGGTGATAACTCAAGTAACCCGCTAGCAAGCAATCAGACTACAACAAACAGACCTTTGAAAAACAGTAACTTCTTCAATGATACTTTGTGTATGCCTTCTGAAATGAGCACTGAATGACTCTCAAGCTTTTGTCGACATACTGTAATTTGACAAACAGGCCTGTATTAGAAACACCCTCGCAGGAGCGTTAAATAATAAAATAATAAAATAAAAAATATTAAAAACAAACTTAAAATAAAAAAATTTGCAAAGTTGATAACTATGGAAACTAGGGGTGTAACGGTTCACAAAATTTACGGTTCGGTTTGATGCGATACACTTGAGTCACGGTTCGGTTCGGTACTTTTCGATGCAGAAAAAAGAAAGAAATGCCAGAGAAATTTCCTTGATTTAATTTTTTATATATTTTTATTAAAACTACCATCATAAAGTATGATTTTTTTTATTATTTTTTTTTACTTTGAGCAATGATGGAGCTATACTTGACTTTTCTTAGGAGCACATAAAACAAAACAGCTCCTTGGACAAAATGAAATGTAATATTGTAGTAGTTATAAACAAAGGTTTATTTTAGTTCAGAGTAAAGGAGCTGTATGTAAGAAATCTATTTCAATTAATCATAAAAAGGCCCTGATGTGTCACTAGACTTTAAGAAATCATGTTAATTTCAAATACTTATATCACTGACAGCAGTAGTATGGCTAAGATATTGTCATTTAAAAAGTGGACTTGCAGCCCTCAAATGATGTTGATGTTGTCATGTTGTGTTTTGGTGTGATGCGCCACCCTCCACCTATCTACCAATCACGAAGTCAGTAGTGTTTCGGGATCCGGGTTGCCAGCTTTGTTCTAATCTACCCTAACTCTAATCGGATAAAAATGTTTAACGTTTCTAAATCAAAAAGACCTCGTTATAATTCAGAAATTCGTTGTGACAAAGTCAGAAATAAAACCAGAATTTTTATTGGAGATGCTTTTGAAAGATGAAGACGGCTGAAAACGGAGAAGAATTTGAACACAGACGCCAACGTAGCTAATTTTCTTCTGGACAGGTAAGATTCATCTATGCTTGGCTAACTTGTACTTGATGTCAATGGACATTTCATATATTCATGACAGTTGAACAAAGTTATGCATGTTTGTGCAAAGTAACGTAACGTTAGCTCACTTGGACGTATACTAACATTAGCAATGCATTATAGGAGCCCGTTTCTCTGTCCTTATGCTGAGACGCAGAATAAAACAACATTAGCACGCCCATTATGGCAATTTGAAACGTAATTGAGACAGAAGCCTAACTTTACCTCAGAAAAAATTATTCGTCATTCGTTCTTCGCGTATATCGTGGACGATGACATTCTCCAACACGGGCTCTCGCTCACTTTCCATCTCTGCCATACGTGCGCACGCCACGCGGACTCTCTGTCTCATGTGCGCTCGCTCTAGATTCCAGGACATTTTAACTCATTAAAACAGGTAAAGAGCTCAACAGGTAAATCTATAGATAAACTCTTTCAGGCATTTGACCGACCAGGTTGACATTTCAGCGTGAGAAATCGGGGCTGTGGCGTGTGAAACCACTCAAATGCGGGTGTCTCACGGCCAATGCGTGAGAGTTGGCAGCTCTGAAATTTAGTTACTCTAACAATATTTTATGATGGGACTGAAAATAACCCTGTGATACCCATTGGTGATATTGAATTTGTCCCACGTTATAATTGCTGTGGCAAATGTTTTGGTTATTTGTTAGCCTACTTATGACAAAAACTTGCTTACCATACATTAATGACAGATAAATAACGTTACAAGTTAGACTAACAGCTACCGTTCTGTCTGTCACATACGAGCATAAATCTTTACGATTATACTGTCATATACGACCATAAATCTTTACAATTATATTTAACTAATGACAATTAGTACATTTTTAAAATATCTCTCATGAAGCATAAAAATAATTACAGAAAAAAAAACGTACTGTGTACGTCTCATCATCACTTGCCATTGGAAGCTCATTGAAGCAGCCTGGCAACCTCGAGTCAGGGGGTAGGGGGAGGGGATACACCACTCTACGGTATTTTTAAAGTGATTGCAGTACCAGTTTTGACCACAATCCTACATACAGCTCCTTTAACATTTGAGGGCAGCAATTGTATTCATAATGTCATAATAAAACCGACGTAATGTTACTTAAAAGCATTATAGCCTACTATACCTGCCAAACTTCCATGGTTACAGTTAGTAGTGTTACTACAGTAAATCCATGGTGAATGTTGCTGATCTGTGGACACTGAATAGTGCATTCATGGCACAATGTTTCTCACTGGTTTCCACGTCAGCGCTGTTTGGTCCGTTAATAACGGAGAAATGTGAATGCTTCTCACTAGATCTCACAGCGATGTTATTATTTCAGAAGCGAATCCAGCTTTCTTTACTGGATGTCGCTGTGTAGTAACAGTGCTGCTTAATCAAGATCGGCTCACGCTGTATTGGTCCAAACTGATAAACGGTCCTTCAACCACATTTAACAAGTAGCTCAGTTTTGTTCCGCTTACATTACATTTGCCATTGGACGTTGGGCAATGTTGTGGTAGCGCCAGCATCTCGAGCGCGCTTGCCGCGCGCTTACCATGCGCGACACGCCTACATTTGAAATAACTACATTTTGGTCGGCAGGAAAAATGGTCCAACGAACCGTTAGGTTTGAAAATGCGTACCGAAAACCGATCCGAAAGCCTCGTACCGAACGGTTCAATACGAATACGTGTATCGTTAAACTCCTAGTGGAATCGCATCATCATTGTCCATGAAAAGGGTCCATTAGAATGATTTCTGAAGGATCATGTGACACTAAAAACTGGAGTAATGTCTGCTTAATGTTTGTCAGTACAGGAATAAATTACATTTTAAACTATATAAAAACTTTATTTTTAAATGGTTTAAATTATAATATTTCACAATAACACGGTTTTTCCTGTATTTTTTTTTATACAATTACTTTCAAAAACATTAAAATCCGACAATAACCAACAATTATTGGATTAATTTAGATCAGATTGGACCTCAGTATTTTTTATTGCATTGATGGAAATGAAATACGTTTGTCTGATTTTCAACAATAAAACACTTACCTCTGTGTAGAGTTTCAGCTTCTAACTCCAGACTTTGGATCTTAGAGCAGGTTTGGGTGTGAAAAACAGCATTTCTGTTGCTGATTAGGTTGAATTTATTGTTGAAAGTTATCATCTCCTTCAGGAATTTCTCTCTTTCTTTACAAAATTCTCTTTTCAGTCTGTCCTGAATTTTAAAACAATGGAAAAACTATTATGCAGATTACAAAAGCATTTTTAACACTTCAGCATGTACATTGTATTAGATGACGGATAATGTATGGCTCTGAAATATTCAATGGCCAATGATGTCTTTCTTTACCAGTCCACATGGTGGTAACAAGCTTCATAATAGTAATACTATTGTTTCAGGCTTAACTTTGTTGTGTTTTAATGGGGTGTGTGATGAAGAGACAATAGCCTTTCCAAAAAGACCGAATATAAATATTCTTCAGTGTGAAAGTATGTACCAGGGTTTCTTTGAGGTCTCTCTGCAGTTCCAGGACTTCATCTCTCTTCCTGCCCAGATGATCTCGTCGCTTTGTCATCAAAACAAGCTGTAGTTTGTTTTCAGACAGGAGCTGAGCCTATATGGTCACAAATTAATAATGAATTTGACCAGAGTCTTGTTCAGATGGTCCCGAAAAGTGTCCCTCAAATGAACTTTGTATTCACAGCAGTGAAGTTTTATAACTGGCTGCACAAAGACATTTCGGCAGCACAGCATGTTGCTCATCTGACGGATCAGTGGCTTGACTTCAATGCTGTTTGTTAAGGTAGCCTTAGCTTATGTGATTGTATTTGTAGGGCATTCTGTAATTGACATAGCATTGCCTTTTGAATTCAAGTCCCTGCTTCTCTCCTTTTACCAGCTCAGTCAACTGTGAAAGACATCAAGGATCCTTCAGGTAATTACTCTCTACCTGGCTTCAAAGAATGCAAGCAAATTATGCTTTGTAATTACACGGCACACGTTGGTCTGACCAAACATAATATTACGCAGAAAATTAGACATGTCTTTCATGACATTCACTACCTCAGGTGGATCACTGAGGTCATTCAAGGAGTCGGTATTAAATGTTCTAAATTTTCCACAATGCAGAACGGATGAATTTAAAAACTAAATGTAAAATATACATTTTAAAATGTACTATGTGGTGATCAGTTTATGTGAATGGGTGACATCTGAAGTAATCTGCATTCAGAATCCTATTGATTCTGTATTGGCCAGTATTCATGAAAAGAGTGACCTCTTTAATCAAATGATTCAATTGCTCATTGACTTACTATGTCTGACATTGGTAACAAACAAACAAACGGTGTGCCATATGTTTGCAAGGATAATTGCATTTTTAAAGGTTTTTCAACAATAATACTAATGTAATCTGAAAGAAACGAGATTGATTTTGCAGTGCCGCTTTGAATTGATCCACTCCATTTTAATGTATCCTGTCCATTAGATGAAGTGTTTTAATCATGTAACAGAATGTCTTTTCACAGCGCCAAAGGATATTAATACTGCATATCAGCTTTCTGCACAGATAATCTTTAAAGTGAATGACAGTGGACATTCTCTGCTGTGTGGCAATATTTCTATCAGAAGTTACTTTGGCCTATATATTCTGATAACACTTTAAGAAAAAAATGACATGGGAAATTAAAATGTTCAAATCTTCCATTGTGTGTGTTTGTGTGTGTGTGTTTTGAAAAAACACTAGGTAATAACTGTCCAAACCTTATCGTCCAGTTCGTGATGTGCTTTCTCCAGTTTTTCACATGAGGAGTTTATTTTGTCCTGTACACTCTTGATGGCAGCTTTAACTGAATGAGCAAAGAACCGAACATTAACTTTTTTTTACTCAAAAATACTTACAAAATACTTTAATATTCAATGTAAAATAAATTTAAAATATTGTTGTGTTGAATTTTCTTTGTTCAAAAACACTCGCGAGCTCATCTCAATAACTTAAATTAAGTCAACCGTTAACCTAAACCCAGCGTTAACGTTACCTTCATGAAGTTGCTTGATATTTTCCGACACCTGCTGCTCTGTCAATAAAATTTGCTCGAAAAGAGATTCTAAGCTCATTTTTAAATCATAAATACCAAAAATGAAGGAAACTGGCTAACTTAGCTTAGAAGCAGTCAAACGACGAGGACAGCTTGGTTGATAATTTTTTTTTCAGTGGAAAAGGCGGTTCGTATTTGCGCGATATGCGCATGCGCAATCCTGTCACCTGTTACTGCGCATTCGCATTTCGCAAATGCACGCGCGTCAAAGACGTAAGTGATTTGCCGTTTTCTCTTCTAGTCCGCATTATATTGTTGATTCAGTGTTGCTTAATACAAAAAATATTTTTATGGTAGGTCATAAATAGTAAAGGTAAATTAAAGAATGCATGTTAAAGAAATAGTTCACCTGAACAGGAGATTTCTGTCATTATTTAGGCTATTCATCGTCATTTTGTTAAAACTTGGCCAAACTAGACCTTTTTTTAAGTTGTAAATAAAACAAAGATGATTGGAGCATATTTTACAGTAATTCAATGCGTTACTTTTTTTCTTCTTCTTCTTTAGGGCCTACAGAAAAACAGGACTCATTGCATCCGCCTGTCGTAACAGCAACGAACTTGCGTTATCTATGGACTTTTAAGGTAATCAGCTAACCTAGCCAGTTATTTTTATTGTTGGTGTTTTATTTTACTTAAATGTCTAAATGTTAGTGATAAGAAAATATAAATCTGTAACTGTTTCATTTAGGCCTATATTTTTTATATATTTCTAGCAGCATGATATTTGTGTACAGCATTAAACAGTTTGTTTAAATGCATCTTTTCATATTTCATGTAGTATCTGTGCTGCCTTTCCTGAGTGAAGATGGCAAAAACGAGGAATCTGTTCTTCGTACTTCCTGGAATCAGGTTACTTAATTCTCATTGTTTCAGTTCAAACTTTTCAGAAGTTGCACTGCCATTACCCCATTGAGAACATGTAGAGTGGATACAAACATATCAACTTCCAGACCGTGGCTGTCTGACAATAGCCTTGCAGTAGCCTTACAAACCGATGACACACTGGCAGAGATGTACCATCTGTGTTGCCATATTGCAAATGTTCAAAATTTGAACCAGAAGGTCAACATTACCGTACATGAGTCAAACGTTAAGGATACAGCTATTTATTCTAGACCAACAACTAGACACAACCTGCAAATTACTTTATTGCTAAACTATCGACCTGACCTATAACAACTAACTAAAGCGCCACGGCAGGAATAGAATTTTTCTTCTTCTTGCAAACCATAGGCCTACAGAGATGACATGTTTATGAAAACAACTTTGGATACAATATACACCCTTAAAAATAAAGGTTCCAAAATAGGGGTCATAGAAGAACCATTTTGGTTCCCAAAAAACCTTTTAGTGAATCGTTCTAAAAATAACCATTTCTTGAACATATTAATAATCTAAAGAACCTTTTTCCACTATAAATAAACTTTTGTGGAACAAAATGGTTCTTTATGGAGTCAGTGATGCAGATAAAGAACCATTACATTAAATTTAACAGAATGATTATTTATCTTACACAAACCTTTCTCAAAGTTAATAAAAATTGACTTTTGGATTTTTGAACTGACACTAAGTGGAATGAGCGGCCAAATCATCTCAAAAAATGGTTATTTTTTGAACGATTCACTAAATGTTTTTTTGGGAACCAAAATGGTTCTTCTATGACCCCTATTTTGGAACCTTTATTTTTAAGTGTACAAAAGGAACGTTAACCTGTGCTCATGAGAGAGTCATTCTCCACGATGATTGGCCGAGAAGACGTAATGTGAGATGAGATGGAAGACGTGTTACACCACATTCACGTTCTTCTCACAATCATAAGGATAGATGTAGAATCCACTGCTAGATCATTGAGTACAGAAGCCCTATGATTACAACGACCATCAGTTGAATTGTCACAAAATTCAGAAATTATCGGACATTATGGGATTTTTTTTTCATTATTGATCGTACACTGCTCATCGTACACATCGTCAAAGTTAAAGTTATCGTACAAATACAATAATTATCATATGTCTGGCAGCACAGTGTACCAGAGATGCACCACATGTGAGAAATGTGTCAGCCCATGGGATACCTCAGTTGTTTGGCCTCCTCAACTAACAGTTTCATTCATCACCAGCATACTTTGAAGTGCAATTTAAACTGCCAGTCTCCATATTGTTTGGCGTTTATAAGCACAGTCAGCAATCAATAAGTTTAATTTGGTGCCATTTGGTCTTGCAGTATTTGTCATGTCATTCTTTACCTTCTACATCTTCCCAGACACTGCTGGAAAGGATGGTTTTGATCTGGTGCCACACAGCACATTAAAGTGCTCTAGTTTATATGACCACCACGACTATAACATTTTGACATTCATTTGCAAAATGAATAGTCCATATTGATTAAAGTTCATGTTTTTCAGACTTTTTCTTCAAGAATCAAACCAACACCCACCAACTCAACTGTCTGAGTCTGACCCACCTTAAATCTTAGAGCCGAAGCCAGGCCTGGTACAAATACCCTGCTTGTCACCCACTGTCACGATACACACACGGGTAACAGGAAGATCCAATAGCAGTAACTTTATTGATAGGGTAATTCAAACTCGTAGTCATTCAGGCAGGGGTCCAAAACCAATAAGGCAATCCACTACACAAGACCAAAACAAGAAACGGGCAGATACAGAAACAGGAAGTGTGGTGACATCAAACAAGGACTCCGTACACTAACAAAGACAGGGAATATATACACAACTCTAACAAGACTAACACAGAACAGCTGGGAACAATGATTACGGGGAACAGCTGAGTGCAATGAACTGATGAGTGACAGTGACAGACAGAATGCTGGGAATTGAAGTGAAACGTGAAGGACACCGTGAGAACGAGGACCTCTAGTGAAAGACAAGGGAACACAACCAGACACTGTGACATAACCCCCCCTCTACAGAGCGGCTACCAGACGCTCCACGACAACACTAAGACACGACACAAG
Source organism: Meda fulgida (assembly GCA_030578275.1). NCBI lineage: Eukaryota > Metazoa > Chordata > Actinopteri > Cypriniformes > Leuciscidae > Meda > Meda fulgida. Next base: position 11,129,031 of record CM060628.1, on the reverse strand, counting down.
AGTTCAGGAGGGAGGTGGAATGTTGGAGGATCAGGGGGAGGGATGGTGGGCCAGGTCCGTGAAGGGAGACAGGAACAAGGGGTGAGGGCTTAACCGGGAACCAGGGCAAAACAGAAAGTCTATCGGGCGGCCAGGGCGAAGCAGACAACCCACCGGGCGGCCAGGGCGAAGCAGACGACCCACCGGGCGGCCAGGGCGAAGCAGACGACCCACCGGGCGGCCAGGGCGAAGCAGACGACCCACCGGGCGGCCAGGGCGAAGCAGACGACCCCTCGGGCGGCCAGGGCGGTGGTGAGGACCCCGGCTCCGGTTCAAGAACAGCGGAGACCCCTCGGGCGGCCAGGGCGGAGCAGACCCCTCGGGCGGCCAGGGCGGAGCAGACCCCTCGGGCGGCCAGGGCGGAGCAGACCCCTCGGGCGGCCAGGGCGGAGCAGACCCCTCGGGCGGCCAGGGCGGAGCAGACCCCTCGGGCGGCCAGGGCGGAGCAGACCCCTCGGGCGGCCAGGGCGGTGGTGAGGACCCCGGCTCGGGAACAGCGGACTCTGGCTCCGGCTCGGGAACAGCGGACTCGGGAACAGCGGACTCTGGCTCCGGCTCGGGAACAGCGGACTCGGGAACAGCGGACTCTGGCTCTGGCTCCGGCTCGGGAACAGCGGGCTCCGGCTCGGGAACAGCGGACTCGGGAACAGCGGACTCTGGCTCCGGCTCGGGAACAGCGGACTCGGGAACAGCGGGCTCTGGCTCTGGCTCCGGCTCGGGAACAGCGGGCTCTGGCTCTGGCTCCGGCTCGGGAACAGCGGGCTCTGGCTCTGGCTCCGGCTCGGGAACAGCGGGCTCCGGCTCGGGAACAGCGGACTCGGGAACAGCGGGCTCTGGCTCTGGCTCCGGCTCGGGAACAGCGGGCTCTGGCTCTGGCTCCGGCTCGGGAACAGCGGGCTCTGGCTCTGGCTCCGGCTCGGGAACAGCGGACTCTGGCTCCGGCTCGGGAACAGCGGACTCGGGAACAGCGGACTCTGGCTCCGGCTCGGGAACAGCGGACTCGGGAACAGCGGACTCTGGCTCCGGCTCGGGAACAGCGGGCTCCGGCTCGGGAACAGCGGACTCGGGAACAGCGGGCTCTGGCTCTGGCTCCGGCTCGGGAACAGCGGGCTCTGGCTCTGGCTCCGGCTCGGGAACAGCGGGCTCTGGCTCTGGCTCCGGCTCGGGAACAGCGGACTCTGGCTCCGGCTCGGGAACAGCGGACTCGGGAACAGCGGGCTCTGGCTCTGGCTCCGGCTCGGGAACAGCGGGCTCTGGCTCTGGCTCCGGCTCGGGAACAGCGGACTCTGGCTCCGGCTCGGGAACAGCGGACTCGGGAACAGCGGACTCTGGCTCCGGCTCGGGAACAGCGGACTCTGGCTCCGGCTCGGGAACAGCGGACTCTGGCTCCGGCTCGGGAACAGCGGACTCTGGCTCCGGCTCGGGAACAGCGGACTCTGGCTCCGGCTCGGGAACAGCGGACTCTGGCTCCGGCTCGGGAACAGCGGACTCTGGCTCCGGCTCGGGAACAGCGGACTCTGGCTCCGGCTCGGGAACAGCGGACTCTGGCTCCGGCTCGGGAACAGCGGACTCTGGCTCCGGCTCGGGAACAGCGGACTCTGGCTCCGGCTCGGGAACAGCGGACTCTGGCTCCGGCTCGGGAACAGCGGACTCTGGCTCCGGCTCGGGAACAGCGGACTCTGGCTCCGGCTCGGGAACAGCGGACTCTGGCTCCGGCTCGGGAACAGCGGACTCTGGCTCCGGCTCGGGAACAGCGGACTCTGGCTCCGGCTCGGGAACAGCGGACTCTGGCTCCGGCTCGGGAACAGCGGACTCTGGCTCCGGCTCGGGAACAGCGGACTCTGGCTCCGGCTCGGGAACAGCGGACTCTGGCTCCGGCTCGGGAACAGCGGACTCTGGCTCCGGCTCGGGAACAGCGGACTCTGGCTCCGGCTCGGGAACAGCGGACTCTGGCTCCGGCTCGGGAACAGCGGACTCTGGCTCCGGCTCGGGAACAGCGGACTCTGGCTCCGGCTCGGGAACAGCGGACTCTGGCTCCGGCTCGGGAACAGCGGACTCTGGCTCCGGCTCGGGAACAGCGGACTCTGGCTCCGGCTCGGGAACAGCGGACTCTGGCTCCGGCTCGGGAACAGCGGACTCTGGCTCCGGCTCGGGAACAGCGGACTCTGGCTCCGGCTCGGGAACAGCGGACTCTGGCTCCGGCTCGGGAACAGCGGACTCTGGCTCCGGCTCGGGAACAGCGGACTCTGGCTCCGGCTCGGGAACAGCGGACTCTGGCTCCGGCTCGGGAACAGCGGACTCTGGCTCCGGCTCGGGAACAGCGGACTCTGGCTCCGGCTCGGGAACAGCGGACTCTGGCTCCGGCTCGGGAACAGCGGACTCTGGCTCCGGCTCGGGAACAGCGGACTCTGGCTCCGGCTCGGGAACAGCGGACTCTGGCTCCGGCTCGGGAACAGCGGACTCTGGCTCCGGCTCGGGAACAGCGGACTCTGGCTCCGGCTCGGGAACAGCGGACTCTGGCTCCGGCTCGGGAACAGCGGACTCTGGCTCCGGCTCGGGAACAGCGGACTCTGGCTCCGGCTCGGGAACAGCGGACTCTGGCTCCGGCTCGGGAACAGCGGACTCTGGCTCCGGCTCGGGAACAGCGGACTCTGGCTCCGGCTCGGGAACAGCGGACTCTGGCTCCGGCTCGGGAACAGCGGACTCTGGCTCCGGCTCGGGAACAGCGGACTCTGGCTCCGGCTCGGGAACAGCGGACTCTGGCTCCGGCTCGGGAACAGCGGACTCTGGCTCCGGCTCGGGAACAGCGGACTCTGGCTCCGGCTCGGGAACAGCGGACTCTGGCTCCGGCTCGGGAACAGCGGACTCTGGCTCCGGCTCGGGAACAGCGGACTCTGGCTCCGGCTCGGGAACAGCGGACTCTGGCTCCGGCTCGGGAACAGCGGACTCTGGCTCCGGCTCGGGAACAGCGGACTCTGGCTCCGGCTCGGGAACAGCGGACTCTGGCTCCGGCTCGGGAACAGCGGACTCTGGCTCCGGCTCGGGAACAGCGGACTCTGGCTCCGGCTCGGGAACAGCGGACTCTGGCTCCGGCTCGGGAACAGCGGACTCTGGCTCCGGCTCGGGAACAGCGGACTCTGGCTCCGGCTCGGGAACAGCGGACTCTGGCTCCGGCTCGGGAACAGCGGACTCTGGCTCCGGCTCGGGAACAGCGGACTCTGGCTCCGGCTCGGGAACAGCGGACTCTGGCTCCGGCTCGGGAACAGCGGACTCTGGCTCCGGCTCGGGAACAGCGGACTCTGGCTCCGGCTCGGGAACAGCGGACTCTGGCTCCGGCTCGGGAACAGCGGACTCTGGCTCCGGCTCGGGAACAGCGGACTCTGGCTCCGGCTCGGGAACAGCGGACTCTGGCTCCGGCTCGGGAACAGCGGACTCTGGCTCCGGCTCGGGAACAGCGGACTCTGGCTCCGGCTCGGGAACAGCGGACTCTGGCTCCGGCTCGGGAACAGCGGACTCTGGCTCCGGCTCGGGAACAGCGGACTCTGGCTCCGGCTCGGGAACAGCGGACTCTGGCTCCGGCTCGGGAACAGCGGACTCTGGCTCCGGCTCGGGAACAGCGGACTCTGGCTCCGGCTCGGGAACAGCGGACTCTGGCTCCGGCTCGGGAACAGCGGACTCTGGCTCCGGCTCGGGAACAGCGGACTCTGGCTCCGGCTCGGGAACAGCGGACTCTGGCTCCGGCTCGGGAACAGCGGACTCTGGCTCCGGCTCGGGAACAGCGGACTCTGGCTCCGGCTCGGGAACAGCGGACTCTGGCTCCGGCTCGGGAACAGCGGACTCTGGCTCCGGCTCGGGAACAGCGGACTCTGGCTCCGGCTCGGGAACAGCGGACTCTGGCTCCGGCTCGGGAACAGCGGACTCTGGCTCCGGCTCGGGAACAGCGGACTCTGGCTCCGGCTCGGGAACAGCGGACTCTGGCTCCGGCTCGGGAACAGCGGACTCTGGCTCCGGCTCGGGAACAGCGGACTCTGGCTCCGGCTCGGGAACAGCGGACTCTGGCTCCGGCTCGGGAACAGCGGACTCTGGCTCCGGCTCGGGAACAGCGGACTCTGGCTCCGGCTCGGGAACAGCGGACTCTGGCTCCGGCTCGGGAACAGCGGACTCTGGCTCCGGCTCGGGAACAGCGGACTCTGGCTCCGGCTCGGGAACAGCGGACTCTGGCTCCGGCTCGGGAACAGCGGACTCTGGCTCCGGCTCGGGAACAGCGGACTCTGGCTCCGGCTCGGGAACAGCGGACTCTGGCTCCGGCTCGGGAACAGCGGACTCTGGCTCCGGCTCGGGAACAGCGGACTCTGGCTCCGGCTCGGGAACAGCGGACTCTGGCTCCGGCTCGGGAACAGCGGACTCTGGCTCCGGCTCGGGAACAGCGGACTCTGGCTCCGGCTCGGGAACAGCGGACTCTGGCTCCGGCTCGGGAACAGCGGACTCTGGCTCCGGCTCGGGAACAGCGGACTCTGGCTCCGGCTCGGGAACAGCGGACTCTGGCTCCGGCTCGGGAACAGCGGACTCTGGCTCCGGCTCGGGAACAGCGGACTCTGGCTCCGGCTCGGGAACAGCGGACTCTGGCTCCGGCTCGGGAACAGCGGACTCTGGCTCCGGCTCGGGAACAGCGGACTCTGGCTCCGGCTCGGGAACAGCGGACTCTGGCTCCGGCTCGGGAACAGCGGACTCTGGCTCCGGCTCGGGAACAGCGGACTCTGGCTCCGGCTCGGGAACAGCGGACTCTGGCTCCGGCTCGGGAACAGCGGACACTGGCTCCGGCTCGGGAACAGCAGAGACCCCTCGGGCGGCCAGGGCGGAGGTGAGGACCCTGGCTCCGGCTCAGGAACAGCGGACACTGGCTCCGGCTCACGAACATCGGAGACCCCTCGGGCGGCCAGGGCGGAGGTGAGGACCCCGGCTCAGGAACAGCGGACACTGGCTCCGGCTCACGAACATCGGAGACCCCTCGGGCGGCCAGGGCGGAGCAGACCCCTCGGGCGGCCAGGGCGGAGCAGACCCCTCGGGCGGCCAGGGCGGTGGTGAGGACCCCGGCTCAGGAACAGCGGAGACCTCTCGGGCGGCCAGGGCGGTGGTGAGGACCCCGGCTCAGGAACAGCGGAGACCTCTCGGGCGGCCAGGGCGGGGCAGACCTCTCGGGCGGCCAGGGCGGAGCAGACCCCTCGGGAGGCCAGGGCGGAGCAGACACCGACCCCGGTTCAGGGGCGGAGCAGACACCGACCCCGGTTCAGGGGCGGAGCAGACACCGACCCCCGGTTCAGGGGCGGAGCAGACACCGACCCCGGTTCAGGGGCGGAGCAGACACCGACCCCGGTTCAGGGGCGGAGCAGACACCGACCCCGGTTCAGGGGCGGAGCAGACACCGACCCCGGTTCAGGGGCGGAGCAGACACCGACCCCGGTTCAGGGGCGGAGCAGACACCGACCCCGGTTCAGGGGCGGAGCAGACACCGACCCCGGTTCAGGGGCGGAGCAGACACCGACCCCGGTTCAGGGGCGGAGCAGACACCGACCCCGGTTCAGGGGCGGAGCAGACACCGACCCCGGTTCAGGGGCGGAGCAGACACCGACCCCGGTTCAGGGGCGGAACAGACACCGACCCCGGTTCAAGGGCGGAGCAGACACCGACCCCGGTTCAGGAACAGACACCGACCCCGGTTCAGGAACAGACACCAGAACAGCAACGGCCACTAGGACAGACACAAACACAGGAACAAACACTGGCTTTGGCTCTGGAACCGGCACTGGCTCTGGAACCGGCACTGGCTCTGGAACCGGCACTGGCTCTGGAACCGGCACTGGAACAGGCATTGGCTCAGCCTCCGGCTCTGGAACAGCAGACACTAGCTCCGGCTCTGGAACAGCAGACATGGGCATGTCCAGGATCCGAACTAGATGCTCCAGATAGTCCAGATCCAAGAAGGCAGACGGCACTGGCTCTGCCTCTGGCTCTGGAACGAGTACTGGCTCTGCCTTCGGCTCTGGAACCAGCAATGGCTCTACCTCCGGCTCAGGAACGGCCATTGGCTCCAATAAAGCAATCCACAACACAAGACCAAAACAAGAAACGGGCAGATACAGAAACAGGAAGTGTGGTGACATCAAACAAGGACTCCGTAACAGACACTAACAAAGACAGGGAATATATATACAACTCTAACAAGACTAACACAGAACAGCTGGGAACAATGATTACGGGGAACAGCTGAGTGCAATGAACTGATGAGTGACAGTGACAGACAGAATGCTGGGAATTGAAGTGAAACGTGAAGGACACCGTGAGACCAAGGACCTCTAGTGAAAGACAAGGGAACACAACCAGACACTGTGACACCCACAGCCTGTAGAAACCCAGTTCTCCACTTAAGTTTATTAAAATGCAATGAGGTCAGGTTAATTGAGAAATGCATTTAACAGCTGTCATTAGATTTGGTCAAAATTATTGATCCCCAATAAACGATGGACAAACGTATATAGGATAAACATCAAATAGTTTAGATTTTTCGTATATGAAAAAAATAATCTCATTCATAAAGAGAAATTGATCTGTGTTTAACCAAGTTAACTATAAAGCCATTAAATTGTAAAAAGCATTAACAAGACAGAATAAGTAGAATGTAATCCACCAGCCAGTGTCCTCAAAATAGGATATTCCAGTGGTTCTTAACTGGAGTGTTGTCTTAAAGTTATTTAAACCAATTATATCTAAGTAATTTAACAATTAAAATAATAAATACATTAAAGCACACAAATGCTGTGTGTTTTTTTACTCTTAAGAGACAGTTACTCATGTTCAGAGGTTAGTTGAACTTGAATTGAGTAGTAGGGTGTTCTTAAAAAGAATATTCACAATAACCAATTCTGCATTTGGAGAATTTCTACAGTTAATAAATAAATTCCTCGTGTACTTTATTTTATTATCTGGTTTGTTATTTTCTTTTTATTTTGAATTCGTTTTTTTATAGCCTGTTTGGATCACCATCTAATATTGACTTTGACAATGGAGAACTCAAAGTTACAAAGGCTGAGAACCAGTGGTCTTGTAGTCATTGGTTAGCTAGATGCATATACGTACCAGCAGATGGCGACCTCCACCAGTCTTTCACAGTGAACCAAATCGCAACAAAACTTTGTGAAGTATGTTTATTCGGCAAGGAAAGCCATATTTTAACCTCAATATATTGTCATTCTGTTGAAGTAGTACCTACAACAAAAACTTTTTACTAATGTTATGGCATGTTCCCTTAGATAAGTATTTACACGAACCGAGATAGACTTTGATACACTGTTTAATACTCGTAAATCATTTAGGCTACTTGATTTCACTGGTTAGATATGTAGGCTATAATCTTACCAATTCTATTCAGACCAGATTTTCCAACTGACATTTACAAGTAAGGCAAATAAAAGCGATTTCAACGTCTGCAGTGCAATTTCTAAGACTCAGATCACCAATTGACAAGGAAAAAAGCATCTTGCATGAGGCTATAAGACACACTCAATTGACGTGAAAATGACGAAAGAAACGTGCATACTGTTATATAGTAACAGAGCAGTAAATATAAGTTCTGGAGTGGCAAAACGAGACGTCTTTGTCCTGTTGCCGTGTTTTACGCAGAAACGCTGAGCGTGCAGTGAGTCGCGTGTGGTTTTTGGTTTGGGTTACAGCGCAACTGAATGCCACAGTGCTGTCGCGCGCTCAGTCGCACGAGCATATCTTGAGAGCTGGAGTTTTATTCTGCTACATTGCGACTCAATTCCTGCTTGTTTGTTACATCGTATGCATCTTAATACTAGAAACCGTTAAATATAGGTTACTGACAGTTTTGGACCAGGTTACGGAGCATTTTTTCTTATGTAGCCTACTCTGGATGTACATTGGACCAACGATGTTTCAATGGACCTAAATGAGAGGGATTATTCTTTTCATCGTCAAAACTATATATTGCGTGTTTGAACCAACTTACCCACGGATAAAAAGCGCAATGATCATCTCCGCGATTTACATAATTTTACCACTGCTGGGTGAGTTAGAGTGCGGTTTTACATATTCAGTGATTGCTAAATTATACTGGTACATAGACGCGCGGTATAGCTATTGTATTTAAGTTTAAAACTCAAATGTCATCATAAAAACAAAAAAAAAATAGTTTTTTACACTGTGCTCTTTTTGATCCCGTCAAATAACTTTTCTACATAGAATTTTACAATTTTCTCATAACTGGGGCAAATTTCGAGAATCGGAATCGGCTGTCATACTTCCACTTAAGTCTTCTTAAATCTTCTTGTGTTAATATTTTAATCTCTAAAATACCTAAAGTTTATTAAATCCCTTTATATTCTTGAACAATATTAGCAAATGTTTAATAATGCGACAACAATAAATATTTATACAAATTAAATATGAATTGTTCATTTGTTAGTAACAGTTCTTGTTTTGCTTGTAACAGTCTGAGTAGGCTAGCATTTTAAATAAAACGGGATCCTGTCCGTGATGTGATTTTTTTTTTTGTATTGTCGTCCTCCATAGATGTGCTGTTATCTGCCGAGGAGTCTTACTTTACTAGTTCAAACCGGCTGGACTGTGTGAAGGCGAACGAGCTGTGTTTGAAGGAGCCGGGATGCAGCACAAAGTATCGAACTATGAGGCAGTGCGTGGCGGGGAGGGAGACCAACTTCAGTATGGTGACTGGAATGGAGGCGAAGGATGAATGTCGTCTTGCCTTGGACGCTTTAAAGCAGAGCCCTTTGTATAACTGCCGCTGTAAAAGAGCCATGAAGAAAGAAAAGAACTGCCTGCGCGTCTACTGGGGGATCTATCAGCATTTGCAGGGTGCGCAGACCTCATGCACTAATAATCATTAATTATAGCTGTGCCTGTGATCATATTTAGGTTCGATTGAAGTTTGAAGTTACACACATTTTTTTCTGACATTCTCTTTATTTTTAATACTTAGCAAGCAATAATAGGCTACTAAGACAAGGATCTGCTTTTCTGGTTCTGTTATCAGATAGGGTCAGTGTATAGTCTTCATTAAAGTTTATGGAGTGTGAGGCCATCTGATGCTTTATGTTAGTATGTGTTATATATGTATGTGTGTGTGTGGGGGGGGGGGGGGGGGGGCTGTGTGGCTAATCAACCACAAACTGGCTCCTGAAATGTAAACTAGTCCCTTTAATCAATGACCCAAATACTAACAAACATAAAGGACAGTTTGCAGATTTGTTGTTTAATAATACTAAGGGTGCAGTTAAGAAAAACAGATTTAATAATTCATATAGCATTTCGTTATTGGTATTTAATCACATTTCATTTGTTAATATTGCAGGGAATGATTTACTTGAGGATTCTCCATATGAGCCTATGAACAGCCGGCTTTCAGATATATTTCGACTGGCCCCCATCTATGCAGGTAGGATGTGCTTATTTAATAAAGATGCTGTTTGAGAAGAAGAAAAAATAAGACTTTGAGATTTTACAGTTCAACCAGTGGGGTTGGTATCTCATGTTCTACTTGTTTTCCTCCCTCTTTTTCCTCTTTATGCCCTTGTGGATGCATGCTATCTTCCGGTCTCTGATCCTCTGGGTCTTGCATGGGGAGATATAGTTCTGAATGTTCATGGTTAGTGCTCATTGAACCATTATAAATGCTGTACACTTCACCGAACTCTATGGGAAATGGAAATCGCTCGGTTCGGGGATGCAGCCTATGTGAGGTGCTGCTGATGTGACAGTACTGGCAGTTGAATGTGTTTTATTTGGGGGAGGGGTTGCAATTAAATTACTTTTTAAACGTGCCTCGGGTTACTTAGGAAAAATGTCTGTGAGGGTAGCAGGGGTTGTGTGAATCTGGCCTGAGATGCTGGATGCTGACTTGGATTGTCCTCTAGGTGGCAATGTTGTTCCCTACTTCACCATGGAATTGGCCCTAATAAAAAGTGCAGAGATGCACTGCCAAGGGTGCACAACAGATGGTGACAGCAAAGGTATAAGAGCACCAGGTGAAGGCAGAAGGAAAGTTTTAGTTTTCTGAAGCAATTGACTTCCTCGACATGAGAGAGTGTGGATGAAGAGAACACTTAATTTAATTAACTAATATTAAAGCATTTGCTAGAGATTTGTTGTAAAAGAAAAAGAAAAAACTTCAACTTCAACTTAAACCTTCCAAATTCAATGTCACTGGTAAGTCATGTCACTCAATATAACGAAAGTGAAGAACTGCAAATCCTGGTTGGAGCTTCCCTCAGGGAACCGCAATAAGGTGGTGAACACCTCAGTAATTAAAATAACTTGCAGATTGCTACTTCCCTCAGAGTCTCTCTCTCTGTGGTTGTGAGAACAGAGAGAGAGTCACGGCAGATTGCTCTAAATCTGAGGGTGCTCCTTATTCCCCATTGGAAAGCTTTTTACATTGATTGACGGCTGAGTTCCATGGCTAAGAAACAGGCCAAGCGGGGAATCAGTTCTCCACCTACATGGGGATTTATGACATACACTGAGACAAGGCAGACTACATTCTGGGTGTCTGGAAGTAGTAGGTTATTTTTATTAGCACGTTCTTTTCGACAGCTCAGATTCAAAATAACTTTTTAGTTTTAATTTAATTAGCATGTTTCATTGGTCTGGGCTAATTTAGTTAAATTATTTACATATGTTTGTTTTTAATGTGGTGGAGATATGGTAACAATAAAGGAAATGTATCCACATTATAGTTATGCTTATGATTCATTTATAAATTCTGCCTCTTACAGAACCATAGCCTGGGAAAACCCAGACAACTTCCGGCAAATTTAGATTTGCTCTGAAAGTTAGTCTGGCAAAGAGCCCATTCAAGCTCATTTCCAATTCGTCGAAATCGAGGCACCAATCAGAAATGTTGGGGCGTGCTTTACACGATGACGACAGCGCTGGGATTTTGAAGCAGATTTTGTTGCCTAAATTACAAAGATGGATGCCGCCGTCGACCATCACTCGTTCGAATCAGCTATCGCGTCTGTTTTAAGCGATTTGAACGTTTCCTTTTTGTTAAAAACCGAGCAAAGAACACCACTCGGAGATGTTTCTCTGCCGCTCTGCATACGTCATCTCCATCGCTCTGATTGGTTTTAGGTCTATCCGCGACGTCCGTTGGTGACGCTCCTCTGGAAATGATTTGTCTATGACGCTTTACCAGACCATAACTCAGTTACAACTGAGAATGGTCTGGTTTTAACCAGGCTAACAGAACCATTAACTACATCTTTATTTTTTCTGGTCAGTAACCAAACGTAGAGGACTATTGAATCTAAATTATAATACATAATACCCTAAATAATGATTAATACTTTACATTTATAGTTTAGGATGTGAGAACTTAGATTTGTTAGATCTGCTGAGTGTTGCATAATTAATTTATGTCAATTTAGATAAGGGGAGTCCAAACTCGGTCCTGGAGCGCTATTGTTCTGCAAAGTTTAGGTCCAACTTGCCTCAACACACCTGCCTGGAAGTTTCTAGTATGCCTAAGGTATAGATCAGCTGGTTCAGGTGTGATTAAATGGGGTTGGAGATAAACTTTGCAGAACAGTCCCCTCAGAACTTTTTGAATTTTCATGTGTTTGAAATCCCACACTTTAACGTGGGGAAAATATATTCTTCGTGACAACACTGAGAGCATATTTTAAAATAAAAGCTGAAACAGCCAGGGGTCACAAAAACGTTGTTCATGAAACGGTCTGCCTTTTTATAAAACACAGCTGTGCTCTATTGGGGTGTGGAGCATAGTTGTGTGTTCCCTATGTGTAACATACTGAGTTCTCATGAAAACTACCTCTCCCATGTCCGTTTTCCTGCTGAGATCCTGCTGCGTTTTACCTGTATTGATGTCTGCTCTCCACTCGATTAAATGGCTTATTGAATGCTGCAGGGCTTCCTCTCTCTTGGGACTATTGCCCCTTATTTGCCTGAAGTGCCCTTGTATGCCCCTGTCACAGTGCCAATAAAACAAATCCAAAGACAGGGTAATGCAGGGGTCAAAGTTTCTACATTTTCTATTGCAGAGCTGCTGCAGATGGATTGAGTGCAAAAGTCTTGGTTCAGAATGGCCTGAAATGTCAACAAATAGGTGAGGACAGGGAAATGTAAATTGTTTGAGAGATCCACTTCGCCTGGCCTAAATGTTTCCTGAGGTGTTCCAGTTTTTTATTTTTCCAAGTTTTGCCAGTTAGGCTATTTAAAAGCGATAGTCCACCTAAAATGTTATAATTCGCTCACCCTCACGTCTTTCCAAACCTTTGTGACTTTATTTTTATTTTTGTGGAACATTGAAGAGGATGATTTGAAGAGTGTTGGTAACTAGTCAGTTTTGGTTCCCATTGATTTCCAATGTTTAAACTAAAAATTCAATGTAAGTCAATTGAAACCAAAACTATTTGGTTACCTCGCAATTTTTCTTTTTTGGACGGACTATCCCTTTTAGAAGCCTGGTGGGAACACCAGAACACTGCCATCCAAAATGCATCTTACTTTATGCTGGTCTTTTCAAAAACAGTAGCTGTTTATAGGTGTAATGATACAAAAGCTTACAAAAATGACACCTAATTGAGTTGGATTTCCTCACTATAAAACAGAACTGGATGTAAACAGAAAATTAGTTAGTAGGAGGCAGTAAAGGAGCGAGGAAACCACCACTTTTCACAGCTAGTTTATTCACACTTATTTGGCACTCTCTCGTCCTCTGATCTGAGTTGACTTTGCATTGCATCCACATCATTAGGCTTTATGCAGGAGGAGAACAGAGAGAAACAAAGCGCCTGAACACTCAGAGCACCCTTTACTCTCCTATGCTGAAAGACTTTCGTTCTGTATCTCAGCAGTATCTGTTTCTACAGTGTTCTGTTGCTGAATATCTGAACCTGGCCTCGGCAGTAGTAATTTAACCTTGTCAGGGGAAAATAAAAATGCACAAGTTTGGAAAACAAAAGCTGTTATTGTCATGGAGAGATGCATGGTGTAAAATTTGGAGTTTGTTGATAAAGTCCTTGGCAATATCAGGCAATTGCCATTTAGCGTTCCGTGGCCCTGTAAAACAAATGGGACTAGGTTTGTAGGATGTAGGGGGGAGATGTAACACAAAGTGTAATAGCCAGCTATGGTGCTTGAGTTGTCGGATGAAATTGCCTAAATGATCGGGTAGCCATGACAAAAAGAACAGGACATCAAACAATTTCGGAAAGCACGGCTTGGCTATGAATAAGGATGAGTTGTCGTAAAAATGTGTTGTTTCTTGGCCTCTCTGGAGTGCTGTTTTTGTTATAACAACTGTATCTATCTATCTATCTATCTATCTATCTGTCTGTCTGTCTGTCTATCTATCTATATCTGTCTATTCTTCTGTCTGTCTGACTCTTTTTGTTTTGACCATATATACTTTAGTTTATGTAAGGGATAATGTACATCAAGCCAGTTAATGTAGCCATGTAATAAGCTTATTACAACAGTTACTTGTCATGTAAGTAAGCAATTAGACATGAAATATTGATTTGAGTTGAAATGTTTTATTAGCTCGTTAAACACAAAGCTTCTGCGAAGAAAAACAGTTTCTAGCAAGCAGCTTTTAGCCTAGATGAACGAACAAGTTCAAATGGATAATGTACAGAGGCATTTACTGTAAAGTCACCATGAAATCAAAATTGACAATTCTTATTTTTTATGGAATATTGTTGTATTTGTTATAAATCATGTATCCGTGCGCATCATCATTTTTATTATTATTTTAAATTCATGTGTCACTTAAATTAAAATAATTTCCCCATACCTCTTGCAGCGACATCTGTTCTCTCACTAGCTGCGTTTACATGGACCTTAATAATCCGATTGTAATCGGACTAGTGACTTTCTTATTCCGACTGTGCTACATGTAACCACGTCAATCGGAATGAATTTGCCAAATTCAATTAAAATTTCATTCAGATTATAAAGGGTGGTTTTAACCTTTTCTACTCTAACCGTTTTTTGTATTTGTTGTTTTATTCGTCCAAGAAGCTGTTTTACTCAGATATACGTCACAATAGGGAAGAAAATACTATCGTAACTTCCGTTTCATACTGACTTTAATGCTGACATCCTCTGGTTTCACTTTACAGTAAATACAGTCAATAACTGAGGAGCAAGATGACACCAGCTGCATTTGAATTAAACAAGAGAGAGCGTGTCCATCCATCCATGTGATGGTCATTATCGTTGATAATTATACATCCTGTGTGTAGCTCAATTCTAAGTTCAAATTCAGGAATTGATCGAATAAACATTGATCAATGTTTATTATGTTTCTCGGCTAATAAAGGTCTTGTTTTACTTTGTAATTTTTATGTGATTTTGGGTTCTGCAGAAGGTTATAGAATTCCCTTTCCTTTTGGTGTCAACATTGTGCAGTGTGAGTTGTATGATCTTCCATGCTAGCCATGTAACACTTCTAAAAATCCCTATACTGACATGATGCTGTGAAGCTGTCGACACCTAGCTAGAGTTGCAGCAGCACTCGGTTAATCAGTTCCAGACCGAGAACACGTTGTTTCACGGAGTACGCTGGTCACCGTAAACTCACCATGACAGCAGAACATGGATATAATTTGTGTAAGATTATAGAACCATACCAGTATAATGTTGCATAATGTTCTCTGGGTTTTTAATTAGCAAGTATTTAGTGTTGACATTCACATGCCACTTACAGTTCTGCTGTTTCCACATACTGCCTTCCCAGCATTGCTCTCCACTACACAGGTATTTGATGCCTCTCTTGACACAAAGCACCGGAACTCCTTTCATTTCAGCGGGAGTGGGAGCACAGCACTTGGCAAGCGCTCCTTAAATGATTCACCCTTCAAAGTCAGCCTCTATTCCCCATTATAAAAGCTCTGTGTGCTGCGGTGCTGTTCTGGGAAAGTCCATCACGCAATACAAAAGCCTTTCATGTTGGCAACTGTACGCTAACTGTGCTTAAGCAGGAACTGTTAGTGCAGATCAAGCAGGCCAAGGAAGCATCACTTTCTATCGTTTCCCTGCTCCCCTCTCTCTATTTTGTGGGTTTTGTTCTGCTAAAATCTCTTCTATCCTCCTGAGCGAGCTGCTGCTCAGGGAGACTTCAGATATGAAAGCTAATCAATAGCAGGCCATGTTAAAATAGAAACCTGAAGCTGTGAGTACAAGAAACCATTGATTTCTTTGTTTCTCTCTTATTCCTCCCATTCCTTCCGTTTAGATGGATCAGAGGAATATCTGTCTGTCACTAATGCTCAGGTATACAATTGCAGTACAGTATAGAACATTTTAAAACATTATATATATATATATATATATATATATATATATATATATATATATATATGTACATACTGTATATATATACACACATTTGTTAATAGTTTGGCTTATTTCTGGGCAGTACATGGTAATATGAATATTCAATGCAATTTTTTTGAGGAATTTTTTTTCCCCTTTTTACTTTTTTATTAATTACTTTATTTGGGGACGTCCGGTGTACAATCTGGGTAAAAAAAAAGTAGAGCCACTGATCTCCAAAAACTAGTAGAGAGCCACTGATCTCTATTAACAGTGTTCCTCTTTAAGAGATCAGCTCACCCCTGTCAACACTGAGCTTGTTATTGGTTAAATGCCAATGGTGAAGTGTAGAGATGTGCAGAGTACATTTAGGGCTTTGATGGAGGACTGAGGAGCTCTGGAGGGAAATGTTAACAGACTGACTGTACAGCATGATGTCAACTAGATTTTATGTGGCATAGAGCTCATCACATAACCCAATCACATCCAGTCCACCATCTGTCTTTCTGATTTCTGGAGGTCAAACATTCTCATGGCCTAGGGGGAGATGGTGAGAGAAAAGCTGAAAGCTATGGAAAGTGATTGATACCCATTGACCTTGACTTCTAACTTGCAGGACCACCCCAATGAAAAGTGACACTACTTTATGATGCAGAATGGTGGTGGAACAACTGTTCATGCAGTATTATTTCAGTTGTAATTAAATGCTTGCATTTAGGTGTCAAAAATTGCATTATTTTAGACTTTAAAAAGTCATGCAAAACCAATATTCGATACTGTGTGTCTGTTTTAGCAAATGTAATGGCTGTGGTCGCATATACCAGCTGTGCTACCAAGTTTTTGCAGATTTGCAGTTTGTTTAACTTTTTAGTGTTATGGCTTCCACTGTTCGCTTTCTCATTTATTCATGCTGTTGTTTTGCACTCCTCTGAGGCTCAGTGTAGGGAAATCAAACACTCTAGCTGAGAACAGCATGATAAACTAATTTCACTTAATTTTACTTTTTTTTTTCTTTGAATGTTATGGGGGGAATGTTTTGGATGGGGGCATTCAGGTAAACCCTATGTTATAGCGACTAAATTTCCCCTCAAAGATGGTTATACAATCCTTGTCCTCGTGGGGTCATTTCTTGGTCCCAATAAGGAAAAAAGCTTATAACTCGTATTATTTTATGTTTGTTATTTCAGTTAATGGTTTGTTTTAGTTAATAATAATATACAATCTGTGGGTGAATTGGCTTACATGTCTATATTGCTCTACAAAGGAAAAATGCAGTAATTGCCCAACACTGAAACTGGCACAAAAAAAGGGAAAAAAGTTATTGGATTGAATTTTGACAGATTGTTTTCCTCATAGCCAAAACCAGGGTATAATTTAGTTCTGACAACATGTGAAGTTGCTGTGTCTTGTCTGTGCATGACAGTATAAATACAAAGAGCTACATAAAATGGAGAGCTCTACATGTGTTGGTTGTGTGTCTTGCTTTGTTGTTTGAGTACCACAGTTATAAGGGTAGGCTGGAGGATGTAAAGCTCAGAAGCCTGCAGGCTAATAGCGTAATCTAACACAAAGCGTTGACCGGGTGCTCTGGCGTGCCGCCCCACTCTGTCCAAAAATCATTTAGTCAGAGGTGACCAGATCTAAGGCCTGCTGTGGTCTCTATGATTGGATTGAGAAGTGGGGGAGTGATTCATCATTGTTAATAGACACTGCTGACAGCTGGAATCAGTAGGGGCGATGTCTGTGCCAGCTCCATCCTCGGCCAGTCACCACAGATGCATGCAAAATTTACACAATTACCAAGGCAACAAGTGCCAGTCAGGAAGCAGGTAGATGGGGCAACCTCATAATTACTCTGTTTTTTAACAGTTGGGAGGGATGCACCCAGGAGACAGTAATAAATGGACTTTTAGGCAATAGCATGACAGGATTTCGAGAAACTAATCCTGTTAATCACTCTACAAGGATTTATAAGCGGCCTCTATATATGACTACGCCGAAACTGACCTTTTCTTTAAAATCTCATATATTTTTTTTATATTTATTTTATTTTATTGTTTATTAGATAAATATATTATATTTTCCCCTAAATATTCTATTGTTTCTTTTTTATAGCATATATATTAATAATATTTGAATAATGAATAATTAAAAATGAATAATATTTGTGTTTCTAGGTTTTTTTTCTGTCGCCTTTAAATGGCTCACTAATACCTATTTTAAAACTCTATGTTCTGTAAAGCTGCTTTGGAAAAAAAATATTTATAAGATTTAGGGTAAAAATAAATAAATAAATATATACTTTATAACCTAGTACAAAGTGAATTTCACGAAAGCCAGTCATAACTCTGCATCAGTATTGTGGAACATGTGGGTCCAAAAGTTTTAGACCACATTGAAAATCTGGGATTTAAAAACGTTTAAACAATGTTTTATTGGTTTTAAATAAAATAAAAATATGAATAAATATAAAATAACTGTTTTAACTATTTCTGGGTCACTGTGACCTTGATCATGTGATCCTTTGTTCAGATGGCCAGACATGTCTTAAGAACTAGTATGACCATGTGAACTAGTGTGTGAACTAGTGACCAACCAACAGTTAGTTAGGGGTAATCAGTCTTACTTTTCAGTATCAATTCGGTATTAGACCAATCAACGTTTTTATGTAACTGAGTTACTCAGTTTATGCAACCGGCCTCAGGTTTACACTTTAACTCAAATTGCTTTTCTGATAAATGCAGTTTCTACTATATAAAACTACATTAAATTAGAAACAAATAGCAAATTAGAAGCAATTCACTAATGGTCTCAGACTTTTGCACCCCATTGTTGGTGGTTTTGTCCAGACAGTTGAGAAATGTTGGCTTTGTCTGGAAATCTCTTGCAAATGTTGTCTGTTGCTCAGAGTTTAAAGCCTTTCAATATAATGAGGAATCGGCTCGCACAATCTCACCAAGACCTCTGGTTCACCAAGGATTTGGCAAAAGCTTGGTGGGAGGGAAAAGAGAGGCTGGCAGGGCTTGAAAGAACAAGAGATAGAAAGGAAGATAAAGTTTGCAAATGAATGAACGTTGAAAGCCAGGGAAAAGACACATTAATACATGATTTTCATCTCAGCGTGCTTCCTACTCTTCTAATCATGCCTTTGCTTCATGACCTACAATTGGACCAGTCTAGACGCTTCGCACTTCCTCTTAGAGCATCCCTCTGTTTTATTCTCTCTGTTCATCTAATCACAGCTGCTCTCCACAAATATTCAGGACCTACAAAAAATGAAATAAAATAAATAAATAAATGAAATAATTAACGGAAAAAAAAACAGCTGCCCTTGTATCCAGCTGTTCCTGGCTGTGTTCCAGTCATACAAATTATCAACCCCCCTCACTCAAATCCTCTGTTGTGTTTTCATTTCACTCCTTTTTATGCTAGACATATAAAGTCAAGTACAAAGGCCTCCTACAGACACAGCGACATCATTAATCCATCAATCCAAGTCACAATATTTCATAGACTGCTGAGTAAATATATTCTCTCTGTTAAATAGTTATTCTTAGAAAATCAATTTGCTACTTTAAATTTTTTTTTTTTTTGTAATAAATAATCATTTTTGTTCTTGCATTTCTCATGTAACCAATTTGCAAGGGGTCTTTATCACATCTCAAAGTACTTTGAATTTGTGTCCAAGAATTTCTTGGACTGTCTGTTACTGGCTGTATTGCGCTGTACAAAATCTCGCACTGCATCCAAATGTGTTTAATATACCCTGTTAGTATATATACTGCAATACTTGACTGCCAATAAAGTGCGTTTTATGCATGTGTGTAGTATTAATAATATAATCTTTAAAAACTTTCAGTTACCTTAAGTAGCTTTTTCTACCAAATATACAATACCTTTCAAAAGTCTGGGATCAGTAAAAAAGAAAGTAATGCTTTTATAATTCAAGGATGCATTAAATTGATCAAAACTGACAGTGAAGACATTTACTATCATTTGTTACACAAATTATTTCTATTTCAAATTCTTTTTGAAGTTTCTATTCACCAAATAATAAAAAATGTAAATGCCAAATAAAATGCACCAAGGTTTCTACAAAAATATGAAGCAGCACAACTGTTTTCAACATTGATAATAATGTTTCTTGAGCACCAAATACAGCATGTTGAAATCCTTTTTGAATATCGTGTGACACTGAAGGAGTAATGGCTGATGAAAATTCAGCTTTGCCTTTACAGGAATAAATTAATTAAATTAATTATTTCAGAAAATAGCCATTTAAAATTGTAATAATATTTCACAATTGTACTGTTTTTACTCTATTTTCGATCAAATAAATTCAGCCTTGGTGAGCATAAGATACTATAAAAATCATACCGATCCTAAACTTTTGAATATTTAAATTAATTTTGAATACCTTTAAATTAATTTCTATCAGAAAGACTCGGGAGGCAAAATAACGTAACAAGTATGCAGGATGGAGGTGAATGTAGGCGTCAGCATCTGTGAACTCAGACATGTGTAAGTACCGATCTTTTATACTACAAGTATTAGAAGAACACGATTGGATAGATGAGAAGGTAATAAGTGACTTAACGATTCTCCCTGGCAGAACTTGCGTTAAAGCTTTAATTTTTGTTGGTGTAACCTAATGTATTTAGGTTTATTCACTGATTTTACTATTTTTGGCTTGAATAAAATCAATGAAGTTACATTCTACCTTAGGAATAAATTAATTATTTCCCCAGTGTACTACATCCACCATTTTGGCATTGGCATGTGACCTACTGTACAACGTCAGCTATATTGAAACATACTACTTTTGATCTGACATACTATATTCTTAGGTAGAGAAGTACACATTCATATGCTGGGTTTCAACTTCTTGTTCTTGCTCTTTTTTTGTTTAGAACTATACTCCCATAATTCTCTTTTGTCTCACCTCTGCTTTATGCTGATTCCCTCTGTTTTAACCTTGCCATCTCCTTTTATTTGCTTTTGAATGCATCTTCTTCTCATTTTTATACACAGTTTTTGGGTCTGATTAGCTCCCTTGTTCTGTTTGTTGAGTGTTCCTGGTTGTCAGATCTTTTTGTGCTCTTTCCAGCTTTGTATTACATGGTTTTAATCTTGTTTTTGTCCTCGCCTCCCCAATGTACAGATCTTCGTCTTTGTGTTTAGCGGAGCATTGTCTGTTTCAGATGTGCTGTTAATTGTTCTGTAATGTGATTGAGTGACTTTGAATGCAAAAATTACTTTCATTAGTATGATAGCAATTTTTTTTTTCATTAACAAGATCATCTGGATTCCAGTAGCATCTGAAAATCTGTAAAAACGACTAGTTTATTCTTTGTTAAACAGAACCAATTAATACAGCCCGCAAAATGGACTTCCTAATCTTAGTTGGCGTCTTTTAAAATAACTTTTGGAAGTTACTGAGTAATAGTCTCTTTGCAGAGGGAGGGACTGGTGGCGGTCCCTGGAGCAGTCCTGTCACCGTGGTCCCAGGGCGAGGGTCCCAGGGCAGGTCAAGACCACTTGAGCCTCAAGACCCCAGTAGAAACAGAAGGGCACACCCGAACTGGGCAATTCTGGGTAAATACGTCACTAATAAATAAGCTGAAAAAGACTGGAGTAAGTGGATAAATGTGCATGCCATTAATAAAGTTAACATTCCATTGTGTGCCACGATGACTATATTGTGATGTTGGTTTGTAATGTCAGTAGGGGTCGTGTTCCCATTTTGCTCTAGGTGGCTGAGGGAATAGAAATAGAAGAGGAACGGATTCAAAGAAAAGTTATTCCGTTACTGTGGTTCTGTTGAACTAAGACCTTTTTTTGTATGAACTCACAAGGAACCAATACCTATTTGCAAAAGGAGCCACTTCAAAATCAAAAGGTCTTGCAAATAATATGAGCTCTTGAACCTGATCATTGACAATAAACAGATATACCAAGGAAAGTGCACAATGGTAGCCTGATGTCGTCATACTCAGATTCTAGTCAGAATGTGAGTCTGATACTGCTCCGTTGGGCTGTGATTATGGGGCGTGTTTCAAGCGAACCAGGGAAAAAATGCCTCAGCACTCAATTGGATAGACCGAATCCCGTTGGAATGACGGCAAAAACATATTTCTGGTCGACAAATGCCTTGATCGCGGTTCTCTGTTCCTCTTTTAAAATGAATGCGCTGTCTAGATCTTCTGTAACAGAAGCGATGGCGGAATCTACACATCTAAATTCTCCAGCGGCAGCCATTCTTTGTTGTAAACGAATTTAACCCAAGCTCTTTTTAGTGATGTGAATGATAGCATTACTGTTGACCATCTGTCCATCATCGTATAAAGCCCGCCCTGACAATTTGATTGGTCCGAATAGCTTTGGTTCGGGCATACTTGCTTCACAACGGATCAAGTCCAGACCGAACTTCCCATCCTCAAATTTTGCGGGCGGGGCTAAGTTCGGCTGGCATCCAGGCTAGCGCAATGGGGTATTTATGAACTCATTCAACTAAACAGGTAGGGTTCCAAGTTGCACACTTGCCATATGTTGATCACAGTGTTGTTATATTTAGCACTAAAGCACTTTTGTAATTCACTCTGGATAAGAGTCTATAATGCCCTAAATGTAAATATGAATAGCTAATTCAGACTTACAAGTGCTGGCTTGGTTGTTTAGTCTCTCTGTCCTCTGCAAGTCACATAATGATCTCTAAGGTTCAATAGAAATTGGGTAAATGGTTATTAGTTTGTGCACCAGTAAATTTTGCAATTTAACATAAAGTTGAATTTAAATGAAACCAAAATGTTTGGCTATCATAAAACATGCCATTCCACAATGTTTGTGAACTGCCTTGAACCAATTCAAATGTTGCTTAAATGTTGACAGAAACTATAATGCAAGAGGAACATTACTTTTTTGCTATGTAATTTTCAGTGCAAACAATGAAAATATGAGCTTTTGCACTGACATTCTTCATCTCCACTGAAACTCTCTCCATCAGCAAAGCTTGCCAGAAACAGCCGAGAAAGCTAAATGGCATATGGTGAATCATTTGCATAAAGTAAACAATCAACTAGTCAGCTAGTCGATTAGTTTTCTAGATGACTAGTTAAAATGATTAGTTGTGCAAGCACTGAGTTAAGCACATTCATTTGGCATTCGTTTGTATCACAATTATTAAAAAAAACAAATGTGTGCAAGTTTTAAGCCATTTGCCAGCAAGGTGAAGGCAATTGACGGAAAATGTTACATAGTGATATATGAAAATTACACAGAACTGTTTTCTTTGTTGTCAACAGTAAGAACATAGCTAGACGTCTTAGGAAAGAAAAGCTCTTTATGTCCCTTTCGGAGTAAACAAAGCTGTAAAATATAGAATGGAATATAAAGTACAGATTAAGAGGCTGGAGTTTTGGCTCTGAGTGAGACCCCAGCGTTCGTACATGATGAATAATTTAAGCACCTGCAATATTGTGTGTGCTGCAGAGGGAGACAATTTCCCCCTTGTACTGCTGAACAAGTGGCGCTCATTCGCTGGGCCTCAGATGCTGCTTTCTGAGTGCCACAATGGTATGTTATTGGTGTGCTCTGAACTCAAAAGGTTATAAAACAGAAAATATGTAAATGGAAAGTCATGGGTTTGATGTTAAACCAACAGAACAGTGACAAGAGAACTTGAATATGGAGGCATTATTCAGATTTTGTCTGGAATAGCAGTTTTCTGTACAATGAATATGAATGGAAGAGTTAAATTAGTATGCCGTATGCAACAGGGAATACCTCAGAGAAACATGGGTGCATACAGGAATACACACACATACACACGTATATCAAGTTTTCCTCTCAGATCTTTTCTGCATTGTAATTGTCAGGGCACAGACATGGAAATATGTCAGATGATCTTTTTTATATTTAACATGGAGTCAACCCATGAGTCAATGAACAGAAATTAATGAGGTCTTCTTTTTCGGGGGGATAAAAAAATCTATTTAATGCATTAGCAGGATTTGCTTCAGTTGTTTGCATGATAAAACCCTCTCAGAGGCATTGTGTCTTTAAAAAAAAACACTGAAACAGCCAAACACGTCAAAGATTGTCATTGGCCAGTGCGTCGTGAAATGTTTTCTGAGCATCTTGCATTTGTATGGTGTCAAGTTAAAAATATTTCAGTAACCAAATGTCATTGTCATGATCCTGTTAATGAAATTGTCTGATTATGGTAGGATTACAGAGGTAAAGAAAATAGCATTTGGCTAATGCATGTCATTTTTGGACCAATGAGGCTCAATTTATTTTCATTATTTTATTTTAAAATTTGAATCAAATAATTAATTGTAAATTGTTTTTTAAACATTATTTATTGCTTTATGGGTAAAATAAATAATTAGAAAAAATGACACTTTAAGACCAATTAGCCTACTAGTAGTAGAGGCAACCCACCGACTGGTTGATTTTGAAATCATAGTATGAAGTATTTATCATCACTATCGATATTTTATTCCCATCCTTCCCTTCTGCTTTTAAAATATATTTCCTCAGACAGCTGTATGATCCTTACTGTAGTTTTTTTTAAGTGTGCTACACTGTATATCAATATTTTAAATGTATAGCCAAATGTATTATCATTCAGAGCCTCCAAACACGGCCCAAGTAAACACACGGACACTGGGTAATTTTAATAATTTGATTGAGAGCAGTGGAATAGAAATTAAATCCAGCTAATTTGCATAACAGACACTGCTGTTGAGGCATCGGTGAATGTGCTCAGCTCTGCGTGAATATTCCAAGCTGTTTACAACGGACTGGGGAGGGGATTGTTTAGCCATGTTGCCCCTCTTCGCCACGCTCGGCGCCTTTCATGTGCTGTTGATTTAGTTCCTGGCCATTTGCGATCAGTATTTAGAGGCGGGATGAAAGCAGGAAGCAGGTCAGCGAGCCCTCAAGAGCCTGGAGGATTTGCTTGGGCCAGGCCCAATCATGCATACATAATCACAGCCACTCGACAGGTGACTGGATAAAATAAGTAAAAAAAAGGCCGGAAAGCGCTGGCTATTCCCGGAGACCTTGAAATTATTTTCCAGTTTTAGAGCATTAACTGGATCCAAGCTGGCATGGCAGCTGGCCTACAGGGCAATAGACGAGGGGTAATGGAAGTATGGCGTGAGCTTTAGAGAGCAGTCTCACCGCCGCTCGTTACAAAGTGCCGGGTTTTAGCCAAGAATTTACCAGCCTAGTATTATTCTCTTTTTTCTAGATGCTTGTTGTCTGTTATCACAACAGACAAGGAAAAAAAAACATTTTCTTTCAATTTAAATGACTGTGTTGGCCCGACAGGACTGTGGATCTAAATAAAAACCATTACTCTTAAAATGAGCTTTGTGTGGATAAAGTTCATTGGGAGGTTGTCACAGAAAAGTGTTGTTAAATTTTGCTCATATTTAAGGACTTGTGATTCTACTACACAGATATGGATTGATTATTCATATATTGGTGTAGGGAAAACAGATATGATGTCATACTTAGTGCTTTTTTTTTAAACAAATCTTTTAAAGTCCTCCGTAGTCAATAATTGTATCCCCTTAAAACTCACCTTTGAACGCCAAAATTACATATTTAAAGGCTTTTTCCTTGGAAAAAAAATGCATGGCTTAAAATAGCTTGAATGTAACTCTACAACCTTGCCTTATTTAGTATACGCGGTTCTATGAATATACAAATTAGCCCCATCTCCACTCACTCACACCAGCTCAGAGATCCACTCGTTGACGATCACATGTTGACCTGATTGTTTACAAGGTAGTTTGTGACGTCAGAAACATCAGCGATTTCAAACCGCGTTTGAGACTTTCTTTGGTTCGCTGCCGTTTTAAAGAGAAAATACTCAGCAATGGTGTTGACATATAAATTTGTACATGGTTTGTCTTAAAGTATATTAAAAACACCACAGACATATAAACAACATTAAAAACTTGATTCTCAAGTCTAAACTAAACGAATCATTCTCTCACTTGCATACACTTCACTCAAATTGTTCGTTCATTCAAGCATCTTCATTTTGATGCACTCAACTGCTTTACTGCCTCAAAAGACTGCCTATAGTTGCCTTTGAGTGCGAACTGTGAAGAAGCATTTCATTGATTGGACTTATTGAATGAATACGCCCTCTTCATATAATGAATCGATAGTTGTATCTGAAATCGCATCCTATACCCTCATTCACTATTCCCTACTTTACTCCACTAAAAAAAGTCCACTTGAACAAGTGAATGAAAATGAGTGAGCTACTTCAGACACTGAGTGCACTGGAAGGGCAATTCTAATGAGACTTGAGAATAGTCCATTTGGGAGTCAAACAGCGATGATGTTTTTGTGGGTGAAGCTGGTGGCAGAAAATGACAGTTCTGCAGTAGTAGTCTATGGAAGCCACAGAATAAAAGAATAAAAATGTGAATTTCGAGTGTATATCCCACTATTCAGATTTTTTTCCTCCCAGTTCCGAGTTTATATCTAACAATTTAGATATTTTCCCCCCATTCAGAATTGTGATATACACTTGAGTTATAAAGTCCGATTTAGGAGATATAAACTCGCAGTTGTGAGAAAAAAGTCCTATTTGTAAGAAAAATGTTACATGTTTAAATGTTATCCATGTAAAATGTTACAGGTTTAAATATTATGGCTAATAAATGAAATCCCCTATGAACTGCACATGTGAATATTATGTATATGTTTACATCATATTCATGCTTTAATAGTAGACTAATCGTTGCAGGTTTCATCAGTCTGTGGCTTGCAACCATAAATGTCTGAATTTAGCATCAAAGGGCGTCTTCAACAACGGTATTCTCTAAAAATGGAGGTCATTTTTTTTTGTTTTCCCATTCTGACATCCAAAGGCACAAGAAATGTTTTGTCTTATTCCATGGATTTGCCCATTTACCTCCACTTGTTACCACTGTTTTTCTGCCACCACAATGCGCACGCAGCTTCAAGTGACGGAACTGACACGTCTGCTCCAAAATGGTCTTTTCATTCGGCATAATGCTCACAGTGCATGGGTATTCCCTAGTTAACCAGCTGTTGAGTGTACATCAGTTGTACACTCGATATTGAAATTAATTAGACGGAATGCGTGCACATGATAATGCCCACTATAGTTTCACACACCTTAAAACAATGAATGCGTTTTTGGACACAGACAATATTCTGAGTCTGAACAAGCTGCACAAATCTCATTTGTGAACAAACTGAATGATCGAATATTTTAACAAAGCTTAGTAAGATGGTCGACTTTTTAAACAGATCGTTTGAGTTAAAGATTTACTCAAAGACTTTGCCATCACCTACTGGCATATATAATGTAACCTGCACTGAACAAATTTCAACTAATCTTTTTAGCGAACGGATTAAAAAAAAATGTAAGTCACTAGGATGAATCAAATCTCCAACCTTACAGAAAGCAATGTTTTGTGGCATACCTCTCGGACAGCTTTTCGACAGCTCATGCCAACCTCTCCATTGTGCTAATGTGAAATAATCAAAGTTTTACCATAATTTTATTTTATCCCAGCCTGCTAACTTAGCAATCTTCTTGACTTTCAGCACAAGAAAATTTGTAAAGCACAATTTTTCCCCTAGCAGTTTCCTTCAGTGGTGTTCTTCTGCCCTTAAATGGCATCATTTCTACAAATAGGCACTGAGCAATCCATTTCGCTATTTAAATGTTTTTTGTTTGTTCTTATGACAGGCCCCTTTAAGCAAAGCAGAGTTGATGAAGATACCGGTGTCTGTTGGTGGATACGGCACAGAATACCGTCTGTCTGTATGCTCTAAACTTTCATTTAGTCGCTGCCTGCTGCCTACAGTGCTATCCAGGTTTTCACAGCTTGTACCTTATACATTATTCACCAGGTCTGATTCTCTGAAACCTGAGAAGTCAGGCGCATGAGAGAGGTAGCGAAAGAACAAGGGAAAGTGATAGAGTATGTATAGAGGAAGTGGGTGGTAATAGGACCTGTCTGGTGTACATCTAAACATATGGTTGTGTGTTTCTTTACCATAAGCATATATATATAGAAAGCCTGCAGTGTGTGAATTTATGTGAGTGAAGCATATCTGAGACACGGCAGGTGTTAGGCAATGTCCCCTGAAAAAAAAGAAAGGAAAAAAAAAAAACTTATTCAGCTGTATTTTTCCATACAATGAAATTCAGTGGGGTTCAATGTGGTGACAGGATAAATCAATTTTTTCTCCATTTTTTAGGTTAACTGTCCCTTTAAGTATATCTTGCTACTTCCCAATTTGCCTACTTCTACTTTGCTTTATTTTTGTGAAGATAAAGTACATACTTTTGTAGCAGAAGGGTAGGCAAGCTTTGGGATATACTACTCCCACATCATCCGTACATTTCCATCTTGAAACCACGCACCGTTTTGTCGCATAGTTACGTGCATCATGGCACTGTAAACTGGCCTGTGATCTTTTCACAGTTGTCATCCTCATATGCACACTCCACATTTCATTTCATTTTTGCTACTCAACATACTATCATATCGAGTAGAAAAAAAGTGTTGTTTTAGAATTATTTATATACTTTTTTTGTGTTTATTGATATTTTGAATCCGCTTTAATATTTTCAGTTCACTTTAGTTATGTTTTTAGTTTTTGTTTCTACTTCAACTTTTTCAGTTAGCATTTCTAATTTTCTAGTTTTTCATCTAATAATTTTATTTTATTCCAGCTTTATTTCAGTTAATGAAAACAAATTTGAATAGTTTTAGTGAACAATAACTTTGGAAAAGACAACTCATCTCATTGTTTACAGTGCTGTTACAGATGAAATGATAATATAAACAAATCTATATTTTTCATCAGGTTACATATCGATTATTAATCACTTAAACCCCTTTCAGAGTGTCTCTGCTTAACCACTGGTCTCACAAACATCTGCCATGTTTGTAGTTCTGGGCCGAATCCTCATCCAAAGCACAATGGGTTGTGCGCATTTATGCTCTGTGCGTTGTGGGTCCTAAAGCTGCCTGTGCAGCTGCTTGCGTTTTCTATAGTTACACACACTGCGTGCTTGCCTCTCCGCCGTGCCGCTCTGCTGACTAAATGATGGGCAGAGCAATTTTCCTCAAACGGATCCCTGTGGGAAATGATTGCCCCAGGCAGCAGCTTTAGGCTTGTACTGTAGTACTGACACAACGGTGTCCCATACCTGTGTCCACTCACCCTTCTTTGACCACCTGAAAGTCACTGTTGACCCATCAATGAGACTGGAGAAGAGAGTGAAAGAAGAACAAACTTGAAAGCCTGGTTTCGCTTGGGTTCCTCCTTTAATTCTCCTTCTCTCCTCGCGGTAGGTGAGTCACGGCAGCTGTATTACAGGCCAAATCCCCACAGTGTGATGAGGAGGGATTTACTGGGCTGCTTATGAGAGAGACGCACCCGACTATGTGCTTGAGTTTCAGATTTACATACAAAGAACGGCGTGCACAGGAGAAAGCGGGTCTGAAATAGTAGTGATGACTTAGAAATGCCCCAGCAGGTTAAGTGCAGCAGAAGCTAAGTTTAATATCCATAATGGGAAATGCCAGCCTGGTGGCTTAATAACTCTGTTATTACTGATTTTACCCCTCGCTTCCCTTTTATGAGAACATCTCTGTGGATGTTCTATTGTGTTTTGCATAGTAATTTCTTTGAAAGTTTTTGGAAACTGAAGGTGTGCATGTGCAACAGGTTAGATGTCCTAACTAATATTATATAAACTTTATAATACTATTACTAATACTAGCATGCTTAAAAATCCTAATCATAATTTGACACTTAAAGTGCAGAAGTTTTTATCTGTTTCAAGGCCTAATGTGGTTTGCAAAAAAACAGAACAAAAAAAACACATTATTATTAGAATTTTTTTGCCATTTTCTAAATTTTGAATGCATAGAAAATTTTTATAGCTGAGAAAAAAAATAAGATAAAAAAATGGCATACTACCATACTCGGTATGCTATGCAGATTTGTGATAAATAGTCAGTTTGGTGACTGTTTGGTCAAATTGTGATTTTATGTATTTGAAAGAAGTTATGCAGATACACATGGAAATAAAGTGTTTTCTGATTTAAAAACTTTTCAACGGTTGTGTGTGTGTTTATTACGGGTGTCACAGTTTGGTACGCACCTCGCTTTTGGGGTCACGATTCGATACTGTTACGCTGTAGGCAGGAACGAAGCAGGGAGAGAGAGAATCCAAATGCAAGCATTTTAATAATCCAGGGTAAACAGAGAAACTCAAAGGAAAGCTACAGGCAACATTAAACAACAACCGACAGCAAACAACTGAAACATAGGGGTTTAAATACACAGACAAACAAGCTAAACAAGAGAACAATGGGGCGTGGTTAATAAGAGACACCTGGGGAGACTAATAAACCTAACGGGGAACAGCTGAACATGAAAAGACAGGAAAACACATGACAGACAACAACAAGGAACAAAATCCAAAACCCAAAACCCACACCGTGACAGATACAAGTTTGGTACAACATTAAAAAGCAACAAATCCCTAATGCTAGGTTTCTTTAAATTTATTTTTGAATAGACAGTAGTGCAAATTACAGTTTGTTCCACCTAGCGGCATTTAGTCCCGCCCTGAGGTAGTTGGTACAGTACAGCTTATTTAGTGTATTAAGCACTAAGCAGTAAACAGAATTCACACTTGCATAGGTCATATGTTTTTGTAGGGCTGATAAAAAAATAGAATTACTTTAGGAATTGGTCACTAATTGATTGACACATTCTCATGTTCATCTATGTCTGTGTAATTTTTCCATCTATTCAGGGCTTAAATGATTTTGCCACAACTGGGATTTGATTCAGTGCAGTGTCTCATTTCAGATTGAGTTTTATAAGTACAATGGCCCATATGCCGTCTCATGTGACACCAGGGTTACACGGGTGAGACTAATTGGAAAAGTCTGCCATGAAGCATAGCAGCAGATAGGCCATGTGAATGTGAGAGGGGGAATGAAAGTACGAGTTCAGGTTTCAGGGGGGACTGTATCAGACGACGCACCTGTTCTTCTCTCTGAACCAGTGCTGTTTGAATGAGGATGGTGGGTCATGTGTCCATTCACCATCTGCTGTTGGCTTAACTCACACAAAAAACACTCTCAGGCTGGTGCACAACACTCACTGTACCATCACAAATGTTGTGCCATGACAACAAAATAGTATAATGAACTGCTTTATACAAATATTGAAATCGGTTTCCTGGATTGTTTAAAATTAGATTGTGAATGAATTGTAATTTCAGTGTCATTGTGCCCATGTATCAGCCACAGTCCGTCCACTGTAATATACATAATTTAATCATTTACATTTTAAATTGTAATGATAATTCACAATATTACTGTTTTTACTTTATTCTTGATCAAATCCTTGATCATCCTTGATGACCATAAAAGACTTCTTTTAAAAAACATAAAAAAATATTCTTACTACAAACGTTGAATGTGAATAGTCTGGTTGTTTTTGTGCATTATAATAACCTTTTTATGTCCGCCTGTTTTGTATGTTGCTGCAGCTGAACACACTTGAGTATTCCACTCTATGAGACACCAGCAACATCACAATCCATGTGCTTATTTGAAGGAAAAATTCAGGACTATTGCGAGGACATGGTGGCTAACTGGTGGGAAAATGTCACCTGGGTCTCTTTTCCTTGCAGAATTAGGTGGTGAGATGAATGTTGAGAGCCTTGTAGCAGCTGTGAGATAGCGAGAGAAATCAGTTTTGAGGTGGACGTTAGGTCTGTAGGGACTGATAACCATGGGTCTGCTGAGAGGTTTGTTGTTTGAAATTAGAAGGAGATGAGTTGTTGAGAGAATGACTTTAACTGTGGGTGTTTAGCCTGTCGAATAATTCTGCTAAAGCGCCGGTGTGTAAGCTGTTCAGAGTAACGTTTCATCTAATCAGTTTGTATTCTGTCCTGCAGTTTTGTTTTCACTCAGAAACATGCACTCACACTTTGTACATCATAAGGATTGTAAGTGACAGAAATCCCTCACTGCCATTCAGCCGCCTTGCATCTAGATGCCGATCAATAGGGCAACAAAGATTGATCTCCCATGGGCATAGCTTTAATGAGAGCTTTACACAAGCAACAGATGCAGAATTATAGACTTTTGATGCCCAGTGTTGCGTGCGCATGCACACACACACACACTCACACACACACACACTCACACACACACACACACACACACACACACACACACACACACACACACACACACACACACACACACACACACACACACACACACACACACAATAACAATCCATAGACGTAATGATTTTTATATTGTACAAACTGTATATTCTATCCCCTAACCCTACCCATCACAGAAAACTTTCTGCATTTTTACATAAAAAAAAACATAATTGTGTATGATTAATAAGAAGTTTTCCACATGGGGACTAAAACATTTCCCCACAAGGACACGTATTTTGGATATTGCCATCTTTGTGGCAACATTTTTCCCTTTGTCCCCATAATATAGGGTATACCTGAACCACACATACAATAAAAAAAAGAGTAATTGCATGTGTGGATATTGTGGCACATCCCCAGACAAACAGATATATTTACACTTCAGCATGTTAATTTCATACACCCACATTTACCATGTTGGTGGAGTTATGCCTTTGAATTCATTTCCATATTATTTGCATACGTTGTATGGTAGTGATAAAATGCTTTAAGGAGATATGTTCAGGTCATGTTGTATGGTGTAAAATGTGCCCAAATGAACCAACTATAGGCTGTCATGACTGTTAATGTGCATCTGCAACACCTTTTTGGGGGTTGTCCATGAAAGGGCACTCAGCTAATAACCTTGTGATATCTACTCAGCAGGGGGAAAGATTAATAACAGGTTGTTAACCAAAAACAGGAGTATTCATAGCCACATCATTATATGACGGCTCATTCATCAATCATTTAAAGATGTTATGCTTGTAGGTCACATTAAGGTCTTGGTAGCTTTTTTTCTTCAATGATGATGTACCTGAATATATTTTTGCTGTGGTATCATTATTTTTGTAACTAAACAAGTTTTTTTTTATTTTACATTTAAAATACTTTTTAGTTGAAATGTGACAAAAATACTGTCACAATCCTCATTCTCCAGTCATCACCTCAGCACGATCTTCAGTCACCAGTCCAGTCACTTCACCATCATCTGTCAACTCCGCACTACATTTCCCATAATCCCTCCTGGCTCACACCTTCACACACTTCACAATCATCCACACCTGCTATCATTTACCCTCATCAGCTCCACTCAAGCAGTTAAACTCTAACAATTTTGTACAAGTTATGAGCTTAAAACAGGAAAAATGCTAAGAACAATAAGCTTAATTCAAATACACATTTTAATATCTTAACCGTTTTAGTTTGTCAAGTAAATGTATCTTGTTTAAATTATGTTTATAAATTTTTCTTGAAAAAAACAAAACAAAACAAAAACACTGACAAAATACAGAGAAAATTGTGCAGTGCATTAACAGTTTCCATCTCGTTCTTTCCCATATTCTCCTTCCACACATTCTTAATAACTTCTCCATGCTTTATACACAGGCAGCATAAGATAGGGACATCGATTTCTTTCTCCTCTCATGAGCGGTATTTCAGTTGTCAGGGACATGGAGAAGAAGTTGTGCTTGAGAGAAGTTATGTATGTTATTAAGGGATGGCTGTGCCGAGCTTCTCCTGAGAGCTGAGGGATAAAGCTCTCTCCAGCACAAGACCTGATGGAGTTAATATCACGGCAGCTGGAGATCAGCCCTGCAGGCGGTGAGCACGTACATGCATTACTGCCGGGTAATTATAGTCGGGTGGCAGGGAGGATGGCCGGCTGGGTCTGGTAGCTCTGTCGCTGGGAAATGAGGGACCCTAAGCCTCGGAGGCGACCATCCTCAGGATGCCTAAGCTTTAGCCCCGCCGTTCAGCATTCTGCCTCCAGCATCCTTTGTTTATATGGAAACAGGTCAGCCGTGTGCTGGGGGGTGGGTATAGGGGGTTTGGGGCTTAGTGGAACTGACGGTCGGAGACAACACAATTACACAAGCTCATACACACCGGCTTATCCAAAAACACATTTACTGTCATGCAAGCATACCAACAAACAAGCCAGCACTCAAAATGTAATCATAAAAAAAAAAAAAAAAACTCAAGACACAGTCAGACAGAACACACTGTGTTGCTAAAAACATGGTATTTACAGAATCTCCTAAAACACGTTGGGACACTATTTTAAAGGTTCCTAATTCTGTTTTGGAGGTCTCCTACACTAGATTTATACTGTACATTGCAGCAGCATCTCTTTTCTCACAGTGTCTGAAACGGTTTGATCAAGAATTCTGTCTCTCTAAAACCCTCCTTCCCGAGAGTCTACTATGCTTTTATTGGTCAGTTGGCCCAGTCTGTTGTGATTAG
Organism: Meda fulgida; assembly: GCA_030578275.1. Lineage (NCBI taxonomy): Eukaryota > Metazoa > Chordata > Actinopteri > Cypriniformes > Leuciscidae > Meda > Meda fulgida. The sequence goes on along the minus strand of CM060628.1, from coordinate 11,095,112 downwards.
GGGTGGGACAAAATATTGATAGGGCAATATATCGTTGCCCGCCCTTCTCCGTGCGATACGAGAATCGATATGCTGGTGCCAAATATTTATATTTTAATTAATAAAATAAGGCGATCTGAATAGCTTTCCCTGCACCTGCTATTTCATGGCTCCTCGAGGTGGCACTCAACACATGAACGAGGGAAACATGAACATAAGTTAACTTACGTAAGAAAAAGAGGTATTGAATGGTATGGCGACAGCAGTGTGGTATATAGAGATACCACACCAGTAATGGATGCCCTAGCCATGTTTAATTTCAAAGTCTGGACGCACTTAGGCTTTTATACCACTGATGGGACAAACATGTTGTACATCTTTGACGCTCTTCACCGAGCGCTTACACAGATACACACAGGAGTGCAGGCGTCTATCAGCGGATTTGTCTATCATCGGATATATCAGGGATCTGCTGATAGAGGCCTGCTTTCAAACACTCCCATTCATACCTGTGGAAGCGCTCCGTAGAGAGCGTCAAATATGTCTATTTACAACGTTTTGGAAGTGTTGATCATTGTAGCCTATCACAGATATGTTGAGCGCGTGAACACAACAGCCAGTTAGAGGTGTTTAGGAATCCGCTCAGCAGCGTTCAAAATGCTAGGGGGAAATGCTGGTATCGTTACATTTTTTAAATGAAAAGCCAGTACCTTTGACAACACTATTCCCAGATTTATTTGAAGGAAACTGGTAAACACTGAGATGTTCCCAGGTTTAATAAAAGAGGTTAATACATTTTGAAATATATCAGGTTTATATAAAACAAGCCAAATGTGTCAGACTCAGTTTACACACAAAGAAAAGTTTAAGCATTTAAAAAGTTAAATTTTAAATGATGTTTTATTAACAAAGTTAATAAACGCCACATACACATTCAACTTTACTCCCTCTAACTGTATGTAAGTGTGAACTTGTGAATTACTTAAAATGTTACATTTAATTTACAGACTGAAAAACTTTTTGTGGTGTTTTCTGTTTGGACTTTAATAAAGAGAGAGAATCTGCTCTTAATATTTCACAGGCATTTTGTTTTCATGGTTAGACAGATAGTGTGATGTATCATTATAGGATTGTCTAGCAATTTATAGATTGTCTCAAAATTGTCATCTCACGGTATCGTGATATTATCGGTATTTTGTGAGTTATGTATCATATCGTGAGGTACCCTGTGATTCCCACACCGAGTTGTGATTGGTCTAGTGCTTACAGCTTACAGTTTAGAGCAGGTCAATGTTGACATTGTTTGTATAGTTGGCCAATGAAGACCATAGGCTGGCATTATGCACATTTGTTACAAACCTATAGGTTCGTGCAGGATGTAAGACTGGAATTACTGATACCTCGTTTTAGGAAGTTAAGAATCAGTTCTGTCTTTTGGTAGACAATATCTCTATTTACAGCACTTTGATCTTTTAAACTTTTCAAACCTTTTACATTCACAAACAGCTATATTGCACTCTACATGAAGGGTAATATCCGAAAAAGCCTTATAGTGGCACTTTAAAATGGCATCTATTTTGTAAATGCATGTTACAGATCTTATTGTGTTTTTTTATTTATTTATCAAAATGTCAATTTGAACAACCGGTGAAACGACAGACTTCTCTCTGGTACGTTTGCCTGACTTCTCCGATTATTTAGTGAGCTTAAACCCCACTCCTATCATACAATCCACTCCCAGCTTATGCTGCAATCCTTTTACCTGGAAAGAGTCATGTTATAGTTGGGACTGACGTCTCACCTGAGTTGACAGCACTTCAGTAAACGGGTCAGAAAACTAAGATGGACTTGTCCAGACAAACCTTTGTTGTGCTTACTCTTTCGGAATACAAACGCATAAAAAAGCTGTATTGTGCACAGATAATGCCAAAGTATCATGTCCACAAATATAGGTTGGATAGTACTGTGGACCACTGAGTTTATTGAGACAGTCATGCAGAAGTGCTAATAAACAATATGTTACCACTGTTTCACTACGGTTGATACGCTGAGAAGCCATATTAGATTCTGAAGTCGGGGTAGTTTGCTTCCCCTGAGTTTCCCTGTCGCAACTCCAACTTGAGGGGGCATTCCAGTGAAAAGTTCCTACTGGGGACTAGGATTTTCCCACTTCCGAGGACAAATGGATCGCACCAGTATAGATCTGCCTCCATTCAATCAGCAATATCGCTGTTACATCACAACTTTAAGTCAAACTTAAATGTCTGAATGTGTCACCTGCAAGAACTAACATGACTTAATTTAAGCAACAATTGTGATTCTTTACATTATGAACCTGTTCTACATTTGATGAATAGAAAGTGTCACAGTACTTTTTTTTCTTGCCATTATCTAAAGCATGCCACTGTTATCAACTTCATATACCATAATATAGGCTATGTATTTCAGAGTTTATCATGTTAATGTAAAGGTGACATTAACTTTAACATTACAATTATTTTTGTCTTCTTTCCGTTCACATGGTAAACCCACTTTCTTCCAGCTCCTCTCATCTTGATTTTTTAATATCCATGAGACCTGTGCGAGACGTTCCCTGTCTGTCTCTATCATGCACACATCCTTCCTGGAGCTGATCTCTGTCCCAAATGGCATGAGCACAGACCAGCCCCTCACTGCTTTACACAAATCCTCCATCGTTAATGGTGGTTTATGGGTTTTACTGCTAATGCGGGGGAATTGAAAAAAGGCCCCCGGGGTGTGTGACTGGACCTCTGGCAATAGTAAAAGAGCAAATGTACATTTTCATAGGTTATTAGGCATTGATTTTTTGCGGATTAAGAGGTCTCGTAACATTAAGCACTATGAATTTAAAATGCACACGGTAATGCCGTTATCAGCTTAACAGAAAGACTGAATTGCACACATTCACTCTCACACATGCATATATCGTCTGTGATACATGATTGTCTTTTTTACACACAGTACTTACTCATTCACGTTTCTCATGTTTTCTTTTAATCTTCTCTGTGCACATAGTCCTTTTCGTTTCTACTGTCTCTTCCCATCTACTGTGGTCTTTACTTTTCATTTTCTATTTTTATTTCAAATTTTTTCCCCTCGCCACTATTTTAGTAGTCCGTACATGAACTTCTTCCCCAATTAGCCTCTCTATTATCCCAGGCTCTGAGGCTAGACAATAAACACCCAGAGGGCTACTGTCTTTTTTGAGTTGTTGAAATTGGCAAGTGAGGCTGAATGCTTCATTGAAGGGATACCGCAATGTGACTGACAGATTGAGACTAGATTGGCACATCAAGGTCAATCAACGGTTGTTTTGGGTTTTTAAAAAAACTATCTGTATTGTTCTATATACAGTTCACAGTGGCATCAACCAATTTTAATTTAGAAGACCCCCTCTGGTGCAGTGAGTCAGGGCTTGTTTATAGTTGTGGTCCGCAAGGTTATTTGGTAAATAATCCACAACTGTTTTGAGTCTGAATCATTCTAGTTGAATGACATGTATTGTAAACCTTAAGCGTGATATGAGGACATTGTTTTGCCTGGAGAAACAGGTCTTAGAACTATAGTATTATAAAGGGAGGGAAAAACCCTGCTAGGATGTGCAAGCTTTTATTTTTTTACTTAATAACTATATAATCATACATGTTTTTCCATACAATGATTGCTGTTCAGCTCCAAAAATAAAAAAATAAAAAGACTATCTATCTGTCTATCTGTCTGTCTGTCTGTCTGTCGATTATATGAAAATTATTCTGCAAAGGAGGCCATTGGTAAGACTCAGAATTGGACTTTATAAAAATGATCTGTTACATGTTTTATTTCGTGGCGGAAACAAGCTTCCATACAAATTAATATTCATATCCATGCATTTATTTATACCCACGTAAATTCAAGTCAGTGTCCTGGTCTCCCTGTCTGGGTCTTAATGACTGTCTATTATCCTATACTTGAACTGTATGAGTGTCGGTACTTCATTGTGGCTGAACGGTAAATAATGAAGTCTGTTTTCCTAGAAAAGCGGCAAGTTAAAATAACAGAGGATGATTAAATGAAAGGAAATCTGACATCAGGTTCAAACACAGCAGTGCAGTAACTCTTCATTAGTATTGTAGACCAATGAAAGCCTTCCATTAGCTTTGGATTTTGCATGCTTAATTAATGTGTCCCTCTTTTAAATGTTTATGCACAGTCATTGTGCACATCAGGAACAGTTAAAAGCAAACTCATTTATTGTCTTTCTCTCTCTGCCATCATATTAAACAAATAAAAATTACAATGATTTTTTTTTTTAAACAGTGCCATGGTTATAGATTTGTCTGGATTGAGAATGATAATGAAACACAGGTTCTGGAATACGAGTCGTATTTGCTGTTTTTAAACCATGAAACAGATTTATTCAGATTGACGTTTTATTATGATAATTACATGGATTCACATGCAAAAAAAGAGATATGTTTTTGGACTGCATGCATTTATGTAGTGAGGAGAAAACTGATTATATAAATAAATAATGAACAGTAGTGAAAGTTAGTCCAGCTTTTTAAATACACTATATTGTGTACTTTGTGAGATAATGTAGAATGCATTTTCTCATTCTCTCCACTGTTCACTAATCAGATTAATAGCATGCGCAGATTTTGGTGAGGAATTAAATGGGTGAATAGTAGGGTATATGGATTTGACTTTAAATGTCAGTTTATCCATGCATTTACACTTATAAACAGGACTGGACAGACAGATGGAATGGATTTACAGCTATAAAGTTGAAAAATAGTTTTAAATGTGCAAACTGGGTGAGATTATTATTCATCTGAGATTGTATTTAGAAAAAAAGATTCAATTGAACACTGCATGCAACTTATAGATTTCCTACAGAGACTTAAAGTTGATTGCATTACTATGACCTCTTTCCAACAGACACCATATTGATGCATCATAGTTTACCCAGCAAAGGTTTTGCTGTGATATATTTTAATAATGTGTGGGTTGACTCATGCAATGCATTTTCAAATATGGTTTTGTGAGGGGGGAAAAGAGATTAGATTTACAATGTATTATAATCACTTGCCTTGGAGATGTTTAGTGAATTTTCTAAATGAATAGGGCATTTTAGAATACCTTTTATTGCAAGTTACTATGGGAACAAAATGCTGCACATTCTCATAAATCCTTGGACATTATGCAACTCTCCCCCAAACCCTCATCACTGTGTTCATGGAGTGAATCATTTCGGTCTGTGTGCACATGTGTTTGTGTGTTTGTGACTTAGAGAAAAAAATCCCCTGCCTTTTGCTTGCTACAGAAACAGGAGTATAGATATGTAATACACAACCCACTTTTCTAAGCCCCTGCTAACAGGACGTAAATGTTCTCACAGATGCATTAACAACAGCGGCAGAGTTCCAGCTTCTTGTCATCCATACGCATGAGTCAGCAAATCTGTAAACAAAGTTGAACATTTATTCCATAAAGCAAAAACAAAGTAATCCAAGCATAATAAATCTTAAGCTATAGCCTATTGTTGCTAATACCAATTAAGTTAGGTCACGGCACCACTTTCAAATTCTCCAATCACAAGTAACTCACGGCAGTAGCCAACAGCGGATAACAGAACTCTTTATATTTTTATAATTTTTATAATGTATTGATTGCTCTTTTTTCATACAGTTACATGCAAAAGCACTAACAGTATCATAAACATCAACCATATTACCAGTGAGCTTTATTCCAAGTCTACTGAAGTCATATGATAGCGTTTTATTTCTTTTCAAAGACGGGTTGACAGGGTTAATATATCAGTGATTCATTACTAAATTACTATAAATAAAATGATTAACATCTTCCAGTAATTACAAACAATTCAAAAAACTTATAGTACACAGATCATATTGACCACTTTTTTCTCTTTCTCACTGTTTGTTCAGTGAGGAAACTTTCTAACAAACTAATGGTGCTATACAGACAAGGTAGGCATATCCACAATACAACTTTTATTACAGCCAAGTATTTTGAAAAACCTCAGTTTATTCATGTGCCTTAAGTCACCTTTTACACATCTCCACATACTGTAACTGCAAAGAAACATCAAGACATAACATCCAATGCTGTGAAAACAGTAATAACACTTTTTGTGTCATTACGTTTATAGGAAAGTCTAAATTAGTTCACTGTTTTTTCAGAGGAGATAATGTGTAAATAATATGTCTGTACTCGTTTGTTTGTTTTTTTGCTCTGATTTTGTTTTTTGTGTGTATTTATGGTTTTGTTACCACTGGGTTCTGACTACACAAACCCTGTGATGCTCTGCTATCTAGATTTGTTTACATTTGAGAAATCTCACTTAATCTGGCATATTGTGGTGTTCCACTTGAAGACAATTATCACATTTATCACATCTCATTTTTACCCTCAAGTTTAGTATTCATGTGATCTACGTCTCTTCTTTGTTCCCCCATTATACTTTCTCCTAACCATCCGTTTTTTTTTTAATTTGGAGCTGATGTATCTGAGCTCAGGTGGAACACAAACAGATTAAGAGAGGTTTAATTCATTTGAGTGCAGTCTCTCTTTTTTTTCTTCTGTCTCCCTGGACACACTGAAAAGTAATGGGAACACACACTCCATTTGTTTCCATTTTTGCCTCATTAAAGCTCATAGCTGTAAGCTTATCCCGATTGCTCAGGACATATATCCCACAATGCAATGTGCAGGTCATATGTGCCCAGTCCCTCTGTAGGGATCTTCCATAATATCAAATTGGCTTCATTGTGAGAGCAAATTAACTGACAGGGAAGACACTATACACACATTAAAGAAGGCTACTCTTTTGATCTAACTAGTTTTCTAGACATACTACATCAGGGTTGAATATACCTAAATGTGCATGGGCTTTTCTATGATACATAGCCTCTTGAACCTCGAAATTGATTATACACATTTTTTAGACAACTAATAACAAATATACAGCATTAATGATTAAATAAAACCATTGACTGTCGATAGATTTAAGTTAGTAATTTGCAAATATATCATAAATGTCGTTCACACATTAACAAGTGCTTACTTTTTAAGAAAAGAAAATAGTGTGCAAAGTATTGGGTTTGAAAATGTATTTAAATGACAAATACATTAGCATTCAAATGTTTTCAAAAACGTTTGAAATAAAAAAAAATTGTAATATTGTAAAAGTGTTTTCTGTAATTTATGATTATTTTAAAGCATCCTTGCTTAATCAAAGTATTCATTTCTTTAAAGGGATAGTTCACCCCAAAATTAAAATTCTGTCAGTATTTACTCACCCTCATGTTGTTCCAACCCCGTAAAACCGTCGTTCATCTTCGGAACACGAATTACGATATTTTGATGAAATCTGAGAGCTGGATCACTCCTCCATACTAGTCCATAGGCTTCTTCAGGAATTGAAACTTGCCGGACTCGAAAAGTTATTAAAAACATCGTTAAAATAGTCCAAGTGACTACAGTGGCTCAATCTTAAGTTTATCAAGTGACGAGAATACATTTTGTGCGCAAAAACAAACAAAAATAACGACTTTATTTCAACTATTCATTTCCTTCTGAGTCAGTTAAACTAGTGTAACAGCGTAAGCTTCTGTTGTTGTACGTCACACGCATCACACACATGACCAGCGTCGGCCAATAGTGAGCCTACGTGTGACGTAGCTCTACGCAAACATACTAGTTTAACTGACTAGAGGCCCACGTGAAGGAAATGAATAGTTGAAATAAAGTCATTATTTTTATTTGTTTTTGCGCACAAAAAGTATTCTCGTCACTAGATAAACTTAAGATTGAGCCACTGTAGTCACTTGGACTATTTTAACGATGTTTTTAATAACTTTTCGTGGCCGGCAAGTTTCAATCCTTGAAGAAGCCTATGGACTAGTATGGAGGAGTGATCCAGCTCTCAGATTTCATCAAAAATATCTTAATTCGTGTTCCGAAGATGAACGAAGGTCTTACGGGGTTGGAAGAACATGAGGGTGAGTAAATACTGACAGAATTTTCATTTTTGGGTGAACTATCCCTTTAAACTCTTACTGACCCTAAACCTTTGAACAGATGTATATGCAATAACTTTTACACTTCAGATTTTGAACTTATGAACGTGTTTGACAATGTTGTCATCTAATCTACATCTTTACAACCATGACTAAAACCACTCCAGCTTATCAGCGTAAGGAATGTATAACATTTAGATAACACTTAACTTCCCTGCATCTGGTCACCCTTTCCATCATCTACAGGTCACTAATTTCAATGGATGATTGCTTCCTTGGGCTTTTTGACCTGTTAAAACTTGCAGGATTGCTCTTCTTTCCAGACACTGTGTCAGGAGTAGTGTTGTGCAGAAAGACACATTTCTTCCCGGGCCTGTGAATCCTCCATCACCATACTCCACATTTCAAACACTTTATGCATCTGCACAGTGTCAGCAGCAACAGCTCAGCACACTGCACCAGCTAACCAGAAAGCTTTCAACAAAAGTGCCGTCTGATACCACTCCAATCTTCACATCCAAGAGAGGAGGAAAAGACGTTGGAAAAATAAAGTGCCATAGAAACTCTAAAGGAGATTAGAAGGGGTTTGTTCACTTCAATATGTTCTTAAAATGTCAGACAGGCACAGATTGGGCTCATGGGATCTAAACGAAAGCAGGTGGTCTCTGTTTTTCTGCGGGGTATGTACATATTGTCCTCACACACCTGCCTAAGCACTAATCAAGAGACTATTTCTCCCTTATCGTTCATTTCATAATAGAACCTTTAAACACAAATCTAAATTGTTTTAAACAAATAGAGAGGATTGATTAAGCTTGAAGATACATTATGGGTTTTAAAATAACCACGGCAGTGTTACAGCCTGCCAAATGGATTTTGCAAGTGCACCAGAAGATTTTCAGGTCTTAATTCCCTCAAATAAGAGCACAAAGAAAAATGTAGATGTTCTCTGACACAGCTTATATCAAGACTGAGAAATAGAGAGGTGAAGCACAAAGGGGGAGAGTTTGCATGACCTTTGGCAGAGCCATGTAATGACAGAGCACTTTACTCAGGAGCAAATTTAAACTCAGAGCATCGTATTGATGCTTACCAGGGTGTTTTCTCATCATTCCACACACCAGAATAGAGCCATTAATTACAGACACGGGAGCCAGAAAAGATTATAGCCTGGCATTGCCTAGCATAGTCCTGGACAGGATTCTAGACAAATACATGCAAACACACATCTCAGAAAAACGGTTAAACACCTGTTGTGTAGGCAGCTCCAGTGAAGTCAGTACCTGGCACTCACTTTTCTCCCAATAACTTACAGACCAACAGCCAGCTGTCATGGGTATTTAGATCATACGTCACATACTCTTAAAGGGATGTCTTACATTCTAAAATCATGTCACACATTATTTATGTTTTATTTTTTCCCCCTGAGTTCCACTTATAATGTTAGTAAAAATCTCTTAGTTGGAATTTGGTTTTAGTGACAATAAATATATATACAGTCATACACTTTTAAATCATGGCACACACTGTTTTTCACCCCCCCCCCCCCCTCTGTATTCAATTTATTTTTAGCGACAATCAGTAAAAAAAAAGCCTCATAAGACATTATTATCTATTATCCATGAATTTGATCAATGAAATAATATTTTTATATTATTAATATATTAATAATATATTAATATTTTACATTTTTAATTTATTCCTGTGATGGCAAAGCTGAATTTTAGTTGCAGCCGCTACTCCAGTCTTCAGTGTCACATGTTACTTCAGAAATCATTCTAATATGCTAATTTGGTTCTCAAGAAACTTACTAACCCCAGAGTTTTGAATGGTATATATATGGTTTGACAGCCCTAAAAAATATATATATTTTGTTTTCCACAGACCCTGTAACACTTTCTTGTGGCCCCCTTTGAAATCCACAGATTACATATAATTGTGAAAGTTGGCATGTTTACTGTTCATATCTATTGTACATGCTCAAGTAATGATTTTACGCAGCCCTTGCTGTCATTATTAATAACCATCCACTGTAGTTAAAAACTTGCTAATTACTCAAATAAGAGTGTAGTAGAACACAGCTGGAATAAAACCCCACAGGACGTCAAACCCCTGAGGAGATGAGATGAGCGCCCATGTTCCAAGTCATCAATGGCGCTCTGGAATCAATTATAGCTGGAAGCTCTGCGAGTGACTCATATTGCATTGCGTTGGCCTTTTCAGTCGGTTGGAAAGGAAGTTGGGTGACATGTTAAGTTGTGCTTAATAATTCTGCTCTCCATCCAGAGTAGAGTTATTACATGAAGTACAAAAATCGACTTGTTCTGTGATGAACACAAATCTTTGAATGTGTCCTGTTCATTTAGCGGCGTGCTACTAGACTATTGATCGGCATACGAGTCAATTCCTCGTGTTCTGGCTCAAAGCGATTGCTGAACTAGACGTTTCTTCCATCATTCAGTCCAGCAGTGGGTCGGGGCTCAGCACTAATGCAAAATCACCAGCGTACACTTTCACCCGACACAGAACAAGACTCAAGCCCCCTGATTTCACCCTTTATAAACTTCCACCTTTTTAAAAATTTCCCTTTCTACTGCTAAGTACTGCACTGGTCTTTAAATATACATCACAGCATACACGCACTTAACTCTAAGTACAAATCAAAGACCTTCCACTTGTCTTGTAATGCTGCAGAGTCCAGACTGTGACTTTAATCTCCTGTCATCCAGTTTCCTTTTAGGCTGAAGTTCGTCCCGTCAGACAAGCTCATACTAAACTCATAACTCTTACTACAACGTCTGATCTCCTCCCTCTACACTATCAAAGGACAACCGACAGTGCTTTTCTCCTGAGGGAAAATAATGGTTTCTTTTGATTATAATGGAGCCACAATAAAAATTCGCTACCTCGCTGATATACAGTATTTGATAGAAAACAGTGGTTGTGTGTGTGTGTGTGTGTGTGTGTGTGTGTGTGTGTGTGTGTGTGTGTGTGTTTTCATGAGATATTTTGGTTTATTTAATTATGCTTAGCCGGAATGTGGTAATCTCAGCTTAATTTAACACATTTTACAGTGTTTAAATCCATTTCACCCAAATATTCAGCTGAGGAAATGCTTTAAAAAGTCTTTAGATTTTGTCTGGGCTGGCTGATAAGTGATGCAATAACCACCGGCTCTTCAACAGAACTTTGCAGGACATTGTGTTTTAGTTTTCTAAGGGTCCATTTAGCTGTTTCTTGAAGTAGCAGGCAAAAGCAAAGGGCACCCTCACTCAATCTGAGCTATGTGCAGTGATCCCTGCCATTGTCACGTGTCTGTCCTGTCTCGTATTGCACATGGGTGTCTTTGTTATGTTGGGCCATGTGCTCTTGTTATTGTTTGATCCCTCCCCCTCGTTACCTGATTAGTGTTTGAGTTCTTCCACCTGTTCCCTCTTGATTTGTTCCCTATTTAAGTCTCTTCTTGTTTGCTGTCTTTGTCGGATCTTTGTCTTATGTCACCCCAGTTCCTTGTGATGGTCTTCGTGTTCTTGGTCTGTGTTTGTCAGTTTAGTTTAGTTTAGTTTAGTTTAGTTTAGTTTAGTTCAGTTCTGTTTTATGTTTCATTGATTATGTTTTTCCCCCTTGTGGGTTTTTGCTTTGTGTTTTTGTTTTCATTTATTAATAAATATCCTTTACTGCACTTGAGTCCTCTTCTCCACTTTCTGTAAATCGTATCGTGACAGCCATATGTTTCCACCTTTGAGAACAACATCCAAAATCAGAGCAGTGCCGTGCAGTCAGTCTTGTGCTGGATAGTTGGATCTCATTGTCTTTTATTGCCGCTTTTATTCTGTATTTATGGTCTCTCATAAGAGATTTGTGACCATGGTTTAGTACAGGGTTTGTACAGGGTTTATGGAAAAACTCAAAAGTTCAAAAGCAATTTATACTTTTATTCATCAATGATGCATTAAATTGGTCAAACGTTTTATACAGACATTTATAATGTTGAGAAAGAATTATGCTACTTAAAAATAATAATAATGCTCCTTTAAACTTTCTATTCCTCAAAAATCGTGGAATGAAATGTATCACAGTTTCCACAAAAATATCTGTTTTCAACATTGATAATAATAAGAAATGTTTCTTGAGCAGCAAATAAGCACATTAGAATGATTTCTGATGGATCATGTGACACTGAAGACCGGAGTAATGGCTGCTGAAATTGCAGTTATTTTAATTATTATATATCACAATATTACTCTTAATACTGTGTTTTTCATAAATGCAGACCTAGTGAGAATAAGAGGCTTCTTTTAAAAACAAATCTTAACAATCCCAAACTTTTGAACAGTAATTTATATCATGGAATATAAAAAAAATAAAAATCAGAAATGTATAACATGAAAGGTCGTATTTCATTGGATAGATATTGCTCTTTTGTAGTATTATTGTGTGATCCATCCTGTGTGATTCATTGGACAGCACATGATACAAGTTAATAGATAATAATTATAGATGGTACAGTGGGCTCGGAGGCTCAAAAAGCCAAATCGCATGTGCAGAAAAAAGGAATGTGGAAGGTCATGGAAAAGTCATGCAAATTCATTGGTCATTAAGTTTTAGAACCTTTTGGCTTTTTACAGCACTTAATGTTGTAAAACTATTCATTTCCTCACCTATTGATGCATGGGTAAAGGAACTAGGCTTACTGCGATTCAATTTTTCGTCAGACTGTTAATTCTTTATTTATGTCTGTCTGGCTTTCATCACTAACTCTCACACTGAAAGATTTCATCACATCTCCCCCAGCTATTGATTCACCCCTTCATTTATTATCAATGTCTTCTGTTTCTTTTCTTTTTTCCTGCTCTAGCCCCCTCGCCATCTCTCTCTATCATAGTCTGAGCTGTATGAGTGATGGATGCAGTCATTCTCATTGTGCTGTGGTTTATAGTCCTGTAGATAACCCACCAGCATGTCCTGACTGACCTCCATAGTAATGGGTATTAATGAGAGGTCATAAAGCATATCTGGTATGACCACAGTAAAGAATGCCGCCAGAGGCCTGACAAACTCAGACGAGCGACTGTTTCAGAGTATACATCCTCTCACTTCCCATGCAACTCCATTAATGTGCCATGCATTCATGAAGATGATGGAACAGATTTTATGGAAAGCGCTTGTGCATCTATACATTCATTTGAATGTGCCACTATATGAACTTAAAAAAGGGTAGTTAGGTGAATCTGTGTGTGCTCAGTCTGATTCAAATTCAATCATACTGTAGGCTCACTTTCTAAACTGTTCCTTTGTTTTTTCTATGATTGTTAGACATTAATTGAATTAAACTTTTATCAGCCAAAAATAATACCAGTTTATGCTTGGATTACAAATTTGCACAATCATATGCACCCTAGATTTATGTTTCTAGTATTTTAAGACAAAAAATAAATAAATGAAATACACTGTGGTATTGGTGCATGTGATGGCTTTGTGGCTTAAATCATGAACATCACTAATCCAGCTAATCAACAAACCAGCCTTGCTGTGCTCTATAAAGCACTCAGACAATGTGATTAAAATGTTGGCTTAATGTCGAGGAAGCACACACTGGTGTTTCCAAATAATTACAGGGGAAGTTATCTGGCAGTTATTGGCTCTGGAACCCCTGTGAAGTCATTAGGTAATCTCATTAGGTAATAATAACCTCATTGGCTTGTTCCTTTACCTCCCAACTGGTGTAAGCGAGCAATTTGGGAATAAATAAAATCAGGATGTTGTGCGTATCTGCATTGTTTTCAGTCACCCCCCCCCCCCCCTCCATTTATATTATTCTTTAGTTTTTTTTAAGAAGGATGCCAAATATCCAGCAACAGTGAAACACCAGCAGTTTTTAGCGTTCAAAGAAGGTACAAAATGCAGGAGACTCACATGTTGATGTGTTTGATGTGAAAAATATCTTTGCATCATTGCTGTTTCTTTGAGGGCAGAGAGACAATTCTCCAGAGACCCTACATCTCCTCCAGTTAGATATGAGAGCAGTGAAGTGCGCCTTCTTTCTTTCGTTCTTTCTTGATCATACTGAAATTTCAGGATGGCCAATATGATAAGCCAATAATTATGTTCATGTTATATCCAATAAATGGCCAGTGTTATAAATCTGTACTACCCTAAAAAAAATTATAAAAAAGAAATAGTGTTGTACAGTTGGCATCACAATGTTATAATGTACAGTATGACAGTTAGTCTCTACCAGCCTCTGTGTCACTCTCTAGGTCTTTGTTTCTCTTTGCCCACATCTCTGCCAAACCTGACTGTTTTTGCTGTGTGATCCTCAACTATACCTGCCAGAATTGGGAGTGCAGTAGTCATCCATCTCCAGGGCATACTTCGGCACTGTGGATGTTAAATTAAAAATGTATAGCCAACAGAACTAGGCCATATGCACTTTAAGTGTCAAAGACAACGCTTAGAAAATGAGCATCATCAATCAAACCTGTGAGTCTGCAATGCTTTGTGAATTCAGCAACACTACAGCCCAATTATAAAGGTTGATAGACTGGAGACAATGTTTGTTTTTCACTGAAATGTAAACTTTTCAACTGTAACCACCAACTGTGTAGATTAAACGTTTGCTATTATGTCACATTATGTTAATCACTGTGTTATCTTTTAAGCTCTCGCTTCAGTGTTCTAGAACAATTCAGCTCAAATACGATCCTTTAAAATACGATCCGTATTTTATGTAGATGCTGTTTTTAGTTTTTATATTCAACTATCTCTTCTAAGTTTAGATATCAAATGATTCCTGCTTTGAGAGTTGCTACTTTTTTTCAGGTGTCTGAAAATCCCCTTAGATGCATGAATCCCTGTCGTAACCTCTCAAACTGAATGAAAGCTGTAGTTTTCAGGGTTTAGAACAGACTGTTCATTTCCTCTGCATGGCTCCTATGATTGGCAGCTGACATTCTGAGTAATGACAAGGATGGCAAAGAGAAATATCATATCACTGAGATAATAATAGACCAGGGACTCTTAAAAGCTGGGGAGAGAACAAGCGAGATTACATTCTCTGATGACTTTTGCACCGCTGAACACTGAGCGCACCCAACTAGTGTCTCATATAGTTATTTAAAGTGGTGGGACGCTGATTTAAATATAGTATGTATAACTGTCAACTTATATAACTTATATAAAATGGATATTCATAACTTTTTTATTTGGTTTCATTTGCGAAAATCAGATTTTGGCGTAATAAATAGAAAGTAGGGATGCAAGAACTACATATTTTCATAATCAACTAGTCAGTGGGTTGTCTGAAAGAACTAGTTGAGTATACCGTCTTAGCCCTGGATAATTGGGCTGATTTATGGTCCACCACACATAGGAAATATTTGTGCGTTAATGAGCAGCTAGATGGTCTGCATCTGAATGTAACCAAATACTTGAGGTCCTGAGATGGCCTTTTAATGTCGGCATTAAGAAAAAAAGGTTTTTGTCTTACTGTAAACGATTCTTCAATGCTTTCCTTATTTTTATATTTGACCTCATAATTTTTAATCAAAATGTCGAAACTTGACTTCTCCAATCATTTTGATCCTCAAACTCCGCCCCTCTTTACAATCGCAAGCTTTCATTCAGATCTGCCTGCATCCAATTAACAACTGTTGGGTTGAACCAAGTTCCCGCCCTACATTTTTTCTTTTTCGATAATCTGTTTTACTACGCACTTATTCAGGGCGTGAAGAAATATACAGCTGAGTATCATCGGTATAACAGTGAAAGCTAATTCCATGTTTCCTAATGATATCTCCCAATGGTGGCATGTACAGCTTGAACAGCAGCGGTCCTAGTACTGAGCCTTGTGGTACACCATACTGAACTTGTGATCGATAAGACATCTCTTCATTTACTGCTACAAACTGATAACGGTCAAAGTATGATTTAAACCATGCTAGTGCAATTCCACTAATGCCAACATAGTTTTCTAGTCTATTTAAAAGAATGTTGTGGTCAGTGGTGTCAAATGCAGCACTAAGATTGAGTAACACTAATAGAGATATACAATGAATATATCAAAGACGAATGAATGATATTTAGAAGAGGATCTGTGACATCTGGAATAGGGCTGGGATAAACGATTACTTTTTAAACAATTAATGTAGCGATTATTTTTTCGATGCAACGATTAATCTAACGATTCATTTTTTCAGTCCGATTCGATTTCGATTCGATTTGATTCTCAATTATCTACCCATTAACCAACAGAAAACATCCACTTAATTGCACATAACTGTACCAACACGACTTTACAGCTTGTTATCATCATTTGACAATGAAGATATAAATTTCAGTGAAACATCAAACTGTCCCCCTTCTCCACTGGCTAAAAACAGAAATGCAGCTAAATGGTAACTGAACACAACTCACTTTTTTCCTTCTAATGCCACACATAAATCCACACATGGACTACTACTGTACTCACTTTTGTCCATTTTGAACATAAATCAGACACCTAACAATCAGTCTAGGTCAGCCATATCACAGATATTTAAGATTTTCACGTGAATAAATTCATAGATCTGACTGATTTAAATGTATATTTAAATGGTCCAGTGGCAGAACTTTTGCCAAGCGTGTCAGAGGTTCTGGGTTCTAATCTAAATCACGAATAGGTTTTTTTTCTCATCAAAACCGATTATGTTTATCAGTGGTTGAATATCAGGCAGGGAGACGTTTGTGTGCATTTTGTTTAGTAATTTCACCGAACGAGTAGAGTCTCCACAATGGATTTAAGCGCACGTCCGAGTGAAGAATGTGCGCGAGCCACAAGAGCACACAGTATCCGCGCCACTGATCGCAGCGGCAACGAGCACTTTGATAACTTGATTTAAAAAACAACACATTTCAGCGCTAGATCACCTCCTATTTAACAAACGAATGAAATGAATGCTCTGCTAGTTAAACTGGAGATTTTTTATTTATTTGTATTGGTACATTCGAGTACATCTGCGAGATGTTTCAAAAGTGGTGGGGACATGTCCCAATCGCCCCACCCGCAAATTACGCCTAAAGGGCCGCCTTGCACTTCTAAGTGGCTCTGAGGAGCCACTCGTGTTGCTACTACTCTCCAGCGCCACCATCTTTGTTCTGGGTCTGACGAATCGACGCACATATTTTGCATCAACGTATTTTTTGCGTCTACGTCATCCAGCCCTAATCTGGAAGCATCTCTTTCAGTAGCTTAGTCGGTATAGGGTCTAACATTCAAGTTGTCGATTTAGATGAATTAACGAATTTGCAAAATCGTTTTCGTTAGTTTAGCCACTGTTTCAAATAAATACCTAGGATTATGTTTATTTTCTTCTAAAAGGGTTGAAAAATAAGAAGATCTAGCAGCTTTTAAAGCCTCTCTGTAAGCAATCAAGCTCTTCTTCCATGAAATCCGAAATACCTCTAGTTTTGTTTTCTTCCAGTTGCGCTCCATTTTTCTAGCTGCTCTCTTAAGAGCCTGAGTGTGCTCGTTGTACCACGGCGTTGGACTATTTTCTTTAATCTTCTTTAAGCGCAACGGAGCAACTGTGTCTGTTTCTGTTGCAATATCAAGTTCTTCTAAGCTATCCGGGATGCTGAGATGATGAAACTGATTAGAAGATTATTGATAAAGCAATCTTTAGTGGCAGAAGTTATAGGTCTAACATATTTATAACACGGAGTCGGCTTTGCAGCCTTGGCTAAATGTAATTTACATGAGACTAGATAATGATCTGAGATGTCATCGCTCTGCTGCAGAATTTCAACGGCATCAACATCTATTCCATGTGATAATATTAGATCTAGAGTATGATTACGACAATGAGTAGGTCCTGACACGTGTTGTCTAACTCCAATTGAGTTTACAATGTCTTTAAAAATGTCAGTACTAATATGATTTAGAAGTGCAGCAGACGCAGATGACTGCCAGTTTAGATAGCCACACTGATACTCCACTCCCAGTGGGTTTCCACATTAGCTCAGAGCGATCTCTCTCACTTTTCCGGTCCTTTATGAGCAGTTCAGTCAGTGGGCGCCTTTTGAACGTGACTGCCGTTTAAGTATTTTCCCTCCCACATCGTTCCTTCTCTCTTCGAGGATTCACACACGAGTAGAGCTGTCTGACGGGCTCTGATGCAATGTCTCTTCACTTCAGCGTGACCTTTGACTCATAGTCAGTAGGCGCAGTGATAAAGAGTGATGACTGTGACATCTGACAGATGTCATAGGACTAGAGCTGTCTGATGCTTCACAAGTCTCAATAGTAGTTTTAGCTGTCATTTTAAGGGCGCTTGGTAAGCCGCACAGCCCTCTGAGTTTCAGAGCAGATGGCCTCTATCAGTGCTGCCAGTTTTCATGCAACAAGTACTGGCCAATCAGAGCCAAGCACTGCTGCTTTTGCCTGATTGCACTGTGGAGGTTTATATACTACACTTTAAGCCTCTGGCAATATATGCACTTTCACAGAATTTTCACCATTCTGTCTCACTTTGGTGAGTTGATCGATTCCAAATGAAATAGAAAATTATTCACAGTCATGAAAGCATTGGGTTTGGACCTGAAAAACTTTTATATCACAAGCTGCCCAAACTAGCTTAGTACTTATGTTGTTTTTGGCCATGTTTATCAAGACCTGCAGCAAAGCTCCTGCAAACTGCATGCCCTGCTTCATTTTTCTGTAGATTAATATTTCCCCCATATCTAAGTTTTGCCAAAAATATTAAGCAGCACAAATTGGGGGTGCATATTAATGCCTCACAGATCATGTTTGTGTACAGGGCCAGGATCGAGCAGGCAGTCTGGGCCATGAATCCTCATCATTCGAGAGTTCTTGCAGGATGGTTATGCTAAAGCTGGAGGGAGTTTCTTTGTGTGTGAGGGATGTTAACTTCTCAAACAACCTCCCATTTTGGTGGGAGTGGAGATATCTGACATATTAAAAATAAAATGGGTACTGCTCATAATCCCTTCAGGCTAATCACATAGCCAAGGCATCAATTGCTAGTTTACTCAAAATTACTCAAACTGTTACTAATACTAAGTATCATATTTTCTAAGCCAACATAATCTTGTGGTTTCCTTACCAAACCTACCATTACCCTATGATTTAACCAATCACTGCCGAAAGCCGGTCACCGTGATTTTGCCAAGTAAGACATGTTCCTGGATCAACATATTTTGTTGATCCTGGATCAACAGTCCTATCCCAAAATGTATTCCTTACCCAATCCCTACCCCTAAACCTAACCCTACCCATAACTTTTCCCTAAAATTAGAGGGTAATGATAGGTGAATAACACTGATGTTTAAGTACCTCACCCTGTTTCGAAGCCTAAACCTGACATAAACTGTAAACTTGTCCCTCAAATCTGATTGGTTGTTTGGAAAGTTGATCCAGGATCAACAAAGATGTTGATCCAGGAACATGTGGTACTTGATGAAATCACGTTCACCTACCGAAAGCTTATGGACCCTGAAGAAATATCTTAGAGGAATGTCGTTCTCCGAGAGCATGCCACCTTGATCGAAAGAGTGAGGAGAGACAGAACAAGGGCTTCAGTGATCAATTACAGAGGTCTTGAGTTATAGGACGGCTACTGTTTCATTTGCCGTTATTACACTAGAGGATTGTTTGCAGAAACAGAGAGTTTATTAAGCACTACCAAGAACCAAAAGGCAGGAGAAAGAGAAAGTCTTCTTTCCAACCATGTGGCTTCTCTGGTTCACTGATGGTATACAAGGAAAAAGCTCTTGTACTGATTACCAATGGTGAGAATATTTGTAATGTTTAATGTACAGTTATTGGGATTAGGATTTTGGACCAATGAGATGTTGCTGTGGGTGAGGCTATCAAACACAAGGCTAGGAATAGAAACCAAGCCATCAACAAAATGACCTGTTACTTGTAGCTTTTATTGCATGATGTTTCAGTTGTATTTATGTAATTATGTGCTTTTGTATTTATTTTATTCATAAGGGCTGCACATGGCTTTGGCAGAGCCCCTATATAGCTGACTAATTGCAACACAGTCCATCCTAAAATCAATCACAGTCCTTACCTTATATTATCAAACATCTCCAGTGAGGAATCTACATCTGTATGAACACAGGGAGAGAAAACCTGGACACACACCAGCAGTGTCATTCAAAGTATTTGTTAATGTTTCCCATCCTTTTATCTGATTAAAATGTCTTTGTTTTCAGTCACTGGACTGCAGAGAAAGCAAATGAAGAGACAATTATAGAAACAATCACCTGAAAGGCATATAAAGTTATAATGAGAGACTAACACACACACACATACACACAGTTCACACACTCAAGAGGACATCAGGTTCTAATCACGGTGGTGTTTTAATCAAATCCACGACCTCTCTGCTAATCGCTGGTGACATTACAGTTCCAGATAAAGCATGAGAGGAGCGTGCTGGCCTCCCCTCCTCGTTTCACTGTATGTTTCCCATTAACCCTCAGGTGAGGCTTTTATTAGGATTTAATCAGGCCTCTGTTTTCTGATCCTGGAGAGAAAGTATTTTAAAACAGCAGAGACGAGAGATAGAATTAAAAGAGTGACTACAGTGCCTTTGCTCTCATTTTATTGAATTGGAACATGTATGTTCTCTGTATTTCTACACACTGGCAAAACAAGTTAGTGTTTTTCAATTATATTTTGGAGCTTTTTGCCTTTTTACTATCCATCCAGCCATCCAACCAACCATCCATGCAATCTATCTGAGAATTGAACCCATGTCCTTGGTGTTGCTAGTGCCTTACATGTACTTTGCAGGTTGAGCTGATACAGGAACACACACCTGTGAGATTATGTGAGCTCCACCTTCTAAAGAACACACATTCTATCTGCTGCACTAAGGCTCCAATTTATTGTTTAATGTAAAATCTGGGGAAAAAAAACTTTACTTACCCACAGTTGGATCACTATTGTACTTGCTCAAGGAAAGAACAGATGATAACAGAGGTCCAAATAAAACACAAGAAGCAGATCTGTAAATACTCAGGTTTACTAATAGCATTCATTATTCAGACTGAAATTGAAAATTAGAGCCAAAAAAGGAAGGAAATAGGAGACACTAATCAATTTTAGGCTTTATCAGAGATGAGACACAAATAGGGGAGGGGGTTCGTGCTCTACCTACCAGGCAAGATGCCCAGTGTGTGTGAGGTGTGGGGTGAATGTGTGATTTAGAGATGCACCGATCGACTGGAAAGGGACCGGAATTTTTTCTCATGATTTTCCTCATGATCAGCCCGGACCGGTGTCCGGCCTGTCAGTCTCACGTCTTTCCGATTCCCTGCTGGTCTGTTTTGTGTCCAGTGGCACAAGGAAAAACATCAGCAAAAACACCATAGCCCCTTTTTACATTTATGTGGTGGTTGACGAGTGTAAATGTTAGACACTGGTTATATGGATTGTGTGTCTGTGTGTGTTCATGTGTGATTTGGTCAGTCTCTTCTGTGTGACATCTGGTACTAAGGGTTCATACAAGAGGTGAAGGATGCAGACAGCTGTAGAGGATTGTTTCAACCTGAAGCCCTTTCTGGCAAGCCACAGAATGGGTATTTTATTCTTGTCAGCCTCAGGGCGTCAGATCAGAAGGGCACTTCGCACACACACGCACACACACACACACACACACACACACACACAGAATAACTTTTTTTTATGATGACATCTGACAGTAGTGTAAGCGTTTTTTTGGCTTTGAGTGTCTGTGTGAAAGTGTGTGTGTGCATGTCTGATGCTCTGACTGAGAACATCACACTGTTTATGAATAGGCGAGATTGCATTCCACTTTTTCTTCCACACAAAGATAAGCACCGACTCTTAGAGAGCAAAACAGAGAGACAGAGACTGTGCTGTGCTGAAGGGCTTGAATGGGCAGATGTTGTCTGGGCAGATGGACTTTAAATGCGTGTGTATGTGTGTGTGTGTGTGTGTGTGTGCGTGTGTGCGTGTGTGCGTGTGTGCGTGTGTGTGTGTGTGTGTGTGTTGAATTACAGTCCAGACGGCTAACAGATGGAGGAGAGCGGTATTGTTTTACATTGTTCTATGGAAGGTCAAGGGGTCATAGTGCATCTCATAAAGGTACACTACTGTTTTATAAAAAAAATATTTATTTAAAGATGTGTGGTTTTCTATGTTTTTGAAAGGAAGTTTCTTATACTCACCAAGGCTGCAATTATTTGATAAATGCTCAAGTAACATCTCTTATTATAATTAATCGTGAAAACAGTTTTGCTGCTTTATATTTTAGTTGAAACCTTGATGCCGTTTTTTTTCAGGATTATTTGATGAATAGAAAGTTCAAAAGAACAGCATTTAAAAAAAATATTATAACATTACAAGTGTCTTTAATGCATCCTTGCTGATTGTTAATTTCTTCTTTCTTTTTTTATGAAGTCTTGCTGACCTCTAACATTTGAATGATTTTGTATATGCTATTGACTTCAGCACAAACTGATTTAAGTTATCTACTTATTATTGTGCATCATTATCAGAAGCATACCGCTAACACTGTTACCAGTCCATTTTACTTACACAATTTCTGAGTGAAGCAGGATATTCAACAAGAAAAAGTCCAGGACAGGACTTGATTAGATCATGAAAAGCTACATACCACTAGAAGTCAGGTATTGGAAGGGGTTAAAAGGGTAAAAAGGGATTTATGACATTATTTAAGGCATTTCAGAGGCAGAAGTTTGGATAAGTTTTGATAAAATATTACTACATTTTGCTTTACATTGTGCACAATTTGAAGGCTCCTTTTCACTATATCCTACAAATACAGACTAGGTGTCATTAATTTTGAATGGAGAGTAATACAGGAGATGCATGGAGTTCTTGTGTATGGGAATTTTTTAGGTCATATGCGACCCAATGTGATGCATTATAATCAAAACTATAAGTGTGAGGTGAGAATTACTAATTATTATTTCTGTAAAATGGGCAGAAATAATAATTTTATAATTTTTACATAATAATTTACATTGATTAGCCCTAGAAAACCTACTGTGCTTTTCTTTCAGATATATTTGTTTTGTGTGGATATATTCATACATTCATCATTCATTCATTCATTTTACAGAAGTGAAGGTAAACGGCTGCTTCACGACCAATTTAAAAACTTCTGTGCGGCTGCCACTAGGGGGCAAAATGCGACAATCGTATTGTACGCTAATGTTGGAGATTGTGAAAAAGTGGCTTAAGCAAATGAGCAAATGACATCACCTCCTGCTGCTAAAGGGTCTGTGGATACAGTCTCCTCCTGGGTTCCCTTAAAGACAACCATCTTATTGCCACTGGCCTTACACACACATGCACATGTATGCTCCACCCTCGCTCTAATACAACCCATCTCTTGTTTTTAATTGGCTCTCATTATAAACAAAACTGCTGCTGTAGCTCAGCAAGTCTCCAGAAATGTTAGTTAATGGTGGAATGTGCTAGAAAGCCAGCAATTAGCCGCAGCTGACAGGCGAGAGAAGAGCCGTGCCGGCCGCTTTGATGACTCCCCTGTTCGGCCAAGATGACAGTTTGTTTAGGCTGCAGGGATCCAAAGGGACGAGCACTGTTTCATTTAGCATAAAAAACAGCCTTAAACAAAAAACAGGTTCCTTATAAACAGCCTGTGTTTTGGCAGACCTGCAGAAATAGGGATGATTAATTCACATGCCTGACAGTGCTGTGGGGTATTCAAATGAAAGTTTTTTTTTTTTTGGAGCAGGGGTTTCAGAGCTGTGAATAGTATCAGACTCTTTGTTTTTCATTGTCTGTTTGTTCTGCTTTCTTTTTTATTTCTCTTATGGAATCTTTTTTTTTTTTTTTTTACTTTTAAAAGTTTACATGTTTGTTGTTATTTCTTTTTTTTTTACAGATTTAAAGGTGATGTAAGCTGCTGATTATGCTCATTTAAACCACACAGCTTCTCTGCAAACAAAGACAAAAGCATCAAAAGACATGCAAAATGACTGACAGAATTCGTGTATTTGCCTTAAAGTGACAGCAGTCTAATAAACCTGCTGCTGTCTGTCATTAATGTTAATCAAACAACAAAAGAAAAAGAGAATTACTCAATGCTGTTGACTGAATAACTTTAATAGCTTAAATCTTTATTTCCAATGTCAAGTCACATTTATTTATACAGCGCTTTTTACAATACAGATTGTTTCAAAGCAGCTTTACAGAGATAACAGGAAAATAATGCAAAATATATATATATATATTCTTAAGCTGGACTATGACGCTATTTTCTTCTGGAAACAAACTTGTTTGCATTATTTTCCTGTTATCTCTGTAAAGCTGCTTTGAAACAATCTGTATTGTAAAAAGTTCTATATAAATAAATGTGACTTGACATTGAAAATAAAGATTAAAGCTATTAAAGTTATTCAGTCAAGAGCATTGACTGATTCTCTTTTTCTTTTGTTGTTTAATTAATTCTCCTCACACACAAAGCCCTCTACAACCAGGCCCCTTCCTACCTCACTGACCTGCTCCAACGCCATCTCGTAGCCTCCGGTCATCTGACGCTAACCTTCTGACTCAACCTCCCAGGACCAAGCACCGAACCTGGGGCGACAGAGCCTTCTCTGTTGCTGCCCCCTCCCTCTGGAAGTCTCTCCCCAAACAAATTTGTGTCTGCACTGACCTTCCAACATTTAAATCACTAACAAAAACTCACCTTTTTAAAATTGCATTTGACGTTTAGCTTAGTCCGGTGTGTTTGACACCGGACTAAGCTAAAACACTAAAACACTAAAAACACACCGGACAAAAATTCAACGATGTCTAAAGTGTTGGAAAAGAGAGAGTAAATCATTTCTGTTGCAACATCGAGTTCTTCTAAGCTATCTGGGATGCTGACGAGATGAAACTGATCAGGAAGATTATTTATAAAGCAATCTTTAGTGGCAGAAGTGATAGTTCTACCATATTTATAACACAGAGTCAGCTTTACAACCTTGGCTAAATTAAGTATAAATGAGATTAAATAATGATCTGAGATGTCAGAATTCTGCTGCAGAATTTCAACGGCATCAACATTGATTCCTTGTGATAATATAAGTTTTGTCAGGACCACTATCATCAAATACGATTGACAATTAGCATACAGTTTGGATTGGCGGTATGGTTCCATTCTGGGCTAAAAACCCCTGCGCATCCATGCAGCCCAGCGTGGATAAGAGCAGGGAGAGCAGCAATAACCCCCTTAGGGTAAACAGAACAGAACCAACATGAATGTATGCAAATATAATTAATTAAAGATTTTAAAGTACAACATAATTCGAGAATTTATTCTGATTCAAGGGGAATCAGAACGCCAAATCCTGACTGACGAGAGGAGGAGCTGTGGATGGAGGAGAGTTATTTGCTCCTGAGAAACGCGATAGCTGCTGATAATACTGAAGGAGCTTATATATGTATACAGTGATAGGCGCCCTATTCCTATAGGTAGACGTGGATCATCTGAGAGTCAGCTGATGCGAGCTTGACTAGCGT
Source organism: Meda fulgida (assembly GCA_030578275.1). Classification (NCBI taxonomy): domain Eukaryota; kingdom Metazoa; phylum Chordata; class Actinopteri; order Cypriniformes; family Leuciscidae; genus Meda; species Meda fulgida. Next base: position 11,069,558 of record CM060628.1, on the reverse strand, counting down.
GACCTGCCAGAACTGACACTACGCTTGAGATCTAAAGTATGATTACAACAATGAGTAGGTCCTGACATGTGTTGTCTAACTCCAATAGAGTTTAGAATGTCTATAAATGCTAATCCCAATGTGTCTTTTTTATTATCTACATGGATATTAAAATCACCAACAATTAGGACTGCAGCCAGTACTAACTCTGATAGAAAATCAACAAATTCTTTGATAAAATCTGTATGGTGCCCTGGTGGCCTGTATACAGTTGCCAGGACAAATGTCAAACAGGATTTATCACTTACGCTAGATAACATTGCAGAATGCACCATCACTTCAAAATAATTATATTTGAAATTAGACTTCTGAGTAATACTGAAGATATTGCTATAAATTACAGCAATACCTCCCCCTTTTCCTTTTAAACAAGCCTCGTGTGTATAGCAGTAATCTTGAGGGGTGGACTCTGCACATCTAGGTTATGGTCTGCAATCATATCAATAAGTGCTTTTGAAGAAAAGGATAGAATATTCAGCAACCCTAGCTTTATCATTTGTTCATCTGCATTATATTTGTTTTTTATTTGTTGAACATCAATCAAATTTTTATCCTTAAATGGGTTTGGGAGTTTTTTGTATTTCCTACTTCGGGGAACAGACACAGTCTCTATGTGATGATATCTAGGTGAAAGTGTCTCTATGTGATTGGATTTATCTGACCTCAGTGACGTAAGACAGCGAGTATGTGGTCAGTTTAGCCAGTCTGTCTGCTTCCTGACCTGAGCCCCAGATTGTCATGTTTGATCTCTAAGACTATGTGCCATTTTACTAGAGAGAAGATCAGCACCATCCCAGGAGGGATGAATACCATCTCTTTTCAACAGGTCAGGTCTGCCCCAAAAACTTTTCCAATTGTCTATGAACCCTATATTATTTTGCATACACCACTTTGACAGCCAGCCATTGAGTGAGGACAGTCTACAAAGTATCTAATTAATCCTTCGAACAGGCAGGGGGCAAGAGCAAATTACAGTGCCTGACATCGTACTTTCATCGTACTGACAAGTTCACACACCTCTTTAATGTTAATTTTAGTGATCTCCGACTGGCGAAGTCAAACATCATTAGTGCTAACGTAAATAATAATCTTAGAGAATTTACAATTTACATTAGCCAGCACGTTTTGATGTCAGGCGCTCTGGTTCCCGGCAAACATGTGACTATGGTGGCAGGTGTCTCTATTTTCACGTTTCGTGTAATAGAATCACCAATAACTAGGGCACTTTCAACAGGATTCTCAGTGGGTGCTTCACTGAGTGTAGACAACCTGTTTAATGTTGTTATCGGAACCAAAGAGCAGTGTTTTGTCCCGCTACTACAGCGTCTCACGGTCACCCAGTTGCCCTGCTGCACGGGACAGCCGGAACTGAACAATGTATAGAGTTAACTAAGCTAGTCCCATCCAAAGCAGTATCTAAAGCCTTTGCATTCTTACTATCCTCGATTAAAGTTTGGATGCGTGTCTCTAGTTCTGAAATCTTCTCCATCAGCCTGACTATCTCCCTGCATTTATCAAATATAAAGCCCTTGGTGTTGACAGAGAAGGCTGAACTATACATGTGACATGAAGTGCAAGTGACAATAATAGGAGAAGACACGACTCAAAGTGTTTTTTGATTGATCCTACTCACCACAGGCTAGCGAGATACTAGCGTGTTGTGCTAGCAATAACGATTTAGATAAATCTAGTGATGTCAGATTAATGTGATAGGCAATATTAGACAATAATGTTGATGAGTAAGTTATATTAGTAAGTAAGTAAATATTATTTATAAAGCACATTTAACCATAGTAAAGCTATCCAAAGTGCTGAACAAAGTAATGTAAAATAAATAAATAAAAACACAGAAGCATAAAACCAAACAAAAACAAAACATTGAAACAGGATATCAAGTATCAAACGCCAGGCAATAGAGATATGTTTTCAATTTTGATTTAAAAGTACAAATGGAAGGTGCAAGGCGGATGTCCAGAGGCAATTGATTCCATAGACGGGGGGCAGCAACTGAAAAAGCTCTGTCTCCCTTAGTTTTTAAACGGGAGTGGGGAGTTGATAATAGAGCCTTGTCTGCAGATCTTAATCTGGATGGTGGCAGAGGAGTAAGAAGATCAGTAATATAAAATGGAGCATGATTATTAAGAGCTTTAAAAACAAACAACAAGATTTTAAACTGAATTCTAAAACGGATCGGGAGCCAGTGAAGGGACGCCAAAATTGGAGTGACATGATCAAATTTCTTTGTCCCGGTCAGCAACCTTGCAGCTGCATTTTGTACCAACTGGAGTCGAGCAAGTGATGACTGAGGAAGACACAGATACAAAGAATTACAATAATCTAAGCGTGAGGTAATAAAAGCATGAATAACCTTCTCCAAGTCTTGTGTTGACAGAAACGATTTAATATTTGAGATAATCCGCAATTGATAAAAACTATTCCTAACAACAGAATTTATTTGTTTAGTTAAGCACAATTCTGAGTCCATGATGACGCCAAGGTTCCTAACCTGGAAGGACACAGAAGGAAAATAATTGCTTAGCTCCATAATAGTACTGCTCCTCAATTTTGGGGAACCAAAAACAATTGTTTCCGTTTTGTCCTCATTAATTTTGAGAAAGTTAAGCGCTAACCATTTCTTAATGTCCCCAATACATTCCAACAAAGGTTGAATTGAATCACCAGCTTTCAACGGCTGGTACAGCTGTGAATCGTCTGCATAAAAATGAAATGATACATTGTGCTTCCTAATAATATCCCCCAATGGACGCATATACAAATTAAAAAGAAGGGGACCCAAAATAGAGCCCTGCGGATCTCCACTAATAATAGGAGCAGAAGATGAAGAAAATTTACCCATCACCACTGAAAAAGACCTGTTTTTAAGATAAGATCTAAACTGTAAGGCCGTACCCTTGATACCGAAAAAATGCTCCAAACGCCAAATAAGAATACTATGGTCTACAGTATCGAAGGCAGCCGTAAGATCAAGTAAGATCAGAACGGCATTTTTACTGGCGTCAACTGCGAGTAGAATATCATTGAACACTTTTAGCAATACAGACTATGTGCTATGATGGGCAGTGAAACCAGATTGAAAAGGTTCTAGTAAGTTTGCAGCATTTAAAAACGAGAGCAGTTGAGACAGGACAACTTTTTCTAAAAGTTTAATAAAAATGATAACTTAGAGACAGGCCGAAAATTATTAAAACAACCCTCATCCAAACTTTGTTTCTTAAGCAAAGGCTGAACAACCGCATGCTTGAAACTTTTCGGGACTATCCCAGTGTCCAAAGACGAATTAATCAGCGTTTGGACACTGGGGCCAATTATGGGAAAAGCCGCTTTTAAAACATCAGAAGGTATTACATCAACTCTGGAGGTAGTTGTTTTCATCTTGTTAACCACTTCACAGAGTTCCATTAAAGAGACATGCGCAAAATTATAAAAGAAAAATGGACTTAACAGCGAATTTGAAGACTGATCTGGAAGCTGTAAAGTGAAAGATGAACGAATAGCTAACACTTTATTAGCAAAAAACGTTAAAAATGTCTCATAACGTTCAGACGAGGGTTCCCCGCGAAATTGACACCTTGGACTAATTACAGAGTCTATCGCAGAAAATAAAATCTTAGGTCTACGACAGTGTTTATCAATTAAATCAGAGAAATATTTAGATCTAGCTAACTTAGCAGCACTCTGAAACTTAACCAAACACTCCTTGAACATCTCAAATGATCAAGTTAAACGATCATGCTTCCATTTCCTCTCTGCTTTACGACACGCCTGTCTGAGACAGCGAGTATCATTATCCAGCCAATAGTACGATTTTTGCTTTGGTTGTTTTATCTTAAAAGGGGCAATATAATCTAAAATATCAGAACAAGATGCATAAAAAGAGAGATTAAATCGTCAGGCCCGATGGAAGAATCAGCATTCAAGATCAATCCTTCAACGGCATTAGCTGAATATTTCTCACTAAACTGAGAGGCTGTAAGTGAGTTTATGAGGCGAGAATAAGAGCCTACAGATCTATTCACTGCAACAGAGCTCACAACGGGAATCGTAAAAACAATGGGCTTATGATCAGAAAAGGATTGATTTTCAATACATACATTATCGACAGAGAACCCAGATGACATAATAAGGTCCAGAGTATGACCAAGGACATGTGTTGGTTGGTTCATATGTTGAATAAAACCAAATGAGTCCAGGACATTGTGCAATATAAACAACAAGGAATGATAGTAAATAGAGATTCAAAGCAGAAAGCTATACGGAGCTTACAGACGCAAACCAGCAGCAAGGCAGACAGGAGCAATCGATCAGTGTGTGAGACAGGATCAATCGATAATGTATGCAAATAAATATGTCTGCTTGGAAGATTGAACAATGTTCAATGTAATTTTGTTATAAAGAATGCATACATCATTAAGTGAAAATAAGTGGTTTTATTTAATTTTAAGATAAAGACATAAGCAGTTGAATCTGTCTGTATTGGATGTTCAAAAGAGTATATAATGAGTTTGGAAATTTTAGAGTAATGCTTAATTGATGCATTCAAATTTAACTAAACCCATTATATTTACTATAGATTTAGTATAGATATCAAATCATATGATATTTAGTTGACTAAAACTAGACTAAAACAGTTTAGATGACTAAAATATGACAGACTATGACTAAAACTGAATCAAAGTTTGCTGTCAAACTTAACACTAGGAACACACTTCACCAATTCATTTTAGTTAAATTGTGTATTCTCTGTCTTTGCAGGCGAGCCCGCGCTAGCAAAGGAGAACAACTGCTTGAATGCAGCAAAGGCCTGCAACCTAAACGACACCTGTAAGAAATACCGTTCGGCTTACATAAGCCCCTGCACAAGCCGAGTCTCAACGGCTGAAGTCTGCAACAAACGGAAGTGCCACAAGGCGCTACGACAGTTCTTCGACAAGGTGCCGCCCAAGCACAGCTACGGTATGCTCTTCTGCTCGTGTCCTCTAGGGGATCAGTCGGCCTGCTCTGAACGCAGACGCCAGACCATCGTGCCAGCCTGTTCATATGAGGACAAGGAAAGGCCCAACTGCCTGACACTGCAAGCATCATGCAAGACCAACTACATCTGCAGGTCTGAACCTGGTTTACAAAAGGCAACTTAAAATGTTATTCTCTTGAGCATTTTCTTAATATTGTTAGGTTGATGAAGTTCTAATAAAATAATAAATCATTAACACTTTACTTCAGTGAAAGGTTAGTTTTTTTGTCATTTTTTGGATGATCGATCAAAAGGATAAACAATGCAGAATTATTTTCACAGCCTGCTTTGCTCATATCTACCAAGATTAACAATAATTCTAAACACAACTACATATATAATATATATATATATATATATATATATATATATATATATATATATATAAACATAAAATAAAGTATGCTTTTTACTTAAATTGTTATTATAGTATATCATATTTTTTAATTATAGGATTACATTACAAAACTGCAGAAAAGAGAAGAATTTCACTACATATATACTGTAGTAGTATAGTCCATACATCCATACTTCACAGCAACACTTACCTTGTGTGTATTAACTTATGGCAGTGCAAAATTAGCTATTTAGAGGTGCTAAGAAATGCCTCACTGAATCTGAGAGGTAAGATCACAACATGCCATCTGTAATCACACATATTCACCACTAGGGACAGAAATGGCCATGAGCGGCTAAGCTGCATCTATTGGGAAATAAAACGTTTATTAAGGTAAGGCAGGAGAGCACATTGCTAGGACAATCGAGGTGATTATTGAAGTCTAGCAATAAAAACTGCAGCCCTAAATCTGGTTTGTGCAGGAAGAAAGCAACCCCAGAGTCCTCTAAGTGGCTTGTTAAGGATTCATTGGCACAACGTGGATGTAGTTTTGCCAAGCAGACGTCTTTAGGCACAGAGAGAGCAACAGCTAATGACCCTGCTCAATCAGAAGAGCCACCGCTTGGCATTCTGGGGGCACACTCAGACACTTATACAAATAAATGGAATATATTTGCACTTGTGCTCCGGGTCTGTACAGTTCGCATTCTCCATTCTGCTCGCTCTTTTTCTCATTATTTGTCTTTCTTTTTATATCCATCCTGTTTATGTACCCATGATCATTTTGATGCTAGGTGTAGCCCCTAGCTGTACCAAGAGCCTCTGTGTAGTTGTGCAAAGATTCCACACTATTCCAACACCATTTGTCTTAGGACACACGGCACAGCACATTCATTTACACATTCCTTCTCCGTTCTTAACACTACTACAGCTGCTGAGAGTCTTCCAACACATTTAACAGCCAAGAACTGTGTGTGTTGTTTGCTTTACAAACACAGATTTGGCAACATATGTTTTATTTCATTTATAATGAACATTATTTAATTATAAAGTAATGTTGCTAGAACTCATTGTACCAGAATAGATGTCAAGAAAAGGTAATAACTATACTATATAAAGTGTGTATTTGGTGTTTCAGGTCTCGTCTGGCTGATTTCTTCACTAATTGTCAGTCTGAGCCCCGCTCTGTCTCTGGTTGTCTGAAGGAGAACTACGCTGACTGCTTGCTGTCGTACTCTGGTCTCATTGGTGAGTCTGTCTTGTAACTTTGATAAACAAGTTCATACAAAACATCTGAGAAACAATGCATTTATAAATGTATCTTTCATGCTGTACAGCATATAGTGTGTATATATATATATATATATATATATATATATATATATATATATATATATTATATAACTTTATTTGAGGTATGTTTTTAAAGGGACATTGGGTAGGAATTTCTCCCATCTAGCGGTGAAATTGTATTTCGCATTCAAACGAACTGTGCTCTCCAGCGCCTCGCTTTTTCAAATGCGTGTTGCATCTACGGTAGCCGTTATGTACCAAAAAGCTATGACAGGATGTCTTCTAATAGCACTTCATCAAGATTTCGTTCTGCCTATATAATAAAGTACACAACCAAGCAATGAAAAAAGCTTGTAATTAAGACTGTAAAATTGACTTACCTGTCGAGGAGAAAGCAGGCAACTTCAGCGTCTCTTTTGAAATCTTTCTCCTGCATTAGCTCTTTCCACCTGGAAAAAAACGCTATCCCGACATTGACTCTTGTTTTTTGTAATCCTTAATCCATGTTTCCTTTTACGTTCAATTTTGGACTTTTTTGGCGACGAGGATTTCTTCTCCTGTGGCTCGGCATATGAATGGTCTGCCATTAAAAATAACAGTGCATTGCAGCCTTTTAAACTTACCGGGTCAGTGACAAGCGCCTCTCACTGCTCTGCTCCTCCGTTTCTGCTGCTTTCAGTTACGTGATGCTGGCTCTGAGTGAAAACGCGTTGTGAAAACACGTTGGCCTAGTACTTTTTGTCCCTCTCTGCTATTATAGTTATTAAAGATGGCGGAACTACATGGAAGCCTCTGTGGACCTACCCGTCCCATGTATATAAAGATAATAAATTCTTCGTTTACGAGGATAAGTCAGATAATTGGCAGAGGTATTTGTACACCATTTAGGACATATTTATGAATAAAATATTGATTTTAGATAATAAAATACCTAAAAAACTACACATTGTCCCTTTAAGAGATAATCCATGGGTAGCTGTGCAATAAACCGCTTTACTGCATAATGTGGAAGCAAATAACCGCCAAACATGAAGCGGAGCCTGCGGAGTGCATTCAAATCGTTTAATGCACAGCTAGACATGAATTATTCCTCTTATACCATGGTCATTTGCCCGCTTTGACAAGCTAAAGCTTTCATTGATGTTTGATTTAATTACATTCAAAAACAGCAATGTTACTTCCTCCTTTCTGAGTAATGTAGCGATTCAGTAGCGATTGATTAATGAATGATTTAGTAAGTTCATTTATTAATAAAAGTCTCAAGGGCAGCATTGACAACATGTTTCTGTTCTCCTGTTTCTGTGTGTGCGAGTGACGTGTGTGCTTCAATGAAAGTAGTGCATTAATATAGAACAGTGATTAAACTGACTTGGAACTACCTGTGCAGTAAACAGTTTTACACACCTTCCAGCCAATCGGAATCGAGTATTCAGACAGACCATGATATATGATCATTAACTAATACTGGGTGACTGCTAGTTCTCTTCATACAATCCACTGAGATACATATAGAGAAAGCCTATCAGAAAACGTGTTTGTTCTCTAGTTCTTTATGTTTTGCTTGTGCTGGAAGTCCCAATGTCGTGTGTGCAGCACTACACAGAAACAGCTGGACACACAGGAATACAGCAGTACAGCTATTAATCTGTGATTAGCTCATGTTGTTGTTCTACCAGTGGGAGACTGTTTCACTTTGTGGGCTAACAGTGTCACATCCCCACAGTATAGTTTTTTATGAGGCACACTGCACCAAAAGTATTATTTTTTAAGAAAGCTCAGTGAGAACAAGATAACGGCTAATCTAAGATGACAAGGCACGCATCAAGCATATATTTAGTTTTAAAATTCGAAACTGATGCTTTAATTTTTAAAATACAATATTTCTAAAGAATGAACATTCTTTTGTTTTCCAGGTACGGTGATGACCCCAAATTATCTGCGTTCACCCAAGATCAGCGTGTCTCCATTCTGCGACTGCAGCAGCAGCGGCAACAGCAAAGAGGAATGCGACAGATTCACCGAGTTCTTCACTGACAACACTTGCCTGCGTGAGTTACTGCTCTGGCCCCGATTCTCCCTGCTTCAGTCTAAAGTAAAATCTGAGGCACACTCGCTGATTTACATGTAGAGTTTGTGTTAGGGCTGGACCCCATATAGCTTAAAAAATAGATCTCTTTTTTACATTTTCAGTTTTTTGATGATATCTAAACATTTTGAATTTTTTTTTTGCTGCAAAACCAAATCAAAATGTTTAGGGCCCAATTAAATGAAAACAGTCAAAGTTATTCTCTATATCAGTAACTATATCAGTAACTATATCAGTAAGCACTGTTTCTGAACTAACTAAAATGCCTCAATTGTAGTCTTAAGTATTTTTTTCTTCCAGGCACGTACACGTCACAATATTCCTCATTTAAATAATTCCCGCCTAATGCATATACAAAAAAAGGGGGGCGAGGCCTGGATCAGTTGCATTAGTAGTGTGTTTCCTTCCCCGTAGTTAAAATGTATTTTGAACACTATTCCTCAGCAGTATACAACCACAATTTTTTATTGTGTTCTAACCATTTTTCTAACGACTGCAGTTCAATGCAGGTCATAGGTTATAAATGACAAAGTTAACGTCACATATGAAATGTGAGAGAGGTATAAAATAAAGAATTACCACTGTGAAATGTCCTGCACAAGTCTTGCTTACGAAGGTGGTTCATGTTGATCAGTTTGTTCTTCTTGATCAGACTTTGGCTTGAACTGATACAGCAAAAACCGACGCCATAGCATAGTTACAGTAGTGTTTGCAGCGCCCCATGAAGCCTCTTGAGCTTAACCATTGGCGGTTATTAAGAGCCGTTACATTTCCAACACATGCTCTAAGCGCTAGACCAATCACAACAGACTGGGGCCGGCTGACCAATCAGCACAGACTGGTAGGCAGGTTTTAAAGAAACCAAAACTAAAACAGAATGTTCAGACAGAGACTAATTTAAATTAAATTAGAAATATTGATAATGTTGAACATCAAATTTTGTAAATGTATTCTAGTAGACCCCATAAACAAAATTATGAACCTGTAAATGAGCATAATAGGACCCCTTTAAACAATTTGCAGTGTTTTAGGAACACTAGGAATCATTTTCAAGTCAAGACTTTATTTATATAATACAATTATTTACCTACATTTGTTTTTATTAAAACATTTAAAAGCATGTAAATAGCCACAAAGGCAGAGTTTCAGTGATGATGCCAAACTTATTTTTAAATCAGAGTTTGGAATCGCTTCATTGAAATGAGCCGTTTGAAATGATAAAACTTACCGACTCTAATTGTATTTTTCCAACTGAAGTTTAAATAAGAGAGTTTTAAAACATTGCTTATTTAATGGTCTCATTCTTGAGCTGGGAAAGTACTGTAATAGAATGAGAGGCTCTTTAGGAAAGTAAGGCCAAATAAAAAGTGACTGCTTCATTTATATGTAAGCTCTATTATATGTAAGACATTGACCAAGCAAATAAAACACCTTGGGTGTGCGTTATTTTTCAAATAGTTTAACGGCCCGAAGGCAAATTAGGCTATTCACCTATACAACGTTTACCACAACTCTATACATTGTTCAGATGTTTTATTTCAAGACATTTGTCAGGTTTTTGTCCTTAAAACTCTCTTGTGTGTATGACTAATTTCTAAAGCATCTCATCCCAAGCTTCCATTTCTAATTCCAAAACAAAATTTTAGAGCTGATAACAGAGGCTTGATATGCAGATAGAGATTGATCGATTGCTTGATTGGTCTCAACAAAGTTCTTTGTTATTCCTCAATACTGAGAAATGCCATGTAGTTTTGCAGATGCAAAACCTTTTGATAAAATTGCAGGGCAGCGCTGACAAGAAGTTTCTGTGTGTTAATGTTTCCGTCTGTGTGTCTGTACTGTATGTGTGTGCATTTATGAGAGAGAGAGCAGAAGAGAGCAAGGTTTTCATAGATAATGAAATGCAATTTCACGAGGAAAACATGGAAATAGTTTTTCCTTTTTATCCTATTTTTTACTATATTTATTTGCTTGGTTCATTTGCTGTTGTAGGCTGTAAGGACCTTTGAAATAACTGAAATCATTTGGCGAAGTGATAAGGAACTGTAATGTGGTAAAAGACCTGCCTGGAACTACTTATCTGTGCATTTAATAGGGGGAGGGGGGGGGGGGGTGCACATCTTAGAAAGTTCATCAATCAATCAGAATCAAGCATTCAATAGTCCCGTAGTATAATACATAAAATAGGCACGTCAATCTGAGCTTCAAACAACACTCCTCATATCTTCTGTTCGTTTTTTTTCTGTATATATTATACTATATTATATTATATTATTATACTATTATACTCTGTGCGTCCATCCATGCCACCTCTCTCCTAACTGTCCATTTGTCTCATTCTCCCTTTGCTCTGTCCATCTCTTCAGACTCCAGCAAGTTGTTTATCAAGGCTTTTAGCTGTCCGGCTGTCAGCCCGTTTTTACCTCTGCCTCTAAAAAGGCCCCTACATCTTCCTTTTATGTGCACTTCTTTCTTTACCCTTTCTCCTTTTCGTCTCTCGCTCGCTACACTTCCTTAACTGCACCAAGTGTTTCCTTTTGTTCTCATAAACTCTTAGTATGGCGTGAAAGACAAAGTGGAAACAGCAAAGAGCGAGTCAGGGAGGGCTTGTAGCATTGAAAGATCCATGAAGGGATCAGTTTAGAAAGCACTTGAACAAAGTTTCTTGTGCAGGACATTGTAGAAATTAATTGACATAATAATGGAAGAAGAACGTCCTGTCAACCATCATGCCCAAGGCTTTTTGAAAAAGCCCAATTCCCTGCTAACAGTCAGACCTCTTCACAGTAGGGGGGCTGTGATCGAATTGTGATTTTTCTGATATAACATTAGGAGATTAGGGTCCAATTCTCACTATTAACTAACTTTTAACTACAACTTTTGCCTCAATAAACTCCTAATTACTGCTTATTAATAGTTAGTAAGGTATTAAGTTTAGGTATTGGGTAGGATTAAACGATGTGGAATAAGGCATTAATATGTGCTATTTAAGTACTAATAAACAGCCAATATCCTAGTAACATGCATCCTAATAAGCAACTAGTTAATTGTGAGAGTTGGACCCTAGACTAAAGTGTTACCACATCCAAAATAAGTATTATTATGATTATTATTATTATAACTTCTACTAAATTAAAGTAGTTTGTTATTTATATATTATATATATTTGATTTAAAGAATGGCTGTTTGTAGCTGGTAAAATTCACCATTTAGCCACTGTGGATGGTGGGCAAAAAAAGTTTATTTCCCAACCAGAGGTGCATTTCCCGAAAGCATCGTTTGCCAACTATGGTCACAAGTTCCGTCGTTGTCAGCATAGTTCAACGAGTCTGTGTTTCCCGAAACCATCGTTCCAACGAACATTCGCAAACAGCATTATTGGACACTGCCCATGTGCAAACGTGCTCGACTATGTAAGAACGAGCCTATGATTGAATCTGGAAATAAAGCAAAATAACTGAGAAAAATGAGAAATAGAATGTAGGGCAGGGTGGATTCACTGTAAGGAGAGTGTACCTGTGAACAGTCTGAGCTTAATTTGGTTTGCTTCTTTTAGTGCTGAGGGCTTTGAGGGGATGTTGAAGGAGACTCTTCAGGAGGTTAAACTGGGTTAAACTGCATCTTTATTTTTCTTTCTTTCTTTCCCTCTCTCTCCTTCTTCTCATTACCCCATTCTCTCGTGTCTCATTACCAGATTTCAGTGTTAAGGCATCCTGACAGTTCTGGGGGTTTGTTCCCAGCGCCGTCAGTATCTGGGTGTTTAGGAGGCTATGACGAAGCGCTTTGGCCTCACACCCTACACTCGCCCCTGAGCGTTATGCGTTTGTCTGCCCTTGGAACACGCTGTCCTAGGCACAGGATGGAGTAGAGCTAAGCTTCATCAGAACAGATAGCTTGAGTAAAACTGAGATTGTTCAATAGTTTTAAAAATATTAAGTTGGGGATGTTTATTTTCCCTCTAAATTTCACCTTCACCTTTAAACCATTGCTTTTTGAGTTTGCTGGCAATACTCAAACTGTTGTACATCACTGGACCTTCCCAAAAACATACTGGCCCAATCTAAAAGACACATGAGGTCCGAAAATCTGAGATTCAAAATCGAATTTAAGTGTTTTAAAAACACTAAAACAAAGAAATATTATTATATAAATTAATGAAAATAAGTAAGACATAAATGTTACTGTCTATATACAGTATATATAGTTTGGTGTCAGTACATTTAATTAAAAAAAAATCATAATCATAAATGCCAAGGTTGCATTTATATAAAAGTACAGTTATATTTTGATGTTAAATTAATATATTTTAGAATGTAATTTATTCCTATAATGGAAACACTGAATATCCAGCAGTCAGCAGTCTTGATTGTTACATGATCCTTCAGAAATCATTTTAATATGCTGATTTGATGTTTATGCAACATTTATAATTATTATAAGTTATTATAATTATTATTATTATCATTAAGTCAGCAGTTGTGCTGATCAATATTTTTTGGATATCTTCAGGAGTCTTTGGCAAATGGAGAGTTTAAAAGAACAGCAGTTTTGTAACAATGCAAAGTTGTTCATGTAATACATACACTCACCTTAATGATTATTAGGAACACCTGTTCAATTTCTCATTAATGCAATTATCTAATCAACCAATCACATGGCAGTTGCTTCAATGCATTTAGGGGTGTGGTCCTGGTCAATGCAATCTCCTGAACTCCAAACTGAATGTCAGAATTGGAAAGAAAGGTGATTTAAGCAATTTTGAGCGTGGCATGGTTGTTGGTGCCAGACGGGCCGGTCTGAGTATTTCACAATCTGCTCAGTTACTGGGATTTTCATGCACAACCATTTCTAGGGTTTACAAAGAATGGTGTGAAAAGGGAAAAACATCCAGTATGCGGCAGTCCTGTGGGCGAAAATGCCTTGTTGATGCTAGAGGTCAGAGGAGAATGGGGCGACTGATTCAAGCTGATAGAAGAGCAACTTTGACTGAAATAACCACTCGTTACAACCGAGGTATGCAGCAAAGCATTTGTGAAGCCACAACACGCACAACCTTGAGGCGGATGGGCTACAACAGCAGAAGACCCCACCGGGTACCACTCATCTCCACTACAAATAGGAAAAAGAGGCTACAATTTGCAAGAGCTCACCAAAATTGGACAGTTGAAGACTGGAAAAATGTTGCCTGGTCTGATGAGTCTCGATTTCTGTTGAGACATTCAGATGGTAGAGTCAGAATTTGGCGTAAACAGAATGAGAACATGGATCCATCATGCCTTGATACCACTGTGCAGGCTTGTGGTGGTGGTGTAATGGTGTGCCACGGTGCCACGGCCTGCCTTAGCATTGTTTCTGACCATATCCATCCCTTTATGGCCACCATGTACCCATCCTCTGATGGCTACTTCCAGCAGGATAATGCACCATGTCACAAAGCTCTAATCATTTCAAATTGGTTTTTTGAACATGACAATGAGTTCACTGTACTAAAATGGCCCCACAGTCACCAGATCTCAACCCAATAGAGCATCTTTGGGATGTGGTGGAACGGGAGCTTCGTGCCCTGGATGTGCATCCCACAAATCTCCATCAACTGCAAGATGCTATCCTATCAATATGGGCCAACATTTCTAAAGAATGCTTTCAGCACCTTGTTGAATCAATGCCACGTAGAATTAAGGCAGTTCTGAAGGCGAAAGGGGGTCAAACACAGTATTAGTATTGTGTTCATAATAATCCTTTAGGTGAGTGTATATATGCGTGTGTTACAATCTTTAAAGGTCTAGGAGATAGAATGCAACATTCAGATATCACACTACTGCTGGTAGATTGGAGACAGCCGAAAACAACATGAATTGAATACACAAAGTGTCGGAAACGTGATAATTTATTACAAAACGCTGAAGCCACTAGATACAGTGAGTGAGCTATTGTCAGGGTTGTGTGCAGGTAGCTGAAGACGAGGTCACAAGGCGTAGAAATAAAGTGGATTTATTTACAAATTAAACTTTCTAGAACATACAGGAACAAAAGAACAGATACCAGGACTTCAGGGAAAACACAACCTTACAAAGACGACGACCAACAAACACTGAGGGAAAACACAAGGCTTAAATGAACAGGGACTGATGGGATAATTAACCAAACACAGGTGAAGGGAATACTAATCAGACATGGCGGGAAAACGAACAGGACTGAACCAAAATCACAAAGACAGGGGAAACCAAGATCACAAACAGGACTCAAACACATTGAAACATGACAGTACCTCCCCCCTCCCAAAGGCGCGACATAGCGCGTATAACATCCAAAAGGAGGGTGTGCGCTCCGGAGGCTGACGAGGACATGGCGGTGCAGGGACGGGAAGCCTCCAGAGCGGAGCTGGTAGCTCAGGGAACCAGGGTGGAACAGGCTGTGGGCGTGACCAGGGCGGAGCAGGCTGTGGGCGCGGCCAGGGCGGAGCAGGCTGTGGGCGCGGCCAGGGCGGAGCAGGCTGTGGGCGCGGCCAGGGCGGAGCAGGCTGTGGGCGCGGCCAGGGCGGAGCAGGCTGTGGGCGCGGCCAGGGCGGAGCAGGCTGTGGGCGCGGCCAGGGCGGAGCAGGCTGTGGGCGCGGCCAGGGCGGAGCAGGCTGTGGGCGCGGCCAGGGCGGAGCTGTCGGACCCTCGGGCGTCCAGGGCGGAGCTGTCGGACCCTCGGGCGGCCATGGCGGCGAGGACCCTTCGGGCGGCCATGGCGGCGAGGACCCTTCGGGCGGCCATGGCGGCGAGGACCCTTCGGGCGGCCAATGGCGGCGAGGACCCTTCGGGCGGCCATGGCGGCGAGGACCCTTCGGTTGGCCATGGCGGCGAGGACCCTTCGGGTGGCCATGGCGGCGAGGACCCTTCGGGTGGCCATGGCGGCGAGGACCCTTCGGGTATACCCCCCCTCAAAATTTCCATGGGGAAATTCACAGGAAAGAGGGAGTCCAGGGGCCAAGAGGATCTGGGATTGGGCAGGAACAGCGGAAGATCAGTGGGTTTTGATGCTGGGTCAACGGGCTCTGGCGCAGGGTCAACGGGCTCTGGCGCAGGGTCAACGGGCTCTGGCGCAGGGTCAACGGGCTCTGGCGCAGGGTCAACGGGCTCTGGCGCAGGACTGGACGGGACCGGTACATCATGTGACTCGGAACTGGACGGGACCAGTCCATTATGGGACTCGGGACTGGACGAGACCAGCACATCATGTGACTCGGAACTGGACGGGATCAACACATCATGTGACTCGGAACTGGACAAGACCAGCACATCATGTGACTCGGAACTGGACGGGATCAGCACATCATGGGACTCGGAACTGGACGGGACCAGCACATCATGTGACTCGGAACTGGACGGAAACAGCACATCTTGGAACTTGGAACTGGACGGAACCAGCACATCATGGGAATCGGAACTGGACGGAACCAGCACATCATGGGAATCGGAACTGGACGGAACCAGCATATCTTGGGACTCGGAACTGGACGGAACCAGCACATCTTGGAACTCAGAACTGGACGGAACCAGCACATCGTGGGACTCGGAACTGGACGGAACCAGCACATCGTGGGACTCGGAACTGGACGGAACCAGCACATCGTGGGACTCGGAACTGGACGGAACCAGCACATCGTGGGACTCGGAACTGGACGGGACCAGCACATCGTGGGACTCGGAACTGGACGGGACCAGCACATCGTGGGACTTGGAACTGGATTCATACTCGAAGACTGGTTCTGGCGGGCTTGGAACTGGTTGGAGTGGAAGATCTTCAATGAGATATTTGGATCCACATGCCCAGAGCGTGTGATCCACGAAGTCATAGAAGGGCATATTGAGGTCCCTCACCAGGATTATCTGGGCTAGCGGGTCCTTCAGACCACCCCAGAAACTCTGCTTCAGTTCCTCTTCATCCACCATCATCTCGTCGTAGAGCTCAAGGTAACGGCTTGCATAATCTTCCAAAGAGCTCTCACCTTGAACGAGGATAGGGATGTGGAATGGCTCTTGTTCGAAGACTGGCTCTGGCTCTTGCTCGAAGACTGGCTCTGCAGGCGTGACATGAAGATCTGGGCTGCACGGGATTAGCGGTGGAAGCTCTAGGTCTAACGAGACCAGCGGTAGATGGAGCCCTGGACTGGACTTCACCAACCCAGGGTTGAAATGAGGCCAGCGTGTAGAGTGATGTTGGGTTTCTACTCGACCTCCTCCTCTACTGCGGCCTCCACGATTCCCACGAAACACAGCTTGACGGGTTCCCATGAAGGCTTGTTTCCAGACCTCCATCTTCTTTTTCTTTAGGGTTGGTCGTTCTGTCAGGGTTGTGTGCAGGTAGCTGAAGACGAGGTCACAAGGCGTAGAAATAAAGTGGATTTATTTACAAATTAAACTTTCTAGAACATACAGGAACAAAAGAACAGATACCAGGACTTCAGGGAAAACACAACCTTACAAAGACGACGACCAACAAACACTGAGGGAGAACACAAGGCTTAAATGAACAGGGACTGATGGGATAATTAACCAAACACAGGTGAAGGGAATACTAATCAGACATGGCGGGAAAACGAACAGGACTGAACCAAAATCACAAAGACAGGGGAAACCAAGATCACAAACAGGACTCAAACACATTGAAACATGACAGCTATGTACAATGTAAATGAAAACACACAGAAGGAAAAAGAACATACAAATAATTGTAGAGAAAATTAACTTAAGTGGAGCCAAATTAAAGAACCAAATATATCAAAATAATTCCCTTAAACTATTCCCCACAACAGCTAACTTAATAAAATAAAAAGTGGAAAATAAACCGAATTCTTCAACGTATTTGACGCCCTAAACTCCTTCTCTAACTAAGAAAACAAAAATACAAAGGGTGGCGTATACTTCTTACCTAGTGTGTCTAACATTTGACATTACTATGGGCACAATGTACATCGCACGATCTACTGACCTGTTCTCTTTTCACACATAGGCCTAAAGAACATTAAACTCAGAACATTGACGTAAAGCACATATAACACAAAGGAAATAAATGTTAAACTATAAATGGGATTCGTTTAAACTGATACTAATTACGCAACTCAGGAGACACACACACACACTGCTGCCAAACGAGATGCGCTGGAAGTCTTTTAAAACAGCGGGGCGACAGCAAATTGAACGCAGATGAGCTGCCCTGATGATGATTGACAGCTGACACGGCCTATCACAGGAACCTGAGAGCAAATAGGAGGCATACAAGAGAGGGAGGGAAAAACAAAAGCACAACAACAAACACGTATAGACCGCAACTGTCTGTGTGTGTGTGTGTGTGTGTGTGTGTGTGTGTGTGTGTGTGTGTGTGTGTGTGTGTGTGTGTGTGTGTGTGTGTGTGTGTGTGTGTGTGTGTGTGTGTGTGTGTGTGTGTGTACGTGCGTGCGTGCGTGCGTGCGTGCGTGCGTGCATGCGTGTGTGTGTATTATTTATTTATCTATTTTACACAAACACTGTCACATTGTTAATGTGTGTTGCAGAAAAATGTGCTTATTTTAAGCCGGTCTTCGTTTAATCAGAAAAAAAACCAGTAGCCTGATAGTGCAGTACATTTTCCATTCTTTGAAACATAAAACCTTGTGGATATAAAGGTCTCCAGACATCAGCTGGTGGAGTGTAGAGTGGATTCAAAGAACATGACTCATTGAGAGACATACACATGAGAGGAAACTACACGATTAATCTGCTGAAGAAAATGTGTCAGGGCTCATAGACTCAACAATGATCAAAGCGCTCGGAGCCTTGTGCGTCTTTTCCAGTATTTCCTAGAGAGATGGAGAAAAAAGCATCTAAAAATAGAAACAACAAATTCATCATGTGTTTGTTCAAACTATTTACATTTAAGTATGATAAAATTAGAGGAGGAGATGAAAAAGAAACATTAAGAGGTAGCGTAGCGACAGAAAGAACTTAGCACTATGAGAGAGGGCGGACATTTCTCTTCACAGAGTAGTATGCTGTCTGTACTGTTTCAGTGGAGATGGCAAAAAGAGCAAGAGCCTGTCAGTAGGGCTGGGTATCGTTATTTTCTTTATATCGATACCGATACCTTGACTTCGATAGATTACAATACATACCGTAATTCCTAAAATAAAAGCCGGGGCCTTTATTTACCTGAACTGCAAATGGAAGCAGGCTTTTATTTGAAGCAGGCTTTTATTAGAGGCAGGTCTTTATGTCTAATTCGCGATCCCCGCCTGCCAGCAATGGTGACACCTCATGCTTGGCACGTGTTCACCACAGCCAAAATAGCCCTGTATAACAGATGTAGCACTTTTATTTCTAAATATTACCCCCCTAGCATTGGTAGGTTTAGGATTAGTTGTGGGGGAGGGGTTAGGATTAGGGGTTGGGTTAGGCAATCAGGTACTGACTGGTCGAAATTCGGCACAACACCGGTCTTGGCAGTAATTATCTTGTCTCAAATATTGCATCGTGCGCCATTGGCATCAAGCCTGGCGAAATGTTGCCACACTTTTGATCTTTTCCACATATTTTACATCTATGGGGGCTGGAACGCTTATTCACTACAACCTCACGTGTGAGCCTCGTCAATGGGCTTAACCGGCGTAAACTTGGGTTTTGATACCTCGCAATAGCCAATCATGCTGCATGATTATTGGCTCACTGACCTTGATGAGATTAACCCCTTAGGTATCGAAATTTGGTACCGAAAGACAAGAGTTTTTTAATACTCAATGGCATCAATGCAATTCGGTCGGTGCCTAAAAAGTATCGAACTCGATACCCAGCCCTACCTGTCAGCGGCCCATATAATTTAGGCTGATCCTAACTCTTGGAAAAGACCTTAAAGGAACACTCCACTTTTTTTGGAAATAGGCTCATTTTCCAACTCCCCTGGAGTTAAACAGTTCAGTTTTACCATTTTCGAATCCATTCAGCCGATCTCCGGGTCTGGCGGTAGCACTTTTAGCATAGATCATTGAATCTGAGTAGACCATTAGCATCTCTCTCAAAAAATGACCAAAGAATTTCGAGTTTTAAATAGGAAACATATTTAAACTCTTTGGTCATTTTTTTGGTATGGTAACCCATTCTCAGAATTTGTCCTCTGCATTTAACCCATCCAAGTTAGTGCACACACATTAGTGAGTAGTGAACACAAACACAATAGCCGCGTTTCCACTGCCGGGCCAGGGCCGAGCCGCGCTAGTGCGTGCCAGGGCCAGTCGCGTTTCCACTGCCACTTCCCAGGCTTGATCGGGGCTTACTCGGGGCCAACGGCCAGGATTTCTGGCCCGTGGAATACCTTGGGCCAAAGCAGGCCAGCTCGGGCTAGAGGCGTGGTCAAGGTAAAAGCCGGAGTTTATCGGTGTTAGGGAAAGATATGGTCTGCGGCAAGATGCACATTTCACTTTTTTATATTGCGCAAAATTATTGCTGCACGAAATGGAGAATCGCCTTTACTGGTCTGTTGAAGATACCAAAGCTCTTCTGAGCATTTGGGCAGAAGAAAGAGTACAACGTCAATTTGACGGCGTGTGCAGAAACGAGGATGTTATCAAGTACATCATTGCTGAACTTGCTAAGCTAAGTATTCGCCGAACAACGCTCATCTTCCACCAAGCAAACACCAACAAAAGCAAACAAACAGACACTTCGGTCCTCTCCATCTCGATCGTTGTGTCTTCCCTGAATGAAGGCGTGTGAAGGGCGGGGTTTAGGGCAGTATCAGCGGGGGTAGTGGCCCGGCAGTGGAAACGCAAGCCCGGTGCTTGAGGGCCGAGGCCATTGGCATGGCTCGGCTCGCTGTTAGCCCTGGCCCGGCAGTGGAAACGCGGCTAATGTAAACCGTGGACACCCACACCCAAAATAGTGTGCAGCCATTTTTGCTGTGGCACCCGGGGGGCGATTGGGTTAGGTGCCTTGCCTTGCCAGTATTGAAAATCGAACCCGCAACCTTCAGGTTACCAGTCTGACTCTTTAACCATTTGGCCACGAGTTTAGGCAAATACAAGTAATTTCCAGTCTTTGACACAGACAGTCAAAGCAAACAGCACATTATCTAAGTTAATAGCTCAGGATTAATAGTAAGCGATGACTGTCCTTGCAGTCACTCTGTCATATATTGAATGTTACACACTCCTGGTCCTTCTGTTAGATCAATGATTATAAATCTCAGAGAAAGAGAGATAAAGCTGATGGTCATTATGCAGATGCTTTTCATTTAGGAAATCAGAAAAATAGAAACATCAACTGTCACATACAGTATACAGTGTAATTTGTTATGCCATCACTCTCATTATCTATGCATGAGTATATATATATATATATATATATATATATATATATATATATATATATATATTTTTTTTTTTTTTTTTTTTTTTTTTTTTTTTTTTTAGAAATCTGTGCTTCATGCATATGCAGCATGCACATAAATATGTTTATGAATTCCAGTACTTATTTAGGCCTTGATTTACAGTTGAACACATTTGAAACACTAATAAACAGTCATAGATCTCTCATAGCACTCTAATTTTATATTAAACATCTAGAATATCACGTTGGGCCTTTGACAGCAAACAGGAGGAAAACCTATCCAGTGTTTATCCTCTGTATCTCTTTATTGGCCCTCCAATTATTATTAAAGATTTCATATCTCTCTTTTAATATGAGGTTAATACTATCTTTGCTCTTTGTATGTAGGCAATGCGATCCAGGCGTTTGGAAATGGGACAGACGTGAGTGTGTGGCAGCTGATGCCCCCTGTGCAAACCACCACTTCTATAACAACACCATCCCAGAGGGCCAGGGATCGAGAAAGATCTCCTAATGCCATAGAGCCGGCGACACACATCAACCATCTCAACCCGGCTGATAACTCCCTATACCAGTTCTGTGGTAGCCTGCAGGTCAGTGCAACTATTGCATACATAGATCTTCAAGTTTCATGTATGTATTGTGGGGTTTGGTGTATGTACCCCAGGGAATGCAGGGTTGTAAAAAAGACTGTGTTTGTGGTCCTTATGTTAGCAGATAATAAATACCTCTGGTGATCTTGAAAATTATGCTTTTATGAAAGGAATATTTCAGTTGTGTATGCTTGATTTGAGAGAGCTATACTACGTTATAGGCGAGACCGATTTGGCAATTCTTACTCCACTGAATATTTGGGGGTTGGTTTATTTTTGAAAGCAAATTTTCAAGTAAAAACCTTAAAGTCTTCCTTACAAAAGAAAGCTATTAACGATGACCTTTTGGGGCATGTTGTCAAAAACGACAAAAAACGCTGTATTATGCATGCTAGGCAAATAGATGGCAATGTCACTTTATAAAGAAACACTACGTGCCTTGACTGAACACGTACTATATTACCGTTTTCACAAATTCATAATTTACATGGAGTCAATTGAACTTTGAAACCGTTTTCAAAAGTTTCCATTTTCAGGCCCCAAAAAACAATGTTGTGTAAATGAACAGCCAAAATGCATGAAAAGTTTTCCATTTTAGTTGTCATTTAGATGCTATATCATGTCTCTTCTTCGATAACAATTGGCCCATTAACACTTTCTATTCTATTCCATTTCTATTCTATTTTTTCTATTTATTATCAAAAATACCTTGCTAGACTAACAAGGACTTGTCACAACACTTACATATTGTCAACAATATAGGTTAAATTAAAATTTAAAACGTGACAAAACATTTTTTTTATTAAAATTTGCCTTCATTACATTGTTGACTCTTATCTTTGCCAGCTATAAATGAAATGTTATGATATTCACAGTCCACATAATTTTCACAAAAAAAAAATCTTCATTTAAGAGTGTTTTGAACTAGGTGTTTGAAGTCAGCAACATTTGCTTAATTGGACTTTTGACTGATAATCTTATAAGTTCAGCATTTCTGTTGCTCAAACAGTAGAGCTTGATGTTAACAACACCAAGGTCATAGGAACGATTCCCAGGGAATGCATGAACTGATTAAAATGTATACATTAGATGCAATGCAAGTCGCTTTTAAAAGTGTCTGAAAAATGTGTAGAATACACTGCCTTTGTGACAACTAGCCCTGCTACACATACAATTTACAATGCTGGAGAGCTGGCCATACACGGCATTTGTCATACAATGAAAATATATAATTACAAACATTAGGGCGAACACACACTCAACCCATACACTCCAACAGAGAGCAGCACAGCAGCAGGAGAAAGTGAAGTTAATGAGTTTACATGTTTCTGTATTAGCCTCGCTGCTAAACGTAGTCCTCTGAGGGGGAGCAGCTGTCAATGTGAAAATGAGAAGAACAGATACAGGGAGTGCAGTCTCATGGGATATGTCTGTCAGTCTTTCTTCGTCAGTTATAAATGATCGCAGTACACGCAGCTGACCTCCAGGAAAACTAGTGAGATGACTCCAGTATGCAAATACTTTGCTGCATATCAAACTGCCTCTCTCTCACTCGCGTTTAGAACTGAGATGTTTACAGCCAGCTTTACTGCTTGCATCCCCCTTTACTTATATGGTAGAAAGGGTTTTTGCCTTTGCATGTTTTCGTGTGGGTAGAATGACAGAGGCAGATGTGCATTACCTCCATCAAAACAAAGAGACATATGGTAATACCTCATCTTTTGTAAAAGTGTCAAAATGCAAGTGTTGAGCACATTTACTAAATTACTGAATGCTCTGCTTTAGCCGTACAAATCAGATCTCTTGGTTCAGTGTGAACTCGTGTTCTAAATATACAATTAAAGTGAGAAACTCTCTGCTTAGTATGTTGTCAAGTGATTCAGTGAGATTAAGGGCCAATTTCATTGTTTGCTTCTATTTTTCCTTTCCTTTCTTTTTTGGACTATTAGAGTGACATATCTTGCACTTGCGGGAGCGTTTTTGCTTCAATGTAATTAAAGCAGCACTTGATGTGTCCAGAGAACGATTATCCAACTTTTTTTGTGCCTGAGAATTATACTTGTTTTTTATTGGTTTATTTCTTCAATTTTGAAAATGTTTAAAGGGTGCTGGGACCGCTCTGGGAGAAATTAATCATTGATATTAAACCTCAAATCCTATTTTTGCTGGTCCGTAGATGCGGTTGTTTATAATGTTTCATCCTGGTCGAGGCATTGCTTTATCATGCTGCGCTCTGGCTTAGGTTCAAGTCGGCTTCTTTCAGGAGGATACCAAACCGCCAACACACAGTGATCCATTCATTATACTGTCACCAGCTCTCCTATATCACCACCGCTTCTCACTTCCTTAGACACACATACCTATGCACAACAAGAACACACACATAAGGATGTGAAATCCATACTTAATTGTATGCTACTAGAGGGGTTACATTTAAAATGCTAAAATTTGATTACTGTTTGTGAGAAATATAAGGTGGCCTCGAATAAGAACCTTGCAGTGACCTACCGGCTATGACTAGTATTTATATCAACTTGCATGTGCATTTACTTCTCTATGGTTATATTGACACTGTATCTGAGGACAGAATCGCAATAGCATAATAAAGCACATTAATACAATGCAATTAACAGCTATAAAATTGCAGCTTTAAACAGCATTTTGAGTTTTTTGATAATGATTATCTGGTGTGGATCATTCGGGAGCATTATAAGACAACATAGAATGTTGTATGGCAAGGGTTTTCTTGGTCCAAGATGTTATTTAATTTCGATCAGATTGATTTAATAGAGCTTTATTTTTCCTTTCTAGGCTCAGAAGCATAAGACAAACAACACAATAGATGTGTTATGTGTGGTAAGTATGCTTATTTTTATGCACATCTCAAACCAGACATACATCTGATATATGTCAAGTGCCATTGAAAGGATGAATAATAATGAATGAAAACAAAGATAAAGCAGTAATTATCTCATGTCACATTAGCCCAGTTCTGCTGAACTTTGACCCGGCACTAGAGGGCCCTTCCCGTCCGGTATGCACATGATCTTTGTGGTGGGCGATGGCAAAATGTGAACATTGCTTATCTTCTGCCTTTTAAAGTTCACTAAATGTCACTGTACATATAAAAGCAACATTATATGCTAGAATGACATTTAGTGTTGCAACGGCAGGTCCAACCAGCCCCTAAAAATGAGGACCTCTTTTCAGCGAATAATTTCATTGCAGAATCAAAGAGCTTTTTAATCTCTTAGACATCTTTAATTTTTTTAAAGTTTAATTTTAACTTTTTTTTATTTTTGCTGTTCTGTTGGACACTTCTATAGTGTTTCAAGACATTAGTAGTTGTTTGAAAGGTGAAAGTCTTTCTTTTAAAAAAAGAAGACGGTGTATTAAAAGCCTTGAAAAGCCAAGCACATATGCGTACAATTTCTGATAGAAGAGTTCAACGTAAAACATCATAATGGAAAAATATGTGCATTTGTGACTTATCTAACTATCTCTTGGCTGTTAAGAATAATTGCTAATCCGCTTTCTCACGTTTACTGTTATGTTCCTCCAAGGACCCACAGATCGATGACCCCAGCTCCTCCAATGCCATCTCCAGGAATTCGTCCACTCGGCAGGTGTCTTTATCAGCCCTTAGCTCTCTGCTGCTCCTACTGGCTACCTCCTTGCACTGCATCTTCATTGCGGCGATGTTGTAGCCACCTAAGAACATAAAACATGTACAGTCACAATTTGTACAAAGTCGATCGCTGTTCCTGGTCAATCTGTTGTACTCAGTTCTCTCTCTCTTAGCCCATCCCATCCTCTCTTTCTCTCGCTGTTCTGTTTTTTAAGAGCTTTTGTTGATGTTGTTGATGCAATGAAACTAAGTGGTCTTGGTGTGCTCGAGTTTCTGTCTCTTCCCTCCTGATTTTGCATTGGAAGATGAAATGTGAAAGAAATGCAAGAGTGCCTCGGATTCATTGCAGCATTCCCAGGTGATGTTGTGCCGTCTACGCAACCGCTGGTGTTTCGAGGGCCAGAAATCATAAGGACTCCTGTCACAGGAGTAGAGATTCATCTTATCTGCGCGTAGGTGTACTTAAAGATGCAGTGTGCACCATTCATTGCTCACTGGTACACACAAAAACAGCAAAAGTGAGAACAAGACACTGGTCACTGTTTATTTACACAAATTGTCTTCTGTCTATCTTTTATTTTGGTTGAGGTTTTGGTAAAAATTAGACTCTCACAAATTGTGCTTGTCCTCTGTAGTTTTTCCAGCATCATTGGCCCGTCTGTAGGTCAAACATATCAAAAAATCATCTGCAAAACATCTAGTCACAGAAAGTGAAAAGTGGGTTTAGTGGGGAGTTTAATTATCAAGAATTTCCAGACCAAGCTTAACTGAATGACCTAAAGCACAGTAGCTTGTCTGATAAGACATGAAGGACCCTATTTGTTTGTGTGTGTGGCTACATGTGTGAATGCGTAATGCTGTTTGTTTGTCTTTGTTTGAACATGAGGATGAGGTCACAGGTTGACTGGAATGATATATCAGTAGAACTGGGGTTTCATAACTCCTATGCCACAGTTTAAAGTGAAAACATGGACTTAAGCTAGAAAGCTATTGATTTTTGCGTAATCGGACAATATGGCAAGGTTCGATTTTACAATTGCATACGTTTACATTGCAAGTGCATCTGTAAATTGCACATCACCACTCACCAGGCTAAACCAACCGGCATCTGCGTATCTATCAAGTGTGTATTTTCTTTCTGATGTTGCTTTGACAGGGATTTTCATACTTCGGCCCAAACTAAACATGCAAACTAGTCATGTATGTATTATATACTGTAGCCAGTTTTTGTACTGTATGTCTATACAAAAGTTACTGAAAGAGTCAGTATCAGTGATCCTGCACCATAATTACTTCAAATCAGTGAGAATTCTATATGTCAGTATGAGGCATGTGCAGTTAAACCACCTCAGCGGTACACGTTAAGAGTCTATGACATGCTGCTTTGGTTCATGTGGCATTTTGAACAAAAAAATGATAATGTATTGTTGTACTTCATGTTATTTACAGAACATTTTAAGTTCTACATAAAAAAAAAACATATATATACTTCAAACATGAACTATGTTTATAGAGCCTGCTATATTTGAATTGGGATCTGGTTGGATAATGTATTATCATATTGGATGAGGATTTATTGTTTTTTCTCAGTAACTATATATACAGTATATATTTTTGTTTAGAGATAACATTACAAATTGAAGCCTTACATCTGTTATTATTGCTGTCCAGTAGTATCTCAAATGAAGGAAATGTACAACAGCCATTTATTTACTATAACACTATGCTATTGTTTTATGGTAAGCCAAAAAGAAAAGGGAAAGAAACTCTTATTTTTGTATCTTTTTGCATTATGGGTTTATTTATTGTAATGTTGTCTTTTCTGCTGGTAAGCAGTACAGGAACTTTAAAAGTATGAACATTAAAAAACCAAGCATGAGAGATGGAAATGCAATAAAGGCTATTGGTATTATGGATTCTACGCAGGCATTCTGCGGTGGGCTGGTGTTTCTGGCTTTGAACACAACATAAAGATGCTGTATGCTTCAGATGGGAGCAGGAAAGTGAGAATCCCATATTGTATATTCACATCTTATTGCTTCACAGCATTTAAAATGCAAATACAAGACTCCTCCACAATCTGTCACATTTCTTCTTAGCTTGTGAAAATGTAAAAAGTATTCTATGAAAACGATTAAAAATGTTGACACATTCACCTTTACTGTTCTCTTCTTGTGATGAGTGTTTCATTTAAAAAAAAAAAATTCTGTGCAGGATGTACAAGTATAATTTAGCCTAAATAGCCAAGGCAATAGTTCCCTTTCAAGGGAACTTCGAGCTGCGTCAAACGCTGTGGGAACGCCCCTGCGTTGTGCGTCATGAAGCACGTATGGAATCAGTCCAATAGAGAGATGAACCGTCACAGGCGGGTAACGTCATCGACCAGGAACTATAAAAGCACCCCAAAACACAAGCGTATTAGCTTCTGTGCCTTCAGTCGCGCTACATGTGAATCTGTCCCTGTGTGATATTGTCTGTCTTACATACTCTGCACCACACAAACAATTTATATATAAATATATATATATATATATATATATATATATATATATATATATTGAGAGAATGGCGAACGAACAGCAGTTTAGGAAGTGTGTTACTCCCTGCCCCCGCTATTTAACGGGTGGGGATACACACGTTCTTTGTGTTGTTTGTTTGGGAGTGCAGCATGCCCAGTCTGATCTCGAGGGAGCTGACTGTGAGCATTGGGAGCGTCTGCCGTTAAGGACCGCTCCCGCCGAGCGCTCTTTGAGGAGGGCGGATCGGTGTGCGCTCCCCACGGTTCGGGTCCCGCTTCTATTGAGGTAGAGCGTCTGCGCTTATCGTGGGGATCGCAGATAGATCTCTCAGCGAGGGTTGAGACGGGCGCTGCCTTATCTCTCCCTTCACCTGTGAGATCCAGTGCCTCAGTCCCGAGTTCGGAAGCACGCGCTGTGGTTTCCTCCGCTCGGGTTGAGGCACCAACACTGCAACTATCCAGTTCTGAGGAGCTGGATGTTGTTAGTGTTGAGGGAGATGTGGAGGATTCGCCACCCCACACTCCCGAAAGTGATGAGTTAATGGAGGTATTAACAAGAGCTGTTGATAAACTCAGTATTGAGTGGCCAGTGACTAGACAGGAGTCTGTTTCTAAATCTAAATTAGATGAGAGATTTTTGCCGTCACGTGTGCAGCCTCCACGCCGGTGTCTGCTGTTCTTTAACGATCTCCACACTGAGGTGTCGAGATCGTGGAAGAAACCGGTTTCATATAGAATATTTAGTCCCCAGACATCTACATATTCTATTATAATGGGGGCTAAATCATATGGTTATGGCGCTTTGCCTCGCGTGGAAGAGTCGCTTGCGAGCCATCTCTCCCCCGAGGCGCCGTCATCTTTTAAGACACCGGTATTACCCACCAAGCCCCTCAGAAATACATCTGCTTTGGTGGGTAAAGCGTATTCGGCTGCAGGTCAGGCTGCGTCATGTCTGCATACAATGTCAATCTTGCAGGCATACCAGGCTGACCTGCTAAGGGACGTGAGTGAGAGTGAGGAAGTCAGTACTGACGTAGTTCGAGAACTGCGTCAGGCTGCTGATTTATCCCTGCGCGCCACCAGAGAATCGGCCAAGCTAGTGGGTCGATCTATGGCAGCTCTGGTGGCCGCAGAAAGACATCTTTGGTTAAATCAAACAAATATGAAAGAGAAAGAAAAAAACTTTTCTTTTAGATGCTCCTCTCTCTCCTTCGGGGTTATTTGGCGAAGCTGTTAATTCTGTTATGGACAGATTCCAGGAAGAGAAAAAACAAGCTGCAGCTTTCAAAAAGTTTCTTCCTTTAAAAATTCACGTCTCTGGGGCTGCTGGGCGGGAGCAGCCCCGGCCGTTAACAAGCTCATCCCATAGGGCGCAGCAGAAGCAGAGTGTCGCGTCTCGTGCTCCCCCTGCTGGACAGTGGGCTCAGGTGCGGCACTCTCAGCCGAAGACTTCTAGCAGTAGACCTGATCTGAGGACAGTGTTATTGTCTAAGAAGGCTTCAGCTAAGAAGAAGTCCTGACGCCGAGGCATTCAGGATGCTGAGGGTGGTCCCCACCGAGGCAGAAAGGAGTTCACCTCTCTTTACGGTGCCCATTCTTCCTTGGTGCCCTCAGGGGGCCGTTCTGCCAACCCCGCCTTTATGCCGGGGCGTAGACGCTCCCTCTGAGGAGGGTCTCAGAGCAGTCAAACCAGTCGTTCCCTGCCGGTGCGCCGTTACAGGGCGCTGTGTTTGCTGCTCAAGTTACACCAGAGGCCAGTCTCGAGAGACTGGTACCCTTAATAGATTTTCTGGTAGAGTGGAAAAACCTTCCAAGAATATCTCATTGGGTCCTGCAGACAGTAGAAAAGGGTTATGCTATCCAGTTCAGGTGTCGTCCACCGGAATTCAGAGGGGTTCTGCACACAGTGGTGGGCCCCTAGCAGGCTCTGGTAATGGAACAAGAGGTAAAAACGCTCCTTCAAAAGGAGGCTATAGAACGGGTTCTTCCTCCCAGTTTGGAATCAGGTTATTACAGCCGATATTTCATCGTTCCGAAGAAGGATGGGGGGTTGCGTCCAATTTTAGACCTGCGCCTTTTGAATCGCTCGATAGGGAAGCTAAAATTCAAGATGCTCACTATCAAGCAGATCATGTCTCAAACCGAGGACTGGTTTGTCACGATAGATCTAAAGGACGCGTACTTCCACATTTCCATCCTTTCTCAACACAGGAAGTTCCTGAGGTTCGCTTTCAGGGGCGAGGCGTACCAATACAGGGTTCTTCCGTTTGGCCTAGCGTTATCTCCCCGCACTTTCACGAAATGCATGGATGCAGCATTAGTGTCTCTGAGGCTTCAGGGCATTCGTATTCTCAATTATATCAACGATTGGTTGATTTTAGCTCAGACGGAGCAGATGGCGGTTCAGCATCGAGATGTCGTCCTTGCTCATATCAGAAAGTTGGGGTTGAGGCTGAACGCAAAGAAAAGTGTATTATCTCCTTCTCAGAAGACCACTTTTCTGGGTGTCATTTGGGATTCGGTCTCGATGCGGGCGCAACTCTCTCCGACCTGCATCGCTTCGATTCTCTCAGCTGTGAAACAGGTAAGGCTAGGCCAGCTACTCACTGTGAAGCAGTTTCAGAGACTGTTGGGTCTGATGGCAGCAGCGTCCAATATTATACCTTGCGGCCTGTTGTACATGAGACCGCTGCAGTCGTGGCTCAGGAACAAGGGATTTTCCCCGAGGGGAAATCCGCTCCGCACGATCAAAGTCACGCGGCGCTGCCTTCGTGCTCTGATCATGTGGAAAGAAACTTGGTTCCTATCCAAAGGTCCTGTGCTGGGGGCTCTTTGTCCTCGCGTAACGCTAACGACGGATGCTTCCCTCACAGGGTGGGGGGCGGTCATGAGTGGTCGTCCAGCCCAAGGTCTGTGGCAGGACCATCATCTTTCGTGGCATATAAACTGCCTGGAGATGTTGGCGGTGTTTCAGGCTCTGAAGCACTTCCTATCAGACCTGAGAGGTCATCATGTGTTAGTTCAGTCAGACAACACGTCGGTGGTCTCTTATATCAATCATCAGGGGGGCCTGCGGTCTCGCCGGCTTTACAAGCTGGCCCGTCAGATCCTCCTGTGGTCCCAGGGGAAGCTACTATCACTGAGAGCAATGTATCTTCCCGGGTATTTAAATGTGGTAGCGGACTCCCTGTCGAGGCAGGGGCCGAGGCCGGGGGAATGGAGACTCCACCCCGAGGTGGTGGAGCTCCTTTGGTTGAGTTTCGGTCGCGCCTATTCGCTTCCAAGGAGACCACGCATTGTCATCTGTTTTTCTCCATCAGTCTTCCAGCCCCTCTGGGGTTGGACGCTATGTTGCAGCCGTGGCCGAGGTCACGCCTGTACGCCTTTCCCCCGATTGCTCTGCTACCAGGAGTTCTGGAGAGGGTTCGCCGGGACGGGGTCAGCCTACTATTAGTAGCCCCGTTCTGGCCGGCCTGAGTATGATTCTCTGAACTGATTTCTCTCCTGGACGGCTCTCCTTTGGAGCTCCCGGTCAGGTGGGATCTACTCTCTCAGGCGGGCGGCACGATATTTCACCCCCCGCCCAGAGCTGTGGAAACTGTGGGCTTGGCCTCTGAGGGGCCCAGCTCATAGATTCTGGTCTCTCAACTGAGGTTGTTGAGACCATTCTTCACTCCAGAGCTCCATCCACGAGGAAGCTTTATGCCTTGAAGTGGAAACTTTTCACTTCTTGGTGTGGAGAACACCTGCAGGACCCAGTTAACTGCCCAGTGGGTGCAGTGCTGGATTTCCTGCAGGAGCGTTTCTCCACAGGGTTCTCCACTGAAGGTGTATGTGGCGGCACTAGCTGCTTACCACGTCCCTTTCAGTGGAGTTTCTCTTGGGAGACACCCACTTATAACTTGTTTCCTCCATGGCACTTTGAGGCTGAGGCCAGCAGTTCGTACGAGGGTGCCGACCTGGGATCTGGCCATTGTATTGGAAGGTCTTTCTTTAGCTCCTTTTGAACCTATCGAAGAAGTTCCTGAGAAGTTTCTCACTTTTAAAACTATTTTTCTTCTTGCTATCTCCTCTCTAAAAAGAATCAGAGATTTGCAGGCTCTGTCGGTTTCACCCTCGTGCCTGGAGTTTTCGCCTGGCATGGTTAAGGCTTTTCTGCATCCTAGACAAAGGGACGTTCCCAAGGTCCCTACTAATGTTGTTAGACCTACGGTTCTGCAGGCTTTCTGTCCTCCTCCGTTTATGTCATCGGACCAGGAGAAGCTTAATTTACTCTGCCCTGTTAGGGCATTAGACGCTTATGTCCACAGAGCTGCCCTGTGGAGGAAATCAGAACAACTATTTGTATGTTTCGGGCCACCCAGGTAAGGGTGTCCTGCGTCTAAACAGAGAATAAGCAAGTGGGTGGTTGATGCTATCTCACTTGCTTATGAGTCGGCTGGCCAGCCTTCACCTTTGGCTGTTCGAGCCCACTCTACCAGGAGTATGGCTGCTTCTAAAGCTCTATTGTCGGGAGTTTCCCTGAGTGATGTTTGTGATGCGGCTGGATGGTCTTCACCGCATACTTTTATTAGGTTCTATGACCTAGACCTAAGCTCTACCCCTGGGGCACAGGTGCTCTCGTCTTTTGTGCGCTAGTTCTCACATGGCGGTCATTTGGTCCTATGGCGACGTGGGTATTCGCGTTCCCACAGCGTTTGACGCAGCTCGAAGTTCCCTTGAAAGGGAACGTCTCGGTTACGTATGTAATCCTGGTTCCCTGATAGGGAACGAGACGCTGCTTTGTTCCGCCATACTCCCTACACTCCCGTTAGCGCTTCCTTCAGGCCTATCAGAAGCTAATGCGCTTGTGTTTTGGGGTGCTTTTATAGTTCCTGGTCGATGACGTCACCCGCCTATGACGTTTCATCTCTCTATTGGACTGATTCCATACGTGCTTCATGACGCACAACGCAGGGGCGTTCTCACAGCGTTTGACGCAGCGTCTCGTTCCCTATCAGGGAACCAGGGTTACATACGTAACCGAGACATTTTGTTCACAAAACTATTTGGGCTACTTTGACTATTTTAAACATTGTCTTTACTAACTTTCTGGGCCGGCCAGTTTCAATTACATAGAAGCCTATGGAGGAGTGAAACAGCTCTCAGATTTAATAAAAAATATCTTAATTTGTGTTCCGAAGATGAACGAAAGTCTTACGGGGTTGGAACAACATGAGGGTGAGTAATTACTGACAGAATTTTCATTTTTGGGTGAACTATCCCTTTAATGCTCTATTTTAAAATAACACACACCTACTCTAAACCTACCCGATAGTAACAAAAGCAAAAACGCAATCGTAACCATGGCATTTTAGCTCTTTGAACTCTTTTATTGCGACTCTTCTCCGCATCACAAGTACAATTCTATACCAGCTGATCTATAATTGCAAGCTTAGTATGCTAAAACCGAACATACTGTATATGTAGCTGGTTACGTGATGAGAAACTCCAAAGTATGTTTACAAATCATGCACTATGGTAAAAAAACAAAAACAAAAAAAAAACATGGTGATTTGATAGTTGTGCAAGGAGCATTGTGATCCTGTGTTGCATAAGGTAGTTGTTTGGCCAAATCGTGCTGCCTCTCTCCTTATCTACATGTGACCGAACTGCCGAATCAGCACTAACATGCTGTGTCCTCACTACGGTAGTGTCCTATAAAAAGAGCTGAGTGAAGAGCTCAGGTAAGCTAGAGCTTGACCCAAGAGGACCATGCAGAGGCTCGCTTCATATGTTTTCTTTACTGTCTGTTGTGGTCTGGCATTATCCCGTAAGTACAAGCAATGTAATACTAACAATATGGTTTTTAAAATGCAGAGGTCATCTAATTAATACCTCTGGGGAAAGAGAATTATTTAAACTGCTTTCATTATTTCATCTCATTTTTGCCTTTGCATATTTGCATAATGTCTTAAGTTTTCAAAACAAAAGAGCTGAAAACAGACCAAAAATGTTTGAGGGAGAAGGTCATCACATTCCCACAGCTGACCACCAGCAGCTGGGCGAAGCTCCACCCAAATGAATCCATGGTTCTGTCTGCAGTCACCGTGTGTTTGAGATTCTACTCTGACCAAGTGACTGCCAACCCATGTCTGTTTTCCCTGGCCACGCCATCCCTCCCTCACGACTTTTCTTTATCTTGGTCAGCTGACCTCAAACAATACCAGATGTTGATTCATAACACCCCTGTTCAATTCAAAGGGTTGACATTCAATTTAAATCAGTGGAACTCGGTGTGTGCGACCTGGGATGCCAACAGTGGTCTTGCACAGATGTTTGTGAATGAAGTAGCCAGCATTAGGAAGGTGGCGGGCCCTAAGGTAGCTTTTAAAGGAGCGCCTGTCATAACACTCGGCCAGTATCAGACCCAATATGATGGAGGGTTCCAGCAATCCAATGTCTTCACAGGTTTTATAGCAGATGTGCACATGCACAAACAAGTCCTTTCCACCCATCAGATGAAGACCTACATGGAGGCAAAGACCAAACACAAACTTGGTGATTACATTAACTGGCACAATCTGAAATACACCCTTGCTGGGTCAGCACAAGTAGAAGAAAAGCAGCAAGTAACCCTCTAGACCAAAGAAGAGCAGATATAGTGTGCTGCTGTGCTGCAATATCAAAAAATATTGACCAAATAAGAGCAGTCTAACCGACTTGGATTATAGTTTCATATTTTGGTGCCGTTTAATGATCAGCTTGAGTAAAGTTGACACAATGGCCTTAACGTATTCCCACTCACTCACTCACATAATGACTAACTGATATATAGTGGCAGCACTTACCACTAATATTGTAAAATGACCCACGCAAGTTAATTTGATCAACTAGCAACATTCTGAAGGTTTGCTTTTTTTTGTACTCTCAAAAAATCCTTATTGTGTTGAACTTAACTTCCCTAATAAACAAGTGTTGTTATTGTTAACTAAAAAATACTATTGAAAATCTTAAAAAAAAAAAAAAAAAAAAAAATAGAAATGTTGCATTGGAAAGCAACTAATTAAATAAGTTAAAGTACTAACATTACTAAAACAAAAACTGGAATTAAAATAAATTAAAGCTATTCAGAATATAATATAAAATAATTAATAAAATTACAAAAGCACATAACAAAACTATTTAAACTCAAACTGAAATTAAAATGAAAACTGAACATATAAAAATAAAAAAAATAAATGAAAATAATAATAAATACTATAAATATTACAAAAATAACACTTCTTAACGCATACACACAAATAATTACCTTAAGACAGGAAAAAATGCACTGGTTTGCTGAGTCCATATTACAAACGTCCTCTTTAAACGTCCATCAGCATGTCTCCTGAAAAAGAAAAAAAAAATCAGGAAAATACAGGAAACAAAAAAGCAGTCAAATTAAGGTGCATTTAATGGGCTAATATCGAACGTCACATGAACCAACAAACAGGTCTCATTGCATCTGCGTGTCAGAGAAAGTGTTAACAGCTGTATAAACAACGAACTGACAGCAATATCTTTTTAAGGTGATCAGCTAACCTATAGCTAATTATTTTTATGGTTGGCGTGTTATTAAATTTTAATGTTAGTGTGAGAAATAAAAAGAAAAATTCTAGATATCAATATATGATGGGCATTGGTTATGCTCATCTTTGTTCGCTCCTTTGAAGGCATCTTGAGTAAAATGGCTCTATATTTAACGAAGCACATGCAAAAGACCAGGGGCCATGTCCACAAAACATCTTAAGGCTAAAGGTAGTTCCTAACTTACCGATTGAATTTCAGCAGATTTCTCCACTGTTATCTGATGATATGAAAATTAAGCTCTTGAAACTTCCAACTAATAAACGAATGTGACTCCTCACAGACATGCACGAATTAGATCATATCTACAAACAATTTTTGTGTGCACAGTTTATGGGCTGTAATATGTATATATGGAAAAATATTATTGCATTAGCATGGAGAGAACTGGCAGTTTGGCTCATTTTGTGTGGTGTCAGGGGCCAGGCTCAGGAGCCTCAGGCATGTGGGGTCCTCACACACATTGGCAGGGGAGAACAGCTATCTTTAACATGGCAGCATCCATTACCGTCCAATAATGAACACCCACCTCATGCAAGTCTGATCAGTGTCTTGAGGCAAAGTTTGAGACTCGAAATGCAAGGGACAGTATGTTTGCAGAAGATTGCTGTTTTTTTTATATGCAGTGAATTGTTTGTTTAGAGAGGTCTGATATGGTTGAGTGTGCAGGTCCCAGCACTCAGCCAGAAGAGTTTTCTGAAGATCCTAAAGGACTAAAGTGAAACTTTTGGTATGCAAACATTCCCTTTAAAGGGACTGTAAAAGATGCAAGCCATTCTAGAGACTTGCACCAGATTTAACAATTGATTAAAACACGCCCCCTTTACAGCTCAACTGCTTTGGTGTTTTATCTGTCAATCAGAAGCTGGACAGCTGTTTTCAACTGCTTTGAAGCGCTCTGCTTCCTCCGGCGTGTTCACACTCGTCTTCTTTTGGCCTCTTCATCCCCTCTGTCTTCCCATGTCGCTCAAACCTCATGAAAACTGCTCCAAGTTTATAGAGTGCAACAACCGGGTTCTGGAAGTAAAAATCTATTATTATTTTTAACAATAACTTACTTATAAACCTTTAAAGATAGTTCTTATTTTTTGAAAGAATCGCATTCAACAGCAGAATTCCTAGCGAAAACATACATTAGCCAACCAATGATTCCATCTTTAAATCAATAGTTTTATATTTCTCCATTGCTTTTAGTTCAGTTGTCATCCGCAGTGCTTCATGGGATTGTAGTTCTTTCCCCCATTAGAGCCATTAAGTATGCATTGTACCTTTGTCTTTTTGTCTGATTTTCCAATACTTTTTTGCTTCAAATCAAAGTTGTGATTCACTTCGTAGCTGATGGATCATAGCTTATAATTCTGTAATGAAGACTTTTTAAAAATCCCTATGGGAAAAATGAATGGGAAGAATACTTGCACTCTGTTAGACTATTTATGGCTTCTGTTTTCCCTTCCTGTGAATGAGAACACTTATTGACAGGCAGAAAGAACCTCAAAACCGTTCTGATTGGCTAAACAAAGAATCTGAGCCCATTTCGTGGCCACTGTTTATTTAACTTACAGGGTTCTCACGGAGATGAGTGATATCTCAGGATAGTTATTTCAGAGATACATTTCTGGGATTAGGATCATTTTCTGCATGCCATTCCAAAAAGAAATGTCTCACAGCACCTTTACGTCCACCCCTGCAGTTGCAGTTGCAGTCTTTGCCTAGTTTGAATTACAAGACAAGCATTATCACCACCTGCTATGTTCAAATGAAAAATCCATTCATGGGAACTGAAATTTGCGCAACAGATTTTACTCACTGATACACATTTGGAGGCGCGTTGACTTCAGAGTATGATTTTAAAAAGGTTTTTTCTTGCTCCATCAGTTGTGGGCAGTATATCACACAGGCATAAAGACTAATTAACTGAAATCCAAAACAGCTATGCTATTATTCCGACTTCATTTGCAATAAAGATGTGTGATAATCATCCTGAGTGGCTTTCTCATTCTTTTACTCACTCTATAATCATCTGAACTAAAAAACCAAACAGATCATCATGACTCACATTAGCAACCTGATGACTCTGACCGATGTGACTTCATCACTGACATTATAATCCTATTACCATAATGACACATTGTGTCTGTGGCCTGGTGAACAGTGAGCGGTGGCTTTGTCAGCAGTGATGGAGGCTGCTGTGAACGGACGGCCCAACAGGACAGTCTTTCTTCTCACAGTGTGGGTACACGTGACCCTAAAACAACTGCCGGCTTTGTAGTCCAATTGCACTGTGATTGATCATTCACCATCAGATGACAACAATTACCAGACATGAATAGAACATAATGGTGTAAAGATGAAGGTCTGGCCTAGACATCAGTCTCTATGAGAGGCGTTCTGACCACTGCCATTCAAACACAATGGGCAGAGGAGGGTTGATGATGAGTTCATAATGCCGCGGTCATATGAGACAAACCATGATATTTTGCAAAATTTGTGTCCCTCTTACAAAAAGTGTAAATAGTGACTTTGGCTTAATACAGACATTTTAAATATGTCTGTATCTTTTAAGTAAATAAACAAAAACAAAACAATTGTATTATATTTTTTTGGCCCTGAAGATGCAATCTTTGTTCTGTCCCACCCATGTGTATTCATCTTTTCCATGCTGTATTAGCATTCAATAAAAACAAATTATAATTTAAAAAAGCTAATATATATTTTTCTTTATTCTTTCTATATATTTTATTTGACATTTCATATAGGCTACTTGAAGTTATGCTTTAACCCTGTGGACATCACATTTTTAAAGTAATTAACTATTCCATAAATCATCATAATCATCATATTATCTTTTTGTGAATAAAAAAAACAATGACGAGGTCTACTCTTTTTTATATTTGATCTTTACTCTTTATGTTGGTCAGTAGGGGATGATCTTACATCTCAGTTGCTGCAAAAGTGATAACTGAAAAATGGAAATATCAGCAGGAAAATTCTAAGAAGCACTGATAGTTTCCCGACTCAAGGTTAGTCAACCATGTTACTATCCTAAACATAATTACATCCCAACAAATATTAAAATGTATTCATTTTAAAATGGCAGAGTGCAGCTTATTAACACATAAACACATTAACATGTTCAAACTTATACAAAAATGTGCTTTAAAAATCTTATGACCCAATTTCATAGAATAACCACAGCATGAGTCATGAAAACGCATCTTGCAAACATCATTTTATTATATGCATTTCTACATATTTTGAGTGCTGAAATTTAAGTGCAATTCAAACAAAGCATTGTAATGTACTCAGAGGGCTTAATAATACCTTTCAGAAAACTTATTTTTGTGTTCATCTTTTCATTCATTATGGTCCTGGCAGGGGGGAACAACAAGAACTGTAAAACAATAGCTCATACTGTATATATATATATATATATATATATATATATATATATAATTTATTTATTTTATATAACCCAACACACAGCGGATGGCTGCAAGAGGGTCAATAAGGTCAAACTGGAAGGATTTCTTTGATGTTGAACTTGCTTGGATTTATTCAGATTGATAAACGATCCGATAACAGCATCGGCAAGTAGAACATTTCAACAGCTGTCTACAATTGTACTGCAAACTCACTGAAAAAGTCATTTAAATCAGTCATGTATGAATCTAAATACTCAGTTTAACACCTATGGCAACAGCACTTAATTACAAACATATGTGATTTCCTTTTCTTTTTAAAAAAAAATGAAAAATCAATATAGCAACCAGTGCATTAAACTATTGCATGTTTGTGTAGATAATATTTTAACAGCTTTTCAATTTCATCTGGGGTTGGTCATATTTCAAATGACTTGGTGAGTCAACTACATAGATGGTTATAGACAGATTTAATAGATGATTCATCAGCAGACAATCTGAGCATGAAAGTAGGTAACTTTAAACACAACAAAATTGATATTATCTTTGTATCTTATTCTTGGTAAACAGTCTACAAGCCATTGAACCCACATGGTTTGTCCTGTAAGACCCAGCCAGTCACTCGCTGCATCGCATTACACAGATCTTCACTTCTGATGCTGTGTAAAAGTTACTCGACTCCTCGTCTTGCATAGCCAGACCTTCAGACCGACGGCCCGTGGGCGTGATGTGAAGCTGAAACTACTTCACTCTTAGAGAGAGCAGTTTCGGAAAGAAAACTAAAGCATACAACAGATTTATCAAAATGTTTATTTCTGCATAAACGTGAACTTTCTTTGGCTGCTCTTCATTTGTTCAAACTTGATTATGTATAAGGTAAATTATTACATAACGCTGTAAGACCAAAAATCTCAACATTTATACAATTTACAAAGGTAATGACTCAAGTATGCAAATGAGAATAAAAAAAAATGCCGTTGAGACATGAGAGACAAAACAATGTTATTGTTTCTGCAATGCAGTGACATTGCACCTGCATGGAATGTTTTAACAGTGCAAAAGAGCCAGCAGCCCAATGAGTGATACAGTTGTTAGATTTAAGTTGGACGGGAAACTTACAATGAAACATTGCAATGAAAAACCAAAAATTGATCTGCAAGTCTCTTTGGAAAGAATACAAGGTTTCCCATGCTCTCCCAAAAACTGCAATTCTGTCATCAACACAAAAGACAATCATTTGAAAAATGTCTCAGCGTTTTTTGTCTATACAATGGAAGTCAATGGGAACCAGAACTGTTTGGTTAACAACATTGTTCAAAAAAAGAATAAAGAATGACATACAGGTTTGGAACAACATGAGGGTGAGTAAATGATGACAGAATTTACATTTTTATATTATATATATACATATTATATATATTAGAAAGGATTTAAGTGCAACACATTTTGGTTGTGAAAACATAATGGAGAAATACATCACAACAATTTTATAGAGGACATGTGAGAATGTTTTTGGGCCTATTTTAGTTTAAAAACTATCTATTTTCATAA
Organism: Meda fulgida; assembly: GCA_030578275.1. Taxonomy (NCBI): domain Eukaryota; kingdom Metazoa; phylum Chordata; class Actinopteri; order Cypriniformes; family Leuciscidae; genus Meda; species Meda fulgida. The sequence goes on along the minus strand of CM060628.1, from coordinate 11,029,113 downwards.
GACATTACATTTTACAGTTTTTACATGTCTTGACTATCTGAGACAAACAACTCAAAACATTATGACAATACATAATTAGAGTTACAAATACAGGCAAACAATTTATTGCCTTTATTAACATGATGAACAATACTGAATTAAACTGACATTTGTATTATGTACTAATGAAATTTTAGTCTGACGACTCCAGACATTTAAAATAGAAACCAATGATTTTGGCCACAGAACCATAATAATATTTGAAGTCCACTTCAGTTGTGGGTAACCTTATTAACTCTCTGCTGGCATTATCTGTTGATCATAAGATCAACCACTGTCTGATAAATGCAGCACATCAGGGTACCCCCAGGATCCTCCAACTTAAATTCAAGGCTTTTTAAGACCTTTTTAATACCATTTCAAATGAAATTCAATGCCAACTTCGTACCCATTCCGACAGAAGTATGAGGGGGAAAATGTCAAATCTGTATACATTTTAAACCTTAGAAAATAATTATGTACAAGGAGGTTACTTGAATTAAATATATATTGAATTATATATCAGTCATATTTAATACATACGCAACAGCATTGTAGCGCGCACGTGTGTGTAGGCCAGTGTTAATTTTGGCAGCCATTTTTGATTTAGTCTTAGTCTTCAGACGAAAATGCTTATTGGTCTTAATCACATTTGAGTCATCCTGTTTTTTATAGTTGTAGTTGACGAAAAGTCTTTGCATTTTTTGTCAACTTTTAGTCAAACTGCAGTTACTTTACTTTTGGTAAAAACTAAATAAGACCTTTGTAACGAAATCCAAGACTTTGTATACTAAATTCAAGGCTTTTAAGGCCTTAATTTGAGATGATCAAATTCAAGACTTTTTCAAGGCTTTTAAGACCCGCGGGTACCTTGAGCACTACTCTATGTCAACTAACTGTACAGAACTACAGTGCCATTAGGTAGATCTGTCTGCAGTCATATAGTGCTGAAAAACCCTGTGGAATTGATTATTAAAACACTTTCTTTTATCTCATGCACACACAAGCTATTTGTATAGGTTAATACTCCCAAAAAGTGTAAACGTTCTCCCTGTAGTGCCATCAAAACATCATGTGTTGTGTTTGAGCAGGAGAATCTTTTTCATTGAGATTGATTGGACAAAAATTTGCTTTGTTTACTCGGAAAGAAAAATACTGTACAATTTATATGTGTACACTATCTGTCAAAAGTTGGTAAGATTTTTTTATTATTTTAGAAAAAAAACATCTTATGCTCATTAAGACTTTATTTAATCAAAAACAGTAATATTGTGAAATATTATTATAATTTAAAATAACTGTTTTCTATTTTAATATATTTTAAAATGTAATTTGTTTCTGTGATGGCAAAGCTGAATTTTCATCATTCCTCCAGTCTTCAGTGTCACATGATCCCTCAGAAATCATGTGCCAAAAATTCTAATGTGCCAAATTGGTACTCAAAAAAATAAAAAATAAAAAAATAAAAAAAAAAATATATATATATATATATATATATATATATATATATATATTATATCATCAATGTTGAAAAATAGTTTGCTGTCATTTTGTCTTTGCATAATTTAATACATCCTTGCTGAACTAAGGTAGTAATTTCATAAAACAAAGCTTACTGACCCCAACTAATGTATGTTTTCTAAAAGTGAATTGTATCTAGCATATATTGTAGCACAGTTAAAGGAGAACTCCGGTCAATTTTAACATTGAGCTCAATTTTTTTTGTACATTTGGAATGCAGTCAGTACAGACAAAAACGACAAAAATCGGTGTTGCCTACACCGTGTTATCCTCTTTTTAAAATTTGCACCCTGTTGACTTCAATGGGGCAAGTTCTAAACCTGCTTTTAGCCTCTGAACATCCTTGATTTGTCATTACAAGTGCACAGCCATGTGAGTGGTGTTATTAAGAGTGACCACGGTCAATCTGACTGCAGTAGATGTGAAAGAAATGAATAAAAGTGATGTTAATTCAGCCAGCTCACATACCTGTATTTACTTCCTGTTTTCGGTCAAAGTCCAAAATAGTCGATTGTCGAGTTCGCGTGCGCGATCATTGGTAACTGAGCAACATCATATCATAATGTCATAGAATATCATAATATCAGAACACCACACAGCGCCGTCATCGGCTGACAGCTGACAGTCTGAGTCTCCACTGTTGCTTAGTTCCCTTTCGTTGTCACTCCGAGTTACGTCGGATGACGACGAATGGGGTTTCGCTTAGAAAGCCTATCAGCTTCGAGTATTACAAAACGAGCCAATGGCAAAGAAATGCCATGGGTCTGCGGAATTTGCATAACGTAACTCCGCCCCACCTCGTGGGTATAAAAGGAGGACGCTGGCAACATGCAGTTATGTTTTCGCTTCGGAGCCAAGAGTACCTCTTCACTCCTCAAGCCATCTCTGAATTTGTCAGCTTTTACAAACGAGTTCCTCTGGTGTTGGTGTTTGTGGGCGATTCCAGCGAGCGCGCGCTTCCTGCTGATCTGTGCAGTGATTTTGCCAGAGAGTGCGTGTCTCCCCGGCCGCCTCGACATCAGAGTGTTTCTCTCTCACAAAAAGAGCTTGCACGCGGCACGTCTTTTTAAAGATGCCTCGCCCGTGCACTTCTGGTTGCGGCAGATATGTGTCTGACTCTGATGGGCACGAGCGTTGCCTAGTGTGTTTGGGCATGGATCACGCTAGAGCAGCGCTCGTGGATGAGTCATGTTCTCTCTGTGGGAACATGACCATCGCGTCACTAAGGTCGAGACTCAGTGAACTCGCAAGAGTGAGAGTCCCCTCATCCACACCCCGATCTAATGCTCCCCCGAGGAGTACTACTTCGGCTGGTGGCCAGGGTGACCTGAGGGTAACGGTCTGGAACCAGGCGCCGACTATGTGTCCGCGACCCCAGCCCCCCTCTTCAGTGACGGTGCCCGCTAGTGAGCCTCCGTTTCCCGCGGGACCTTCGGGCGCCCCGCGGGCTTCGGTTGAAGCTACAGAGGAAGACGCCATGTCTGTAGCAGCATCACAAGGTGGGCTTGATTCTTCCGGAAGTGAAGATTCAGCGCAGCTGCCACCTTCCGGTGTGCATACGGCTGTGCCTGAATCGGATCCGGAAATGACGGCCATGCTTTCCCGGGCAGCCGCGAGCATCGGTTTAGAGTGGAGGCCTCCACCCTGTCCCGAGCGCTCGCGGCTGGACGATTGGTTTTTGGGTAAGGCTGCCGACCCCCGTGGTCCACGGCAAACCCCAATACCTTTCTTCCCAGATGTGCATGATGAGATCTCGAAGTCCTGGAAGACCCCCCTGTCTTCCCGGGACCGCTCGCTGATCCCATCCGCCTTTCCTCCCCTCGATGAGGCGGCCGCCCGTGGGTACACTGGGCTTCCCTCGGTTGAACGCTCTGTTGCGATGCAACTGTGTCGTCAGAGTGCTTCTTCTCGGGGCGAGCCTAAGCACCCATCCAAGGCCTGTAGATTTTCGTCTACCCTGGTGGCGAAGTCTTACAGAGCGGCGGGACAGGCGGCAACCTCTCTGCATGCTATGGCCACTCTGCAGGTCTACCAGGCCCAGATGCTCAGAAACATGCACGAGGGCAGGGCAGACCCAGGGCTCTTCAATGAGCTGCGTGCCGCAACCGACCTCGCTCTCCGGGCGACGAAGGTAGCCTCACGCTCCCTGGGTCTGGTGATGTCCACCGCGGTGGTCCAGGAGAGACACCTGTGGCTGAACCTGGCCGACATGCGGGATTCCGAGCGGACTCGTCTGCTCGATGCGCCCCTGTCCCAGGCCGGCCTCTTCGGCGGCGCAGTTGAAGATTTTGCCCAACAGTTTTCAACTGCACAGAAGCAGACTGAGGCCATTAAACACATTCTGCCCCGCCGACCCGCTGCTGCCTCGTCGTCGGTCGGGCAGACGCCTCAGCCTGCTTCCCGCCGAGGGCGCCCTCCTAAAGCTCCCGCCCCTCCCGCTAGGCCCAAGCAGCAGCCTCCACCCGGGCCGACGCGCGGAGGAAGCCGCAGGAAGGCGCCCCAGCCCTCTCCAGCCCCGCCCCCCGCCAAGCGCCGGGCCAAGCGGCGCTCCTGAGACGGGCTGCTCAGGGATGATGTTTGTTTCCCAGGAGATGGTAGCAGGGCCACTCCAGAATCCTTTGTTCTCCACTCCCCGCTGCTCACCCACGGGTGGGCAGCACCCTAATGTGGTTAAAGACAGAAACAAACCTCTCACCCCTGAGCACACAGAGTTCTCGGACGACCCAGAGCGCCGCCCACCAGCCGTGCTCTCCTCGTCCCCCTCTGTCCCAGAGTCGGTTGACACGGCGTGCCGCCCACGGGCCGTTTCGTCCCTGTCCCACTCTGTCGCCAGACCCCTGGCAGAGCAGGCCCCCGTGGAACGCTGGTCCTTCCCTGGCCTCCTCTGTCAGGGCGCGGAGCTTAACTGCGCCCCCACACCGGATCGCTATGCCGTCCACGTCCGGGCCAGTTACTCCGCTTCGCTGCCCCTCCGGGGGGGACGCCGGTGGTCCGCATGACCCCGCTGGTACAGTTCCTGGAAGCCTGGCTAGAGCTTCCCCTACTGTCCCGCTGGGTCGCCCGCACCGTCCGGTTCGGCTATGCGATTCAGTTCGCACGGTCTCCTCCCCGATACAGGGGAGTCCGCTCCACTTTGGTCGGTGGCAACGCCCCGATCATGCGAGCAGAGATTGCCACTCTGCTGGCGAAGGGTGCAATCGAGACTGTCCCTCCAGCCGAGATGAGGTCCGGCTTCTACAGCCCTTACTTCATTGTCCCCAAGAAAACCGGTGGGTTACGACCGATCCTGGACCTGCGAGTATTGAATCGCTCCCTTTACAGGATGCCGTTCAAAATGCTCACCGCCAAACGCATTTTCGAGTGTGTGCGGCCCCAGGATTGGTTTGCAGCGATCGACCTGAAGGACGCCTACTTTCATGTCTCCATTCTCCCTCGTCACAGACCGTTCCTCCGGTTTGCTTTCGAGGGACAGGCATATCAGTACGCGGTTCTCCCGTTCGGGCTAGCCCTGTCCCCTCGCGTCTTCACGAAGGTCGTCGAGGCAGCCCTTGTTCCCCTTCGGGTTCACGGGGTTCGCATCCTGAACTATCTCGACGACTGGCTCATTATAGCTCACTCTCGAGACCAGGTTTGCGAACACAGGGACCTTGTGCTCCGGCACTTAGCCCGTCTGGGCCTTCGGGTCAACTGGGAGAAGAGCAAACTTTGCCCCGTGCAGAGGATCTCTTTTCTCGGCATGGACATCGACTCGGTCGCCATGTCCGCGCAGCTTACGAGCGAGCGCGCGCAGTCACTGCTGACTTGTCTGAGACAAATACAGGGCAAGAAAGCGGTTCCACTGAAACATTTTCAGAGGCTCCTGGGGCATATGGCATCTGCAGCCGCGGTCACGCCGCTCGGATTGCTTCATATGAGACCGCTTCAGCTTTGGCTTCGCGACCGAGTCCCGAGGTGGGCATGGCAACAAGGCAAGCTCCGAGTTCCAGTGACTTCGAGCTGCCGTCAGACCTTCACCCCGTGGTTGAACCTCAGTTTTCTCAGGGCTGGTGTCCCCCTGGAACGAGCGTCGAGGCATGTTGTTGTCTCAACAGATGCCTCCACCACGGGCTGGGGCGCCATGTGCAATGGTCATGCTGCCGCGGGCTCCTGGACAGGACCCCAGCGCCTATGGCATGTGAATTGCCTCGAGTTGCTGGCAGTACGCCTTGCTCTGCACCGCTTCCGAGCGCTGCTCATGGGTCAACACGTACTAGTCCGATCAGACAATACCGCCACAGTAGCGTACATCAACCATCAAGGTGGTCTACGCTCCCGCCGTATGTCGCAACTCGCTCGCCACCTCCTCCTATGGAGTCAGAAGCATCTGAGGTCCCTTCGTGCTATTTACATTCCCGGAGCCCTGAACCGTGCTGCCGACGAGCTGTCACGGCTTCAGCCCCTCCCTGGAGAATGGCGACTCCATCCCCAGTCGGTCCAGCTGATTTGGGACCAGTTTGGCGACGCACAGATAGATCTGTTTGCCTCCCGCGACTCATCCCATTGCGCCCAGTTTTATTCTCTGACCGAGGGCACGCTCGGCACGGATGCACTGGCGCACAGCTGGCCGCGGGGCCGCAAGTATGCGTTTCCCCCAGTGAGCCTTCTTGCGCAGCTCCTGCGCAAGGTCAGGGAGGACGAGGAGCAAGTCCTTCTGGTTGCGCCGTACTGGCCCACCCGGACTTGGTTCTCCGAACTAGTGCTCCTCGCGACAGCCCCTCCTTGGCCAATTCCTCTGAGGAAGGACCTCCTTTCTCAGGGACGGGGCATTCTATGGCACCCTCGTCCCGATCTGTGGAACCTCCACGTGTGGCTCCTCGACGGGACGAGACAGGTTTGAGTACCCTACCACCTGCGGTGGTGGCTACCATCACTTCCGCTAGAGCGTCGTCCACGAGACATGCCTACGCGTTGAAGTGGAACCTATTCGTCAATTGGTGCTCTTCTCGCCGAGAAGATCCCCGGAGTTGTTCGATCAGTCTCGTGCTTTCCTTCCTTCAAGATGGGTTGGAGCGAAGGCTGTCTCCCTCCACCCTCAAAGTTTATGTTGCCGCTATCGCCGCTCACCACGACTTAGTGGAAGGTAAGTCCATAGGGAAGCACGACCTGATCGTCAGGTTCCTGAGGGGGGCGAGGAGACTGAATCCTCCTCGCTCTCCTCTCGTTCCCTCTTGGGACCTCTCAGTGGTTCTAAGTGCCCTGCGGAGTGCTCCCTTTGAGCCTTTGCAATCAGTGGAGCTTAAGTTCCTGTCAATGAAGACAGCGCTCCTGATTGCATTGGCCTCTCTCAAGAGGGTCGGGGACCTGCACGCATTCTCCGTTGACGAAGCGTGCCTAGAGTTCGGGCCGGCCGGTTCTCACGTGATCCTGAGACCCCGGCCTGGATATGTGCCCAAGGTTCCTACCACTCCCTTCCGGGACCAGGTGGTGAACCTGCAAGCGCTGCCCTCGGAGGAGGCAGACCCAGCCTTGGCACTGCTCTGTCCAGTACGCGCTCTCCGCGCTTATGTAGACAGGACGCAGTGTTTCAGGACCTCAGACCAGCTCTTTGTCTGTTATGGTGGGAAGCTGAAGGGAAAGGCTCTCTCAAAGCAGAGGTTGTCTCACTGGATCGTGGACACCATTGCTTTGGCTTACCAGCAGCAAGGTCGACCGTGCCCTCTTGGTGTGACCGCCCACTCCACCCGGAGTGTGGCATCCTCCTGGGCGCTGGCGCATGGCGCCTCGCTGGCAGACATCTGCAGAGCTGCAGGCTGGGCGACACCTAACACATTCGCCAGATTCTATAATCTCCGAGTGGAGCCAGTGTCCTCTCGTGTTCTCGCTTCAAACAGCTAGTTCCGGACCCGCTCAGGTGTCTTCGCTTGCTCGCCATTCCACTCCGCGGACTGGATACGTGCGATATTCTGCTCAGGTGAGCTTCTCCGAAAGCCCTGAGTTCCTCCAGCACCCCTGATGCTAGCGCCAGTGTCTATTGCCTGGGCGTCGGCTAGGTGCCTCCGTGTGCATGGTCCCTCCCATGAGCTACCCCCACACGTGTATTTCCACTGTAAGCCTCTTTGAGCATGTGTCTTTCCCTCGGCAAGCCACCTTGCCACCCCTGAGGTTGAAATATTCCACCTGCGGCTGGACACCTCAGAGTTTCTCCATATGTTACTATCAGGTCATATGTGTATTTTCAAATGCCCCCCCCACTGGGTTGGTGATAATTGCATATTTCCCCTTAAAAGCTTGGGATATGCTTCCCAGTGTACCTTGGTATTCCTGTGTTAAATAGGAGTCCTTCGTCCTAAGATCTCGAGGGCTCAGATTTTTCGCAGGGCGCTGGAAGACAGCTGTGAAGGTGGCGTGATTTGACTGGTAACCCCATTCGTCGTCATCCGACGTAACTCGGAGTGACAACGAAAGGGAACGTCTCGGTTACGTATGTAACCCTCGTTCCCTGAGTAGGGAACGGAGACGTTACGTCTTCCTGCCACTTCCGCTGTTCGCGGGGATCGCCCGAGTTCAGTCTTGGCTCCTCAGCGATAAAACATAACTGCATGTTGCCAGCGTCCTCCTTTTATACCCACGAGGTGGGGCGGAGTTACGTTATGCAAATTCCGCAGACCCATGGCATTTCTTTGCCATTGGCTCGTTTTGTAATACTCGAAGCTGATAGGCTTTCTAAGCGAAACCCCATTCGTCGTCATCCGACGTAACGTCTCCGTTCCCTACTCAGGGAACGAGGGTTACATACGTAACCGAGACGTTACCAATGATCGACGAACTCGACAATCGACTACAGTGGACTTCGACCGAAAACAGGAAGTAAATACAGGTATGTGAGCTGGCTGAATTAACATCACTTTTATTAATATCTTTCATATCTACTGCAGTCAGATTGACCGTGGTCACGATCGTAGAACTTGCCCCATTGAAGTCAACAGGGTGTGAATTTTAACAAAAAAAAATTTACAAAAAAATGAGCGCAATGTTAAAATTGACCGGAGTTCTCCTTTAAGTTCAAAGCTAAATGATATGGACTAAATAGTTTTAAATTTATGTGGTCTTTTCAGTTCTTGAATTTAAGTGTATGGCCACTAGGAGATACAAATGTCAGATCTGCAAGACAAAATTAAACTTTCCACACAGACATCCTGACTTTTCAGACTTTTCAACATATTTGTTTCTGGAACAACATTCCAGTTCGAAAATGTTGTGCTAACCATATCCCTACCCCTAAACCTAACCCTACCCATAATTTATGTCTAGAATCAGAGGGAAATGATAGGTGAATAACTCTGATGTAGAAGTAACGAACCTTGGTTGTAAGCCTAAACTTGACAGAAACTTTAAACTTGTCCCTCAAATCTGATTGGTTGATTGGAATGTTGTTCCAGAATCAACAAAGATGTTGATCCAGGAACACGTTGCACATGGTGAAATCAGGTTCTGCCTTTCCGCTCACCCAGAACATTACAAAGCACCATATATATTAAATACAGTCCTCAGTCCTAACGATAATTACAAAGAGTCATCAAAAGACATTTCAATAAATGACGGGACGAAACCCTAAAAGTAGAGAAAGGTTTACCTCTACATATGTGATCAGATGATTTATTCTGGCCTGTAACCTGTCACTATTTTGGGTCAGAGTGGGTTTCACTCCTCTTTTGAGAAGCAGCTGTTGAAAAACAGAAACCCAGTGGGCACAATCAAAATGCAGATGTCCTCTACAGAGGTTCAATCAATACCGAGGGAATACGAGCTCCACTATGGAGCGTGGAATTCAGGAGGAGCCACACACGGACTACTAATGTCTTGACCCTCCTTTGTCATTTACACTTCAAGAGCTCCCCTATCATCAACACCATCTCCTTCTAGTAGTACGAGAGAGAAAGAGAGAGAGAGGAGAATAGAGATCAGAATCAGTGCGTCCCGGAGGTTCCTGTGAGGTCAGTCGCCTGGTTCAAACGCAGGTTCCCTGGTGCACCGTGTGCTGCTGTTTGCGGCTCTTTAAACTCAAGCCCTTGTCTTTGAAGTCGCCGGGCCTCTGCTGAGATGTGTCTATAAGAGCACTGGCTATGGTAATGCCTGTGGGGAGGAGGAGGAGATGGAAGTGAGCTTCAAAGAAGAGTGCCGCATCCTGATAAGAGCATACTGACGCTTACCAATCAAACCTGTGTCTGTCAATATCATCTTACAATCATCGGTGCAGAGTTCTTTTTTCTTCTTCTAAAACTATACGCCCTTCTGGCCATGAGGAATTCTAGAAAACAAGCTCTCCTCATTTCCACTCATTCTGCGGTCAAAACGGCGGTTATGGAAATTACTTTTTGGAATTGACTCATTTCATAGCATTTTACATGTATTTATCATTTATTATAAATAATATTGATCACAAATACAGACAATTGAATAATATTTTCACACTTTTTTTCTATATTTTCTCCACACCTCACATCTCAGGCCCTGTTTACACCTGGTATTAAGATGCAGAGGGAGGAAGACATCCTCGCTTACACCTGTGTTTTAATCCATCTCTTTTGCCCACTTTCAACCACTTCTGTCCTGATTTATTTGAGGGGAAGGTATATGGGTGGGTAAATGAATGGGTTTTTTCCAGATCTTTCAATCTAAAATAAGCTCACGCAAATTACATATGAATGTGGACAGAGATGACCTCATATTTCATCTTAAGCATGCTCTTTACTTCATTCCACATACACTAACTTTATTAGTTGCAAAACTTGGTTGCCTCGGAAATGACAACTGAGGGAGAGTCGTAATTTTTTTCCACACTCATTACATATTGAAATGGTTTATGTGTATTTACTCTGTTCAGATTATATATTTTTTAAAGATTGTTTTTATTCTGTATATGTAAAGATCCTCTGGAGGCAAGTTGTGAGAACCCAAGTGCAGTATTTATTCAAAACATACAGTAAGATCTAAACAAAAAGCAAAGCATGACTTGGCATGAAACAAAACCATGGACAGACTTACATCACAGAGGTTACAGGAATCAATACTTGACAAAGACACATGGCAAACATGAGGGCTTAAATACACAAGAAAAAAAATGAAAAGACAAGGGACACCTGTGAACAATGAACAGACGATTATCCAATGACAAGACACATGGCAGGATCACATGACAAACAGGGAATCACATGACAGACATGGAACAAGACATGAACAAACCAAATCGTGACAGTATAATAGATTTAAGTAGTTTAAGATTGAAAGTCTGTGTCTGGGACAATGGCAAAACAAAAAATCTATACATAAAAGGAATTTGAAAAGTAGCAAAACAATGTGATCTTCACCTAACAAAAAGTAGATAGACTTGAGTTAGTTTTAATTAAAAGTTATTTTATGAATAATCCTGATTTACTTAAAATATGTAACAATAAAATAGTATCAATAAAAAATTAACTGTAGTCTGATTACAGTAATATACTTAAATTTAAGATTATTAGAATCGCAGCAGGAGTGCTTTTCGTTTTTTACATGTCATAGATTTAAGAGAAAAGTCTCTGAAAGCTCATGTGGAACAGCATGTGGTGTATCTGATATTGCTCTATCATACTCATAATGCTATATCATCATTCAATGAGCCTTCAGAACAGAAGCTTGAAAAAGGAGTGGAGGCTCTTTGAGCCCTTGAGTAATTTGGACAGTAATTCGTGTTTGTTTTACACACTAGAGGTTGCTCGCAAGTCTATTATTGATTATTTATTACTTTATTAAACAAATTTAAAAAATAGAATAAACAATGATTGAATGAATTAAAAAGAATAAAACAAAGAATGCATTGACTGATTCAATCAAATGAAAGAAACAAATTTATTAGTGGATGGAGCAACAATGAAACTCCCAATCCACTAAAGCATGATTGTAAGTGTGATTTCTTGCAATTACATTTTCAAAAAAATCTAAGTTCAAATTCACCTTTTTGACCCAATATTTCAACGAACTGCATTTATTTACAGTACACACTGTACATAACAAAAGGACAACATCTTCGGAAGAACTAAATGTTTTCTGCTGAGGAGAAATGTCCGTCTCAAGTGAATTAATTGCAAGGCTGAATCAAATCAGGTGCGCATGAGGAGAAGGCTAAAGTGCTCTCGACTAATGGAAAATCAAACTCATTATTGTGATCTTTGGTAGGTGAGCTGCGCGCATGATTAACCCCGATGAATTCTGCACTTTGAGACAGGATGTGCGAATCCGAGAACTCCATTAAAGGTAATCAGAAAGACTGTTGACCTGAGACATACATCACTGTAAACACTTTACAGCTACTGCATTATTGGAAACGGCTGTTGTCTCGTCCACGTGAAACTTAAATGCCTTCTCGCGTTCGGCGTGAGCGATGCGCGCGAGACAAGTTTCCAGAGATAATCGGAAGAATGTCTCGGTGGGAGCTGAGCGAGCAGCTGTCTGCAGCGAGTCCTCTTCGCACCACCTGCCTCTTCACAAAGTGTCATTATGCCACACCAAGGTCACTCTTCCAACTGATGAGTGTTTTCCGCAAGCAATCAGCCACACTCCAGCCTCAGTGTGACGCCAAGGTTATTCTGAGAGGGAATATACTCTCAACCTGACTTTCTATTTCCTTGAGTCATAATGACTTCACCCGTCATTCGCAGGCCGTTGTCAAGACGTGAGGTCTGGTGTGTTGGGGGGTCAACAACATCACTTAACTTCAATGTTACCCATGTGATTAAGGATAGTAAAATGAAATCACTTGGGGCCCTATTTTAACGATATAAGCCCATAGTCTAAAGCGCTGGGCGCAAGTGCACCTAGGGCATGTCCAAGTCCACTTTTGCTAGTTTAACCACGGGAAAAAATGGTCAGCGCGCCCGGCGCATGGTCTAAAAGGGTTGTCCCTATTCTCTTAATGAGTAATGGGTGTATTTTGGGTGTAACATGCAATAAACCAATCAGAGTCTCATCTCCCATTCCCTTTAAAAGCCAGTTGTGCTCGCGCCATGGCAGATTCGCTATTTACATGGTGGAATTTGCAAGCGGAGAGACTGAACGCTTCTCCTGAGAGGAAATGGATCTGTTCGTGAGCGAGGTTAAAGCGTGGAAACCTACCAGCCGGATTCCACCATATCTTTATGTACTGAATAATAATCTTTTACATTGTAATCCTTTTATTTTTAATATTTGGCATGTTTGTGTGCAGCTGTGTCCCTGTGTGTGTAATAAGCTGAGTGTGCACGCGAGTGGACCCGCCTATAGGCGCACATTACTAACGCGCTCTTTAAATAACAAAAAAAATATCGCGCCATTTACTTTGAGCCATTGACCAACTGAAACCTGGTCTATATTATCCTCAAAATAGCAACGTGCAAACGATGCGCCTGAACACACCTCGTTTTCAGACCAGACCGCCCATGGGCGCAAATACACTTGCTATTTAAACAACGTGGCGCAGGACGTGAAAATGATAACTGTGTTGGGCTGAAACTAGTAAAAAACACTTGCGTCGCCGTGTGTATGATACTTGGTGTTTATTGTATAACACAGGCCTGACAGCTCAGATGACAGCAGCTAACAATGCTAATGGGTTTTAGAAGTGAAGAAAGGGGGATATAATAATGATTTATCTTTATTCTTTAGCTGAAATGATTGAGCTATATGTGGCATATTTTATAATTATAGTCACTGCTCATTTCTATGATAAAGCTTGTGTTTAGCTGATATCACTTTTCACATAAGCAGACCTTCAGATCTCGCCTTTCAGTTTTCTGCTGACCAAAGAGGTTTTGATCTATCCGCTATGAGGCCCACAGCAATTAAATGGATAGTTCACTCATAAATTACAGTTATGCCAATTATGTATTCTCCCTTACGTTGTTTTAAAACAAAGAGAGAATGTTATATAGTATTTTTCCATACAGTCCCTCTTTCCATATGACAGATCACAGTGACAAAGGACTTCAAGCTCCTAAAAGGCCAAAAAACATGAAGACAACATAACAGTAGTCCATACAACTGTTGTGCAATTTTTCATATCTTTTGAAGTCCTACCATAGCTTTATGTTTACCACTGTAAATGGTTACAGAAAAACTGGTGAAAAACGACTGATCACACAGACTTTAAAGTCAAACAGCAAACGCAGAAACAAGTGCCTTGTTGCTTGGTAAATGCATGAGAGATGAAAAGAAACATTCATGTACAGGAGCTGACAGCTGTTGTTATTAGTATTGTTATCGGAGTTGTAAAAAAAAGTGCATTTGGATGCGGTCTTGGGTGGGAAAGACAACTGGGAAAAAAACAAATTATACACTACAATATGCGTTCTAAAATTGGCTCAACATATCAAACATTTGATACCCTCCGACTGGATGGATTCATAGTCTGAAGCTAAAAAATCTGTGGCTTTATACAATTTCCTTTGAAATCTGTCAACTCTAACTGCCCAAAAGCTGCAGACTGGATCTTTCAGCAACTGAAGTCGTCTTGTCCAGACTGCAAATCTGGGCAAAAGTCATACAGTCAGAGTATTCCAGACTTAACTACTTAACTATAGTTTAACTTTACACAGTATAACATTATTGAAACTTTACCTTTAAAAGATGGTAAAAATGCTAGAGTAAAACCTGTTAATTGGTTAACAGTAACTCCCATTACTACATACAGGGAAAAACTGTAATATATCTAACCTTGCATTTCATGCGATTTTTTTTTTAAAGTGTTAAATGTAAAATTTTTAAAAGTAAAAAAGAACAAATCAGCTTATGATTTACAGTCAAAAGCCATAACACTGACATTGCCAGAATTCCCTGTGTAACACTTCACATGTTATGGTTTTCATTTGAATAATTATGTTTATTTTTATTTATTTTTATTGGGGTTTTGTTACATCTTATGTTGTTAAATAATGTTTATTGCATTATTGTAGTGACTATTATGGTGTTTTATGTTTGTGTGAATGATCTGTGTGTGAATGTGCACCTTTTGTATATTAGTATTTACCTAAGCTTGTGGAAAAACTACTTGTGATGAACTTTGATTCATCATATGGCTTTCTCTTTATCCCCTGTGTTGTTATGGTGGTTGTAACTATAACATATATACTATACTATACTATGTTATAGTTACAAAACAGAATTTACGTAGTTGCAGCGTGGCCTTGCTAATTCAGCCTAAAGGGCTGTTTGACTTACCAGTTAAATACATGTTTGTTTTAAATTGTAATATTTAGAGGTTGTTCTATATGTTTACCTTTTACTGTATTTTTACAGAATAATTCTGGCAGCCACAGCAGCCATTTTTCCTTTCCAAAAATGTTTTTTTTTCTAAGTGTACTATATTTTAGTTTTTAATTTATGAGTAGCTGGTAACAATTTTCAAGTAGCTTCCCCAACAACTGCTTTAAACTGTGTTTTCCCTAAAAAGGACAGTGGCCATAAACATAAACAAAACAGTCAGACAAATCAGAGCTGATGGTTTTGCATTGCTAATTCAGCCCTGTCCACGAATGCAAGTGTTTGAGAGCCACTGCCATCCTCAGGGTCAATAATGCCCACCCTCCTCTTTGTGCTACTATCACTGTCGGCCGCTGACTGCCCACATTGACCACAGCCCAGTTACCTGACATAAGGTCAATAGTGTTCCTCTCAACACAAAAGCATGAGTGAGAGACAGAACACAACGAACAAATAGATTAGACAGGTCTGCTCCTCCATGCCCTTGCTAACAAGCTGTACAATTAGCTACTTTATATCTCATAAACAACATGCTGGGGAAAAAAGCAAGAGAGAAAAATGGGTGTGTACGTGTGCAATTCAACCTTGAGAGCAATTTTCGAGCACTCAGACGTGCGCAGCCAAACACCTGTTATGCCACTAATTACAATACATAATTGCTAATAATATGTTTACAGCGGCAGCAGAACAAATACAGTACACTTTGGCTTATAACTTTGGTTTCGCTTTATTTTGATGGTCCCTTTAACACATTCTGTTGATTATAAGTAACAGTGCACCTACATGTCAACTAACTCTCATTAGAGTGTTAGTAGAGTATTAGTAGACTGGTAGGGTTAGGGTTAGAATAAGTTGACATGTAGTTGCAAAGTTACTTATAGTCAACAGCATGTTAAAAAGTGACCACTCTCAGAAAGAGCCTTCATGGAAAATAGACTGTCGATTAGTCATGCGAAGATATTCACATGTGTTTGTACTGCGTCACTGATGAGCGCTTGATTCTGATTTGCTGACAGATGTACTAAGGTGTTGGTTATGTTTTTATAATGTCTATTAAGTAGTTCAAAGTCTTGACCACATTACATTTCCATATCACTTTACACATTATTATTTCAATTATTTTAGTGTAATAATTCTCTACAACAGCAGAAGAACCCAAAAAAAAGGGGGGGGGGGGGGGGGGTAATAGTACATCTTATACTATTACCCGTAATATATATCTAAAAAAAAAAAAAGTTACTATTTTGAATGATAATCTCAAGTTGGCAATAGTAATGGAATGGAACCAAAATAACCTGTAATATTATTGTTGTTTATAAAATGATAAATATTATGATTACACCAGAAGTAATATTTTTTTTTAAGTACTCCGAAATGCATTTGCTTGAAAGGGTTATAAATAAGTCAGTCTGCCACGACAGATTGGAGCTGCAGATAAAGCAGGTCAGAATAAAATCAATTTGGCTTTGTTGCTCACTTATAAAACTACCAAAAGACTGCACTCTCATTCACTCCCTATGCGACTTCCCCACGGTGCTGACTGTGCTTTAAATGCACTAAATGGACATTTTAAAAGGGTAAACAGGCAATATAGAGACATTGCAGGCTTTCTCATAAACACTAAAAACACATACTGGGAGGATACTTTATAACCCCATCAGCCAATGTCATGGTCGTCAAGGGTCAAAGGTAATACAATTAAACAAAAAATATTCAATCATGACATATTTGTCAATTGAAACTAAGCAATCCAAAGCCTTTTTTCAGAGAAAAGGCATCTGAATGGCCTGCCAAAAAGAAAAACAAAATAGAGTGATTAAAAGTAAACAGTTTTTATATGTGCCTGTACTATTCATGCTTTCTTTCTTCATACATAATCAGTTCTACTCCAATAAATATTGAAGGTACATGTTTTTATTTGATACGTAGCCATGGAAATGCAATAATGAATAATCAGCCGGTCATTATTATAAAACAAACCCCTTCAGGGGGTTTCACATCAGGGTCTTGATCACCCTGTTGGGGTTTATTTTGCCATAATGACCAGACGACTGTTCATTATCCCATGCTTATTATGCTCTGATGTGGCTTAGACCTATGTTTGAAAGAAATGTTAGCTGTACAAATGAAATGTGGATGGACTGGAATGACTTTCAGTGCTTATTACTTCTACCTGTTCCCAGTCACTGGTGGTGAACCTCTTCATCAGAATAAGCAGATGAGATGGATGAAAACTGGGATTGTGTTTTGCAAGTGCTCTGCTGACATGTTGTCTGAGAGCTGAGGTTGTACTGGCAGGAGAAACAATCTGTTATCTTACAAACAGATGTTTTGCTCTGCTGTTTCCACCTGACTCTCAGTGTGAGACTCGCTACATTCACATGTGTAAGTGTGTATGTGAGCGTGCTCATGAGAGCTATAACGTAGGGAAACAGAAGTTGTAGGTAGATTGTACATCAGCGTGTGCTTGTAACTGAAAAAAGATATGACGCGTCATATCTGCATGGTATTCCAAATAAAACCAAAAATTGTCTTTCGATATCTTTAATTAGAATATAGCAGCTCCTCTTCTGAAATTACTTTCCTTTTCTGCTGATGTCATACTACTGTTCAAAAGTTTGGGGCCGGTAGAACTTTTTAATATTTGAAAATGGTCTCTTAAGCTAAGCTAGGCTTAAGCTAATGCATTTATCGACGTGACGACGTAATTGGGATCCCATGGAAAACGCCACGGTTGCTGCCACATTCAGCGCCCTACCCAAGACTCTCAGACCCCCACTGGCTGGGGCAGAAGGCCTGCGTAGAGGGAGTTCGAACTGCTGTTCCATTATAACCCATACAGTGGAACTCTTGGATAACACTGGGAAAACATGCCTTTCCAGGGGAGAGGGACGCTGCGGAAGCCACATCCTGCCTGAAGGGAGGTAACATGTGGAGAATACACATATGGACTGGCCAGAGGGGCACTGCAACATATGGAATGTCACTGGGGTGGCTCCAGCCTGAGAAGGGGGAGGCAGCACCAGACAGTGACGGCAGAGCGTACTCTGCCAAGGGAAGACACGGGCTCACCGCAGGGAGCTGATCGTGGAAGAAACGCATATGGGATCGCCGCAGGGATCACCACATATGGAACCCAGCCTAGCACAAGTTAACAAGCATACGAGCACTAGGCCTGGCGTCGGACGCTCCGCAACGTCTGACTGCTGAAAGGGTGCAAAGGAACTCTACAGGGTTCGCCTGAGTGGGGAACTCGACTGGAGCAGGAAGCGCACGTATACGCTCCATGTGGAGGGGAGTGGCGCAGCAAGCCGACACAAGAGCGGGAACTTCGGTGTTACCGGCTGGTTGAAGCGAGCACACAGGAAGAAACCGGCTCACACGTAGGCTATAAGACCTAGCGAACGTGTTAGGTGTCGCCCAGCCCGCAGCTCTACAGATGTCTGTCAGCGAGGCGCCGTGTGCCAGCGCACAAGAAGAAGCGACACCCCTAGTGGAGTGGCCTCTCAACCCGGGGGGGCAAGGCACGCCTTGGGCTTCGTAAGCCAAGGCGATGGCATCCACTATCCAGTGGGCCATCCTCTGCTTGGAGACAGCCTTCCCCTTCTGCTGGCCTCCGTAACAGACGAAGAGCTGATCTGAGGTCCTGAGGCTTTGTGTTCTGTCCACGTACAGGCGCAGAGCGCGGACGGGACAGAGAAAAGCCAGGGATGTGTCTGCCTCCTCCGAAGGCAGCGCTTGCAGGTTCACCACCTGGTCCCGGAAGGGAGTGGTGGGAACCTTGGGCACGTATCCGGGCCGGGGTCTCAGGATCACTTGAGAGTTAGCCGGGCCGAATTCCAGGCACGAATCGTCGACCGAAAATGCATACAGGTCCCCTACCCTCTTGATGGAGGCCAATGCAACCAGGAGTACTGTTTTACAGGACAGAATTTTTAACTCTGCTGACTGTAAAGGCTCAAGGGGGTGGTCTCTGAAGTGCCGAAAGGACCAGAGACAAATCCCAAGAGGGTATAGCGAGCGGGCGAGGAGGATTTAGTCTCCTTGCCCCCCTCAGGAACCTGCTTTCCCAGCGACTTACCTTCAACTGCGTCGTGATGTGCGGCGATAGCGGCAACATACACTTTAAGGGTGGAGGGAGACAGCCTTCGCTCCAACCCATCTACAGGAACGAAAGCACGGCTCTGACCGAGCAAGATCGGGGGTTCTCCTCATGAGAAGAACACCAACAACGAACAGGTTCCACTTCAACGCATAGAGGCGCCTCGTAGAGGGGGCTCTAGCGGAAGTGATGGTGTTAACTACCGCTTGGGGTAGGTCACCTAGAACCTCCGCGTCCCGTCCAGGGACCAGACATGGAGTTTCCAGAGGTCTGGATGCGGGTGCCACAAGGTGCCCCGTCTCTGAGAGAGCAGGTCCTCTCTCAGAGGAATGGGCCAGGGAGGGGCTGTCGCGAGGAGCCCCAGTTCCGGGAACCAGGTCCAGTTGGGCAAATACGGCGCAACTAACAAGACCTGCTCCTCATCCTCCCTGACTTTGCACAAGGTCTGTGCAAGAAGGCTCACTGGGGGAAACGCATACTTGCGTAGACCTGGAGGCCAGCTGTGTGCCAGAGCATCCGTGCCGAGGGTCCCCTCGGTCAGGGAAAAGAAAAACTGGCAGTGAGACGTGACCGGGGCGGCAAACAGATCTACCTGTGCGGTCCCGAAGCGCCTGAAAATCAGCTGGACCACCTGGGGATGGAGTCGCCATTCTCCTGGTAGCACCTGCTGCTGTAAGCTCATCGGCTGCACGGTTGAGCAGGCCCGTAATATAAATGGCACGATGCGACCTCAGATGCTTCTGACTCCAAAGGAGGAGATGGTGGGCGAGTTGTGACATGCGGCGGAAGCGTAGACCTCCCTGACGGTTGATGTACGCAACAGTCGCAGTGCTGTCCATACGGACCAGTACATGCTTGCCTAGTAGCACGTTTTGAAACGGCCCAGCGCAAGATGAACTGCTAACAACTCGAGGCAGTTGATGTGCCAATGCAGTTGAGGGCCCCGTCCACAGACCTGAAACTGCATGCCCGTTGTACGTGGCCCCCCCAGCCGATGGCAGAGGCATCCGTGGTGACCACAGAATGCCTGGACACTTGTTCTAGGGGAACACCTGCCCGCAGGAACGAATGTTGATCGAGTCCAGTTCCATACCAAGAAAAGAGATCCTCTGCCCGGGAGTGAGTTTGCTCTTTTCCCAGTTGACCTGAAGCCCTAGGTGGCTGAGGTGACTGAGCACTATGTCCCTGTGTTCGCACAACTGCTCTCTCGACTGGGCAAGGATAAGCCAGTCGTCGAGGTAGTTGAGAATGCGAACACCACGCTCGCACATGGGAGCAATGGCCGCCTCCGCGACTTGCGTGAAGACACGGGGCGACAGGGCCAGCCCGAAGGGTAAGACTTTGTACTGATATGCCCGTCCCTCGAACACAAAGCGAAGAAAAGGTCTATGTCGAGGGAGAATCGAGACATGAAAGTACACGTCCTTCAGGTCGATCGCTGCAAACCAATCTTGGGGACGGATGCACTTGAAAAAGCATTTCTGCGTAAGCATCTTGAATGGCAGCCTGAGAAGGGGCCAGTTCAGGTCACGCAGGTCCAAGATAGGTTGTAACCCACCTCTTTTATTGGGTACAAAGAAGTACAGGCTGTAGAAGCCGGTCTTCAAATCGGCTGGAGGAGCCGGCTCGATTGTGTCCTTCGCCAGTAGGACTGCAATCGCTACCCGGTGAAGGCCGGGGGACACCGGGCGACTGAATCGCATAGCCGAGTCTGACGGTACGGATGAGCCAGCGAGACGGGCTGGGAAGCACTTACCAGGCACCCAGACACTGTGCAAGCGGGACCAACGGCACGACAGACGTACCCGAGGTGGGGCAGCGCGGCGGAATGCAGGGACCCGACTCGGACAGCATAGCGGCCCGAAGTGGGGTCTGAGTGTACAACACTAATCTGACTCCACCGATCGGCAGGGGATGAGTGAGACGGCATAGGCGCGGCCTCGAGCACATCAGGCTACCGCTGGCGAAGCAAGAGGGGGCAGAGGGTGGCAAGGCATAGCGTTGCACACCGCCAACCTCACTCTCTTGGGACCCAGAGATAGAGAGCTGCTTTTGGTGAGAATTTGGTACCGCTGGTGAGACGCCAGTGGTGGAACAGAATGATCAACAAAGGTTATCCACCCGGCTCTCCTCCGGGGAAGAGCAGCAGACTCTGGGTCGCCCGTCTCAGGGCTGCTGAGACGGGTGGTGCCTTCCTTCTGCGAAAACTCAACGTCACAGTAGAGCTGACTGTGGCGGAGGTTTTTTTTTTTTTTCCGCAGGGGACTGACACCCTTGGCGACAAACAGACTGAGGGTCCACTAGTGACTCAGGGAGCACCTTGTGGCGAGCTTTTTGGCTACCTCAGCCTGCTATTGAACTGGGGAGAACCACTGGGCACAGTCTCCATCAGTGTCGCCGAAAAGCCACCTCGTGAGATGGGGGCATCGAGAAACCGAACTTTGGCGATGTCCCACACCTATGCAAGGTTTAGCCAAGGGGCGCTTATGGACCACTAAGGTGGACATCATCTGACCGAGGGCCAGCGCTGTGACTTTAACATGGTCAGTCATCAGGCACAGCTCATCTCCGACTCAGAACTACCCTCATGCACTTTGACTGTTTGGTCACGTGCAGGGAAGAGGCGGTCTGCAGAGGTCTGCACCACCCCACCATTTAGGGTAGTGAGAGAGGAAAAACTTTTTGCAGCTTTTGGCACTTTTGACATGCCATATTGGCACCAAAATGCTTCCATACTGCAAAAAGATTTTTCACACACATCCAGGAAGGCATGGGGCGGGGCAAGGCGATTACACGTTGCACTGCGCCCTCAGCGTAACCCGGGAAAGCATGGCTGTCAAGTCTGAATCTGATTCAGCATGAGCATGCACACCATTATAGTGAGAGCTCAGCATCATCTTCATTTCAAGAGCGTAACAGCCCTCTCTCTGATGCAGCGATCGACGTCTAATCCTCCCCTGGAGCCCCCAATGAAATGCTAGGTCCAACATGAGAATGACCAGCATCCCATCCAGAAGCTGCCAGGCATGCGAGAGAGTGAATGTGGCTGTTAAGTTGACAGCACACAGCACGCTGATCGCTTAACCTTAATGAAAAGGCAAGACGAACAACGTGCTGATGTGATTATGTTCTCAGAAGAGAATATAACCACCCACAAACAGAGTCTCAACATGTCTGCGATGCGATAGAGGAGTGAGGGGCCCACACGGATTGGTTACCGGGCGGGGAAGCCCTCACTATAATCCTCCGGTCACCAGGGACGTGCACAGGGGGGTTGCTCAGGTTGCCCGGGCAACTGCCCATATGCCCTTCTCGACTCGCGTTGTCCTTCCGAGAAAAAAAAAAACGTAGCTACAATGGATGAAGAATTTCACGTAGGCCTAGATTCTTTAAAAAAAAAAAAACGCAACGCCTCATTCACTTCCATTCGGGCACCGAAAGTGAAAGTCAGTAGGGGAAGGGCAAACTCTGTTTATGTGGCTGCAGCTCTGCACGTCAGTCGATTCTGTTCCCTACCGGAATTCCTGTTCCCTTTACGCAATCATACTACAAATAATGCGTAGTTGCCCAGTTGCCATAGGGTCCTTCTCAATATCCCTCCTCGTCTCCTCGATCCTCCGTCCTCCATCCTATGACCCGGAAACCGATCGAGCTCAGCCATCTTGAAGGACATCTCAATTCTCTAATTGCACCGCGAGGAGTCGAGGAGTGAGGAGGCTTCCAGAGGAGCTATGAGCGAG
Organism: Meda fulgida; assembly: GCA_030578275.1. NCBI lineage: Eukaryota > Metazoa > Chordata > Actinopteri > Cypriniformes > Leuciscidae > Meda > Meda fulgida. The sequence goes on along the minus strand of CM060628.1, from coordinate 11,006,481 downwards.
GATGCACAGTTGCATGCTTTGCGGAAGTGTTTTATCGACTTAACGTGACGCACGTATCAATTCTCCTCCGCCTTCTCGTCGGTCACAATCATTTTAATTTATACTTTACCATTGCGGTTTATATAAACCACACATCTCACATATTTCAACAGGGTATCTTGCTTTATTATTATTTATTAAAAATGTCTTAAATAGCCAAACTTCAACAACATAAGGGCAGATCCTTTGAGCGCTGCTGATGACGCAGTGAAGTGACGCTCGAGTAGTCAAGTATTCCAAAGTATAAAAAAACTTTCCTTCGATTCCTCCGTCCTTATTTTCTTTCCTTGCAGCCTTCCCTCGCATCCTGCAGGGGGTGGAGCTGAGACGCCAGGAAAGGACGCGAGGAAAGGAAACGAGGATGCACAAATAAGAAATGAGAAGCACCCCGTATGTACCATCAGAACTGAATACGAGCAAGAAGCACAACTGAATGTACGGGACACCAAAAGGTTAAAAAAGGATTGTATTTTTTTCCGAAATTTTTCCAAAAGTTTTTTTTTTTTCATCTGTCAATTCAATCTAGATTATTTCTTTTCAAATTAAAAAATTAAATAATAATAATAAAAACAATAAACAATAATATGAGGAACTCTTTTTCTCATGTGTATTTTGGTGACATTTAATATATTAATACATTTTCTATACGGTTTACAAAGTTGTATATCATAAACCTGCCATCTCTGACTTTTGCAATCTTTATAAATAATAATAAGACCATGAGGCATTGAGTTTGGACATAAACACGGTCAGATAAGGCAATTTGTAAGGGCAAAATTCAACTGAATATATTCAGACATAATACAAAAACTATGAACAAGTGCAAGATTAATTCAATTCACAGAAATATTACTGGAGTGTGAGAACCATTTTATTATGCTGCAGTGTAGCAAGACATATATTGTGTGTGTATATATATATATATTAATAAATAGGGGAGAGCAGGGGCGAAAGCATTTTATAAAATGTTTTTTCAACATGAAAAATATGAAAATTAAATAAGCATAACATAACTTCTCAACATAATGTAACTATATGTTTTCACTGTAGCGGGACAAAAGTAACAAGTGTTACTTTCGTCCCAACAGGAACTCCTGACATTTAAACCCGATTTACTTTTATACTGAAAAACTCTGGCAAGGTTGCTCTGACCTTTTTTCAGGTCAGAGGAACTGGCCCTCAAAATTCCTTTGCACGTCCCTGCCGGTCACCCTGGCTATACGCAGAAGTAGCCCTTTTCTGGTGCACCAGAAAAAGAACTAGATCGGGGCATAGGCGAGGGGACTCCACCTCATTTGAGGCACTTGAGTCTCGACCAAGCATCTAGAGCGCCGAATGACGCGCGCTGGGTTGCCGTGACAACCCGCGCTGTCAGCTCGATGGCACACGGCACCTGCTCACGTAAACCTTAATGAGAAAGGCAAGACGAACAACGTGCCGACGTGGTCATGCTCTCAAGAGAAAACATAAAACACCCACAAGCACAGTTTCAGCACACTTAAGCCCAGGCATGTGAAACAGTGATCGTGGCCGTCACATGAGGATAGGAAATGACCGCATCCAGAAACACACGGTTGAATGACGTCTTGAAAAAGACGCAGTGTCAAACCGTGTATGCTCTTTTAGGAAAAGCTGCTCTCTCTGGTGCTGAAGCACCCAGGGATGACCGCGGCTACACAAACAGGACGATAGTGCAAGCCTGATGTGAGCACTCACATTCTCATTGAAGGTGCAACATTCTGAGCTGTGAAAACAGCCGTTTTGCCGGCTCTCTGTGAGATCGCGGCCAGCGCTGTCTGCGCTGTCACACCAACAACAGCTTGTAGAGGCGTTCTCCTGAAGAGCAGATTAGTTTTCTTCTTTAGAAGTTCAACACTGTCAGAAGATTGTAGAGCAGGAACAGTAGAACCGCTCGGCTCCGAAGCGAAAGACAATATGCGACGCACCTGCTGCTAGTTATATGCTCGCACTGCAAGCAGAGCAGCTGATGCAATTATCGCATGCCAATATGTATTGGCTCGTTTTAATACTCTCGAAGTAGATTGGTCTCTCAAGGCGATCCCAATTAGGTCGTCACGTCGACGTTACGTCGAACGTGAGCGACTGAAAGGGAACAGTTGTATTGCTTTAATATTATTTGTGAAAACCATACCATTTTTTTCAGGATTCTTTTATAGAAAGTTGCAAAATAACAGAATATATTTGAAATAAAATCTTTTTTGACATTATAAATGTGTACTGTCACTTTTGATCAATTTAATTAATCCTTGCTGAATAGTGTCTTTAAATAAATAATAATAAAAAAATCTTTCTCTGCCCCCAAACTTTTAAATGGTAGTACAGATAATGTTAAACAGCCAAATAGCTCTTTAGGTATTGTTTCAGCAAACTCAATCAAACCCTGCAGGATAAAATCAAGTTTGACTCAGAAATATGTCACACAACAGAAGTAAAATGGGTTGTGAATGTCATTTTGATTTCAATCCATAATTTGAATTGAGTTTGTTCCAAAAGGTGAATTAAAAACCCAACGCGACCTGTGAAGAGACGCTGACAGTGCAAATGATGAAAGAAAAGAAATATCACTCCATGGCTCAAAAGCAATATGACCTCCATGCAACCGTCTGTTAATATCAGCCAAACAAGTAGACTGACTTTTTGGCTATTCTCTTTGAATCTTTATGCACACCTGCTGTCTGAGATATTGCCCTTGTTGAGAAAGAAACAGAGACGAAAGGGGAGTCTTACAGTGTGTCCTCTCTTTATAGTGTCTCAGACTTTAAAACGCACACACACACACACACACACACACACACACACACACACACACACACACACACACACACACACACACACACACACACACACACACACACACACACACACACACACACACACACACACACACACACACACACACACACACACACACACACACACACTACTGTACAAACTGTATATTCTATCCCCTAACCCTACCCATCACAGAAAACTTTCTCCATTTTTACATACCAAAAATATATATACCAAAAACAGTCAAGCTGGCTGTAGCAATGTTCAGGGAAGAAGGAGGCGGGAACCGGCGAACAATCAAAATAGAATTTATTTAAAATAAAACAAACAACGAAAATACCGCCAGCAGCCCCTCCAATACCCAGGCGGCCGGCAGCGAGCTCGACCATCCCACCGGCAACTCACTCCAGCGCACCGCCTCGAGCGTCCGTGGCCGCGAGTCCCCCGCTCCCTGCTCCTCCCCTCGCTCGGCGGATGGCAGCAGGCTCCGGCCCACGGCGAGCGGCGGCGACTCGCGCACCATGCTCGATGGCACCGCGGATTCCCCACACCGGCGAGGACTCTCTGACAGCGCGTTCCTCCCTCTTCCCGGGTTTCGGCACCAGTGTAGCAATGTTCAGGGAAGAAGGAGGCGGGAACCGGCGAACAATCAAAATAGAATTTATTTAAAATAAAACAAACAACTAAAATACAGGCCTGTTCCTCTCTCGATCATCAACGTCGTCGCTCCTCCTTTATGCTTCCGCTCCTCCGTGAGAGATGCGAGACCGGTGTGCCTCACATGTGATGCTCATTAGCAATCGCACCACCGGCCTCGCGCCGTTCTCTCACGTCCCTCGGCCGTCCTGTTCGCCACACTGGCTTTTTTGGATTGTTCTTCAGAGACAAATTGTTTGCTCTCCACAGTTCAGATTTGATCTAGCATGACCCAACCCTGTCCTCTCCTTCAGTGCTTTTCAGATGAAAGCAAAAGAATAAACTAAGACAACTTTTCACACCAAATGCCTTCTATTTTGACATCTTTCCTAACTTCACCCTTCATCTGCAACTCTTAAGTATCATTCGCAAAACTTCTATACTCTCACTGTTCCTTTTGCGTGAACTGAGTTAGGTAAGAAGTCTTTTATGTACGCAGCGCCGTTTGATTGGAATTTCCTACAATCTAAATTAAAATTCGAAAATTTGCAGTTTTAAATCAATTATCCATTATCCAATCAATTAGCAATTATCACACACACACACGTCTGGTTATCTATCTTTGTGGGGACTCTCCATAGATGTAATGTCCATAGAAAAACAAAAAGCTCACAGGAAAAAGTACATACATTGACTACAACATAATCTGTTAATAATATTTCGTTGGTTCTCTCTTGTTCATATTTTTTTTTTATGACAGCCTGGCCAATAATTACATCTGCACAATTTGGCATGTTTCATTGTGTTATCGCAAATAAAACAATGGACTGCAAGCACAACACAATACATTATGCTTACAAAATCTTTAACTTTTTTATATAATTTGAATAAAAAGGGAAGATGTCAATTCTTGCAATGATTGATATATAACTCATATTATATATATATAACTGATGTTAAATATACACACATTGCTTTTGTATTGAACCACAACAATCTCCTCACTTTGCGTTGACAAGTAAGACAGCCCTTCTTTTTTATGCTAAAGGAGAAGTATATCATTTTTTGCACCGCTAGCAGTGCCAAATGGAATAGCAATGTTTTTTTTCACCTGCTGTTCAAACTCAAGTCTGAGGTACCTTCCTCTGCACATTCCCATTTTAGTCAATTCATCTCAATGTTCTGATGTTTTTATGGCCATTTTCCATTTTTGAGTAGTTCATATATGCAACAGACTAGCTTTGAGTGTTGCCACCTCTTAGACCCCTACTCTTAGGTACAAATGACGTGTATGGTTACTATTTGAGCTGCATCCACACAGTCCACACTGATGAGAATGTTTGAAACTTTTTCAATAATTTTATTCATCAATCATTATTATTTTTCCAATTCTGTTGGGTGGTGCAGCAATGACACACTTCCTCTTTAAGAAAAGAATACTGCAGTAGACCTTCAGGCAACCACAATTCTGCCTTAACACTGATAAAATATTGAACTCTTTTGATCTAAGGCTTGTTTACATGTTCTCCATTATCTACGAGTGGCATTACCACATGCTGCAGGCCGAATCAGTCTAAATTTTAGTGTAATTCAAGGTGAAATGTTGTTGCATATTTTATGATTCACTCTTGCTATATGTGTCTGTGAAATACAAAGGCATCCAGTGTCTCATCAAAACCATCTCCAAAAACCATATGACTTGAGGCCAAATACGCCTTTTCAGTCTTTATCACAAGCAGCAGCGCAGGAGCCTACGGATTCACATGTGCCAGTGCTCATTAAATCAAAGAGCAGGTATTAGGCCCTCATAGACCGAGCGTGAGTTCCTGTGCTGGAATAAGGGGGCTGGCTTAAGGGATAAAGGCGTACATTTACTGAGTGTGTTGGAGTATTTGGATTTGATTTTCCTCAGGGATAACATTATCCCTGTCAGATTTATTCCTCTGATCAGTCAGCACTATTGGACTCCCAACATGCATTTTATCTCTTGTTCTCACCTCATCTTTTATCCTTTATTCCTCTCTTTCTCCTTTTTTCCCACCCCTCCCATTCTTTATCTTTCTTTTTTCCTGTCTTTCACTGAGGTCCAGTGGTGTCGGTGTCAAATTGCAGTCAGAGGATGTTGCTGGATTGCAGAGTGCCGCAAGTGTTGTGTGTCTCTGAACCGCTACTTCCTGCAGCAGTACCATTTACAGCAGCTCATTCATCACGGTTACATGATGAGCACAACCACACCACAGAAACAGTGAGAAAATCAATTAATGAGAATGAACAAGAGAAAGGACAGGAGGAGAAAAATATGAGATGTAGACAGCCAGAATCCAAAGGGTCAGTGTTTGGCTGGTTAAATGAGGATGAAAAAGAGAAAGGACAGGAGGAGAAAAATATGAGATGTACACAGCCAGAATCTAAAGGGTCAGTGTTTGGCTGGCTCGCCTCATTAGTGCCTGCTGGTAGATGTCATAATTACACCATCTGGCTGCTCAGAGCATCTTACAATTAATGCTTTCTATTATTACTATTAATTTATTTACTTTTTAATCTAGTATATATATATATATATATATATAAGATTTAAAGCTGAAACTCCACCCACATTTCACATTCATTTGCATTGGTGGTTCAGAATGGCCAGGGTTCGATTCCCGGCAAATGCAAATGTCATCTTCTTTTAACTGTTCTTTAGATATTCTTGCTATAGCTTAAAAAAAGTATATAAATATGTAAATCCACTTACCAAATCAAAAATATTAACAAGTAACTGCATGCTAAGCTGAAACTCTGCCCACATTCCTCTGCCAGGGTTTGATTACCGGCCAATGCACATGTGTCATTTTTTATAGGGTTTAGAAATGTTTGCTTTAGTGAAATTAATGTAAACAAATCTACCAAATCTAAATTATTAATGAGTACACAACTGCATGTTAAAGTTGCATGCGTATTAGATTTATTGCAACTTCATCTACAGCAAAGCTAAGATGTTAAATGAATGTTGAATGTTGAATTCTCACCACACTGGCCGGGGGGAGGCACTCCAGAAGATGCCCGTGGAAGACTCATCAGTAATGTTTGCACAGCAGCACAATTCCCAGAACATGGCTCCACAGCTATGGGACCAGCCTGAGAAAAAAAAAAAAAGATGAGTGATTAACTTACTGTAAGACAGATAAATAGTTTTCTATAGAAAAGAGATTTCACACACATTAAAGCCTGCATTTAAGGTTATTTATACTTCAGTCAAGCCTTTCCAGCATTTTCTTCAAAAAGGCAAAAGTCTCTCATTCAAAGATGCACCGCAGGTTTTCCTTAATAGCTTTCTGTTTTAAAAAGTAAAGGAGTATCAGTAAATGGTTTTGCTCTTTTCACCATTTCACACTCCTATAAAAACACCTGAAAGTACAGGCTATGAACTGTACTTCACAAGAACAAAATGCCACTGAATGAAATTGCCATCAGTAATAGTCTGATGCAAAACTTGGTGGCCAAATTTTGATCTCAAATTGATGTAGCATCTCTAAAGTGCCTTTTTTTTTGCTTTCTTCACTTACACAAAATATCTTAAAACTCATTTATCAAACACAACACTGTTTAGACTGCATGTGGTGAGGCAGATGACATGGGCTTGATGGCTATAAACATTAATTTATTAAAAATGACAGCAAAATATTTATAACAAGATACTGTATCTTCACAGACATATTAAAATAAACTCAGAATGAGCATCTCGGCATCATTGTCAAATTTCATGAGACAGGATAATCGAGGATGATCGATTTGTTATACCAGTAGTCCAACCGAATGAGAAGACCCTCTTATTTCCTCTTATATACCCAAGACTATTAGATGGTGGCTGTATGATGGTCAATAAACAAGAATTGTGTATTCAAAGCAGTATGTGGTTGATGGCACCACACATTTATAGTTTTCCTGACACTGTCACCAAAAACAATCTGTTTTCTTTCACTTGTCACAGATGATGAACTATGACAATTTAAAACTAAGATTTTAAAACAATTTCCACTATGCGACGTGGCAAAGGGGCCAATTCATTTCTGTTTAAGCCCACAACCAAACCATGTCGGAATCCCATCATCTGTTTAGGTGACATAAATTCGATAGTAAAATAAGGGCTTATGATTGATTGAGTGTAAATGAGGGCAGTCCAATCCCTAAACTACACAGAGAAGCACCAGCAGGTGGTGGAAGTGCATTTCTCCTTCATTAGCATTTTAAGGGCTGTTTATGATGCATAAACAAAATGGGCAGAGCTTTAAAAATTAATGCATACAGTTGGCCCACCGCTGGGTGTTTGTTTATTATAGAAGCTCCGTTATACACATTAAAAGTGTGTTTGAATGACAGGAAATTGAACGTAGGACAGGATTCTTTTGTGCTTCAGTCAGTTGTATATTTTTGGCGATATATTGTGTATATTTTTCTCTATTATGGGTTCAAAATGTTATATTTAACACCACCACTCTACAGTGTTTTTGGAACTAAAAAGTTTAGTGTAAATGTAGTAAAAAAAAAAAAAAAAAGAATTTCTATGCCAGTCTCCCAAATCAAATTACTTCTGCATGTTTTCTTATCCAGACAATTGCAGCTTTCCAAATAAATATTGGCTTTAGCAAGGACATGAAATATGCCAGCTTTAACTTTGATTAAACACATACTGTATGAGCGACTACTTTTGCAACTAGTGCATCTACTCACTCGTACCTTAGTGAAAAAGTGCACCTAAGGTGTTTTTCCAAAACTCCATGTGGGTTCATATACACTATGTGTAATATTACACTAATTTAGCCACCAAAACAAATATCAGGGATGCAAACGTTTATAAACAACATTTATAAGTAAATGAATTGAAGACAAAAGGCAGTATACTGTGAGAGCTTTACGACTGTTGTTCTGAGGGGTCTGGAGGTCACGGCTGAGGGTGAGCTGTTGTATTGAACGCCTCAGACTGTCTGACTATAGGGAGGTGTACAATGACCGCAGGGGTCAAAGAGGAGTGCAATGTTTACTTACATCTTGTCTGAGGTATTCAGTGATAGAGATGCTTCAGTTCAGTAGTTGCCAGCTAAAGCTTTTAACCTTTGATCTCTAAATCAATGTGTGCTGTGTGAATGGACAGAAGTAGTGCACAATTACAAAAGTTCTGCAGAGTATTTTTTTCTTTTTTCCTTTCCTTTCTTTTCTTTTAAACTTATTTTTATCCCCATCTGCCTATTTTCTATTTCTCCCTTTTAAAAACTCATATAATTTGACTAAGCACAAATTCTCTTGTCCCCTTTCTCCTTTCCCTCTGACAGATGTGGCTAATAGGTTTAAGTGCTGAAGCATACAGACTAATTATAGGTTGTGCTACCTATGTTTGTGTTAGGTTTCAGAGATGATGAATTCATCAACTTGAAGGAAATAGGTTCCATTTAATCCTCAATCCGTCATACATCAGTTTCCAAATGAACCCGCCACTGAGCGCACCTTGGGAACAGATGTTGAAACACAATGGCCATTAACTTTGCACTCAGCAATATGTTCCTTCTTAAGGAGAAAAAAAGGGGGTGGGGGAGTGTTTGACAATGTATAAACATTATGTCACCTAATTATGACATACAGTAATGTCGTTTATGCAAATGGTTTGAGAATACACAAATAGGATTTTGGAGCGATTGAATGCTAATACCACATAGTTTTGTCTAAAACAATAAAATAAAGTAGGACACAACTAAAAATGTATGGATGTCAACTGTAACGGATGTAACACTTTACAATAAGTTCATTAGTTAACATTAGTTAATATATGAATTAACATGAAATAACAATGTGCAATACATTTGTTACAATATTTATTAATCTTGCTTAATGTTAATTAATAATGTTTGTTCACAGTGCATTAACTAATGTTAACAAAAACAACATTTGATTTTAATAACGTATTAATACGTTGAAATTAATGTTAACTTAGATTAAGAAATGCTGTAGAATAATTGTTCATTCTTAGTTCATGTTAACTAAGGTAGTTAACTAATGTTAACTAATGAACCTTATTGTAAAGTGTTGCCACAATATCAAACCAAGTGACCAACAAATAGAGCAAACAAAAGATTTCAGAACTAACTTCACTTTTCTAAGTCATCTTTGCAATTACTTTTAGGCACAGGTTATAATGTTATGTTCAATGGATGTATGAAGTAAGTTTTCAAGTTCACACAGGTGTTTCATCCCATTAACTATGACAACTACTAACATTTGACAACCAGAAAGTGTCAATGTATTTTGATCAAATGTATTTTATAATTTTACCAACCTAGGCTTCTTGTTGAGAAATGTTTGCTTGAAAAGTGCCTTTAAAAAAAAAAAAAGACACTTGGTTTTATATTTCTCATGTAATGCAACAACATCAGAGATGCATGTGGATACTAAATTTCTCCACCAACACCAATAGCCGATTATTTCGAATGATATCTGCTGATACCGATAGTTTGATTTTCTTAAGGTAAAAAATCTCTCAATGCTGTAAAGTAAACTATACAGGAAACCCTATAACTTGTATTAAAGAGGAAGAGATCTCATGCTCTGCATTGCCGCTTGAACTGAGGCGCTTTACAAACCTGCCACGTCATATTTTTATTGTTTGAATTTCGTGAAAAAATTGACAAAATTTCTTATCAGAAGTAACAAAGCAAAGCTCTTTACGATAGTTGGATGTGAGGTGTGCTACAAATAATGTTTGGTGTAGAAAATAGCGCAGATCTGGCTTGAACTGGTGATTCATGAGGTCAAATAGACCCTGCTTTAACGTCACTATATTTTTAACTGTTAATGCGTTATTGTCACGTTAACTTTGACAGCCCTGAACATTTTTTACACACAGTAGGAGTTGCAGTCTAAGGTTTTCTATCCCCTTTTGATGGACAGGATATAATCGGTCCTGATCATCGGCTGTTTATAAGCCTGATGGCCGATAGTGAAATTAATTGCTTTTAAAGGCCTATACAGATTATTCGCCAATACATCGGTGCATCCCTAAACAACAGTCATACATTTTAAATGTGAATTAAGTGTTCAATTCTATTTTGAGATGGCAGTGGAACTATATTCACATTTGCACCTGTTGCAGTAGCCCCAAACATTGGGAAAGGGGGAAGAAAAATGGAGTGACTGGGAGAGATAGAGACACAGTGTGCATCCAAGCAGGACTTGGCTTCTCTTGGGTGAAGCATTAATCTCTTTAAAAGCCTTCATTAGCTCAGATTTATCCATCCCCCACTTGCTGAAGCAGCCTGTTCATCCACCAGAGCTGGGCAGGATATTTGTACATTTAATTTTAATCCTCATTAATAGCTATTTTATTAAAATGACACCTTCAAGAAGAAGGGCATTAACAGTGAAGTGATGGACTCTTCATGACAGATTGATCCAGGGTGTGAACGGAGAGATTGACTGTTCAGAGCGGGTGGTGAGGTGATCCAAATTAATCAAGCTAAGTAATACAGCATTATAAATCAGGAAAGGGGCACAAGGCGCCTTCAGGGGAGGACTTCCGGTCCTGGGCAGTGGTATACCTCGTATTGGCCCGCAGAGATCCCATAGTGGCTGTTGCTTTAGAGAAATATCTACTAAAAGATATGGGTGGATATTCATATCCGACATTTATAGTGTAGGACATTTCATGACCGGTGGAAAGTAATTTCAATATTTGACATTTACAAATGCTAAAAAGCACTCAAATACAAAAGACAATTGATACATGTGCATGAAAAATATTATACAGTATATAAAAATACCAAAACAGTCAACACACTTACTCCCAAAGGAATTTTTAATGGTACCTCCACTAAAGACTTCCTTTGGATCAACAGTGTTTCAAAATTATGTTTTGATATTGGAATATTTGACATTTAGAAAAACAAAAGGCTCGTTAAAAAGTTGTATTTCTGTTAACATCCTTCACCTGAATGTGGCAGAGCTTTGCTTTTTAGCAAACTTTCTGCATTTCCCTCTCCGTCTTCCCACTCCAGAGTGGCTGAACAGCCCTCAGGGGCTCTGACTGCTCTATGGGATTTTGAGGTAGGTGGTGCGTCCTGAATTCTGAATGTGCTGCCTTCAGACATTATGCACCCACATCAGTCGAATGTTATAGCCAGAACTTCATCAGTCCCTGAATGTGAAGTCCCTGCTTCATTCTCAAAGACGGGTTTTAAAACAGTGGGAACGTTTGTTGAGTGGCCATCAGGTCTGTGAATCATGGAGGGATAAAGCGTGAAGGCTTCATCAAATGAAGTGATGAAGAGGTAATAAACACTGAGAGGACAGATCCTGCAGCGCAACTGTAAGAGCATGCCGCTAGCAACGCCAAGATCATGGGTTCAGTTGCAAGGGAATAGCACTGTAAAATATACACCTTAAACTTTAGTTGCTTTGGAAAAAGTGTCTGCAGAATTAATAAATATACATTTAATAGATGAAAGTATGAATAGGGAGAAAGAGAGAGCTGGTCAAATACATTAAAATCCAAAACAATTCAGTGGAGTATGTTTCAACTGTCTTTGCCATATTTTCTCTGTCAAGCAACCAGATGTCTACCCTTCAAAAACTGGGATGTATATATGTACCGTATGGGACGTAAAGCATGATCAGCGGTGCTGAGAAAACATTCTGGCAAAATAGAGAGCAGACTCTAAAAGAAAATGTTTTGAAACTATTGATACCAGATTCAGGTGGGACAACTGCATCGCTGAGTCTACAGTCCACTTCTTTTGTTGGCTGGAATTATACTATCTATTTAAAATTATGTTCCGGACAATGCTGTCTATACTTTGCAATAGTTTTAACACCTGATTTTATTTCAAACAGGTATTACACATTATGGCACCACAATTTGTTATATAAACATATATCACATCAAGAAGCCATCACATACAACACATGTGTTCAGTTAAGTTTAAAGTCAGAGATGTGACTTTTTTTAATGTGTTTAACTTTCAGACAAATATTTTTATAGTGTACAATTATGGGTAAAATATTAGAAAAAGTAGTGCAATCATCCAACACAATGTAAATAACTTGATCAATATTATAAATGATAAATATTATACAATAGTTTCTCATTCTCAAACTTAAATACGAAATGTTACATATCCTTGTGCATTTTTATATAAGATGATTGAAAACAGCATCTATCCAATTAATGTGCAATAACAATGTAGTAAATTTTATTTTTAATCAGAATGTGATTTTAAATTGCTGCCATTCAGTTTTAAGGTCCTCAGAAAGATATAGTTTTTAGGAAGTCAATTTTATAGCAAACTATGCTATAGAAAATAATTATGAAGCCAATTTAAAAAATGCAATAGGCCTTGTCATTCAAACGCTATTCTAATTAATTATTTAGCTGCATAACTACTGGCAAAGACATAATCCTATTGAAGTATTCATCATGGAAACAATAACCGCACTTTAAGTGAGACACTTTACTATATGTCTTCTAAAAACTGAAATTAAAATGAAAAGCCTGTGAACCCTCATGATATAATGTAGGGTTACGAAAATCACAACATTGATCCCGACATCCGGTTCTATGAACACTGTGCCTTTGAGCAAGGCACTTAACCCCTTGCTGTCCTAGTGAGACTCTGTAATTAGTGTACTGTAAGTTGTCATGGATAATAAACTCCTGCTAAATGACATGTAGCTGCCTGCTAAATGACAAGCAATTAGACAAACAGTAAGAAAAAGGCAATTTAAAGAAGTTGTAAGGGTGGCCTCAGACTGCACTGTAGTTAACACTGTTTACTCTGAAGCTCTCAGCCCTGTCTTCTACCTCTGAGGTATCATGAAGTCATGAAAACTTTGACAAAGTTTGCTGCATTTCTTCAATGGTTCAATGGTGAAATTCTTAATTAACTTAAAAGAGGCCTTAAGAGAGATATCTCAGCTTTTCAGTAGTCAAATGGCAGTGTCTTAGGGCCAAATGTAGGGCATTGAAGCAAAACATGGTTGAGCAAAAAATGGTTGTCAAGCACCCAGTTAAAGTCTTGTCCTAAACGTTACAGCACAAAGAGAATTGCATTACTATACTTTGATATCCTAAATGAAAGTATTTCTATAGAAAGACTAGTAAATTAGTTTAACAACATTCAATTCAGGTTTCAGATCACAAGTGTACAGCACTAAATCCAGATTTAAACAAGGGCCAAAACGCTTTATGATGTGATTTCCCACATGACTACACTGCATTTAGTGTGTAAATCCTTCGTAAAACCACTCTTACTTGATTCTGTATGAATGATTATGTTCTGCTTGTGTTTCATGAATGAGCAAAATTCAAAATGTCATGTTTAAAATGTGATTAAAAATCAAGTATAATTGGTAAAAACAACAGGACTACTTTGTGCTTTGTTGACATATACAAAACCAATATTAACTCTGTAATATATATATATATATATATATATATATATATATATACACACACACATATATACACACACATATATACACACACACACACACACACACACATAATTAAACAGTATATATTAAAATGTAATTCCTACAATGGCAAAGATGAATTTTCAGCAGACATTAAAGGGCACCTTTTATGCCCCCTTTCACAAGATGTTAAATAAGTTTCTGATGTCCCCAGAGTGTGTATGTGAAATTTTAGCTCAAAATACCCAACAGATCATTTTTTACAGCATGTTTAAATTGTCACTTTTTGGGGCTGAGAAAAATGTGCCATTTAAGTGTGTATCCCTTTAAATACAAATGAGCTGCTGCTGCCGGCCCAAAGTGCGGAGCCTCACGAGCTCGCGCTCAGTGGCAGGACAATCTCATCTCACTGAATAATATCAGAACAGAAACTCTCAGAAGTGGTGTTCATTTCGACCCAAAGTCAGACAATAATGCCCACAGAGCCAGAGAATATACGCTGTATTGAGATATTACAGGTATAGTTTAGTTTAATTATGGTTATTATAACTTAATTGTCATCTGCTTTTATCCACTATTAGTACAAGCCCGTTGTAGCGGACCACATCTGAATGATGGCCAAAAATATACTGATGAGTTTTATGAAGTTTATTGTACGTCTCACAAAAGATGAAGCGTCAGTTTTACTCCAGAAAATCACAGTAAGAGCTAAATAAACACAGTATAAGTGCACATTAAAGTCTTATCCATAAACTCTCTCTCCCTTTCATTATCATTAACATACACAGCGAATTAAACAAAAACACTCGTTACAACTAACAGTAAACAAATGCCCCGAATCTGAGAACGGGTTGTTCTGAGACACTGCTTATGATTTATGGAGATTAAAAAAAAAATAAAAAAAAAATAAAAAAAGAAATAAACACTGAATGCCCACTGGTTGTGTAAACACACTTCCAAGACACATTTATGTTCAAACACCATGTAAAAGTGAATTTTGCATAATAGGTGTCCTTTAAGGCCCATTCACACCAATGACAATAATTATATTGATAACTATACATTTTAATAATTGATCTAATTCTATGAAAATAAGGAAGTCCACACCACAACTATGAAAAAATGATAGCAGAGTGAGAATATTGGTAGATCACTTTCAGCTGCTAAAAACATTGACAGCTAATCAGAATCCAAGTGACTATAAAGAGTTTGAGCATTTGAAGTGGCAGATGAGGGAACTGTAGCACGTGCTTATAATATACAGACCAATATTGTGTGTTGGTGTGGACATTAATATAGTTATCGTTGTTGTCTTTACAGTTATCATTGGTGGTGTGAACATTATTGTTATCTTTACAACTTTACGTTGTTGGTTGTGAACAGGCCTTAACTCCAGTTTTCAGTATCACATGATCCTTCAGTCATTCTGATATGCTGATTTGGTGCGCAAGGAACATTTCATGTTGAAAAGAGTCATACTGCTTAAAATTTGTTATATTATAAATGTCTTTATTGTCACTTGAGTGTCAATTTCTTTAAAAAATAAAATAAAAAAATCCTTACTGAACCAAACGTTTAATCAGTATTGTATAATTAATAGGTTAAAAAAAAACAACAACAAAAAAAAAAACGAGACAACAGAGGAGGCTTTTGTTTCAGGAAGCGTTGACCTTCAGTTTGAGTTCATTGGTAGGCTGAATCCTGAAAATACCTGAGGGATATTTGGTGTTCCACACACTTCTTACTTTTTTATCAGTAGAGATAAAGTGGACTGCTGTCCTTTCCAGATCATTCTTAGTGTTTTCTAGTTAAATGTTAGTCTTTCTGCCCTTTAGAAAGATCTCTACAAACTCATCATCTACTGAACATATTTTCAGAAACAGGAGAACATGTTTGTCTCATATAGATAAATTACCGTTTACAAGGAAACACTCCGGAGATTTAAGTTTCTTTTAATTTCCCTCAGCATGGGGAGCTCATGAATAAAACCACCACAGAATATATAATGGGGCAAATGGGACCCAGTCGTGCCACTACTACATGTGAAAGGACATGTAAATAACATCTTTGCAATATTAATAAAATGCCTTTGCATTTATGTTGGATGATTCTCCACTGTAAATGTTACTTAATAAAAATGTTCATGTTAGTTCACAGTGTGTTAAAGTCCACAATGTTAAAGTCCCCCTGTGGTGAAAATCAAGTTTTTAATGTTGTTTATATGTCTATGTGGTGTTTTCAATATGCTTTAAGAAAAACCTTGTGTAAATTCATAAGTCAACACCATTGCTGAGTATTTTCTAAGTATGCAGTGAATCAAAGACATTCTCAAAAACGCAGTTTGAAATCGCTGGTGTTTATGATGTCACAAACTACCTTGTAACCAATCACGGGAATGTGTGATGGTCAACGAGTGGATCTCTGAGCTGGTGTGAGTGAGTGGAGGCGGGGCTAATTTGCATATTCATAGAACCGCTTATACCAAACGAGGCAAGGATGTAGTTACATTCAAGCTATTTTAAGGAATTACAGGAATTATTCTTTTTTTTCAAGGAAAAATCGTTTAAATATGTAATTTTGGTGATCAAAGGTGAGTTTTAAGGGGTAAAATGATTGACTACAGGGGGACTTTAACAAATGCACCTTTTAATTTAAAAAATCTATTATCTACGGACTGTGTATATCTTTTTTCAGACAGTATTTAAGACAGTGTGTGTGATAAAGAGTGCCATTCCCCATTTAATTGTTCAGATATGCCACCACCAGATACATAGATTTAAATAATGTATTATACAGATCCATCAGGCTTAGATTGAATCTCATACTTGACTGAAAGTTTAACGGCTCCTGGGTTCAGGTCTGTGTTATGTTTCTGTCTGCGCATCAGTAATGTTATAAAACTGAGCAGACTCCACACCAGCCCGTCATGTTTGCCTTACGGCGCCAGGCACACTTACTCATACACCTGTCAGTACCTTGGGAAACACATTAGTGTGAGTGCGTGTGCGCCTGTTTGTGCTGAGTTGGCCTGACAGAGAGCAAAAATGCTGGAAATGATTGGAGTTGAGAGGGAGACAAAAAGGCAAACAGGCCATCTGCTGGTCGAGAGAGAGAGATGGAGAGAGTGTGAAAAAGAGATCCTGAGAGAAAAAGATGGGGAGAGACAGTGTACGTGAGAGAGAAGGGAGAGAGAAGGAGATTAAATAAAATAGAGGGATGCGGGTGGCTGGCAGGTTATCCGAAGCGTGTCAGAAACACTCTCGCCGAGTGTCTTTCATTTTCAGCCTGCAAGCCGCAGTCAGGCTAGCTGTTGTGCTTCTGGTTGCCTTGTAGCTGTGCTTTTTGGAACTGAGTGGTCTAAATCAGTGATTTTCAACCAGTGGGTCGCCACTTAAAAATGGGTCACAGGTCGGTAATACTTAGAGAAAGCTATCCTTTGGTATTCCCATTCATCTTGATGAGTGTGGGCAGCATGATAGGCTTCTTTGGTTTTGATACGAGTATACCCTGTTTTGTTATTTCCATTGTGTTTTTGGTTCTGTCCAGTGACCTAGGGACTGTTTTACACGACACAGTTTTCAACTAAAAACGTAAAACTTTTTATGCGTTTTGGACGTTCGTTTACACGACAACGGCATTTTGGTGTGCCTGTAAACGCAAAGTTTGAAAACGGTCTCCGTGTAAACAACAAAAACGTGAATCTCTAAAGACAATGACGTCATGCACATGCGTATTTTTTTCGGCCTGGTCATTTCTGTCAGTAATTCAGAGCTCTAATCTGCTTTCTGAGTCAGATAAATGTAGCGTCAGATAAAATCTGCAGCATTTTGCAATTTACTAAAAATGTAAAACTTGTTTAAATTATTACAGAAACATCCGCTCTGCAGACAACCATGAGAGAAGGAGAGAGAGGATTCCATTTATTAACTTTTTGTGCAAGATGCAGTAAACACTGAATATTACACAGAAATATGTTATAAACTTTAAGACATAACTTGACCACTTGCAGTTTAACTTTAATTAAGATATGATGCCACAAACTTCACTAACTCTGGCTAATCCTGCAACTACTTATTTAATTTTAGAAGCAATTTAATGACGGCAACTTATAAACAAATACAAAAACACTTGGAAAGTCAATGACCTAACTGTCAAGTAATATACTGGGACAAATTTCTGTTCCCGCATAATAATAAAATAAAGTAATTGCAATACTCTTGTTGCCTGCAAAAAAAATCTTACGTGATCAAAAGTCACATTTTAGCTCCCATGAGAAAACAGCTTTTAAATATATATGAAATTGCATGTACCTTGCAATAGACAGAGCTGTTTGCTGTTTGTTTTGCTGAACTCAAAATCAGCATCAATTTCTTGTTTCTCCAGTGAAAAGTTACTAGAAACTTAGTTAATTTAGTTTCTTAGGAGGTGTAGAGTTAGCGAACCTTGAATCAGATTTGTTTCCAGGCCAAAGATTCAAAATAACTGCAATCAAGCTTAGGCTCTGATATACAGAGGGAGATTTGCCAAAAATAGTCAATGAAAGAGAAACTGACTGTCCTGAAATGTAGTTTTATCCAAATTTCAATTGAAAAATAGTCACTTTAGTTATAGAAAAAAGAGAATATGCAATACCATTTAAAACAATTAATTAGCGTTAATTAATTAATTAAGTCAATTAATTAATTAATTATTGGGTTGGGTATAAGGAAGAGAAAAAAAAACTGACATTTTTCAATCTTTTGTAAAGTCAAGGTTTGTAATGACATGAGGGTGAAAAAAGAATGACAGAAATGAAATTTTGGCCAACCCATCTCTTTAAGGAAGCCCTGAATCATTTACTGTATATACCGTGTCTAAAAGCTCAGCATAGAGCACTGGTGCAAAAAAAAAACTAGGAGGACAATTCTCGACCATCGCTCTTATAATAATAATAATAATAATGATAATAATAATAATAATAATTCATTACATTTATATAGCGCTTTTCTCGGCACTCAAAGCGCTCTACATAGAAGGGGGAATCTCCTCAACCACCAACAATGTGCAGCATCCACCTGGATGATGCGACGGCAGCCATATTGCGCCAGAACGCCCACCACACACCAGCTTATTGGTGGAGAGGAGACAGAGTGATGAAGCCAATTGGTATATATATATATAAATATATATATGGGGATTATTAGGAGGCCATGATGGATAGAGGCCACTGGGCAAATTTGGTTACACCCCTACTCTTTCGAAAGACATCCTGGGATTTTTTGTGACCACAGAGAGTCAGGGCCTCGTTTTAACGTCTCATCCGAAGGACGGTGCTCTTTTAACAGTATAGTGTCCCCATTACTATACTGGGGCGTTAGGACCCACACAGACCACAGGGTGAGCACCGCCTGCTGGCCTCACTAACACCTCTTCCGGCAGCAACCTGGTTTTCACAGAAGGTCTCCCATCCAGGTACTAACCAGGCTCAATCGTGCTTAGCTTCAGTTAGCACCAGTCTTGGGCTAGAGGGTGATATGGCTGCTGGCATTATAGAACGAAGCTGTCATGTTGTGCATACAGAACTCTAAACCAGAACTGACAGCAGTATTCTGCAGCTGTGTGAACGTTCCCAGCGAGAGAACACAAAAGAGAGAGTGTTACCGCACTTGAATTACTGCTTGAAAAACATATATAACTGTAGGGAGTTTGCCTCTCCTTTTCAGTCACATTCGGCCTCCAACATTCCTCCCAGCATGCTCCAGGCATCCAGTAGTCCACAGCACAAGGTCTTAGGGGAGCTCATTGTGTTGGTTATGTGGAGCCCCACTCCACAGACAGATTCATTAGCCAGTTCCTGGATATAAAAAAGGGCCGTCCTGCCACCGAGGCCCATTGCCAAATTTCCATTTTAATTGCAGAGATGGAAACAGAGAGACAGAAGGAGAGTAAGTGTACGATCCTATTAAATGCTCTGGGGTAGAGAGGTCGGTCCACACGAACAACAAATGAATCATCTTCTTAATGCTCGGCAAAAGCCATGACTACTCCATTCCATTCCAAAACAAAAGGTGGAGTGTGTCCTTCATTCCCTCTCCCCCTATTAACAGTGAAGATTAATGCAATTTCAGAGTCTCAGACATGGCACTCAAAAGTGCAGAAGAAAAACAAGCATGAAACATTGCACGGCCCAACATTTCAGAAACTGTTTGCTCCAAATCCAATATTGATTTTTTCGGTTCGCTGTAAGAATGAAGCTATTGATTAAAAACACGGAGGGAGAGAAGGAACACAGCTGTCATTAGGAAATAAGAGAAACTCTTAATGGAGAGGCAGAGGCAGTTTAAGGAAGTACTGAAAGAAATTAAATTCACCGATGCAGAAAGTTATGGGTGCGAAACCAACTGCAGTCTAAACCTGCTTCAACATATGAATGCCCTGTGCCAGTTATGGAAGATGATACAAATTCAACCCAGGGCCGTGTCATCTGCGACGGAGGCATCTGTTGTTGATGAACAACATAATTACTTACAGTCTAGGCAAAAATAAAGCTTTGCAAAACAACATATTTGAGCACAGATTAAAAACTGTCAAGGAGCCTTTATCGCAGTAAAGTGCCTCTATCTTGGGAAGATATATCTTTACTCTTTATTTTCTTTCACTCTTTCTCTTTTAATCTCTCTTATATCCATTTAATCTTTTTTTCTATTTTACACTTCTGTGTTAGAAAAATTACATGTTACTTCTGTGTTACTTAAATTACATATAAACGGATAAATATTAGGGATGCACAAATAAAAAAAAAATAATACAATTCAGGAAGATACAGAAAAATAACTGATAAATGGGCAATATTTAATTTCTACACCATATATATATATATATATATATATATATATATATATATATATATAAAGTATATAAAGTAATTGCATATATATATATATATATATATATATATATATATATATAAGTATTGATATATATATATATATACTACCTACAGTTATATATGTTTTTCAAGCTGTAATCCAAGTGCGGTAACACTCTCTCTTTTGTGTTCTCTTGCTGGGAACGTATAAATATTTGTGTGTGTGTGTGTGTATTTTTGAGCTTTATTCATTTTAAATTGAAACAACATAAAGACACAAAGTGGAAACATCAAGACAACAGGTACCCCAACGTGTGAAATAGCCAATATCGATACCAATAAAAAAATAAAAAAAAATAAGGAATAGAGAAAGTCATGGGTTCAGTTCTGAATGCAAAGTAAGTCCCTTTGGATAAAAACATCTGCCAAATCCATAGAAGTAAATGCAAAATATTGTAGCAGTGCTCCTGGATAATTTTACCGCCTTTAAGAATGTAAAGAATATTCTTAAAAATAAAACAATTTCTCCCAATTTTTATATATATATATATATATATATATATATATATATATATATATATTTATTTTTTTTTTACTTTTGATCTTTAAAAGCTAAAAGAGAAGCAATCAGGATTTGCAAAGACACTCTTGATGAGCAGTAGCATTTTGGATGAAAGCATTTTTCCTGACAGGCCCCTTCAGGGTTTTTGACCTAAGACTCCGAATCTCCTTGACAAAGGAGGGTTTAACTCTTAAGCATTACTAATCTCTAGGGCAGACTGGAATCACAGCCTCTTCCAACAGCAGTACGTCACTGAAAAATGAAGGTGTCAATTCAGGTCAGACCGATGAAAACGCGCGTGAACGCATTATGGAGTAGGCATGTGACGGTATCAAATTTTTCTGTTGCGATAATTGCTGAAGCTTTCATCATCGTGATATTGAAATAAGTTACAATAAAATAATACAATAAAGCAATAAACAAAACGTTTATAAATTCATTTCCACCCCCCCAAAAGATTATAGTTCAAAATAATTATAAAGAACAATAGGTATCACTTTATAATAAGTAAATTAGTTAATCAGGTTAACACTTTATTTTACAGTGTGCTTGTTACATTTGTTACATACTTACTATAGTAATAAAAGTAAATAATGCATATTAAAATACAACTAATACTAAACCAAAACCTAACCCTATAATAAGTACATGCTGTTAATAATTGTTACTCAGTACTTAATTGTGTAATTACATGGTAACAAAGACAGCTGGTAATAAAGTAATTATTATTAAATGAATGCATATACAGACTTTTTTAAGGGTTAGCAATTCAAATCACTCTCAAATTTAGCATACTGGTCTGAAGGTTTAGTGGACTAATGATGCTTGAGATTGTATTCCTTGAGAACAATTGCAATTCCCCACTTTTCTGAGATCATTCAGGTTCAAGACCCATTTAGAGATCAGGAACAAACTGGTTTTGCATTACATATTTGTATTACTATTTACATGATTGAGCAAAAGACACATATACAATATGTATAATATATAAATCTATTGCTATATATCAATAGATTTATATATTAAATATTCTTTTTCAGACAGACAACATAATAAATTTGGTGGGCAAGCTATCAACAAGTCTATCAACTGAAGTTGTTTGAATACTAAATATTTACAACACAATGTTCCAGTTGTGCTTATAAATATACACATTACTTATCAATAAACATGGAAATCACAAAACTTAATGACCCAAAAACATTTTAAATAGAGCTTCACCTGAGCATCACTTACTTATTCATCTTTTACCACAAAAGTTAACAATATGCAGGTCTCTTATCTTCGCTGAATAAATATACTGTACTGTACGTTTAATCCATTAACAGTGTGTGTCCACATAGTAATTACACACACTGACCAATCAGGTCTTCATGAGAGGACTATGATATCCATTCTTATCTTTTCTGGGCAGATAGAGCTCAGCTAGAGTCAAAACAGAGTGAAATTAAGACTGCTAATGGATCGATTGATTGATAAAAGGTTTATGACCCCTGGACTACAAGACTATTGAACCAGCCCTATGGGCTAATGGCTCTTTCCCAGACTCTCTTTAACTAATATTGGCTAAACCGCCAATGAAACTTTGACTGCAATGTACAGTACTGATGGAGAAAGCTTGTCAGTAACCAAGATCAAACACGAATGCATCAGAAACACAAGGTACATCCAATTGAAATAATATCTGGGCACCAAATTCAAATGTGTTCATTTAGTGTGACTAAATAATTAAAATTAAACAATGATTAAATTAAATATATTTTTCAATAATTTGCTAGTAATGAATAAAATAACTAATATTAATAACAAATACATATTTGAAAAAAAAAAAAAAAACATGACCGTATCATCGACATGCAAGACAAGGTGACCATAGATGTCAAGGGACTTTTCTCAGCAAATATTGATGTGTGATTACCTACTGTAATTGGCATATCATGTAATTAATTCAGTTAAAATTATATTATTAAATAAAGATGAGTATGATTGGCCAAAATTCAATTAGCTCTTACGATTGAGTGGAAAACAATATTACTGGAAACTTAGCTTTGCAAAAGGACATAAATGACAAGAACACAGTTTCCCCATCATTCTTCCATAAAACGCAACAGAATATGTCTATATGTTTCATAATGTTCGCAAATATTCTATCAACCTCTTCTTCTCCTTTTCATTTATTTGAAATACAATCTTCTGTCACCTTGTACAAGCATATGTTGACTTGTTAACCTGCTGTGTCCGAGGGACAACAGAATGAGACACTATTTAGTTTCACCTGTCAGTCAAGAGAACACCTGGTTCGGATCTGGCTTGTGCAGCAGATAAATGTGTTTAACAGTAACATGCAGGATCAGCTGAACATGAGACAGGGCAAAGTCAAATATCTCTCAGAGCAGAAAAAGTGCTGAGTGGAAACAGGGAAGGGAATGAAGTCAAAAAGCTGCTAATATGGATAATAGACTGTGATCTGTGTGTGCACTTTTCTAAGCATCGCCTTTCACCATCAATATTGGGCTTGACTGGGAAGAATCCAAATGGACGTGAAATGCCCTCCAAGGGCACTTTGACCTCAAGGGACGACAAACGACTAAGGTCAAGGGTCAGGTTAAGGAGCAGTTAAGCAGGGTTTGTGAGTTTTGATTAAGTCTATTAAGAAATTGACATTTGTTAACCTAGAAATAAGGGTTAAGTGGTGTAGTCAAGGATTAACTATAGGTCAAAAAGCACATTGAGTTGTTCAGCTTTTAATTCAGTTCAGTTGACTGATGCCAGATTTGATCAAATAAATCAGAAGTGTGTTTCACTGTGGTCTGGAAAACATGAATACACTGTTAAATATCGCAATGCCCAATTCCCACTGACTCCGGAACAGTAAAATCGCAACTTATAATCTTGTGCGATGAACTAAAGCTCAACGTTGCTCTGAGGGACCAAACAAATGAACCTCCCCCTTTCTACTGAAATCATGGATTTTACCATACGGCTGCTTCAAAGTGAAATGTGCCATTTCTGTGCCTCTATAGATGCCAAGAAGAAATGCAAAAATAACGACCCACGTTTCCCAAAGACTACATACCTGCACACTGTCAGACAATGTGGAAGTCCTTATTCAAAAACACTGCATTTTCTAAGCAGACTTGTCAAACTGCTCAAACAAACAATGTTAGCTCTTCCAGGTAAAATGCAAAAGCAAAACAAAAACAACAAACCAAACAAAAGAACAATAACATCAAACCAAACCAATACGAAAGCAACAACCCAAACTGAAAGAATAAACAACAAACAAAACAACACATCCAAAAAAATTAATAAAATAATAATAATAAACTAAACAAAAACAAAAAGAATAAACCAAACCAAAATAAA
This sequence comes from Meda fulgida, assembly GCA_030578275.1. Lineage (NCBI taxonomy): Eukaryota > Metazoa > Chordata > Actinopteri > Cypriniformes > Leuciscidae > Meda > Meda fulgida. Next base: position 10,981,801 of record CM060628.1, on the reverse strand, counting down.
AAAAACAAATCACACCAAACCAAAAAAAAAAAAAACTAAACCAAACACCAAACAAAATCCAACAAACCAAACTAATAATTACCAAACCAAAAGAAAAAAAGATAAACAACAAATAAAAAAAAAAAAAAAAAAAAAAAAAAATAAAACATGTACATCATCTCAAAAGAATGTGATACATATGGGATATGTATGTGTTTTGTGGTCAGCAATCTAAGAGTTCTCACTGTTCTGAATTAACCAAAGACTAAAGATCTGTCTACAGGGAGGAAGAGAGAATCTGTGTAGAGAGCGTAAGCACTCTTTAATATCAACCACTTTTGTCTCATGATGAGCAAGACATGACAGACAGAAACAGAGAGGAGTGTTTTTTGCTCATGAGAGTTGGAACTGATGCCGCTGTGGATTTGAACAGCTGAGATTTTGATAAGAGCAGTCCAGAGACAGACAGCTCACAGAACAGATGTTTGGGTCCCTACTCTGTGGACTCCCTGATCGCTCCCACCACTCTCAGCTTCCTAACATCAAGCACATTTAGCCACAGTGCAGGGTGTAACTGATGCCTAGCAGAGAAGAGAGAGATGCGCTTCCTCATATTGAAGCAGCAACAGTAAAGCTACTAGTTAAGAGAGTATTCAATAGCTGTCTTCCCATATGAAAACTACAAAAAAAAAAATTACACCAAAATCCCTAAACTTAAACTTAATAAACCATTAGTTTTATTCCAAACAATTTATTTTTAGATTTAAATAAAACACGAATCATAAATGAACTAAGCCTTGGTAATCTTTAGAAACATTTTCAAAACATAAAAAATGGTAGTGTACATATAAAAGAAAAAAAAACTGTTCATACCTTGAATGTTTTAAGGTAAGGTGACTGAGAGAGCTCTTCAACGCGCTGCAACTGAAGATAACAAGCAATTTGAGAAAACATCTTCATCAGTTTGACAACACATGTGCTACACAACACAACCAAATACAGATGCGCTGCAAATACTCACAACCCACATTTGATCAGAATGTAAAAAAAAAAAAAAAAAAAATCACCTTTCAGGTCATCGACAACACCACTGAAGAGTATACATTAAACAATAGGTGATCCCAACCAGGTTCGTCACTTCAGGTCCCCCTGAAACATTTCCGTGCTATTTGCAGTGCGCTTCTGAATTTGGTAGCACTGTAAGTATTTGCAGTGTGTTTTTGTATTTGGTTGCATTATGAGTATCTGCAGCGTGTTTCTGTATTTGGTTGTGTTGTGAGTATTTGCAGGGTGTTTCTTTATTTGGTTGTGTTGTGAGTATTTGCAGGGTGTTTCTGTATTTAGTTGTGTTGTGAGATGTGAGAACTAATGTGAGAACTAATGAAGATGTTTTCTTAATTTTCTGCTGTTTTTTCTATGTATATGTCCTATATCTTGGCCACCGTATTAGCGCCAGTGAATGTGTACACGAGTTTGTGCATGTGTGTGAATAGTAATTGTCTTTACCCAGTCAGACAACTCATAAGTGTCATAAATAGTCTTTATCTTCACACCACCCACTGGAGGTAAATGCAGCACATTAAAACATTACATATGAAATTGATTCATTTCTCCCAGCATTACAAAAACACTGAGCTGCTATCGATCAGTCCACATACAGAGAGAGATATGTTTTGGCGTAGTGCAGGTGCTCTGGGCTGCGGCTTGTATGGACATTATGTGGATGGAAGATTTATGCTAATAACTCACCTCTTTGATTTATAATGCAGCAAGGTCATAGAGGCCGCTGCAATCAGATGTGACACAATAGCATATCTAAGGAATGACAGCCAATGATTTGTCTGCTTGTTGTGTTTACGAATGTTGTTAGAGCTTATATTAACACTTCCATAAAATCTATCAATAATTTAACACTCTTGATTTAAGACTCGATCAAGCAGTTATCAACTACTGAGCTGAGCTATAAGGGGCTTATTTGTGGATTCCATCAGGCTAAATAGTAGGACTGTCCAAAGATCTTTCTATTCGACTAGTAGTTGTTAATTTAAGCCATTGTTCGACTGGTAGCATATTAATGGCTAAAGTAATTATTATGTATGTGTCAGGAAAAAACAGCAGTAAGACTGTCTGAGTCAGTGTCGACTACTAAGAAGTTGATGACACTGACTTGTCATCCTTACAGTGCAGTGGATGTGCCTATAGAGAGATAGGCACTTTAAGTTACACGTCATGCAGTAAGCGAGGTACTAATTTAGCTTCCACACGCACAAACACTTGGATATGCGCCTAATAATAGCACACGTTAATCTGGGTTAACATTAGAGCTGGCGTCCATATAAAGAGACCAACGCAACGCTACTACTTTCTTGTTTGAAATGATAAGCCTGCATGTTTCTCGAAATGATCCCACACTTTTTATTTTCTGCCAGACATAATTGCCACTTTTTTTTTGACCAACCGACCAATTAAAACTCGGTTGACCATGCCTCCTCTCATTTAGTCGATTATTAGGGGAAGCCCTACAAAATAAAGTCTCAAATAATAATAATACTATATATATATATATATATATATATATATATATATATATATATATATATATATATATATATAAAATAAAAAATGTTTATCTTGTTTTAGTAGTTAAATATAAAATCATTGAAATAACTGTTTTTTTTTTTTCTATTTCGTTTCAAAATTAGAGGGAAAAAAAATCACCAGAGAGACAGCTGCTCTTATTCACAGCAGATGTTGTATGCCCCTGAAGAGTTCCGGAGGTAACAGTGAGGACACCTCAGTCAATGAAAGTTTCTCACACACTTCAGTCCAGATCTTGAGCAGAGCAGGTCTAGCACACTTCTAGCACTCATTATGTTACTCAAGCAATTAGCAGTGTTCTGGTAGAATTCTAATTATATTGCAGCCATTAAAAAAACGCCTAAGAGGCTTAGGCGTATTTTAAAAGCACATCCAGATTTCCATGCATATGTTCCCAGAGCTACCAACTACCTACAAAACCGCACAATGTAAAGAAGCTGTCAAATAAAAAATTGACCGGAAAACATTTGTTTGACTTTTATACGAGGAGTTTTTATGGGGTGGTGATGGCGCAGTGGATAAGACACATGTCTTTGGTGTTAGAAACCCGGGTTCGATTCCACTGTGAGACACCAATGTGTCCCTGAGCAAGACACTTAACCCCTAGTTGCTCCAGAGGCGTGCAATGACATATATAGCAATTGGATTAAAGCTTCAGATAAATGTAAAGGTAAAAAGTCTGCATCTTTGAAAACAATTAAGAGAAGTTCTAACAGGGATGATTAGAGGAAGAAATCTCACCACATATCATCAAAATAAATCAAAACAATTCAGCTGGCATGCTATAAATATACTTCAATCACAGCCTGGTTAAATCAGGTAAAAAGAATATCTCTGAGAGTAAAGTAGACATCAAGTAATTACTCTTTGAATTGGTGTGATGTGATCTTTTCATATCCCTTATAACACGTACCAAAGAAATTAAACATTGTGGAAAGAAAGATAGTGTAAAATGATTGAATGCTGTCTTTATCTCTGTGGAAAGTAGGCTACTTTGACAACAAACATTTCCATTCTAACTGCTACAGAAATGCTCAGGGCTAGTGAAAGCATCCATCCGCAGCCTGTGCTTACCCATCAACTTAGGCATGAAATACGATGATGGCCCTGCACTTTGGCCTTGCAGCTTAATGAGCGAATATTCACCCGTATATTATGCAATTATGCTAAATGGAGACTACACTGTTACACCAGATGTTGTTTAATCAACCTCTGAATGAGGAAATTGCTGCAAATTCACGATTTCCACTCTCTTCTATAAAAAGAAAAAAAAAGTAGACTGTAGAAAGTATTGTGGGAAAATAGATAAACTCAAGTAATGCGACATCACATTATGCAAGCTCTGAAGGGTTCAAAATATTTTGAGGCAATAAAGTACCAGGAAATTTTTTATTTAAGACATTGTCTGGTAGGTACTGCACATGTACGAGAGACCCAAGTTGTAGCCTGACCGGGGTCCTTTCCTGATCCTCAAACCACCTTCTCCGCATTATCTACAGTCACTTCTATCACTTACTACACTGTCCTCTCCAAGGAATACATACATAGAAAAAAAATTGTATGATGAATAAATTTACCACAGTAGCACACATTTTATACAGTTTTGCATGTGTGTTAGTGTGCAGCCTATTCGTGTGAACAGTTTCTTGTGTGCTTTTTGTGTGTGTGAGGTTAATTTATGGCTGAACGATTAACAGAAATTAAACCGAAATCACAAAGTTTTCATCAAATAAGTATATGTTCAGTGAGTTTCAGGGTGAAGCGGAGAATCTCTGGAAACGGTGTGAATTTGAGTCACTCATAATGTGCATTTGAAAAAGCAACACGCACCAAACATCTTTATTCTATTCCAACAAAATAGAACATTTAATGACATGCTTTTACTCAAAACTCACTTCATAGCAAGTTCCTTTTGTGATTTGACGTGGCTTCATATCATAGAATATAGTATTCTATACTGTGATAAATGTCGATTAGCATTGCATTATAAATATATTTTATTCTTATGAAATAACTGAGATGTTTAGAAGAACAGAGATTAACCATTTATTCTTGCAATTGTATGTTTATTGTCTTCATGTTTCATCAGTCAACATGTCTCTATCTGCGTTTTATTCAGCTACAGTGATATCTGGATGCCTTTGTCCATATAAGGGATTTCCTGAAACGTCATAAGTTTTATGAATTCTACAAAGTCTCACTTCTGGACTTTCTGCGTGAGGGCGCCCTCTGGCTATGAGTATATCTGAAACAGACATTACATTACATGTGTGTACTCACTACACCCTATTTTGGGTAAAAATAGAAAAAAAAAATATTTTCTTAAAAGAAATTTAAAGTAAACAAACTTATGCAAATCCATTTGTTTTTCTCCTGTGTAGAGAGATGTACAGGACGGTTCTTCAGACCTTTCTAATGATTTATAGGTAAATGAATCAGTATTTTCAAGTGCTCAACCAAAACGGATGAATGTTGTTTGGATTATGATTAGTGATATTGGGCTATGTAAAGAGAAATGTGTGTGTATTATATACTGTTTCACAAATATATGTTAATGACTAACCAAATATCTACAAGCCTACAATGGAAGGTACCCACCTCCACCTGGCCCTGCGGAAGCTCCTCCTCTTCCTCTGGATCATCGAGTGCCACTATAATTGAGGCAAACGGACGACTGGCCATCTGCTGGCGCTCTCGCATTAGTTGCTGTAGAAAGAAAAAACAACAGTGTTCAGTTGCATAAAATTGTTACATAAATGTTATGAAGAAGCATTGTAATTTTACTTAAATTCCTTATGTTGGCTTAGTGGGGGTTGGGGGGTAAAAGTTAAAAGAAACAAGTGTCACGACGTATTTTTTCACAGTGTATTTTTCAATTTGATTTGACTCACTCGCAGCTGCATCACTCAAATCAGTGAGGGTCTGGATGTTCTTGTTCCAAACTGTGGTATGCATTATCCCTTTCTCTAGTCTGTGCCAGGAGGACAGACATGAGACTGAGAGGAAGTCAAGGTGAAGGGTGGCAGGGTGTCCGTGAGTTGATTCATAGGAGAATTACAGTGATGATTGTTAAAGTACGCCTGGCTATGTGTAAAAGTGTGTGTCATGGTCAAGAGACAAAAAAAAAAAAAACTCACTATTAGAGCATGGATGGTTTATGTTCCCTGACAAGTCCTTCATGAGGTGAGAAGGACACTGTGGCATCTCTCGCCAGAGCTTGTAAATGGCCCATAAAACGCATAATTAACCTCCACATGTAGTAAACAATGCTTGTCTGAGACGAGTGATGTTTGTATGTGTGTATGAGACCAATAGTCTTAGTTTAAAATAACTAGACATGCAAGCATACTATGAATGACAACAGTCAACAATAAAGATAATTTCAGAACATCAAGTCTGGAAACTGGGGAAGCATCTGCGGTAGCGTTTAAAACACAGAAAAGAGCAAATGAAAATGATATATGAGAGAAAATACTAGATACACTCAGAATTGCTTTTTATCACATGAACTCGCACACTCTTCATGCTGCGTGCACAGTATCACACACAACCCCATTTCCACAAATGGTATAAACTGCAGTTCTTATGTGAGCTGCGAGTTTCTAAATGGATATGACTTACATTATGTGTCGCAAAACACCAATAAAACGATATGAACACACATACAGACACAGCCAGAGATATTTAACCAATTCTGTGTGCAAGTAGGAGACACACTGAGGTAGGTATGCTTTCAATGTCTCTCCATGTATTTAAAAAAAAAAATGAATGAGGGATATGACGACTACTGTAGTACCACCCTTAACGTCACAGTAATTGAACGGAATTATTCTTGCCGGATTGCTTTGATTCCGTCGTGACAATGTTTAATTGTAAGAATGAATGAAAGGAAATAATGCTTAGTAAAGAAAATGTCTTGATAATACACTGAAGTTAATGGACAGTCAGTTTGATCATTGTCACAGAATAAACCTGCTGATAAAAGTGTCATCCTGAAGAGGTTTCCTCTGTGATAATGACAGGCTAACTATATTATTATGCAGATAAATACACAGCTACTTAGCAAATATTGTAGCTGCTTAGCAAATCCTGATTTATGTTTTCTGAGGTTCATGGAATAACTCAAACCTTTATTCAACCAATTACCCAATAATACACATCCAGTCTCAATGCATTTAGAGGGGATAAATATACAAAATAATCATATAACCACATCCCAATCATGTATACATAAAAAAAGAGATTAAAACTATGATCTAACATACCTTATACTGTTCCAGACATACAATAAGTCTGTGTATTGGTGGTGGGGATTTTTCAGTGACTCTGCGAGGTACATCTTTAAACAACTACGTGGCAACAATTGACTGTCTTTATGAATGTGTCACGTGAGGTTTCTGTTTAGTTTCTACTTCTGAGGGTACGTTTAAATGACAATGACATAATAAAAACAGAAACGTTTTTCCCTTGCGAATTTCTCATACACACGAAAGTGCCATCAAAAAGATCCCTGTTCACACGGATCCACAAAAAAAACTACTTAAAAACGCTGTATTATGCATGCCAGGCCAGTAGTTGGTGATGTCACTATGTAAAGAAGCACTTCAAGCCCATAGACTGAGCATGTAATATGTATGGGTATGGCGTATTTGTTTTCACAAATTTACGTTTTTGTAGTTCTACATGGAGAAGATAACAATATTGTTTTTCATTTTTCCAAACCGCTGGTCCAATGTGGGTATAGTGTAATATCATACATGTATAAATTCATTTTTAATTGATTATTAAATTGTTTAATTAAGTATTATACGTACTAGTTGCCATGAAAGAGTTAAATAAATATTTTCATTACTACTGGAGCTGCCAGTTTGCTAAGTTTCAAAAGATTATTAAACAGCAAGCACAAATTATGCATTAGCGGCAGCCCTTTAGGCACACTCAGTGTCCGAATAGTCGAGTAAGATTAGTGAATGGGGGTATAGGGGGCGTTTTCAAACACAGCTTGTGTATGTGTGCTGGGGTTTTATAGTGTGGTGATTGGAGTTCTGATGAGGGACATGTGCGCATGATCAGGTGCCGGGGAGGATCATGGGAAATGTAATCGGTGACAATGCTCAAGCACTTTAAATACAGCCACAAAATCAACACCTAAAAACACCCTTGTTTTGATTTGACTGCTTGATCACCCTTCTAAGGATTTGCTGATCAATTCAGTGTTAATCTTTATTTTAACAATGGGATTAAAACTGTTCCAAGTTAATTAGCTAATTCTGAGAAGAAAATATGCTTGGTATTGTAACATATCTGTGTAGACCGCAATATGATAATATGATAATAATTGATTGTGTGTGTAGTAAAAGGCATCCGTTATCCACTGCCTGTATGTATGCAAGACAGAACAAAAGCATACACAACTTTGAATAGGTCATTTCTGAACACAAATTGATAGAATGGGTACCACAGAGAGCCTCAGCTTAGGTGACAATAGCATCCAGGCATAGGTCTGTAGTGGATCTGTTGTAAACATCCACAATGTCTTTCTCCAGAATGATGCACAATTACTCTAGCCGATAAGAGAATGTAATTTCCGACTCATTCCAGCACAGTTGTAACAGAAAAACCTGTTTACATTTCAAGCACAGGCAGAAAATGAAACTCTTTTGTCACCATAAAAACAAGGAGTCTCACAAAAACAGGACACACTCTGTTTTTATTCAATAGCATCTAAAGGACCAAGCTGCTTTACTCCTAAACAAGCATAATTGTGCTCTGTTTCCTCAAGCGTTTTTGTAAACTGGCAGAAAACAGACTAAAATCTCATACAGACCATTTGACAGAGTAATTGCATAATAGCTTCACAATACATAATTTCTATCCTATTGCCAAATACCGTCTTGCACTTCAGCCATTATATTAAAAAAACAGTAAATTTCATAGGCTCGAAGTTTATCTGTGCATCACAGAAATGTCAGTCTGTGACATTCTCCCTATTTCTGTATGATTTTTTTTATTTGTTTTATAAGAACAACAAAAGTTAACATACATAACAACCATATCAATCACCCCCCCCCCCCCCTCCAAAAAACAACAACAAAAAAAACAAAACAAAAAGCAAGCCAGACAACATTAGACAAGTGCCTAAATTAAGTTCAAAGGAGAAAGATAAATCACATAGAGGGGGATTGAAATCAGCACAAAAATCTTAGTAACAGATGTGTTCAAATCTTTAAGTTCTGCAATAATGTGAGGAAGGGATCCTACATCTTGGGGAAATTAATACTAGACTTTGCTTCAATAAACAATTTTTTCAAGGTTTAAGACAGAGACCATCTCAGCAAGACATCTCTGAAAACACGGGGAGAGCAGTGGCTTTCCAATCCCCTAATATAATTATCTTGGCCACAACCATGCCCAGCATTAAAGGAGCTGTATGTAAGAAATGTATTTCAATTAATCATAAAAAGGCCCTGATGTGTCACTAGACATTAAGAAATCATGTTAATTTCAAATACTTATATCACTGACAAAAATAGTATGGCTAGGATATTGTCATTTAAAAAGTGGACTTGCAGCCCTCAAATGATGTTGATGTTATCATGTTGTGTTTTGGTCTGATGCGCCACCCTCCACCTATCTACCAATCACGAAATCAGTAGTGTTTAAGGATCCGGGTTGCCAGCTTTGTTCTAATCTACCCTAACTCTAGTCGGATAAAAATATTTAACGTTACTAAATCAAAAAGACCTAATTATAATTCAGAAATTCGTCGTGACAAAGTCCGAAATAAAACCAGAATTTGTATTGGAGATGCTTTTGAAAGATGGAGACGGCTGAAAACGGAGAAGAATTTGAACACAGACGCCAACGTAGCTAATTTTCTCCTGGAAAGGTAAGATTCATCTATGCTTGGCTAACTTGTACTTGATGTCAATGGACATTTCATATATTCATGACAGTTGAACAAAGTTATGCATGTTCGTGCAAAGTAACGTAACGTTAGCTCACTTGGACGTATACTAACATTAGCAATGTATTATAGGAGCCCGTTTCTCTGTCCTTTTGCTGAGACGCAGAATAAAACAACATTAGCACGCCCATTATGGCAATTTGAAACGTAATTGAGACAGAAGCCTAACTTTACCTCAGAAAAAATTATTCGTCATTCGTTCTTCGCGTATATCGTGGACGATGGCATTCTCCAACACGGGCTCTCGCTCGCTTTCCATCTCTGCCGTACGTGCGCACGCCATGCGGATTCTCTGTCTCATGTGCGCTCGCTCTAGATTCCAGGACATTTTAACTCATTAAAACAGGTAAAGAGCTCCACAGGTAAATCTATAGATAAACTCGTCTTTCAGGCATTTGACCGACCGGGTTGACATTTCATCGTGAGAAATCGGGGGTGTGGCGTGTGAAACCACTCAAATGCGGGTGTCTCATGGCCAATGCGTGAGAGTTGGCAGCTCTGAAATTTTGTTACTCTAACAATATTTTATGATGGGACTGAAAACAACCCTGTGATAGCCATTGGTGATATTGAATTTGTCCCGCGTTATAATTGCTGTGGCAAATGTTTTGGTTATTTGTTAGCCTACTTATGACAAAAACTTGCTCACCGTACATTAATGACAGATAAATAACGTTACAAGTTAGACTAACAGCTACCGCTCTGTCTGTCACATACGAGCATACATCTTTACGATTATACTGTCACATACGAGCATACATCTTTACGGTTATATTTAACTAATGACAATTAGTACATTTTTAAAATACATAATTACTTATAAAAATATCTCTCATGAAGCATAAACATAATTAACAGAAAAAAACGTACTGTGTACGTCTCGTCGTCACTTGCCATTGGAAGCTCATTGAGGCAGCCTACATTTCTGCTGAATCCTGCAGCTTATGTGGCAACCTCGAGTCAGGGGATAGGGGGAGGGGATACACCGCTCTACGGTATTTTTAAAGTGATTGCAGTACCAGTTTTGGCCACAATCCTACATACGGCTCCTTTAAAGTAAGGCAAAGAGGAAACTGTGTCTGAATAACCAAAGATGGCCAGTTCCATTTCAGGAGGGAAAGTTTGATCATATGCCGCCGAACACCAAGAAAAAATATCTCGCCAGTAACTCCGGAGTTTCAGGAAGAACCAAAAAGAATGGGATAAAGTTCCCTCTGCACCCTGACATCGGTCATAAATTAGAGACACACCTTGGTAGATCTTGTGAAGTTTGGATTTAGAATAGTGCAATCTGTGTACAATTTTTACAATTCCTTTATAGATCCCCAAGGGGAAATTAAGCTGTTACAGCAGCAACAGAAAAAACATGACAACACGCAAAATTGGAGTCTTGCATTGATGGAACAGTTACGTATTTTCTGTAAGATTTGTATGTTTTGTAATGTATATTATGCTCATCAAGGTTTCATTTATTTTATTAAAAATACAGTAAAAAACGTAATATTGAGAAATATTAATACAATCTAAAATGACTGTTTTCTATTTTAAAATATTTTAGAAAACAAATTATTTCTGTGATGGCAAAGCTCCAGTCTTCAGTGTCACATGATCCTTCAGAAATCATTCTAATATGCTGATTTGGTGTTCAAGAAACATTTCTTATTGTTATACATATAGTTGCAATAATAGTGCTGCTTAATATTTTTTTCTTAAACCATCATAAAAATTCAGGATTCTTTGATAAACAGAAGTAAAGAAGTTGAAATAGAAAACACGGGCCGTCACGGACACCAGCACGGTCATCGGCACAGACATCGGCACGGTAACAGCACGGATACAGGTGCGGTCACCGGCACGGACACCGTCGCGGACACTGGCACAGTCACCGACACGGACACCATAGACACCGGCACAGTCACCGGCATGGACACCATAGACACCGGCGCAGTCACCGGCACGGACACCATAGACACCGGCGCAGTCACCGGCACGGACACCATAGACGACGGCACAGTCACCGGCACGGACACCATAGACGACGGCGCAGTCACCGGCACGGACACGAACAGTCACCGGCACGAACACCATGGACACGGCATGTAGTGCTGGGCGGTATGACCTTTTTTTTTTCAACATTATACCGGTTTCACGGTATATGACGGTGTATTTTTGTTTTGTTTTGTTAAGCATGACTGGGTGTTAACCATGTTTTCTACTGATTGAGAGAGGAAATACTACAGTAGATTGACTTAGAATGCCCTATTTTACTGTCAAGAGTGAATATTGTAGAAATAAATCCACAATAGTGAAGTCAAGTCACCTTTATTTATTTAGAGCTTTTTACAATACAGATTGTTTCAAAGCAGCTTTACAGAGATAACAGGAAAATAATGTAATAATATTGTTAAATATAAAATTAAATGTCCCCAACTAACTAAGCAAGCCAAAAGCCAATGGCGACAAAGGCGAAGAAAGGCGAAACCTGTATTAATACAGGTTTGCTAGGCTGTTTACAAAGAGATGCCAGCAGGAGGCGCTTTAGGAGCGGTCACCATCACCGGCATGGACACGGACACCATCACCGGCACGGTCACCGGCACAGACACCACAGCACGGACACGACAAAAAACTTTAATTTGACTTGGTTACATGAGACTCACCAACAGCGGTTGGACAATCAAAACTAGACAGACACAATGGAAACATGAGGCACGGAGACTAGAGACTAACAAAAAACACCTGTGAAAAATAAAGACGATCAACCAGTAAGTTTCTTTCTTCTGTTGAAAATAAAATATATTTTGAAAAATGTGGCTACCAAACAGTTTCTGGTCCCCAGAGACTTCCATAATATATATATTTTCTTACTATGTAAGTCAATAAGGATTAGCAACTGTTTGGTTAGCCAAATTCTTCAAAATGTCTTATTTTGTGTTCAGAACAAGAAATAAATTAATACAGGTTTGGAACAACATTAGAGTGAGTAAATTAGGACAGAATTTTCATTTTTGGGTGAACTAACCCTTTAAGGAGATGCGGCAGTATGTTTACTATTAGGCTACTGTCACTTTAAGACCGGCACGCAGCTAATATACACGCATATGACACGCACACGATTTTCTCACAAATGTTTGCTTTCACTTTAGACATAACCAACTGATTTTATGTAAACCTTGAGTGTACTTGACAGTATTAACCCAATAAGACTCGAAAGATAACTTAGTCCAGTAACCAGGCGCTGTTTGACAGGCTTTTATTTGCATGTGGTGAACGCGCTCAGAAAAGCGCACGTCAGAACAGCGCATCAGCACGCGAATGAAATGTTTACCCTGCAAAACTTTAAAGTAGAACTGCAACTGATAGAATACACTAGCACAAAACTATAATATTTCTTCAAAAGAAGATTGTGGAGACAATTTAATTGTCCACGATCAAAGATCGTGATATCCGTCACCCCTATATGAAAGGTACAGGCACTTTAATTTAATATTTAAAATGGAATGGCATGGAAATCCAGTGAAAAGCCACAGCCATCAAAAAGATTCAAAGATTCCCAGAAACAAGGATATGCTTCATGGAATCTGCCAGAAGAAACCAAGAGCGACATTTCTGTGGTGCACAAAAAAACATTGCAAAACACAAAGACAAATCTCAGGAGCAGGGCTAACATTAGGGCCAGACAAAAGACTGTTAGTAATCTTGGCATGTCATCTCACACTGTGCAGCTAAATGCCGATTAGGACTGTGACATTGTCATCAAAAGTGAAGGAGAGATCTCAACACTGATGCTGCTCTACTATAAACTTGAGAAAAACAATCACTTTGATTGACTCCATGTTGATCATGATCTTACTGATCTATCAAAGAGGAAAATATGCAAAACCAAGTCCCTCCAGACAATCAAATGGGATGGAGTGGATAGGATGGAATGATTGTCTAGTAATATTCTGTGGGTGCAAAGGAGTCCTTGAGTTAAATTAGCATAAAAACATTTATGTACACTGTACATTGTAAATACAGTCGATAAATCTTCACAGATGAGGAATCTCTTTCCATTTTAACAGGCCCAGTTGGGGAAGTTATGTGATTCTGCTGAGCGGAGCAGAATAAGTGATGGTCTGTTCCCTCTCTGCACTCATGCAACCGCTTTATAAATGGACCCAGTCCTTTCAGTCCAGGATCATGGTCAAGTCTATAGTCCACAGAGAAAATAAGCCAAGAAAAATCTGATTGGGAAGGGAGGAAGGGATGGGGAATGATACGAGAGAGAGGGGAATGGAGAAGGATATGGTCAAGAAGTAGTGAAGGAAGGAAGAGCAATGGTACTCTCTCTCCTTTCCTTCTGTCCCCAGATAGTGTGAGAAAGATGGAACCAAGCAAAGTGTAGACACAAGAGTAAATCACTCTCTGTTGACATCTCACACTGTGGTGAGAGGAGGAGGAGTGTGTGACAATTTAGTGGTCATCACCCCATTCTCACTCCACATTAGCCTTCATCATCAGTGCTCTCTGACACCTCTCATCCACTCCTGAGTGTGTGTGTGTGTGTGTGTGTGTGTCAAGGAGAGACTTTCTTCTAGAGCTGCTGTACAATCAAAACAATATTTTTTGCAATTATTTCCTATTATCACCGTAAAGCTGCTTTGAAACAAAGTGTATTGTACAAAGCGGCAAAAAAGTTGACTTGATAAACAAAACTCTGCTGCTATTCTAATTCTAAAGAATTGAAAAATAAGTTTTATAAAACAGAAATATGATAACAAACAAATAATTAAAAGCAAAATATGACAATATAATTAGTCAATAAATTAGTTATACATTTTATATATAAAAATGTAAAAAAAAATGCTAATATAAAAACAAACATAATACATAAACAAAAACATAAATCATAATATAATAATTTGAAAAGGTAATATAAAAAATATACATACAATATACAAAATGTGAAAATATAAAGCTGAAATATTCCAATTATAAATAACATTGTAATAATCTAAATACAAAATGGTGATTTACAAATGACAAAAGTATAATTATAAAGGACTTATTTTAGCCTATTCCACCTATTCCTTATAGCCTCATTTTGAATTTGATACATTCATACTGAAAAATTTGGTATATTATTAAACTGCACTTACATCTCGAAATCTAAATTGCAATCCTGTTTAACAACTTGATTAAAAAATATATATATGTTGGCATTAGAAAGTAATTCTCAGATTAGTTTGTGGTGTGTTATCCTTCCTTCCATATTTGCCATCCCTCCTTCATAACCTTCTCTCTCTAAGCTGCAGCACAGAAGCAAAACAGCTCCGAGTGCACCAAAAGACCAGCCTCTCATTTCACAAAGTGCTAGATCTTAACTCTGAGACAGTGGCACGCCTCTCTACAGTGTGTTGTGCACAGACTGGTACCATTTTACTCTTAGGGGACTCACACGCTCTTCTGTGAGAAAGTATAGATGTATGTGTGTGTGTGTGTGTGTGTGTGTGTGTGTGTGTGTGTGTGTGTGTGTGTGTGTGTGTGTGTGTGTGTGTGTGAGAGTGTCTGTGGGTGAGGAGAGAGAGAGAGAGAGAGAGAGAGAGAGAGAGAGAGAGAGAGAGAGAGAGCAAAAGAAAACAGTCATACTGTTTAACACAGCTGTAGTCTATCGCCTAACATTTCAAGGGGCCACACACACGCACACACGCACACACACGAGTGAAATTAAAGCTGTGTGCTAATCCTATAAACATTAGTTACTGCTGTGCTTATGGAAACATTTTCATGCATGTATTCTCATTCTCATTTACTCTGGTGTAAATGTGAGCTAGTCATCAAGCAGTGTTTTGATGCTGCTTAGATGTTAGCTCACAATTTGGCCATGATGGCCAATCACACTACATAGTGGTCAGAACAGCCAAAGGTGTGAATGTGAAATTACTGATAATACAACAAATTTATATATACAGTACCCGTCACAAATTTGGAAACACTACAACTTTTGAAAGAAGTCTCTTATGCTCACCAACTGCATTTATTTGAACAAATATAGAGTAAAAACAGTATTATTGTTCTATTATAATCCAGTCTTCAGTGTCACATGATCCTTAATAATAATGCATGTTTCTTGAGCAGCAAATCATCATATTATATTATCAATTTTGAATGATAAGAATAATGTCTTACTAAGAATAAACTCACGAAGAATCATTTTGAGTTTAAGAAAAACAGAACATAACTAAAAACATTATATTCACTTATTCACTATAGTAATGCCCATGACATTTTAAGACCCTTACTTATGAAAGGAAGTGAATAAAGCACAAATAGTGTGACCTCACCTTTAGTTCAACTCCTTCATCGCAGCAGTCACAGTCCAGCGACAACATGTCTTTATTCCATTAGTGTTTGTAAAGCAGTTGCCTCCTGACATCAAGGTTGAGTAAGTCACAGCTAACAGAATAGAGGACACAAGCATAAACATATCTGCTTCTTGTGACAGCAAGAGTGCCCTCAATACCCTTCATTTTCCGTTCATCAAAATATTCTTCTCAAAGAGAAGAGTCAGAGGACATTTTCCAGCAAGTCAAAAATTCTAAAAACAAGATTACTTACAGTAGAGTACCCTTTGATATGACTTCATTCTAAATTCCGAACTTAATATATTCTTTCTAAAGGTGAAAGCATACAGTATTCGCACTTTGCCTCAAAGGTCATCTTTTATTTCAACTTCAGCATGGTGAGAAATAACTTGTTATGAAGAAAAACTGTAATATTTCCAGTGTGATGTCGGATATCTTGATCAAGGTCTGTCGTTACCCTCTAATTTCCCTGGACCAGCTAATCCTGCTTATCCCAACAATGGAAGACAGAATAGAAGGTGAAGGCCTCCACCAATTAAAGATCCCTCTGGTGGGCCACATCAATGCGAGTCAGCCTCTGAAATATGATTCAGCAGATTTACAGCTTCATCTCGACATCCCCTTAACGAGGAGTTCACCCAATCAATCTCTGATCGATACCAATCTCCAGCAAGGGCCATGACGCAGAATCCACCAGCATCCCTATGGAGCTTTACTTCTGGATAATAAAGCATACAAACAGGGAGAGGTGGGATAGGATAGTGCAGTCTTATGCACTTCAGAAATAGGATGGTAATATGGATGGACATCATGCCACTATCAACCGGAATAAAACCTTCAGATGGTTGCAGACTTTCAGGGGGATGCTGATGCTGAGAAGGACGCCCAATCGTGTTTATGACCTTCATCAGCTTTTCCACAAACCATGTCCACATTTAATTTAGAGGAAATTACAGTGCAAATTTAATCTACTGGAAATTACTGAATGTCATTATATTGTTGAATCAGGAAAAGTGCATTCTGTTAAACAAGTTCAGATGTACACATGAAAGTCACGCACTCAATTTACATTAACAATTAACTTCGATTCAATGACTGGCATACTTGGTAATTACGAATGATCAAAACTGAATAGCATGGTGAAGATTTAAAGTCAAAACGATGACTGGCGGGTGGCTCTGAAATAAATCTGAAATGAAATGATTTTCAAAAGAAATTAACAATTTGACAATAATATAGAGGTCAATAAAACAAAATGAATTTGAATTATAATTAATATGACAACATGCAAAATAGTAATGAATAGCTAAAAAGTCGGAAAATGTCAGATATATAATTTTTATATCTGACTGTCAGAGATGCCATTGCCATAAATGCGTTGCTACGGATTTGCGTCTCGCTTCGGACTTGAGTGACAAACTGGCATTCTGACTGTTTGCTAACTACTATTTACTCTTTTATTTTTTTCATGATTCTGCCCACTGTAAAAATAAAATACTAGAAGTCTAGACTTCGAGACTATACTAGAAGTAATTTAATTTAAAAATATCACATAATTCATTGATGCCCAAATGTCATGTATAATCCAATCACTATGTCAAGTCAAGTCAAGTCAAGTGTATTTATATAGCGCTTTTTACAATATAAATTGCATCAAAGCAGCTTCACAGTATCAATCAAATAACATAACAATGTGGCACAACAAGATCAAAATTAATTGGACAATGTGAAGTGGAGAGTTAATTTCCCACTCTTAATCATAATTTAGTTAAAAACTACATAGACAGTTTTCATTTTTTTTAAACAAAGGTGAAATAGCTATATGAATTATATTAATTGTAAGTAGTGCTTCCTTTACTCTTATTAATGTACTGCAAATTGATTTACCTTTTGATTAAACTATTATAATTAGTTATATTAAGTCCTAGTGCCATCTACATGCATATGTGAAATGAAGGCTGTTAGGTCAAGAATACGCAAAATGGTGATGCAAAGTGGCTTGGTAAGGAGTAAAGAGAAAAAAGTAAAGATAGAGTTGTGAATATGTGTTCTCTGATTTATAGAATAACAATGCTGTTCCATGCTATTAACACTTCGGCTACTGTAACACCACAACAAGCGCTGTTTGGAAAAGTTTTGTAGGTCAGTCTCAACCAAAGGCTAATCTTTTATTTCAGCCATCCCTGGGGTGAGCGAGCAGGCCTGTTTTAACCATCCTGTTTGAGGCGAGATTGGGGTCTCTGCACCAATGGTATCCACAAGTATGTTTCAGGGGCAAGACAGAGCGGCAACAAAGGATAAAAGTCTTAAGCACAACCTTCAGGCACAGATTTGTATTACAGAAACCAGAAAATGCACAAACAATCCCAATACTCCAAAACTTATGTTGCATCAGTATGCAAAATATTGCACATTATGAATTTAATGTTTTGTCTAAGCAGACCAAAGTGAGTGCAAGGACGACAGCAGGGGATGTCTCCATAGGCGTCTGAAAACGAGGCCAGCAAGATTCCTCACAAAATCACAGCAGAGTTTAGCCTGAGTCTATGAGAACTAACAGCAAATACTTTTCTATCTGAGAATAGTCTCAAACCAAAAAAAACAAAACAAAAAACTTGCATAATCCGGAGAAGTAAATGTGGATATTTGGAAGTTAAGATGCTAACTAAAGTAAAAGGTGGGTATATTATAAGACAATGTAGGTCAGGCCTGTGAGAGATTGTGCGCTCAGAAGCAAACAAAGGCACCGAAAAAAAAAAAACAGTTTCATTGGGACAAACAGACGTCCCAAAGTGCTGAGCTGGTTTGTTTCTTTACATATAATTTAAACGAAGGAAAATTCAGATCTAAATGTGAATATGGACTGCGTTTCAAACTGCTACTTCATTTGGATCCTGCAAGTGCACCGTAGTGCATTCAAAAGATAATTTTAAAGACACTGAGAAATGTCTATTCCCCCCATTTGATTCCCAATTTTCTTCAAATATCTTCTTTTATGTTCCACCAAAGAAAGTCATACAGGTTTGAAATGACATGAGGGTGAATAAATTACCATTTTTCCTATTATTCCTATAATAACTATCAGTGACTACTACATAAGCCATTTGAAATTGACAAATTTCAATTGAAAAATATCCACAAACATTTATTAAACAGAGCATATGGCTGAATTACAAATTTGTTCGCCATTAACGTGAGTCACTAACGAGTATAAATAGGCTGGTAAATGCATATGCTAATGTAACATGAACCATATCTACAAGGCTTGAGGCAATTACAACACACTGAGAGTAACATATGCACACAATTCCCCCTCACAACCACATACTCATAAATGCATCCAGCTCACATACATACTTTTTACAACTCTTCTAGCCTTTAATCTATCTGTCCTTGCAGTGCAGTCTTTAAAGTAAAGGGAGAAAGAGATAAGTGTAGAGCCAGTGCCGTTTGACTGCTTGTTGACTCTTGAGAGAGGATTTCTCTACAACAGCTCCTCGGAGGAGAGAAGAACTGGCCTGATTGCAGCAGATGTTGGCACTTGAGTGGCGGCAGGCTAGAGGTAATTAGTGCCCAGCGCCAGCTATGTCTGACTCCTTCTCATGCTCTCAGCCTCTTTCTTTCTGCAATGACCACCATCAGACGATATAGAGCAGCACTGAATACTGCAGGGATAATAAGATCACTCAAACTGCTAATCAGCAGGATCAAAACACGATCTGTAGAAGTTTTTCTCGACTGGGTGCTAGTGAGAGGGTTGTGGACAGAAGGGATAAAAAAAATGCCAAATACAAATAATAGAATGCAACTAATTATATTTGTATGTAGCCTAGTTAATATAGAAAACTAAATAGCAAAGACTTTAGACTATAGTGTTCAGTAATAGTTTAATTCCCAGAAAACACTTGACCTTATAAAATATATTCCCTGAATTGATGGTAATTCACAGAATAAAAGTAGCTGTCAAATGCATACAGTAAATGTAAAAACACATTTGAGTACTCAACAATATTAGCAGTAGCACATTACAGATTTTTTACAAGAAAACCAGAGTAGATACAAAAATAAACTATTTGTGAATTATTGGATTTCATTACAATCCACTCATTTAACTATCAAATCTAAGGTTTGTTATGCGTTTGTGAATCCGGAGAACATACAGTATGTCGGGAAGGTCCATTGAATGAATGAGGTGCAGTCACTTTTTTTGTAGCTGAATGAATCAGTATGTTTGAACCAACTGTTTAAGTGAATGATTCAATGACTCACTCACAGTCAGTCATATGTTTAATTACTGAATGAATTAGTGTTGTGAACAAATCGGTTGAATGAAAAAAGACAGTGACCTGTTTTGCTCCTGAATGAATCAGTGTTATTGAACAAACTGGATTGGTGAATAATTCACTGACTTACTCATACAGCTGATTAAATCTGTTGAATGAATCAGTGTGTTTGAACGACTGTTTGAGTGAAGATTCAATGACTTACAAAGTCACTTGTTTTATTGCTGAATGAATTATGGTGCTGTGAACAAATCTGTTGAATGAATGCTTTGCTAACTCATTCATAAAGGTCTGTGCAGACCGATCGGTGTATGACATCAAAGTACGGCGAAAGCGATTAGAGAGCAGATGGCTCCGTACACTTTTGATCATATTATACACTGATCAGTCTGCACAAGGCCGTGTTCCTAAGTGAATCAGTGTATTTGAATAAATTGGTTGAATGATTGGTTGACTCACTCATTCACGCATAAAGAAAGTTACTTGTCTCCATCTACTGGTGTAACGATGTATCCTGCACAAAGACTCACGGAAAAAATTCCCTCCACTAATGCACAAACTGACAGACTGTCTGGAGCAAAAACAGACAAGTAGCTCCATCATAATATATGATTGCATAAGCACAGCCCTAATTCATATGTTCTGCTTACAATGCAGAGCTAGACAAAATAAATAAAGTGAGAGGTGTAGACAGACTCAACAAGACAGGCTTTTATTGGTTTTTATGCAATAAAACCGTCATTTAGTTTTTTGCCAGGTGTTTGTCTCTGTCACTCTCTCCTGCTGTTTTGTCTGTCACAGGACTTGTGTGTGCCAATTGCTTGTCTTTGTCACGGCCCAGATCTCTCATGCGACTGAGTGAGATAGAGTGGGAGAGAATAAACTGCAGCCCAAACATCCAGGACAAAAGAATGGTCAGACAACCTCGCTGCTCTGTCCTCCACGCTCATCTTCTCCTTGAACCAGCCAGCGAAACACCCAACACAGGTCTCCCAAAGTGATTACACACAGACATGTCTAATCTCCACCATCAGTATGCAAGGCTGCAGTGCAGTCTGGCTGAGAGATGTGATTTGCTCCAGTGATCAGGGATACGCCGTTCCGAGGACATCTGTCCTCCTCAATCGGCTTTCAGAACCCACTCCAGTCTGTTTTGTGAGCTCAGTTTGTCCAAGTGGAGGGGACCATAAGCACTCTCTCAGAAACATATCTGCTCCCTTCTATGGTCCACCTGGCTGTGAAGGATTGCGTCAGTTAGCGCTAACCTAATAGTGGAACAGAGGAAGGGCTGTTGGGCGAACTGCATGGCCGGAAGGTGGAAGGGGTTCATTAGACAAAGCTCCAGGCATCTGTCTGCCTGCCTGGGAAGACACAAAAGCTTGGGTTGACCATGGGTTAATTAATGATCATGATGACCAAGACTTTCCCATGTGGGATTACCAAGCTCTTGTGTTGGGCTTGAGGGGAAGAAAGAGAGAATGTCGTGGTTCAGGCCTTCTTTTACCCACTTACTTACTTTACTGCTGTTCTTGTCTCTAATCAGTCCCACCAGGACTCAGATATTTGTGGCATTTTGCTGTTGACTTGTAGTAAAAAAACACAAATAATACCACACCACATGCACAAAGCAATGGTGACACCAGCATAGAAATATTTATAATCATAAATTCAAAATTGTGTTGGACACAGATCCTTGCACACAGTTACTGATTACATGCTGTAAATTATTAAATACATTTTTTTTTACAATTTTTTTTAATCATTATTTAAGATTTTGTTAATATGTATTATATGCAGTATTATATATAGTAGTTTAATACTATTATTAATCCTTTATCAGTTAGTTTAAAATTGCATTAATTCTGATTAATTGCAATATTCATTCTATAAAACAAGTAAAAATACAGAATTTGAATTACAAATGCTATAATATAATATAAGTAATATAAATTTACTAGCAAATTAATTTTTTGACTTGGTTCTTTTGAGTGAATCAAAAGCATATATTACGACTTGTGTAAAATGGTTAATTGATAAATAGTTTTGAAAGAAGGGATACTAGATAAAATAGTCTGAAGAATGACTGACCTTTATATCACGCATGAACACAATGTGACAAAATGACATCATACTGTGTGAATTGTCAATCATTCTCCATGAATGCTTTCACGCGCAAACTGAAAGTATTTCATTATCATAACTATCATGACCCATTTGCATTTGAGGGGTGATTTACTCAACAGAAGCTGTGTTGAAACAACTAATTAAACTGAAAAACAAAGACAATGACTTTACAATGCAACCGAACTCTGCACATGCTCTCATTCTCTCCTGCGCTCATGGGTGACAGACTTTCAGACTCTCTGTAATTCAAAGCTACTGTTAGACAGCCCTATTGACCTTGAAGAGCAAACTATTACGAACGGATCAATAAAGGACCCCTTCAGAGCAAGTATGTGGATCCAACAGAAAACAAGTCCCACTGCACTACTGCCCTTCCTTTTAATAACTTGCCCAATAAAGCCTCTGTTGTAGATACAGTTTGCCTCTTTATTGAACAAATCTGTGACATGCTTTTGTCTATAAGCACTAGTAATTCCCATAAGCCCGTTTAACTGGATGTCATCATCTACGTTCATATCCCTCTCATCCACAATAGCTTATGTGACCCAGATCCTCATTCTAATTAAAAACACTTTTTTTCTTCGTAACATTTCAGAAACTGCCCATCCAGTGTACTAGGATAAGTCTTATGGGACGATGAGTTCTTGCTGCTTGAACAGCTGTTTGTTCTTCCAGCTCTTCATAAGAGACGGACAGAATCTCTCTCTCTCACCGATGCTTTCTACATCCACATTTCATTAGCAACAATGTGGGAACATATATATATATATATCACTTATATAAGTATATATAAGTATAGACTTATATAAGTATATTTAAGTCACTAAACATTGAATAATCTGTAATTAATTTGTAAAGAGCAGTGTTGGATTTCATTTCTCATAAAGCAAGCATGACAGTTAGAGCACGTTTGGGTTTGCTAATTGATACGTCACATGTTAGCACACGCCAATCTAGACTCTCAGTGCATTAGTGCAGATAACAATCTTTATGCACTTCATAATGAATTTTGCAATGGCAAATTGTTTTAACATTGAGTGAACGAAAATAAATTATCAGTAATTATTCATGGGCTGATAAAGAAAATGGAAAATCAACTAGAACCAGGTCATGCTGTTAGAGTTATCTATATATCTGAGCTACAGCCCGTTTTCCAGGTGAGCACACCCTTATTATACTGAAACTCTTGCAAACATTTCACTGTTACCAGACTTGTTCACAAGTCCCTAATTGCCAAGTCCAAGTCTAGTCTCAAGTCTTTGTTCTATTTTTAGTTCTTTCAGCTAGTTATTTTAATTAACAGTGTTTGGGCCAGGTCAGTCGCCATGAGAAAAACAAACAAATAAAAAGCTTGAGCTATTTGGGGGGAAAAACGTGTACTTCTTGAAAATGGACAGCAAGCAAGCAAGCCTTTTGACAACTGTGCAACACTGCAGCTCACCTTTGGATTAATTGATTGCTTTTCAAATGAAATAACATGAAGGTAAGATTTGGCTACATTGTAACTGTTTGTTGTTCATTTATATAACCACTTTTCTAATGATTGATGTTAATATACTGTTAACAAACATCCAGACACCGTCCACACTGCTGAGAGTGATATTTAGATGAATATGTAGAAATGCTGCACGCTTTTCTCTCAATAACAAAATAAATTTAAATGGTGAGAAAGCAGAATTTAAAGCACCTGATCATCGAGATGTGGACATGTTTTCACAGCTCTGCAATTAACCTGCATCATGTCGACAGATGAGGTAATTAAAATTACACTGTTATGATAGTTTGGTTATAAAGTATATTTGAGACCATAAATTGTATAGATTGGACTATGTAAGACTATAGTTTGAATTAATCACTTTTCATTAAATGACACATTAAATGACATTTCACTACAGAATAGCTCTTTCGGCATTATCCTGAACATTGTATAAGCATTTGTTTCATGTGTCATAGAACGGAAGAGAGGCTCACGGGAGCATGTGTAAACATCACATTCTTTTGATTTTGAGACTCGAGTCCTTCCCATAAAAATCAGTCTTTCATACACAACCTAGGAAGTCGGGGAAGGTCTTGTTTCTTTTTGTTATAACCTGTTCACACACTGGCAATAATGCAACATTTTCGGTGGCAACGCAGCACTGGCCCAAAGGCCAGGTGTCTGTTCCATCAACTGGCCTGAAACTCTCACAGGGTATCAATTGAGGAGCATTTAAACAGTCAGTCTGACTCCTGCCTCATGAAATCACCTGTTAATCTTCTCCGAGGTCAAAAACCACCCTGAAATAGCTCCCAACCAGGCCCCGGTCACCTCCCACCATCTCCTAGCAGACAAGAGGCATGATGGGCCATAATTATCATAACAAATATCCAAACAACCATCAGAGAAGAAAATCGTACTCACTCCGTGTTAGTTAGACTACTGAACCTGGCTATCTCCTCAGGCGGGTTCATCAGACCCTTCCTCAAATTAAAATGGGCTGATTGCTTGTTTCATTTCTACAAGGTCATTGTGGTAAGTGAACTATCAGGAGCTTGTGAGTGGGAGATCTATTTGAGCTCATCATAGGGATGGCAGAGAGAGGCCATCTCATCACACTGTATGTCGCATTGGTGACACACTGATTGATTTGTAAAATAAAGGAGGTGGAGACTTGTGAGCTTGGTGGGGTGGAAGGTCTCCAGGGGCTCATCAAGCACTTAAAAGCATAATTAGAGAGAAATAGTGAGAGGGTTGGGCATCTGCTTCTTATTATGCTTTCAAAATTCGTACTTAGCTCTATTCACTTGTGCTATCACAATCACTCTCTTCTGCTTACAACTTTTAGACCCTTTATTGATCCTTTCTGCTGGTTTACTGCAATCTTTACACCAGTAGGTGGGTACGACTCGGTAGTGGGTATGTAAGACTCGCTGAATCTTTCATCAAACCGATTTTTTCAAAAACGCTGATTCATTTAGGAAACAATTTAACGTCTTTATAAGTCATTCAGGAATGTTCAGGAAGTGGTGGTCTTCATGACTGAGTCAATAAATAATTAATTAAACTGATT
This sequence comes from Meda fulgida, assembly GCA_030578275.1. Taxonomy (NCBI): domain Eukaryota; kingdom Metazoa; phylum Chordata; class Actinopteri; order Cypriniformes; family Leuciscidae; genus Meda; species Meda fulgida. Next base: position 10,956,453 of record CM060628.1, on the reverse strand, counting down.
AATTCAAAGCACAGATTCATTCAGGAACAAAACAAGTGACTGTTTTTATAAGTGAGTTGTGGAATCCTTCCTTCAACAGATTCATTGATAACACTGATTCATTTAGAAACTACTACTGTGTGTGGCTCTGAGACATTCAACAGTTATTCTATTCATTTGGAGTTATTTAAATTGGCAGAGCAAAAATGGACAAAGTTCCTGGCAACACTGTGTCCAAAATGGAAGTTACACTATATTCAATTCGGTTGTATAACCTATTGTATAAAAAAGCCTTGATTTTTTTTTTAAGTACAAATCTGTGAAATTAGCCATACAGTCCACAGCCAAGTCTCATTTCTAAAAAAAAAAAAGGAAGATGGCTCTCAAGATTAAAGGTATACAAAAAAAACAAACATTTGCATTGACCTGGTGTAAACTTAACATACCTCTTGATCACAGGAAACAGGTTTACTCTTGAGCTTCAATACAAAGTTTGAGTACAGCTGGATAATATGAGATGGGTGTGAAACCATGCTGAATAAAATCACTGTAAATAACTTTGCGTGTGTAGGAAAGAAAAGGTCAAAAATTATATTTGACAAGTGCCTTGTGATCCAAAAAGTCTAGAGAAACGCTAATGGAGGGCAACATTTATGTCGCACAAATAGCACTAGCCTAAGCCATTATAATTTTATGTCATTACGTTCTTTGACAAAAGCCGTCCTTTTGTGTGTCTGTATAAAAGGTTTGGATCTACACTTGGCTTTTCAAAGCACAATTCTTGCATTCAGCATGCTACAAGAAAATTGATAGGGGAGAAAAAAAAAAGCTTCCAAGTAAAAGTCTCTAAAACAGCCTTTCTCCTGATAAAGAAATAAAAAAGCTAATCTTTTTGCTTCATTAGTCCAGACATAATTACAAAAACAACAGAAAGCAGTGTGTTTTATTGTTTTCACAATAGTCACAGAGCTAATTTAACAAATAGCATTCATATAACAGAAGAATGAGAGGCTATTCAATCACAAAGTGTTGAAAACAAACACACACACACACACACACACACACACACACACACACACAATATTCTTCAATTCACCTATTCCCATTTGTGGGAGAGTAAAGTGGAAAACAACATGTTTAACAACATGTTTACGAAGCAAGAAAGTCATTCTGCGTAACTGAGGGTCATTAAGACAAGTGTTTCATTGTCACCGAGGACTAGAGATCGTTGTGTGTCTTTTCCAGCCAATTTATTTTGTGTTGCTCTCACAGTGTTCTGGATTTGATTGTACACTGGGAGAGGGGAGGGGCAGAATTAGTGTGGATTATTATTTATTATTATTATTATTGTTGGTCATAAGAAAAACATGACATATTTATAAAGTAAAGGGATCCAGAATTAAAACTGTCCAGTGGTCACCACCACAGAACAGTTTTAATAAATGATCGATTGAAAACACGCTAAGTACATAAAAATAAAAAATAAATAAAAAATGAGAGGAAGCAGACCTAAGTGGTTTACACAGCAGGATTAATTCATTAAGTGGATGACTGTAGAGAAGGGGTAAATATACATTTCTATTAGCAGAAAGAGCTGTGTGTAATTCACCCACACTAATAGGAAAAAGAATGTTGCTTCCATTACAGACGTAGACATAAACCAACCAGTCAAGCTGTGTCGATCCAAGCTGTGATTCAACATTTACTGCCTTTTATATTCGTAGAATGATGTTTGTAAGCAAATGTAATGCTTGTTTTACACTGCACATGTACATAGGGCTTAAGTGCATATTTATTTTGGCACCCATATTAACAATTTACAGAATTCACAGTGCACACTTGGCAATACTAGTTACATTCTATTCAGTAAATCTGACTGAATCCTGGGGCCTCATGTATAAACCTCATGTAAAAAAAACGTAAGTGTTCAAAAGCTGCACATCCACTACAAATATCCAAATTTGTATATATATATATATATATATATATATATATATATATATTTTAACTTCTGGATAATGACTATGCAATTTGACTGCTTAACTCCATAAATGAGTGGAATATTTAATTAAATGTACCGGTATATATCATAATTTTAAGTTTAAAGTTTCAAATCATTCCGTTGACTTCATTACTTCGGTCACTCCAGTGAAAAAGTCCATAGTGTGCGGACGTGTATTAGGGTGTATATAGGGTGTTATAAGGGTGTGGTTCGTGGATTTTTTAAATGTTCTTGAAGAAAGTTCTTGAAAAAAATCCAGCAACCTACCGAAATGTTGGGAGGCTTGTCAAACTCCTTGGCAGTAGGTTCCTTTTGAAGCAATCAAACCTTTTAAATCATGGACAATTGCATTTTTGGCTGCAGACTGTTTCTCTGATTAACTGCTCAATTTGTCTTGTAAGAAACTCTGTGGTGTGACTAATGAAAAGCAGCTTTGCATCTCCACTCTGTGAACTCTAAAAAGTGTGTGACGATAATGTGTTCAATCTCTGGCTTTCCATACCCTGAAGGACTGGTTAATTTAACAGTGCGCCGTTATGACAAAATGGGGCCATTGGACCTGATTCATCGTGTCCATAACCAGTGTAGTTGGAAGCAGGGGACAGGACAGGTTTGAAATGTTTCCTTTTCAACCATAAAAATGCATCACTTATTACGGGAAAGAAATGATTTATAACACCTGAAGGAGCAAATAAAAGTTAAACCGTCACATGCCAGAACAGGGAACTACCTCTGCATTTATTACCTACCGTAGGAAAATACAGAAGCATGAAAGTGAATGAATTAAAAGATTTTTAACAGCACAAGACCTGAATCCCACCAGGTCAGAGAAATGCAGCTCTTATTAGACAGTCTCACACAGCAGAAAAAAGCGTAAACAGAGATGTGTGAATATGACAAGAGTCATCGAACATCCGGCTGGCGTCAGAAGATGATGGATGAAGATGAAGATGATCCTAATCAATACACACAGTACACATACACCACCAGCCTCTCTTTCTTTCCCTCCTTCCGTTTTCATCTACTAATCATTACACACAAAAACACAGCTTTGACTTTTTAAATCCGATTTTTCTTTGTCCTTCCCAAACACATCACTGAGGTCTGCATGAAATACAAAGTTCTGTCATGAAACTCTAGATGGTACAGGCTAATAGGTCCTTAACTCAACCTGCTTGCAATCACATCATTATCTATAGAGCAAAGCTGATTGGTTCCCTAATGTATCAGTAGTCAATGAGCAAGCGTGCTCAACCTTCAATACTTGGTTAGCATTTGCTGTGGCAGTGCAGCACACTTTCAGAACCCCTCCACCTTCCCCAGCTCCACCTGTATATTGTACAGCAGCAGCATGTCTTACTTGCTCACAGCAGTGTCTCATGTATGTATTGGCAGTAGCAAGTCCCGTACTTGCTCTGCCGCAGAGAACTGGAACTCCTCGTAAACAAACTGGAGTCTGCCTAAAATAGCTAGGGGAGTTCTGGAAAAAAAGTCTGACTATATACCAAATCAAGTGATTTAGAGCCCAATCTGCAATGACAATGCACCAGAAAAATGCTACCTGTGTAATTTTCTGTAGGTAAAAATGTACAAAAGGTTAAAAACCAAATAAAAGTTTATAGATATGTGAACATGGCATTAGGTATGTAAAACAATTTTTATGTGTTTGACGTAATGCACGTTCTCTAAATAAGTGCATTACATATGCGTGTTGTTCTGGCTATATCTGATTAATTATGTTCTGGCAAAGTTTATTAACTGTTACTGTGATAATGTTTACCTGTTAAAAATAGCAAGTGTGGTTGAATATTAATCAAGCATTTATGTGATGAGCCTATATGTTTAGAAGTGTGTTCAGTGTTAATATACATTTGGCCGGAACTATGCACTTTTACAATATTTTACAACAATTAACAATATGGCAAACAGTTCACTTCCATTGTATGGAAAAAAAATACTATGGAAGTCAATGGGACCCATCAACTGTTTGGTGACCGACATTCTTCAAAATATTTCCTTTGTGTTCAGCAGAAGAAAGAAATTCATACAGGTTTAGAACAACTTGAGGATGAGTAAATAATGACCAATTAATTTATAAAAAAAAAATGTTTTGGCAGAACTATCCCTTTAAGTACATTTAAGTACAAGTAGAGCTATTTACATTGGGCCACTTTGGTTCATGGGGTCCATCTGGTATCCAAAAAATAAAAGGTAAAAGGTAAAAAAAAATGTAGAGTCACTACATTTTGATCTGATTTGATTTTTGATCAAATTGTGCAGTTCAAATGTGCACAAATAGGCACATTACATACATGATATTAAAGGTGCAGTGTGTAGCTTTTGGCGACATCTAGCGGTTCGTTTGTGAGTTTACACTAAGGGCTCAGCCCACTGCTCACCCCTCCCTCTCGAAGAAGCTACGGTGGCTAAAACGGGACAAACATCGTCGTCTGAGACAGCAGAGAATAGCCAGAGTAAAACAAGCTTTTGTACCACAGTCCATTATAAACCACATCATGGATAAAGTTTACAAAGCCATAGTCAGGTAAGGATCAAGGGTCTTGATACATAATATAATAATAGTAATCAGCTGATTGTCCCACGAACGTAACCAGCACATTTCTCCCCACATAGCAAACCCATAATAATACAGTGAGGGAGAAGAACCACATGAAACTATGCAACTAACGTTATATATTTTTTCTAACAGGGTAGTAAAAGTTTAGCTGGCTAATATGAGCTGTTACTGTGGCTGAGCAGGTTAAAGCGTTAAGCCTTGTTTATACTCGACGCGTCCACATGAGCCCAAAGGTGTTTTGCGGCAAAAATGACGTGATTGTAACAGCGCGCGCGCCTCCGCATCCCATAGACACCACTTACTACACACAATAGGCTTTTTTCTCTGATTTTGGAAACTCGATCGACTGCTTCCAAGATCGACGGGTTGGTGATTCCTGTAACTGTTTTCCGGTCAATGACAAGAGTAGCCTACTAATCAGCTGTCTCACGAGCGCAACCAGCACATTTATCCCCACATAGCAAAGCCATAACACAGCGAGGGAGAAGAATTAAGTTACATGAAACAATCCAACTACATATTTACACCACTGACAAGGGAAAAGTCACTACTCACGGTGTTTATGACTAGCTTCTAGCTTTCTGCGGCTTCTCTTTCAAGGTAGTGACGAAACGCGCTCTGTAACGCTGTTTGATTGCTGTCGACTACAGTAGAAACATGACGTCACAATGTGGCGACCTTCATAGAAGGGGATTCCTGCGCCTATGTAGATATAAATGCCTCATTCTAAGGTAATAAAAACATTATGGTTTATTAAGTAAGTTCTTTATACACCACTGAACACATAGTTATGGATGTCATATTGCATTTCTGTTAATAAATACTCAAAAATGTTACACACTGGACCTTTAATGTATATAAACAAAACCAAAGATAGATTAGCAACTGCGCTAGCATATCTAAACATTTCTGGGAGGAGTCTTTAACTTCATAGGAACTTTAAAAGACACTTTTCTCTCTTACTTTCTCTGTCCCTATATGTTGGCTTGTTCTCTCTTTCTCTGTTTTGCTAGCGGGCGAATGAAGGAAGAAGAGGTGCAGTAGAGAGCGGAAGTGTCTCAGATCACAGGGGCTCAGTCATTAGCTCTCCTAATTGTCTCTTCCTGGCATGGGGGAGGTTACCACGGCAGCCGTTTCCACAGCAGCTGTCACCACTTGGTGGGAGAATAAGTGGAAACATAGTGTGTGTGAGAGAAGCAGGGGTTCCTGACAACACGATGCTCAGCACTCAAAGAGAGAAACAGAGGGAAGCTTAGAGCCACAGGGCACTGCATGAGAGACGGGATAAGACTAGGAGAAAGTGAATGAGTGAAAGACTAAAACATTTCACGCTTAGTCCCTCCCTCTCTGTCTATCACTTTCAACATTATTAATATGGAGTGTCGGGCTCGTTGAGAGGTAGAGTTCTCACCCACCATGCTGTTGGCTAAGGTATGATAATGCATGTACAGTCCGTGTGTGTATAACAACACATTATTGTACATCTTTATAAGAGAAATAAGCATGGCTGAACTGCTACTCTGTAAAAATGGACAATGCGGTTCTCCCTTTACTTTATAAATATGTCATGTTTTTCTTATGACCAACAATAATAATAATAATAATAAATAATAATAATAATTTATAATTGATAAAATTGATAAAACAGCAACAACTATTATTATGATTTAATATAATAATAGCAAATATTATTATTCAAATTAATAAAATACAATTTATAAAAACAACAATTATTAAAGTTATTATTATTATTATTATTATTAAATAATAAAATAGTACAAATAATTGATAACAAAAACAATGACAAAACAATTATTATTATTATTATTATTATCAATTCATAATTATACATAATTATAATAATAAAATAATTTGAATAAATAATAAACAAAAATATTATTTTAAAATTATTATTAAAAATAACAAATAATAAAAAAGGAATGATTGATAGCAACATCTATTGTTATTTTTAATAATAATAATAATAATTATAAACTAACATAAAACTATTATTATTATTATTATTATTGTTGTTGTTGTTATTGACAATAACAAACATAATAAAATATGAATTATTAACAATAATATTAAGAACTATTATTACTATTTAGTATTACTACATCTAGGTTTAACTCAGCAAAACATGCCCCATATTCTGAGCCAAGCATTTCAGAATATGCGTGGCATATTCTACATGCCAAAAGTCTCCAAGCAATGTTCACAGAAAAAAAATGGCATTTGTTTAAAATGTGGTGTAGCACACACAATGAATTCAACAGCAAACATGCAGAGATTACAGAAGCAATGTTTATTGTCAAGCATTCAGCAAATGTTTTCACATTTCACTCTTTCCAGAAAGCAGATGACAGTAGGAGTATCACACGGGGTAGAAATGTCGCCATGCTGGGGTAAAAGAGCACGATGGATCCTCTGATAACCTCAGTAAGACTTTGATGTATCACAACGCTCAAACATGAGGGAACAAAACGACAATTCACATGCTTGAACAAGCCGCGGTTAATCTGGTTAAGGCCTGCATTCATGTGCAATTAGTTTCAGCGCTCCATATCGCACAGAAGCATTAATATCCACGCCTGTAGCACTGCTCAATTCGAAGTCATTTAACAGTCAAATCTTTGGAATTGTAATTTGGCCCTCAAGCTGTTCCTGAAGGCAGAGTGCATGTGTCTGTGTGTGAGCAAGTGTGTGTATGTGAGCGTGCAAACATATCCGTCACTTTGTGAGTCATATCTGAGGCTCTGCCTACTCACAGAGCTTGTGCATTTACATGTTACAATTTCCACTTTCCATTTTTTAATCTGTGACCCGTCATTGTAAAGTCAATATGAAATCAAAATGGTCAAAATGTCCCTGGTTTTACTGAGCGATGTTATTAAATGTTATTAAAGAAAATGCTATACATAGATAACTTTGGAGATGTTTATCAAAATGACTTCTTCCTCTGACATGACTTTCCTTCTTCGTTGAATATCTAATTTGACTCGGAAATGCATGTTGGAAACAACAATTCACATGTATGTTTTCCAATACGTTTCAACTTCTGAATGCCCTATCATTTACAGTAGGTTTTGCACAATTACTTTCAATATCATATTTTAAATAAATGAACATGAAAGTAGTGCTTTTAAAAATGTAGGTGCTGACATGGCTGGTTCTGTTGTGGTCATGCTAAAACCTTTATGTTATCTCACATTCACCTGAGCAACATCATCACGCCCCAGGCAATCCAATCATAATATAGTGTGAAATCATTTCTGCTTCACAACAACTGCTTGTGTCCTCCATGTAACCTTCAAAGAACAATCAGAGCACTGATGCTCACATACATGCATGTAGTGTTGTTTTTGGCAGCCTGTTTTAATCTTAGTTTTAGTCTAGTCTTTGTGTCAAGCTGTCATTTTAGTTTTTATTAGTTTTAGTCAAGTTCATACTCTTTTTAATCCAGTCTAGTTTTAGTCGACAAAAACTGATGACATTTTAGTCTAGTTTTAGTCGACGAAAGACATAGTCTAGTTTTAGTCAATGAATATTGTATTTTAGTCTCTTTTTAGTAATGCAATTCTATTTAACCCAGTCAATATAGTATAAGTACCTAGTAGTATAGACGAAACCAAAAATGTATTTTAGCCAAACCCATTTCAAACAATCTTATTTTATTATAGTTATTTTATTATATTATTGTAACCTTATAGACTCAAGAATACATCCATTCCAGACACAGAATACGCTCTGATTTGAATTTACAACATATTTATTTTACCAACCAAGCATGTTAGACGTAACCTACACACATGATAAAATTTAAGTTTTTCCAAATGTCAATTCTTCTTTTTCTCCCAAAGACGAATCCCTTTCTCCGTGTCAGACTTTACTTTCTTTGTTTTCGTTTATGCTAACGCCTGTTTCACACATACTCCGTTTGCAGTGCGTATGTGGTGCGTATTTTTTCCCACACCCATGTCAATAGGTTAGAGCGCTCACAGCGCACGCGGATGCAGTCCGGCAATGCGCTCTAGGAGCGGTGCGTGTAACAGCAGAGCAGAGATCGACACAGTACCTCAACAACGCGACGTAGGATGTAGGCTAAAAATATTGATTTGAAATAAAAAAAATAGAGAATACATGTTGTGATTGTGGTACAGCCGTAGATCAGTTGCGCACTGCAAACGCAGCACATGTGAAAGCACAATAGCGCGTGCTGCTCCTGCATACACACCGCAACACGCACCGCATACGCACTACAAACGGAGTATGTGTGAAACAGCCGTAACTCACGCAGCTGCATCTTCTGAATAATGCCGCGAGTGGGGCTTGAGGATGTGATGTCGCCTGCGTCTGCGCGGTGCGATCTAATGCAGCCCCTGAAGTGACACAGGAAACAGAAATGCTGCATAATAATAATAATATAAACGAGACGAAATAACGTTAAATAACATTTCGTCTCGTCCTGGTCAACGAAAAGGAAGAGACATTTTAGCATAATTTTTATTTTGTAAACCACAGTTAGTCTCGTTTTTATTCGTCAACAATATTGCATTATACATTTAATTATAGTCATCGTCACATGACCAGCATTTACGCTGCGTCTCGTTTTCGTCAGGTGATAAAGGTTCATTGACGACGATATTTAGTCATAATTTTCGTTGAGGAAAGCAACACTACATGCATGCAGGGCTTGACATTAACTTTTTTGCTAACCAGCCACTGTGGCTAGTGGTTTTCCAAAGTAACTAGCCAATCAGCATTTTCACTGGCCACAATTTTGATATCGATGCCATGGGGAAAAACAGCCATATAGATCATTTTAATATTATCTCATAATTTGGCAGCAGGAATATTAGGACCTGACACACAGATCCATTCTACAGTTGCACATGTGTTTTCTTTCTCAAGAGTTTACGTTCACTTAAAACATAACTGACTTTGTTTACCGGCATTTTGTTATTACTTTGTATGTATTTGACTGTTTAAGCACAATAAATGAAGCGTAGCGTCAGTTCTGGCAGGTCACGTTAGTCAAGCTGGCATCAGCTGACTCTCAGCTGCACGGATGCGCAGGGAGTTCTTGCCCAGAACAGAACCATACCGCCAATCCAAACTGTATGCTAATGTCATAGCTGAAGACGCATCTTTTTCCGGCAACACTTGATCCATTAATACTAACACTTTATCTTCTATTCTATATCTTATATTTATCTTTATAAAAAAAAAAGAAAAAAAGAAAAGTACACGTACTGCGTTCGATTAAACTGAGAAGGGTCATAGCACTTACGTATTGTTGTCATATTGTTAGTTTCACTGCTTCTATTATTCTCATTTGTAAGTCGCTTTGGATAAAAGTGTCTGCTAAATGAATAAATGTAAATGTCATCATCTTTGACAATAGTGGTCCTGACAGAAACAGTGAATAAAACTAAATTCAGTACTGAGAGGCGGCTTTATGTTCGCGCAAAAAATCTGTGGGAATGAGTAAAATTATGCACAATATGTGCAATCCCACGCAAAATTCAAGCCCTGTAACACCAACAATATTCTTACGGAGCAATTGAAACGAGTGAGTGAGGGGAGGTGGGTTTGTGCGTCAACTAACTGTCGGAGAGAAGAGAGAGCGAGAAAGTGCAGCTGGTATCGTGTATTTATTCTGTGGAAAATTAGTATTGGAAGCGTTTCAGATATTTCAGTATTAGGCTATCGATATAGCTAGAATGATTTCTGAAAGATCATGTGACACTGAAGACTGGAGTAATGATGCTGAAAATTATTATATATTACTTTGTTTTATATATATTATAACATTGTAATACTATATATTACAATATTACTGTTGTATACTGTATTTTTTATCAAATTAATGCAGCTTTTGTGAGCATCTTTTATATATTTTTTAATATACATGGGGGCATAACTGAGGGGTGTATACGGTATACATATTTATATATATATATATATATATATATATATATATATATATATATATATATATATATATATATATATATATACCCCTGAACGGCACCATCAGCTTGTGCAATTCATTCCCTCCTGAAAAACAACATCTGGCATCTTGAGTTTTTCTCGCTACTTCTAACAGGCACTCTTAGGACCAACTAAATGCGGAATGATTTGTGACTTCTTGAATATCCTTATAAATCTTGGCATGATTGTTTTTGCCTAACCTTTTTAACCTAAATCTGTGCAAATGTGTTTGTTTGACAGTGTGAAAGGTAAGATAATCATTTACAAGCATTACAAATTGTGAACAAGATGCTGCTGAACACTCTTGTCATCCTCTGGAGGTTTTCTGTGATGATCCTGCAGCAGAGCTTGGACAGAGGCCAGTGTGAACAAGCAATGATGCTGTAGTGACAAGTGCTATCTAACTGCAGACCACTGCTCCTGTTACACTCTACCTCTACCTTTGCTCACATGTTCACCTGAGGCGACTGCGGCACTAACACGCACACAACCCTGACACAACCTCAAAAGTCAATCTTTTACTGAGAGCAAGCACCTGTTATATTACAGACTGCATGTGCAGAGGGAATAGCTCTGGCTGTCTAATGCATGAAGCATAAGCATCTCTCTGATATCCACACACCGCAGTGTTTCTCTCTAAATCTTTGCGAGTCCAGGTCACAAGGGAGAGCCAAACCTTTCATACACACATAACAAAGCAAAATCCAAGACCAGATGCCCTGATCAAATTGTCCTTTGTTTATGCATCAACACGACAAGGTGCAATTGAAAAAGGGATTTCTTCGTCTTGCTGAATGTTATTCAGAGGAGGGTTGAAACTGAGGAAACAATACTGTCTAAGAGAGCCTGTTCTCCACCTGAACTCTTTCATAATATTAATCACGGCTTTCATTTCCTGAATCAGGAGAACCTGAGCTCTGCCATTTATTCTCCACGAGAATGATCACACGGTTCGGATCTCTATCGCTTCCTGAAAACTCAAAAGTGGGGAAAACGTTTTTGGCTTGGAAAGTGGTTGTTGCTTAGAAAAGCAATCGAACATGGCTTACTTGATACAGTACATGTAGAACAACTGATAATAAAATAAAATTCAAAGTTCAGAGTATACCTTCACAGTCATTTAAAATTGACATGCATGATTTTTGGGCCACCAAAAGTAATTTAAATTATGACTATTTTCATACAGGTTTCCAGAACTCTCATCTGCCGCTGGTCAGAAAAAAACAGATAGTCCTGTTTTGAAGTGGTTGAGCAAGAGTTGTTATAACAGACTCAAACCAACAGACAGTGTTTACATATTTTGGGGGAATAAACCTATAAATGGCTTTTATTAAAATTGGAAAAACAATTATATAGTCAATAGTCAAAATGATAGGACGATGTGAGAGATTCTTATTTTAAAATTAATATTTTTTTCAGCAACAACAAAGGTGACAGTAAAGATGTATAGTGTTACAAAAGATTTATATTTCAAATAAAAGTTGTTCTTTTGAACTGTTAATGCATCAAAGAATCCTGAAAAAATATATATAAATAAATCAGCATACTAGAATGATTTCCGAAGGACCATGTGAAGAATGGAGTAATGATGCTGAAAATTCAGCTTTTTCATCACAGGAATAAATTACATTTTAAAATACATTAAAAAAAGTAAACAGTTATTTTAAATTGTAATAATATTTTACAATTTTACTGTATTTTTATATTTACAGTTTTAAGGCCGATTTGTGAGAATAAAACCTTTTTTTTTCATACCAACCCATAAACTTTAAATCGGTAGTGTATATGTTCTTACCAGTAATTATTGTGGATGGTAAAATTGGTAAAAAATAAAAATAAAAAAAGAATAAAAAATTATATTGGTAAAACCTTTTGAAATTGTTTTGAGTCTTTGAGTTTTGAGAAGTGCATCGAGATAAAGTGCACAGTGTCCTACTGCTAGTGATTCTGACTGATTCTGATTCTGTTTTGTATGAAGCCTTTTATCTATTATAGATTGCATCTAAACCACCGACAGTGCATGGTGATGCTGAAAATTACTCAATTGGGGCAAATGCAACATTTAAATTTTTTATTGAGGACTCTTGTTTCTTTGAATCCGCAGTGCTCTATGCTGACTGAAAGCAGGCTAGCGTTTATACTGCTCACTAAGCAAACGTGTAATTGAGTAGACAGCCCTGTTCCCCTATTCTGTCTAAGTCGTCTCTGTGTCATCTGCAAATCTCCTCTGTCAGGTTAAGAAGGCTGAGAATAGAAGACATAAGTTGATTTTTGCTAAATAGGATGTGCCCATTTTGGGCAGGGAAGTGCGACAAAATCATAAGACATTGCATAAGAAGTAAGAAAAAGGACCTGACAAAATAGACCTGTATGTGTCTTGAAAAGTATATATTGAATTTATATTATTGATTTTTTTTCCCTGAAAATCACAGCAAATTATTGATAGTACAAAGTACATCATTTTTTATTTTAAGTTGATCTAAGTTAAGTTAAGATCTATCTTCTCTTTATCACGAACCACAGTATCAACCCCCAAAAAGCCACATGAAATTCAACACAGGCAACCCCACACCTGTGCTTAAAAGATCTCGGACACCATTTTGAGGCATCCTCAGAAGAGTCATTGTCTTGTCCCTGGGAGCTAAAAGCAGAGGGTGAGACTGATTTTGCTGCTTTGAAGATTAATGTTGGTGTTTAAGACGCCTCTGAAAAGCAGACAAGACCTTCGGGCTAATCTAGCCTTAGATGATAAAGACGCTCACCTGCTCGAAGCTGATAGCAGGGCACTGCTAGCCAACACTGTAAAGAGCAGCCACCTCTATATGTAGCAAAACTGACACTTCAAAATCCTCATTTCAGCTGCCAGAGATGACCATCTTTTAAGACCTTATATAACCTTGAGTCAAAGTTTTCGCAAATGTTTACAGTGGCACTCAATCTGTGCTTTCCTAGGGATGTTTGATAGAGATATTACAAGGTTAATATTTGAGATGGCTTATGCCTTTTCAGGATAAAAAAACATTGCAGAGAAATTAGCATTTTACGAGAAATTCATCACAAAACTGAACTATAACTGAATAATAATGAAATCCAATGTCATAATGTTATGCTATAAGGGAATTCACGTGATTTGAGATGATATTTACACTGTGTAACAGGCCAGATAATCCCTGGCTTCAAAGATAAACAGTGTCAAAGATCACCTCACAGTTTGCTATTCTGACCAAAAAAAAAAAAAAAAAAAAAAAAAAAGAAAAACACAATTTGTATTAAATAAAATCTGAAGCATTTAGAAGCATCATAACTTCTAAATATTTAACAATAAAAAAAATTGAAATCAATAAACTCCCTAAACATATGCTAATCCATGTCTGAAGAAAATGGGACTATCTTGTTCAAAATAATTAATTCCTGTAACAGGGAATTATACTAATTACCATACTGTGTCAGAAAGGTCACATAAACAAACCCACTTCAAGCCTCAAAACAACCTGATATTTCATAAATTAGCATCAATTCATTGTACTATGTGCTGGCGTATAGGGGTTTGGCTGATCGGCTTGGAATGAGCCACTGTCAAATGATGAAATTACCCAACATCTGGCTGACAGGGGACGCAGTGTGTTTACAACTGAACAGACGACAAGGCAGCAGTCGGGAATAATCCTCATTTCGTGGTGGTGCTGTACCGCTCTAGATTCATCTAGAAAATACAGTGCATGTTTAATATTGTAATGAAGCAGCAGACACTAGGGGATCCATTTGCAGCATTTATAGAGTAGTCAAACAGGCAGGGATCAGGCAAACAGCAAACAGGGCAATGGAGACAAGGCAGAGATAAACCAGATAACAAGCAATGGTCGGAGCAGGCGGCGAGAAGCAAGGTAGGCAGAGAACGATCAGAAACGGGGTACACAGTCCAAGGTCAAGCCAATAAATAATCCACAGTAATAAACGCTCAGAATGACAGCCAGGAAAGTCAAGACTTCGCGCTTTGGTGTGGTGCGTGGAAGTGGTTTATATGTGTGTGTGTGAATGAGATGCAGGTGTGTGTAATCAGCGCCGTGCAGGTGTATGGTGTTTGGTGTAATCAGTCCAGGGATGTGCATGATGGGAAATTTAGTCCGTGATAACCCAGGGAGTGAGTGGCTAATCGTGACAAATATGACCAGGCTAAGTATATTTAACAATCACGTCACTTGGTGTTCAGTTTCACCATGTTTGTCTGGGCCGGTGAAAGCTTGTATTAACCAATGCATGAATTATAGAGCAAAAAAAAAAAAAAAACTGAAAAAGTTAAATATGCAGGGTCTTTTTTGTTTATTTATACATTTATGGCAAGACAACAGCAAGACTTAATGAGGTTAGTTGTCAAAATAGTGCTAAATCCCTGTCTGCTGAGGGGAGACCCTATTAGGAGATTCATAGACATCTGTACAAGACGTCTTGTGCATCATCATTAGAATTTCAAAGTGGTTTTGATTGTTTGATCTCATATCCAGAAATTATTGTTGGGAGAGTAATTATCATAAACCCAGTTCTAAATTTGTTTTCCACACTCTCGGTTATGATCCATAATTAACTATACTGGAGAGATTACATTATTTCTTCCTTTTTCGGATGAGAAATTAGCATGGAATTTCTCCCATTGGGAATTTTATGGATTTTTAGTGCCAATGCAAAAAAAAAAAAATAGCACAGCTACTCTATATATTACTTCCATCCATGTGCTGACAGACTGAGACCGATATCCCCTTGATCGCAGCTGCAAAGAAATTATATTACATTTGGTGGAATGAAATGAAAATCCCACCCTCCCCCCTCAATGTTTTGCACTTTAGAAAGGAGGAACGAAATAATGAATTAAGCCCATTTGAGGATATTGACTGATTCCCTGAGTGCTCACGGCGCCGTCCGTCCGTAATCTATCTCCGAAATAATCATTCATGCTCTAAATACATCAGAGAGAGAGGATCATAAAAAATACACCATTCAGCTCCATTGATTTGCATTGTTAATTTCCCACTTGATGGCTTCAGAAAGAGGGAGTGATGAAGGGGCGGCAATGGCAGGCTTGGAGTATCCAACGCGGCAAATCACAAGATAGCCGCTGTCAGCAATGAGGCTTGACAATGAGGCAACACAATTAAGCAGCGGTAGGGAGTGGAGTGATGCGGCTCTCCATAAAACTTGTGAGATCACAACTTATCAGCCTCCACATAAACATAAAGCACAGCAGAGATAAAGTCTGCGCTACAAGATCTTTATCAGTTGCTACAGCCGGCCAAAAGCGACTTGGCTGTTTATGGATATGACTGGAGCGGTGTGGGACAGATACTGCTGGATCTGGCATCATCACTGCCTGAATTCTGAGCTCTGTTGTGTTGGGCGAATGTGAAAAATGACTGTAGATGTGTGCAGCAGAAAGAGGTTCGGTGGAACTACAGCAGCAACAGCAGGGCTTGGCCGATATGTGACAGACATCATAAATAATGTAGACATATCAGCTAACTAAGATCTAGACACAGCGAAATACACAATGCACACACAAACAAACACACAAACAAACAAACACGTACAGCTATCATTTTAAGAATACTTAAGATTGCAGTTGCTTTAATATCAGTGGAGTAGCCAAATGCCCATTCCTACTTTTTCTACTACAGCAACATTCAGAATGGAAGACTGGTTCTCTTAAGAATTATTACATTTTATTTAACTGGCCACACCCACAGGAATTTACTGAATTACAATTTAAAGTATTTCAACAGGCATTGTGCTCTTCCACCCTAGATCATAATGTTGTCAAATATATAAAAATAAACTACAAACTTCTATAGGTGATATTTCAAACAGATATACTTTTCTGTCTGTCTGTAAAGCCTATAAAACCTTAAAATTTACACATTCAAATTTTGTCTTGACATTTGTAATGTTTTACTGTACTGTAAATGCATTTTTTAACTTTATATATTTTAAAAATAAAATAACAAAGACCCCACTGTAACAGCGAAAACATGTATTGCCAGAAAACCCCATCAATGGTGGGAAAAGAGTTAACTGAGTTGAGAATGGTGCACAACACAGCTACAGATAAATCAGTGTCAGGTGGTCACATTTTGGCCATTGCATCGAATCTCGCAGTTTTTATTCAGTGCCTTGCACCACAAATGCTGCATTTTTAAAGTGCTGTCAAGTTGAAAGGAGCACTTTCAGAAGTGATTCTCAAAAAATAAAAATAAAAAAAATAAAAAATGCATTCTGTTCCATTCAGTTGCGCTCCATCTAGCTCTCTGAAAGGAAGAATGTGCCCTGTGTGAACGTCCTGTTAGACAGCTCAGACCA
This sequence comes from Meda fulgida, assembly GCA_030578275.1. Taxonomy (NCBI): domain Eukaryota; kingdom Metazoa; phylum Chordata; class Actinopteri; order Cypriniformes; family Leuciscidae; genus Meda; species Meda fulgida. The sequence goes on along the minus strand of CM060628.1, from coordinate 10,939,552 downwards.
TTTTGTGCTGACCTGAACTGAAACCACCATGAACAGTGTTGACACAAATTGCTGTCTGAAGAATCGACTTGCAAGGAGGCACGAGGAAAAATGAAAATGAGGTCTTTTTGACATGTACTGTATAGCAGTTATTGAATTTCAACTGGTGTGAAGTGTTTTGAAAATGAAGATTGTTTTCATGATCAGGGCTATCACTCGGGTTCTCATGCCAAACCCTACAATGAAGTACACAACACTCTAAATTGATTCATTATTTCACGTAGCTTTCTTATCAAATCACATTGTGCTTCTATTTCTCTGATCAAAATGGATTTTCGGACACTGAATGAAGTGTGAATCATGTGAAGTGTTGATTTTTTTTTTTTTTATTTGGTTTAAACTCGTTCTACAAGAAGATATTTGCTGAAAATAATTTTAACTCTGTTAAACCCACACTTACGGCTCTCAATATGCTTTCAATTACAGTGGCCTCGATTACTGTATTGATTATGAAACGCTCGATGACAACTCGTTTGCAAATTCCCATTTGCATTTACGTAGCCTCTAAAATGACACACAAACGAAGAAATAAAAAGAGAGAAAGTGAGAGAAGGTGGCATCTGTTGTGGCTTTTAGACAGATAAATCACACTAATCCATCCCTTTTACACGAGCCCCGTGAGGGTTAATTGGTTTGTGAAGACGGGTAATGAAGGAAAATTGTGGTGTTTATTGTTGCGCCTCTCTCATTAAAAGAAGGCAGTTCGGCTGGCATGCGGGTGACATTTACACACCCATCAGACACTGGGAGGAATGCGTTATAAAATGAGCAACTTTACCCAGTGTCCTCCCATCTGGGCAAAATAACGCAACATGACAGTGATCTTCATAACCTATAATGAGGTTAAAGTCATAAGACGCTTTACAAAGACCAACCATACCCAGGAGCATCATGGGAGGTCACAGATGGTAAAAGCAATAACATCCTAGCTAATACAAACCTGTAAATGCAAATGCATTTGGCCACTCAAACACATTGAAGCTAAATTGCCTTTCATTGGTTGCACAAACTGCAAACTGAAAGACCCGGCCCAAACTCCTGCTATTGGTTGAGCCATAATATTAAACACTTCAGCTCTAATCCTGAAATCATGGGCAACATATAAAGAAACTGCAGGCAATAGCCAATACAAGTATGGATGTGTCAATGAGCACAGGAAGTGCTAATGTGCAGATGTTACCTCTCTCCTACGTGATGCCCAGCACGTCTGTTTGACTTTCCAAACCACAGCAGCAACCAGCAGCAGGGACAGGAAACAGCTGGAGACAGGACACATGGAAAATCAATAGATCAGTCAATCAAATAAGATTCATGAGTTCGTAATTGCAATTGTGGATAACATTCCACTAACCTTCTAGGCTGGACTGGGGACATATGTTACATATTTGTATTTCAATCACATGATAAACAAGTTCATCCAGCATGAAAGAATCAATGGCGTATGGAACAGACCACTACGTCAATAATTCACGCAATACCGTCCAGTGCAGTGAAAAACAAGCACATCTGCACTTCAACAGGTCTGATTTCCTCTCGTACACATACACACAGACTGCTCTTTGGCTATTTTCAGCAATTAAGATGATGTGTGATGTTATAGAAAGTCGACCTTGAGTAGAACTGGTTGGTGTGAAATGAAATCTAAAAGCAGAAATCCCTCTTTGTGTTTTATTTACAATTGGCAGAAGGGGATAAATGCATAGAACTAAAGGAAAAGGAAAAGAAAACATTTGGTGGTCATACAGTACACAATCTATTTGGTTTTGTTGTTTTTATCCTTGGTTCACGGCCAACACCTGCTGCTGAAGTATGATAAAGCACCGGTGAACAAAGGTCAGAATGTGTGCCTGCAATGTGGGAGGATTGAGTCACATTATATATATATATATATATATATATATATATATATATATATATATATAAACAAATTAAATCAATCACCTTTAAGATCTACAAGTGCTTGAATTTGTAACAAAATTGTTTTTATGTCCTGTAATGTTTCTGTGGAACTGTGAGCAACCCTAATTCGTTGCATAGTTGTAATTATCCATAACGCTAAAAAATCAACTGCAAAAGATGTCAATAAAATATCAATATTGGTGTACATTCTAATTTTTTTCAAGGTAAATTTGATTTCTTATGTCATGACCCCTTTAAATGTTAACCACTTCAAAAGGCACTAGCAGATTCAGTGCATTGTAGAAATGTTATGAAAAATTCTGTTTACTTATGACATACATGGTAATCTAAGGGGGGTGGAGCTTAACAAAGGGTCAAAATACTGACATGAACATCAGAGGAACAGGGGGCAACTGAGGACAATGTCATCTATCCATCATTCACATTCAAACAGAGCCTCCATTCAGCCAGCATTATTACAAATACATACCATCAACTCCACAGAGACACTGCCTAGAGGAAGAATGTTCATTCTCAAATTAGACAATCTGAGGCTTTGTGAGGCTCTGCAAAAATATGGAATGTATAATATAAGTACATGAAGTATTATACGATGGCGAATTTGAATTTGCACCATGGGAAGGGTTTATACACTACTGCAAGTGCACATCCTGGGGACGTCTTGGGCTCTAATATTGTTCTCCTAGTCTATTTGCTTAAGCACCATATATTAAGGGGACTAGCTCATTACATCTGAAGCAGTTCAAACGCTAAAATTAGCTCTGGACTAATCATAGTGTAGTTGAGGTAACGCAAAAGCCCGAAACTGCCTTTTCAACCATTTCATCTACCATATTTCAAAACCCAATCAGCACAAGTCAGAGGTCTCTTATTAAATCTATTAATGATGAGGGCAATTAATTCCTAACGAGCTGGATAATAGTTCTAATGGATGGACAATGAGGCCCAATACTGCCAGAGCTCTTTCACAGAGAAAGTTATAAAAGCACATTCTTATAAGTGGTGTGATGAATGCTCTGATTGAAGGTAGACGCCATATTCAATTTTATCTGTAAATGAAAGTGATTTGTATCTTGGCAGAAAAAAAAAAGTTTTACCTTTAAAGCATGCCAGCACATTAATGACAACTTAGCAAGGTATCTACCCCTAAAAGGTACATATTGATCCCTTAATATAGGCCAACCTTAAGGGTATATATTACTCTACGAAACTTTTAGGTTTATAAAGTATAAGCGGCCAACTAAAAAAAATGTCGTTTTTTCCTTTGTAAGTAACTCAGTATTGAGTTACAATTGCTGCACATAGAGAGAGAGAGAGAGAGAGAGAGAGAGAGAGAGAGAGAGAGAGAGAGAGAGAGAGAACCAATTTTCAAAAACGAACAAAGAAAAAAAAAAGATTCCTACAAAAATTAGTTTTAATGCTTTAACACACACACACACACACACACACACACACACACACACACACACACACACACACACGCAATTGTCATGCAAGAAATCAGTATGAGCTTTGTGACATATTCTGACCCATCTAAAATGTCACAGCAGAAACCGAGACACCAGGCAACTTTTTCCCAATCTTCTATTGTCTATTATTGTTCTATTATCTTCTATTTGGGCAATCCCATGTGAATTGTAGCCTCAGTTTCCTGTCCTAAGCTGACAGGAGTAGCCGGCGTGGTCTTCGGCTGCTGCAACTCATCTGCTTCAAGGTTCGATGTGTTGAGCGTTCAGAGATGATCTTCTGCAGACCTCGGTTGTAATGAGTGGTTATTTGAGTTACTGTTGCCTTTCGATCAGCTCGTACCAGTCTAGCCATTCTCCTCTGACATCAACAGCCCCAGAGATCGTTGTGCGCAAAAATCCCCGTAGATCAGCAGTTTTTGAAGTAGTCAGACCAGCCTGTCTTGCACCAACAACCATGCCACGTTCAAAGTCACTTAAATCACCTTTCTCCCCCATTCTGATGCTCAGTTTGAGCTTCAGCAGATCATCTTGACCATGTCTACATGCCTAAAAATGCACTGCCATGAGACTGGCTGATTAGATATTTGAATTAACGGGGATTTAAACAGGTGTATCTAATAAAGTGGTCGATGAGAGTATTTAATTATTATATATAATTTAAATTAAAATATATAATATATATAAAATAAATACATGGCAAAGGAAATTTTAAATAAATACAAAAATGCATTGTGTATGTGTAGTAACGTTTCGGAGAGTCCGATCAGCTTGTAGTATTGACCTTTGCAGGTAGCAACAAGAGTCTGAAGCATGAAAGAGGTGAGGCAATCAACCAAAGCTCCCCGAGAGAGCAAACAGCCGACACGGATTACGCAATCAATACAGACAACCTGAGCGGAGGAAATAAACATGCACACCATAACAGTCACTTCCTGCATCTATTTGTTATCCCACCCCGGTCCTGCTTATGTTTATGAGTCACAATAATGCATCATCTTGTATTCACTCGCTCTAATAGGTACAGAGGACAAAAGCCCCATTACACCCAAACAAGGAGTGGAAGAGAACGAGCTTTAGTCAGTTACACAAGTCAAATGAATTGCCTCCAGTCGCCAGCCAGTGAAGCACAGGCATTCAGGACGTTAATAACATCAACGGCGATATGAGCACGCGCTTCAGCCTGTGGATAACTTCGGTCCTGACGGAAGCCAGGAGAAGAAAAAGAGAGGTGGATGAACGTTAATCAACATAGAGAGAAAAAGAGTGCGTGTAATTGGGCTAAACCGAATTGCGGTGTCACCAATTAGCTGGAGGACTGGGTGAAAAGCTTAAGCGGTCTTTAATTGTTACTGTTTTTCTTGCTCATTTATTGGAGCTCTAAGAGAGCATAGACAGCTAAAAAGAAGCTCTTCAAAGAAACCATATTCAAAAGGCATTTTCGAAGCTAATGAGGGACTACAGTGAAACACAAATATGTTCAAAAGTATAGACTTTGCTCAAAGTACACACCAGTTACTGTATGTCTAAATGGGGTTCTTCTAAACATACGCATTGTACTTTTATTCTCATTGTACCATTTATTATTTTAATTGTCTTTATTTTCATGAATACTTTTTCTACCTAGCCTGTGTAATGTTCTCTTTGTTTAGGAAGACAAATATTTGAATCGATTGAGAAAAACCCCTCTGGGATGAGAATGACAGACAGTAGAGTGTACAGACTGATTAAAAAGCTCATCAACTTTATCAAAGCTAAATGAAACATAAAGAGACAAATATCCATCTACTTGCTTGAGGCTTGCAGCCCACAGTCTCTCAGGAGGGTGTTCTCAAATATTAGGAAGATTTTGAGAAATGCAGTTCTAATTAAGTTTATGTTAGGAGCTGGAGGTAATATGCTAATCAAATGCATGAATAAGATGATGAAAAAAAATATATTTTACTGGCTAACTTTAATATGATAATTGTAATCTTCCACCAAGTTCTTTGACAATATACTATAAAGCTGCTTTCCATTAAACAGTTGCTGGGATGACGTAATTTTTTAAGCCAACACAAAAGCTGGCATCACCATGGATCCCTCAACTTATTACATTGGCTTTTGGATTATTGCAGAAATTAAGAAATAATTTATTTATTATTCGAACACGTTTTGTTTTGTTCATCAAAATAATCTTCACAAATCAACTTTCAAACTTCACAAATCAATCTTCAATTAAAATCAATTATGAATTTTGAAGCTAAAATAGTAAGTAGCTAAAAAACAAATAAATAAATAAACACAATTGGGGCTTTGTATGTGAAAATACAGTATATTGAGCCTGTGTTACCCACAACCCTTATTTCAAGAATTTAAACCAAAAACCCAGTCATAAAACCAACTGACACCAGAAGTTCAATAATGCTAACTCACTGATGATTTTAGGACTCTAGCACTCTATGAAACATCACTTTGTGCAGCATACTCAATTTATTTACCAATATAATATTTTCCACAGAGCTTGATATCTGTTTTGGCATTGTAAAACAGTCGGCCATTTGACTGAACTTCGGCTTTGAAAGCATACTCTTGACAGAGAACCAGAGCTGTGAATCCACAGCCAGAAGATATGAGGGAGTAAGAAAAAGAGAGAAAAAAGGGGAGGGATATAAAGTATACGCACCAATCTCACTCAAATGCCAAGATGAATTACATTAGACGTGTCCCTCGCCTGCAGAAGACTAAATGCACACCAAACAACAAAGCCCTACAGCCTCTAGCTTCAACTTTGATATCTATCAACACACTCCCATGCCCATAATTGCAGAAATAAAAATAAAAGATAGTTCTCGCTATTCATACTGGATAATATATCCAAGAATCTGGATAGCATACATCGCATCCCTGTTGCCATGACCTCAACCTTTGTGAATGTCAGGGCATACGCGCTTACACAATATCCGCTGGAAATTACTCCACACAAATAAGGATACATACAAGATAAATGGCCAGTGTCAAAGTTACAGTGTTATGGTGCATTTTCCAGCACACTCCATTAATAAAACCAATAAAGCTGTGTATCAACTAAGTAAAACTATTATAATAAAAAAACGGAATGACTTAACCATAGCAGTTTACCCTTATGTCAGTTTATTCATTGCAACATTCTGTTTTTCTGTGATAAGCAAATTGATATGTAAAGGTTGGAATGACGTTACATGACATTTGTGTTGACCTGACAGTTAAAAATCCCACAGAACACAATACAGAGGCGGCTGACAGTCTAACGCGAGCTTCAATATTTGTACACACTGTGGCAGGCGGGATGTTATTATTTATACAGGGTAGGTGGCATGTAAGTGACATGTAATTATTTTGCTGCACTTTGAGGCATTTTAAACACAGCTGTGGTCACTCAGCTCTGTAATTTGACTGTACGGATGTACATACAATTGCAAACATCTTGTGCGTTCACATAAATGGATGATTTCCATCACCTGCAGAAATGTGCATATAGTTCTGGCTGCTGTTAAAGAGTTAAATTAAAACTAGTGCAGGTTCCCCCTTAAATACATAGGCAATATTAAAATTTAAAAAATGTTAAACTATAAAATATCTCTTCCGGGCAGCATTGACAGCATGAGGGTAAATGATTAGAGACATTCTTTTTTTTTTTTTTTTTTTTTGTGACATATCCCTTTAATATTGTTTTAATGTTTTTTTTTTTGTTTTTGTTTTTTAAGAACAGGTCTTATTTTATCCAAGGCTGCATTTACTTGATCAACCCATTGAGTCAAAAACAGTAATACTGTAAAAATATTCTTTCAAAATATTGATCAGAAATATATAAACATTGATCAGCAAACATAATAAGAAGCTCAACCGAACTTGCTTGAAGCGCAAGAACAAACCTCATTGGTTCTTGCGGAAGCTCAAACATGCAAGCGTAACACGAGAATGAACATCATTGGTTCTCGCACGTCAAGCAAACATGCTTGAGTTTCCGTTTGATGAATGTTTATATGTGAATAAAAGCCTAAATGAAATCTGTTCATCATATAAAGTGATCGTGTCTCAACAGAAAATTTGGACCAAAGAGCTCAATTTTAAGTTTTAGGTCAGACAGAATCTATGATTTGTCACCCAGTTAGTTTGCTCACTTGTTTCCCATTAAATGGCAGCCCGGGCTGTTGAAATACTATTGGGTATATAAGCAGTCGGTGGGATCCCAACACGGAACGCACATTTCAAAGTAGTATAACTGGCTGTAGCATTGATTTTCAGAGAAAAGAATTCGACCTAAGCATGTTTCTTTAATCTCTGCAAAACATAATAATTCCAAAAAATAATAATAATTATACTAACCCCAAACTTTTGTATGGTCATGTACATTCATATATTTGTTTCCCTTTCGTTCGGGAACTCCTACGTCTCGTCGGAGGAGTTTCCAACGAATTGGGATCACGCTAGGGAGACCAATTGCCTTCGAGTGAACTAAAACGAGCCAATAAGTATTGGCATGCAAGATTTGCATTCCGCGGCCCGCCTACCAGTGCGGGTATAAAGGCGGAAGCAAGCGCATACACAAATGCTTTTAGCTTCGGAGCCGACCGATTGTGTCCTCTCTGAGTGAATGAGCTTTAAGAATGTATTTTTCTTACGAGCTACGAGTCTGCTGTTTCGGGAGGGGATCTCTCTGTGTTGGTGAGATGGCGTTTCAGCGACCGCGCGGTTTCCTGTCTACCGGCTGCATCTATATGCTGTTAATTCAAAAGCTGTTTTCACAGCTGGTAAACGGTTTAGTGCGCACAGCGGGCTTGCAGTTTCCCCGCTGTGTTGCCGCGTTGGGTCCCTGTGTGCTTCAGCACGATAGAGAGTACTTTCTTCCTGAAAGAGCAACACGAGTGAAGATCGCGTCCTTTTCAGGATGACGTTTCACTCGTGTCTTTCTGGATGCGATCGTTTCCTGTCCTTATTGACGGCCACGTTCATTGTTTCACATGCCTAATCAGTGTGTGAGACTACGTTCGTGGGTGGTTCATGTTCTCTCAGGAGTGCATGACCACGTCGGCACGTTGTTCGTCTCCCCTTTCTCGTAAGGGCTTGAGCCGCTCAGCGTGCCGTGTGCCGTCGAGCGCCGGCTGACAGCGCGGGTTGTCACGGCAACCCAGCGCGCGTCATTCGGCGCTCAAGATGCGCGGTCAAGATCAAGACTCGTGTGCCTCTGTGAGGTGAGTCCCTTTGCTTATTTCCCGATCTAGTTTCTCTTCTGGTGCACCAGGGGAGGGCTACTTTGGCAAATAACATTGGTGATCTGAGGGTTCAGTGAGCACGAGCCACTCACTCCTCTAGCACATCGCAAACATGCTGAGACTGTGTTCGTGGGTGGTTTATGCTTTCTTGTGAGAGCATGACCACGTCAGCACGTTGTTCGCCTGCCTGTAGGCTTGAGCGCCCGGCGTGCTGTGTGTCATCAAAGCGATGGCCACGTTCACTATCTTGCATGCCTGGTTGACGGCCACGATCACGGTTTCACATGCCTAATCAGTGTGTTGAGACTGCGTTCGTGGGTGGTTCATGTTCTCTCAGGAGTGCATGACCACGTCGGCACGTTGTTCGTCTCCCCTTTCTCGTAAAGGCTTGAGCCGCTCAGCGTGCCGTGTGCCGTCTAGGCTTTCGGATGGGTCTCTGGTCCTTCTCATGAGGGATCAGGCATTTCATTCGGGGCCCCAGGGAGGACAGATGTCGATCGCTACATCGGAGAGAGGGCTGTTATACTCTGAATTTGATGCTGAGTTCCCAGTGTTCTCATGCTGAAGATTCAGACTTAACAGCCACACTTTCCTGGGCTGTTCTAAAGTGCCTGGATGTGTGTGAAGAATTTTGGCAGTATGGAAGCATTTTGGTGCCAATATGGCAAGCCAAACATGCCTAAATCTGCAGAAGTTTTTCCTCTCTCACTACCACTGCACGTGCGTAGTTCTAACTCGGGGTTGAGCTGTGCTTAGTGACTGACCGTGATAAGTCACAGCGCTGGCCCTCGGTTAGACGATGTCCACACTGTGGTCCAGAAGCACCTCAAAACCAGCCCGCTCGGAGTTGTTTTCCCCCAGCAAAAGGAAAGGGAAACAACCCTGAGAGGAGCTACTCAGAGTATGTGACGTTCTGCTCTTGGGAGTGCGTGTCATCACCACTCCTTCCCCCGGGGAGGGCCGGGTGGAGAATTCGTTTCTGTTCCGCCGCTGGTTATTCAGAATCAGCGGTGCCCAAAGTTTGAGCAGTCCACTTCCTCTGAGTAGTTCACGGGCCCCAGCGCTCAGATGGCAGTGACGCCGCCACGGCCTCGTCACTCTCGTCTCTCGCTGGGTGAGGGGAAATCAGGATTCGATGCCCCCGGGCCTCGTTCCTTGTTTCCCCTCACGGTCGAGACTGGCAGACAATAAGACCAGTTTCCTCCGTCCGAGCGAGACTGGTAGTCCAGGACGACGCTCCATTGCCTCGCCACTATCAGTCTCCTCCGTCCAAGAGGGTCAGAATGGCAGTGTGCGACGCCACGTTGCCTCGCCGCTCTCATTCCCCTCACCCCAGCGCTCAGACGACAGTGTCGCCGCCACGGCCTCGTCACTCTTGTCTCCCGCTGGGCAAGGAGGTGCGGAAACCTGGACCCGACGCTTCCATGCCTCGCTCCTCGTTTCCCCTCCGTCCTTCGCCTCAGGACAGCCCGCAGTCGAACGCCTCCGGGCCTTCCCTGCCGTCTGCCCCTCGGTGGAAGCAGGTAGGTGTTGCCCTGCACACCCAGACCTCTCTCTCGGCCGCAGCAATGCCTCCGGAGTCAGGTCCCTGCCTTCCACTTCGCTGCCCCTCCGCGGGTGCGCCGGTGGTTCGGGTGGGCTCGCTGGTACAGTCTCTCGAAGCCTGGTTAGTGCTTCCGGGGCCGTCCCGCTGGCTCATCCGCACCATTCGGCTCGGCTATGCAATTCAGTTTGCCCGCCGGCCTCCCAAGTACAGGGGTATCCGCTTCACTCGTGTGCGGAGCGTCGATGCCCCTGTCTTGTGGAAAGAGATTGACGTCCTGCTGGCGAAGGACGCGATCGAGCCGGTCCCTCCAGCCGAGATGAAGTCTGGGTTTTACAGCCCCTACTTCATTGTACCCAAGAAAGGAGGTGGGTTACGACCGATCCTGGACCTGCGAGTTTTGAATCGGGCCCTGCACAAGCTCCCGTTCAAAATGATCACGCAGAAGCGCATCTTCGAATGCATCCGTCCCCAGGATTGGTTTGCAGCGATCGACCTGAAGGACGCGTGCTTTCATGTCTCGATTCTTCCTCGACACAGACCCTTTCTTCGGTTTGCTTTCGAGGGTCGAGCATTTCAGTACAAGTCCTACCATTCGGCCTGGCCCTGTCGCCCCGTGTCTTCACGAAAGTCGTGGAGGCGGCCATTGTTCCCATGAGAGAAAATGGCGTTCGCATCCTCAACTATCTCGACGACTGGCTTATAGCTCACTCGCGAGATCTGTTGTGCGAACACAGGGACTTGGTGCTCCAACACCTCAGCCGTTTGGGTCTTCAGGTCAACTGGGACAAGAGCAAACTCTGCCCACGCAGAGGATCTCTTATCTCGGTATGGAGTTGGACTCGGTCGGTCAGACTGCGCGCCTCTCAGAGGAGCGCGTCCAGTCAGTGCTCAACTGCCTCAAGTCCTTTCAAGGCAGGTCAGCGGTTCCACTGAAACAGTTTCAGAGGCTCCTGGGGCATATGGCAGCCGCAGCCGCAGTGACGCCGCTCGGCTTGCTTCATATGAGACCTCTTCAGCGCTGGGTTCACGGTCGAGTCCCGAGATGGGCGTGGCAGAGCGGCACGTTCCGGGTCAACATTACCCCGCACTGTCGCCAAACCTTCAGTCCCTGGTCAGACCCTGCGTTTCTACGGGCCGGAGTTCCCCTAGTCCAGGTGTCCAGGCATGCTGTTGTGTTCACAGATGCCTCTGCCAGCGGGTGGGGGGCCACGTACAACGGGCATGCAGTTTCAGGTCTGTGGACGGGGCCTCAACTGCATTGGCACATCAACTGCCTAGAGTTGCAAGCAGTACGTCTAGCTCTGTGCCTCTTCAGGGGGCTGCTTCTGCACAGACATGTACTGGTCCAAACGGACAGCACTGCGACCGTTGCGTACATCAACCTTCAAGGTGGTCTACGCTCCCGTCGTATGTCGCGACTCGCCCGCCATCTCCTCCTATGGAGTCAGAAGCATCTGAGGTCGCTTCGGGCCATTCACGTCCCGGGTGTGCTCAACCGTGTGGCCGACGAGCTCTCACGGCTGCCGCCTCTTCCGGGAGAATGGAGACTCCATCCCCAGGTGGTCCAACTGATTTGGGGAGTCTTTGGAGCCGCTCAGATAGATCTGTTTGCCTCTCCGGACACGACCCATTGCCAGTGGTTTTACTCTCTGACCGAGGGATCTCTCGGCACAGATGCACTGGCACACAGTTGGCCCCGGGGCCTTCGCAAGTATGCGTTTCCCCCAGTGAGCCTTCTTGCACAGACTTTGTGCAAGGTCAGGGAGGACGAGGAGCAGGTCCTGCTCGTTGCGCCGTATTGGCCCAACCGGACTTGGTTCGTGGAACTCATGCTCCTCGCGACAGCCCCTCCTTGGCCGATTCCTCTGAGGAAGGACCTCCTTTCTCAGAGACGGGGCACCCTGTGGCACCCGCGTCCAGACCTCTGGAGACTCCATGTTTGGTCCCTGGACGGGACGCGGAGGTTCTAGGTGGCTTACCGCAGGCTGTGGTAGACACCATCACTTCCGCTAGAGCCCCCTCTACGAGGCGCCTCTATGCGTTGAAGTGGAACCTGTTCGTCGTTTGGTGTTCTTCCCGCCGGGAAGACCCCCGAACTTGCCCGATCAGAGTCGTGCTTTCCTTTCTGCAAGATGGGTTGGAGCGAAGGCTGTCTCCCTCCACCCTCAAGGTGTATGTTGCCGCAATAGCAGCTTATCACGACACAGTTGAAGGTAAGTCGTTGGGGAAGCACGACCTGGTCATCAGATTCCTTAAGGGTGCTAGGAGACTAAATCCTCCTCGTAATTTGCACCCCATACCCTCTTGGGACTTATCTCTGGTGCTCAGAGCACTCCAGAGTCCCCCTTTTGAGCCCTTGCCTTCAGTGGAATTGAATATCTTGTCTATGAAGACAGCTCTCCTGTTGGCTTTGGCTTCTTTTAAGAGGGTAGGGGATCTGCAGGCTTTTTCGGTCGACGAATCGTGCCTAGAGTTCGGTCCGGGCCTTTCTCACGTTACCCTGAGACCCCGGCTCGGATATGTGCCCAAGGTTCCTACCACTCCCTTCGTGGACCAGGTAGTGAACCTGCAAGCGCTGCCCTTGGAGGAGGCAGACCCAGCCCTAGCTTTTCTCTGTCCCGTCCGCTCCTTGCGGGTTTATTTGGACAGAACGCAAAGCTTCAGGACCTCAGATCAGCTCTTTGTTTGTTCGGAGGCCAGCAGAAGGGGAAGGCTGTCTCCAAGCAGAGGTTAGCCCACTGGTTAGTGGATGCTATTGTCCGGGCTTATGAATCCCAGGACGTGCCTTGCCCACCCAGGTTGAAGGCACACTCTACTAGGAGTGTTGCCTCTTCCTGGGCTTTGGCTCAAGGCGCCTCGCTAACAGACATCTGTAGAGCTGCGGGCTGGGCGACACCTAACACGTTCGCTAGGTTTTATAGCCTCCGTGTTGAACCTGTTTCCTCCCGTGTACTCGCTACGGCCAGTAGCGCGAGGAATTAGGTTGTGTCGGCTTGCTACGCCATTCCTGCCCCATGGGCCAGATACGTGCGTCTTTTGCTCCGTTGGTTCCCCAACAAACGGCTAACCTCGTGAGTTCCTCCATCACCCCTCCGGCACCAGGCGAGGCGGATCGCCCGGCGCCAGGTCTATTACCTCTCGTAGGAGTTGTTATTAGACTGGGTGGCCTTAACAGTGGTCCCTTCGGCGACCCATTTCTTCCACGTTCCAGCTACCCTCCGGGTTAGCTCCGTGTCTTCCCCTCGACAGACCCGTTCTGTCGTCCTTGCTGAGTACGCTCCCACCCCCCCGGGCTGGGACTACCTCAAGGATTGCCGTATGTTTTACTACCCTACGGGTTAGTACATACGTGTATTCCAGTGCCTCCCTTCGGGCAGGCGGGGTTTCCGCAGCGTTCCCTCCTACGGGGTGGGCACGCTTTCCCAGTGTTTTCCAATCCACTGAGCGGGTCTTGCGGAACAGCAGTGCGATTCTTCCTAGCTAGCTCCCCTCATATAGGTAAGAAACTGCTATGCCGGGAGCTAAGCTGGGCGCTGGAAGGGGTCAGCACCATGGCGTTTTGTTAGGGACCCCAATTCGTTGGAAACTCCTCCGACGAGACGTAGGAGTTCCCGAACGAAAGGGAACGTCTCGGTTACGTATGGTAACCCTCGTTCCCTGAGTAGGGAACGGAGACGTCTCGTCCCGTCGCCATGCTTGCTGCACCTTCGCGGAGGACTGGACACCGTTCGGCTCCTCAGCGAAAAACGTTTGTGTATGCGCTTGTTTCCGCCTTTATACCCGCACTGGTAGGCGGGCCGCGGAATGCAAATCTTGCATGCCAATACTTATTGGCTCGTTTTAGTTCACTCGAAGGCAATTGGTCTCCCTAGCGTGATCCCAATTCGTTGGAAACTCCTCCGACGAGACGTCTCCGTTCCCTACTCAGGGAACGAGGGTTACCATACGTAACCGAGACGATTTTTATAATCACAGACGTAAAGCTTCTACTGGATATATGCACCTATTATGTTCTAAAACATTTTTTAAATGATATATCATAAGTTGTAGGGTTACTCATTTCCAAAAAATTATCTTCAGTGAACATTTCTTCAGACCACCAATGCTGTTTCTGATTGCAAAAAAATGTGTCCTTTATAAACATGCTTTAAAACAACATGAAATGCATTTATTTTTGGAGATAGCAAGAATGTCATTATTTGGCTTCATCACAGCCAACACAATTGCACCTATTGTGCTTATTCACCAGCCAGCTTTCATGAATGGCTTCTGGATGGTGAGGTTAATGCATCCTTGCATTCTCAGCAAGCTTATCTCACTAAATTCCAAGACCTAGAATTAAATGCATTTTACAGAATAAGGAAATTTAATTTTATTCACAAATATTGTTCTGTTTAATTACGCAGAACATTACATTTAAATGAATAAAGTATTCATACCTGAAAAATGTGACAAAGAACTGCACCAAGTCCATGATGCTGCTGTGCTGAGAGAAGGATATCTATGAAAAAAGAAGAACAAAGGTGGTGGTGATATTAGATTATTATCACTCCTGTAAAATATCACATTAAACGATTACTGAAGGATGCCCAAATATATTTAACATTGGACATGATATAGTCTCTTGACAGCCTTATAGTCTTTTTTAAAATAATGGGAAAGATGTGCTTTGTGTAACAAACAAAACACATCAGTTTAGAGTGCATTGGAAATTAACTTAATTCAATAAATGTTTTAATCACCAAATGGCTTTAAATTTAAAGGGGGAAAAATAAACATGCTGTGCTAGGTAACAAAAAAAAAACTACTGTTGAATCATGTTGAAAATCTTTCTTTTTTTCCCCAAACAGATGGCCTATAATAAACTTTTTAATCAAGTGTTCATGTTGTTGATCTAATTTAACTTGAATTTGTTGTGCAACGTACTCTGCAAACTTTCTGTAGAATAATAAATGTTTCTAATCAAAATAATTTTGACTTGACATGCATGTAGTTTTATTATATATTCATGGCATATTAATTTCTACAGTTTGCCAAGTTTTCTTAGAAAACAAGCAGCATGAATTTTCCCCACACATAATATCTCAAGTTCATTCCCAACCTTAAATATTCTAAAAGACCCAAAAGCTCAGAAACACAAGTTTATATATATATATATATATATATATATATATATATATATTTTTTTTTTTTTTTTTTTTTTTTTAACAAAGAACAGCTATTGTCCACATTATGGAATATTATAATCCACATAATGGAAAGCAATTGTAAGCTAATTATGCAGTGAAACATGTATTTATATCATTACTAAAACACTAAGCAAAACTAACAGTGTTAGTACAATATTGAAGCTGCTATAAAACTTACATTTTACTCCATATAAAAACTAACATAACTGAAATTCAAAATTGACTATTTTTATTTTGTACGTTTATTATAAATGATTTATCCGTGCACATCATTTTATTTTTTATTTTCCAGCACTCATAGTCTTTAATCAAAATACATTAATCTCCCCTCCCCCTTGAAACGGGTGGGGATATTGTTATTATTATACAAACTAGATTTTTTTTATGAATGGTTATGGCCATGAATGTTACAGTACATTTGCATTTTCTATTATGCGAATAGTTATGGAAAAGTACAAGTGTTGGGAAGCAGCTGATGCAGTGTCATTTTTTATTTGACTAAAGTGGAGTGTTTACTATGTGGCTGCACATGAGAAAGAAAGATGAGATGAGATGAGGCCGCTACAATACAACTATTATGACCATTTAACATTTTTATTAACACACATACAGTACGCAGTTAACCAAATCAAAATTTATTTTCACATTGCATGACAGTTGCAGTACAGCTTCAAATCTGTTAATAGTCAATAAATAGATGCAATAGTCAATTAAATATACATGTACATAACAAACATATACGTTTTGATTATATTTATTAGATTGAAAGAGTCCCAATAGCCACTGGGAATGAAAGTCTGTGATGGTTAATTCATTAAAATTCGCAACGTACCATGTACCAATACATAACTGTAGATAGTGTCTGAAATCACTGATGTTCAGTAGATTAACATTTCTCCCTGTCTTCCCTTACGTAAGCTGTACAATAACCACAGTATGTTTATATAAAATGCATTTGATTTCTCAGCTGTTGCAGTCAGCCCCACAAATAAGATCCTTGGTTCCTGTCCATTCGCTGATTACTTTAGCTACACGACCGAATTATTTGCCTTTTCAATATCTGAGGCCACTCACATCGATTGCTTATGAGAATCCAATACATAATTCTCCCAACTAAACCTATCTAAATCTTATCCGTACTCCATCTAAAAATCGACCATCTGATAAAAGAAAATGTCATTTATGATTGATTTGTAAATGTCAGATGTTATCAGAGTGATTTATTTTTCAAGAAGTGGTGTGCTTTAAAAGTTCAGGCGACAAAATGTGTTTACTTAGTTTGAACGAGTTTTGGACTTTTCTTAGAGGACACGCTATTATCGATGCAAAAACAGCCAGGTATAGCGTGGTAATTACGCACACACATACAGATGTTACTCATGGACCCTCTGTGTCACGCACTATGCAGGAAGCAAAAATTGAGCGCTGTATGAACAGTGCATGTGTTCAAGAGTGCCAGTGTGCACAGCCAATGATCATGAACCGTGACTAACATCTATGAGATATTTCCAAACGTCATAAACCTGCTGTTATTTCTGGATGGAAGAAAGAAGCATTAGGTTAGATGAGAAGAGCGGATAGGGAGGTGTGTGTGCATGCAGGTGGAAGTGAGGGGGTTGGTCAGCCCTTAAGTGATTTACTGGCATTTGCTTTTTGCAGTGAAAGTGCATGACAATCAAAAACTGAAAGAAAGAAGTGTTGAGAAAAGCTGATTTCTCTTGCCAGTGGGACTGGCCATTAAGCGGGCCGAGCTAGTGGCTGGAGCTGGTGCCTTTACTGAAGTGCTCTCGACTCCTCCCCACTCTAATTTTTAGCCTTTTACTGTAAACATCATGCTGGCTTGAGAGCAGTAACACACAAACTGAGACAATCACCATTAGCAAATCCTTAAAGGTACAGATGTTGTTGTTGTTTTTTTTATTAAAAAATAATTAGTAGCGCTTTTGAGAAATATGGTTAAATAATGATATATGCACAGGAGATGAAGAATCATAAAATGTGTTTTATTGTACATAGAGGTGAGTAGCCCTCTAATGGGTGACTCCATTATGGTGCACACAACCACATTTCTCATGACTGAGTTGCTGAAATGTTGTGCTGCAGGGTTTCAACAATATCTGATTATTTATCAAATTATGTTTAATGGAATCTAATTTATCTAATTTCTCTCCCCAAAAGGAATAATTTGAAACCATTCTCTTTTCTTCACATCTAATCTAAATGTTACAGTTAACATAACTTCCAATGTGAAATGAAAGATCTGAATATGCAAGTGTAGTCTGGCTAAAAAAAAATATGTTAATACAAGGTGTAGAAGGGTTCTATAATACTCTAAGTTTGGGGTCAGTACAATTATTATTATTATAATTTTAAAGAAATTAATACTTTTATTCCACAAAAATAAATTAAATATATATATATATTACTTTAAAAGCTTTACTGTCACTATTTATTTATGTATGTGTGTGTGTGTATATATATATATATGTTAGAAAGAAAAAAAATATATATATATGAGCTTTACTGTCACTATTTATTTATGTATGTGTGTGTGTGTATATATATATATATATATATATATATATATATATATATATATACATATACATACATATATATATATATATATATATATATATATATATATATATATATTAGAAAATTTATATTTCAAATAAATACAAAGTTCTCTCATGAAACTCTAGATGGTACAGGCTAATAGTTCCTTAACTCAATCACATCATTATCTATAGGGCACAGCTGATTGGTTCCTGCTGTATCAGTAGCCAATTAGCTAGCGTGCTCAACCTTCAATACTTGGTTAGCATTTGCTGTGGCAGCGCAGCACACTTCCAGAAACCCTCCATCTTCCCCAGCTCCACCTGTATAGATCTGCTACGGGTAATTCATGTAGTCTATATTGTACAGTAGCAGCATGTCTTACTTTATCACAGAAGCGTGTCATGTATGTATTGACAGTAGCAAGTCTCGTACTTGCTCTGCCGCAGTAATAACCAACAACTGCAGCAGAGTAGCAGATCTAATCCGCCAAGACCAAATATATCAACATTGTCATATCCATTACCATGCCAAACAGTCCGAGAGTTGTCATGACAGAAATTCTTTTGAACTGTTAATCATAGAAATTCTAGAAAAACATTGTATCACACAATGTAACAGTTTCCACAAAAATATTAAGCAGCCCAACTCTTTCCACATTGATAATAAAAAGGAATGTTTATTGAGCACCAAATCAGCATATCTGAATGATATCTTTGTCATCACAGGAATAAATGACATTTTATTAAAATAGAAAACAGACATTTTAAATTGTAATATTTCACAATATTACTGTTTTTTTTTTTTTTTTTTTTTTAAATCAAATAAATGGAGCCTTGGTGAACATAAGATACTTCTTTCAAAAATCTAGTCCTAGCTGTTTCTAAGCCTGGGCAGACATATGCTTTTTGATGGCTTACTGTCTCTTTGTCAATTAAAACAATAAAAACCCTAACAAGCTCTGAGTTTCTCATGATGTCTTTTTCTACGATCAGCATTTTTCTCTCTATCTCACTCCAGCTTCTAGCTAATAACCCTGACTTCTCCACCTCCATTAAAGAGCTCTTTGAGGATATAAAAGAACATTATGGGTATGCTAGCTAGCAGATTCCAAGCTCTTGCATTTTCCCCGACATTGTAAATTTGAGATATCTGCAGAAGAGATTTAACGACCTGAAAATGGTAATTGATGGTCAGGGCAGGTTCAGGAGTTTAGGCCCAAAGTCCACTAAAGCAGATCTCTGGCTCGTAGGGTCGTGTCGGCTGCCCTCACAGTAGCTACAGCATCAGATTTGAATGAAGATGGGTGAGGTGAGGAGAGGTAGAAGCACATGCTGTATCATACTGTCTTTTTTGTAATTTATTTACACTGATTAAGCTATAATTTACTACACAGAGCTGAACCACAAATCATCCAGTTGCATATAGAGAGAGTATGGCATTAACTTGAGGGCAAAAGAATTTAGTGAAATGTTAGGCTACTAAAAAGCGTGCTGTACTATAAAGGAAGTTTGTGGAACCATGTGCCAGATGTCAGGGATGGCATAAGCATTACCATAATTTCTCTTTTAACTGAAAAAAGTGTGATCATATCCAAGGCCAACTTGTACTAAAGTTTTGATTTAATTTTGCATTAGCATCCAATTATCCAAAAAATGCTATCTTACACATCTCATTTACAATTAGCTGCAGTCCAATGCAATGTGGAAGAAAAGTTTGGCAGGAAAAACACTATAGAAAAAGTTTCATGCAGGCAGACCCACTTTTATGAAACTTTAAATCTGTCAAAAAATATTTCTGCTAATGTAACAGAATGGAGCTGTGCTTGCAAAGGCCTTGTGCATGTTACAAGATTGACGCTAACAGCAAATTAAACAATTTAGTGTCTGGTTTTCTGCAATGTTATTGGCTTAATGCTGACTACGGGCATCAATCAGAAGCTATGATCTCAAATTGTACTTAAACTCATGCACATAGGTACATAAGATCAGATACTTGACAAAATGTCAGCAAACTATACAGGACATAATTACAAAATTATAATAATAATAAACCAAAAATACGGATGAGACCGTGTGTTTTGAAACTTTTTGAAACTATGGACTGAGGGACCATGCATAGTATATGTATTAGAAGTACTAGTGCATAATTAAACTGGGAAGCAGAGTTCAAAAGCATATTGACCATCTAGAAGTGTTCGTTTAAAAGTGGACACCATAACCACTATTGTACAGAGATCAGAGGCTAAGTGATTATTGAGTGCATGTGCTTTTTAAAGTTCAATACCACCTTTAAACACCAAGAACCCTGAGGTTTAGGCAAAACAGAGTCAGGGTGAATCAGAGGGTCTGTGAGGCCTGAAGGTAAGTGCTGAGGTTAGCAGTGTCCTGTCTTCACCTCAGCTCTTGATATTCTTCTCAGAGAAGCGTTGTAGTTCTCTGAGAAGAATATTAAGAGCTGAGGTGAAGACAGGACACTGCTAACCTCAGCACTGGTCACTGAACAACATGCTGTTGCAAACATGGTGTTTGCGTTTGAGTGCAATGGAAAGGATAAAAATAGATGTTCCTGTACCTTTTCCAAGAATATTAAAAGTGTTATAAAAAGTTCATGAGTATTATATCTGACTTCTTGAACTGGACGTGTGGGATAAAGGGATGCGAGAGAGAGAGAGAGAGAGAGAGAGAGAGAGAGAGAGAGAGAGAGAGAGAGAGAGAGAGAGAGAGAGAGAGAGAGAGAGAGAGAGAGAGAGAGAGAGAGAGAGAGAGAGAGAGAGAGAGAGAGAGAGAGAGAGAGAGAGAGAGAGAGAGAGAGAGGGAGGGAAAATGAAGATCGGCAGTTCTGCAGATGGTACATTAACATATTCATGACAGAACCTAATGACTGCAGTAAGATATTAGTTGAATATTATGCATACCTACAATATTCAAATGAGCATCATATTTATAACCAGTCATATGCAAAGATGTAGCGCACCTATATTATCTGAGGTGGAACTAACTAATCGTATGCTTGTATGACATGATGCTAAATCATACAAACTCACAATAAACATCTGGCATCAAATCATCCCAAAATGTCAGGTTTTGGTGATCTAAGGCCTTGCATCTGCTTTTATATTTTATTGACACTACTGCTGAAGCAAAAACCTAAAAATGTTAATACATCTGTACTAAAATATTGTGATCCAAAATTACACAGATTGAACACTTACTATAGTCTGGGTTTCCCCATTCTGCCTTTTTTTCAATTATATATATATATATATATATATATATATATATATATATATATATATATATATATATATATATGTGTGTGTGTGTGTGTATGTGTCTGTGTGTGTATGTGTGTGTGTGTATACTGATAAAATAAAGCAAATATGTAACAGTTATTTCTGCCCTGTCAGTATTCACATCAGTACCAGATTTGCTCTTTTTCCCCCATTCTCTCTCCATATGGTAAAGGAGAGAACAAGTGAGAACAGACACAGCAAATGAAGTAATCTCTGCTGTCATGGCCTTCTCATATTGTGGAGCACTGAGCACTTAGCTTTACCTATTCTCTTTCACTGCTATGAAAGCCAATCTCCTGTGATAAAACCAACAACCGATATGGCACCACTGTGTTTCTGGCTAACCGTTTCAATTTACCCGTTATCCAAAGAGACTCGCTCATGTCAGAGATGGACAGAGGTTGAGGTAGACCACAAACTGTCTGTCAGAAATGAGATTACTAAAGGCCTTCTATTTAATGATGTCTACTGGGCTGGGGAAAATAAGAGATGTGTGTGGAGAAAATCAAATCACTCCCCATTCCTTGGTCCAGAATGGCTGCGACAAGATGGCCATACAACACAGAAATCTATCTAATGCAGCAGCTCTGCTTCTGCCCACAATGAGACTATTATTAGAGCAGAATATTATAAATACTTCATTTACTTTAATGGGGGTTATGTGCGAGTAACTTCCGTATTGAGTAAAACAGGTTGTATTGCTTCCGGCTCATGTCTTTTGTATGTGCTTTGTTAAATATTGACATGTTTTACTCAAGATGCCTTCAAAGGAGCAAGCAAAGATAAGCATAAACCCATGTCCATCGCATATGCAGATTTGTGTCTAAACGTTTTTTATTTGTCTTCTAAATCAGAAACATTTAGATGTTTAAATTGAATAAAATGGCAACAATAAAAAGAACTAGGTAGGTTAGCTGATTACCATAAAAGTCCATATTGCCGTCAGTTCGAACAGCAGTTAACATTTTCTCGGATGCAATGAGACCTGTTTTCCTGTTTGTTCATGTGACGTTCAGCATAAAGCCTATTAATTGATCTTTTTGAGATAATCCATGTCACAGAAGTAAATGAAGAAAACTGAGGATACAACAGAGGTGCATCAATAGTCTTAGTCTCAGAGATGCCCACATCTGTCTTTATCTTGTCTAAATGGGCAGAGTAAACTGCAAACTGGATTTTTGCAGTTAGATAAGACACTTAAGATGGTGTTGACACTCATGTATAATGATTATGTAAACAGCGATAGTCGTCATTATGGTTTAATATGGTATCAGCCATTGGCATAATCCAATTATTGACAATAAATGACAGCGGAGTCACTAGTCTTCTTCTGAATGACATTAAACTTGATTAATTTGTGATTAAAACCAACTCAAAACAAGATATTAAACTTCAACACAATATTAAGTGAACTAAATATTCTGCTCATTCGCAAGCACTAAATAAAGGGGTGAGCAGCTCTCTGTAGATGTGGACTGACAAATACTGGAGGGGTGAGGTACAGGACCACAGTGACAAACTAAATATAAGTCTGTTCCACTAGGATAGGCAAATTCCCTTGAGCTCTGCCCCCCAAACCAGCCCTCAGCTCTAAGCTGATGTCATCCTGAGACTGGAGTGATAACCCTGGGGGAGCAGAGCGAAGGCAGGAAATGCTGTCATCACCAGGGTAGCCTTTCCCAAGCCGAGAAGATGAGCATTACACATGACTATCCTGATTCTCCTACTGTTACTCATTAATGAGTCTGAAGGACCGGGCGTATTTGATCTGGATTAAACCTGATAACCAGGTTACCTTACATCATGAGCACAGATTCATGATTAATAGGAAGAGATATAAATAATGGCAAGTATTAAGGCAAACCACATGTGCAAACCGTGCTGGGAATATGTGATTCATCTTTTTTTGTAGCAAACACAATAACATATTCAGTTTTTTTTAAAGGTCTATTGGTTTTGGAAACGTGTGTGTGTGTGTGTGTATGTCATGTAAAAGCATTGAAATGTTAAATGTATTTTTTTTCCTTAATGCTGTTTGTGTAAATATAAAAGACATCACACAAAAGACAGATTTGTAGTCTTAGAGTATCACTCTCTTAAATATTTTTCTTTAAATTAAAATAATATAATTACTATAATATAATATATGATACAGTTCAAAAGTTACTGTTTTTGAAAGTCAGTAAAATTAAAACTTTTTTTATTTTATTTTAAAATGTAATGGTGAAGCTGAAATGTCAGCAGCTATTGTTGGCACTCATAATATGCTGATTTGGTGCTCAAGAAACTTATTATTATCATCAATGTTGAAAACACTTGTGTGCTGCCTAATATTTTCTGGATTGTTTGTTGAAAAAAAACAGTATTTATTTGAAATAAGAAATAATTTCTAACATTATTAATGTATTTAATGACACATTTGATCAATTTAATGTATCAATTCTAAATAAAGTTGTTGTTTTTTCCCTAAGTATTCATGCATCTGCTTATTTGATTCAACTGGTGTGATCAACTCTTACAGACTGAACATGGGGTGAGATCTGTAATAAATGGAGAATCTCTGCCAGTGTCTGACATGAAATAGATAAAGAGAGTGAAAGGAGTGAGTGACTGCAAGAGAGTGACTGCAGGCAGTGGAAAAGTGAAGAAGAGTGGTGATGAATGCAGCACACAACTCCAACTGTGATACCAATCACTAGTGTGTCAGCAGTTTACTTCAGCCACAGGGCTGACAGCAGCCTCTCAGCTTGCTTCTTCCTGTGTGTGTGTGTGTGTGTGTGGGTGTGTCTCTGCACATTGCCTGTGAAAGGGACACTTACAGCCTTGACCTGCACTATTAAACCGCATGAAGTATGAGACTACAAAAATACTCTTTGTATTAGATATGCTCGCGACCACGCGTAACCTTGACTGACAGGCGTGAGCACACGAGTCACCAGACACGACGAGTATAATAAAAAACACATTCAGAGTATTAGTCGCTGTCAATCTTTCAGTCTCACTTTGTATGAACAATATGAGCTTTTCATAAGAAAATACTGAAAGACACTGAGATGAAAGTAAGCGCAGCTTCGTCTTTCTCTAGTTGATAAAAGAGTCATTTAAAAGGAAGACGCAACATCGTTCACTGCGGCTGGCAGGAGGAAATATTATTTTCTCTTTATGCACTAAATAGGCCAATAAATCGGAGGGATAGATGATTTTATTTTGAAAGCAGTTTGACTGGATGTCCATCAGACGTGATGAAGGTCAGGGCCAGAGAAGCGGTTCTTCTCACGTTACTCAGATCAGTCTATAGATGACTGCGGTACTGGGCTCCTGATGAGGACAATTAAGGGCTCGTGTTACTTTCTCATCTATATGTGGGTGTGCTAAAACTGCATTAATGGGAATGATTCACAACCACAATCAATACATGACTGATACTAATAGGCCACAGTGCAGTTGCACTCTCACACAGGGCATAGCAGGATCTGACTGAGGCTTGCTGGGAAGACTGGTGACTGTGTTGGCTTACTCAGCGTCCCGCAGTCCCGCAACAAGCAGCACCACCTGTTCTGGCCAAAAATGTTACATTTTATATGTAAGGCAGAACAGGAATGGAATAGCAGAGTTCCTACACTTTTTGAGGGATATACCATTTAAATATTTGGGGTCAGTAAGAATTTTTAAGAAATAGAAATTAGCTATTTTATTCAGTAAGAATATAATAAATTTATCAAAAAGATTTCTTTTGCAATGCTATTTTTAACTTTCTACCCAAATAATCCTGAAATAAAAAATAATTACGGTTTCCACAAAAATATTAAACAGAACCTTTTTTTTTTTTTTTCAACATTGATAATAAGAAGAAATGTTTCTTGAGCACTAAATCAGCATATTAGAATGATTTCTGAAGGATCATGTGGCATTATAAACTGGAGTAAAGGAAGCTGAAAATTCAGCTTTGCCATCACAGGAATAAATTACATTTTAAAATCTTAAATTTTTATAAAACAGTTACTTTAAATTGCAATACTATTTCACAATATTTTTATTGTATTGTATTTTTGATTTGACAAGTCTGGTGAGCAGCTTGGTAAGAGAGTTCAAAAGCATTTAAAAAAGTATGTCCATGACTTTCCTAGTTGTTTGTATTAGATAAGTAATTTAAAATAATTTTATAGAGATTTGACTCTCAAACTGCACATTTTAGATTCAATTGAATATTTGAGAACAGGTCATAACTAGAAATATGTATATTCAACATAGACATTGCCAAAACCTTTTACAAATGTAACAGTGCCTTGATGTTTTCAGGCTTTCCATGACTGTAGGAACCCTGTGAAAAGGCACATCAATTCATTGACACAAACCCCCACACATAACACACATAATCTCGAAAATGTGACGTTTTACCAGTTAAACCAGATTTTTCAGATTATCTAAACAGAGAATGCAATGGGCACTGGCAAACACGAGTATTTAAAAATAGTCTTCTTCAGATCATATATGAGAATGCTGAAAGAATGAAGATATTTTGTACAGTTTGTCAGCGCTTTTATAAAGCACTCCAAAATAATTGATGAGCACAAAGCGGACTCATGGATCATTAAACATATTATTTTTGCATAACACAATTCATAATGGTTTATATTCTGTGCCCTATTTATACACAAAGGCTTAGAGAGCTTGACTTGAAATCAAAAACAAATTTCATAGATGATATTTACAGTAATTTGTTGTTGTGGTCCATTATGATAAAGATATTGATGATCATGATGCTGTTTTGATCAAAGTCTGAACAAAAATTTAATCATTTTACAACTTTAAAATTTACCGTATATATATCAAAATAAAAAGCTCATCAGTGTTACGATGTGGTTTTGTGTCCTGTCATATTTAGTGGTTCCCTGTCTTGTCATTTAGTTATCCCAGGTGTTTCTTGTTATTTCCGCCCCCTTGCTATCCTGTAAGCTCGTTTGTCCCTGATTATTTAAGCCCTGTGTTTCTGGCCTGTCTTTGTGAGTTCTTGTCTATGTTAAACGCTAGTGTTGGTTGTTCTTGTCCTTGTATCGTGTATCCTGTTCCTGAGTTTTTTGATTAAAGTGTGCTGCAGTTGGATCCTGCTTCATTCTTGCTTCAACCACGCTACACGTGACAATCAGTCAACAGTTTGGCATATAACAAGAAGAAAAGCAGCCTCAAACTGAGCGATTGAGCAGAAACTAAACATTTTAACTATATGTAAACGTATATAAAAACATTCATCCATGTATATCTAATAAGCCATTTTGTGTATTAATCCAATTTGTATATGTACTGTACGCATATAAATCAATATTTAAAAAATAGTTTTTTTTTCCCCACTTTCTTTGGACTTAATAAACAAGAATTGGCTGTTTTGGGCTGGACTAAATTTAAGGCACACCTGGCTGAGGGTAATAGAAATAAGGCATATGATCTTACCTGTATTTTGATTGGCCATGAAAAGTTGCTGACATAAACATGGAAAGTGATGTTGGGATTTGCAAGGAAGGAGAATGTCTCACAGGAGAAGCTGTCTCTGTACTCTTTGATGTTAGTCTTGGACACTATGGGGAATTCCTCCCCAGAGATCGTACCCGCTGCAGGGACACAAAACAGAGAGTCAGCCAAGTGCACGTCAGCCAACAACAACATCTGCATACAAAATCCTCAGCATGATTAAAAATGGCATAAATATTCGGATCAACCCTTCAACTATACAACATCTGAATAATGCTATTCTAAGAAGCTGTACTCGAATGCCAACAAGATCAATAGTGAAAGTATTAGGAAAATGCCTAGAAACTTCTAAGAGCTTCTCAAAGGGTTTGCACAGATTTAAGAGTTAATAGTGAATACATGGTCTATCATAATACAGTAAATCTCCAACCACAAATGAACATGAACATCAGTCAGTCTATATGGATGTTTCCCAGATGACCCATACAGAGACTGTTCCATTAAGTATGACAGAATAAAAAACTGATTTCTTTTAGTTAATAGCAATTCATCACAATGCAAAATGTGACTTTTCCATTAACCACTCACTCTTTTGAGCTCAGTCTTAAATATTTCTATACATAAGTTTTCATGACAATGACACTTACACTCGAACACTATCTGTACTTTTCAGGTGACCATTGGGAGTCTGGTTTATCTGCGCCTACGGGACAATCTTTAACACTTCACATATCTGCTTGTCCTAGAGGTTTATTCAACAGCAACAAAACGAAAATCTATTTGTCTGCACATTTGTCTGTGCAAGAGCAATGTCTGTTTATCTTAATTAAAATCAAAAGCATGTTATGAATGCCTTGACAATGGACTCACATAGCTGTCCTATACTTTGTTCAGAAAGAACTATTTTACAAAGTAATTATTTCTTTTGGGACTTCTTTTTTATTTTATTCTGAAATATTACATGAAATACTTTACCTGTTGTGCCAATAGACCACGTTATGTTGATGTTGAAATTGTTAGATGCATTAATTGACATATCGAGATTCTTGTTGTTCTGAAAAACAAACAACATAAAGAAAAAAGAAAAGTAACAGCTGATAATAAAGAGCTTACCATATTTTTGACCATATTTACAATAATGTGGACTGCTTTTTTATTATTTATAATATAAATAAAATGCGTTACAATACAATGCCATAATAAATTATTTAATTATGATAATAATTTTCAAAATGAAATCTGATCATTTAAAAATTCCGCTCCACATAAATGTACAGCAGCCATCAGGTTATTGGCTGACCGAGTTATGCCAAATAGCACACAGTGCGGACCAAAAAAAAAAAAAAAAAATGGTCATATTGCATATGTTAAGGACACAACATTTGGGCACTTTTTTGGAAACACCAAGTTCAAAATCAAATACAACCTGTTGCAAACACACTGACCTCTTCCGGAGTCGCCATGAAGTTAATAGCTTTGTAATGCTGATCGTCCTCCTGAAGCAGACTAAAGGTGAACTGGTAGTCTATCAGAAGATTATCTAGTAAGGTGGGAGAACAACAAAAACAAAACAAATTGTATTTAGAATTTATGTCCAAGTGTTTCAGCATAAAAATCATGAGATTTGTTAACATATGAAAGTGATGGCTTGGCAAAAATTCTTCATGTTCAGGTCATGTTGAAATCACAACATCATGGCAATCACAGCTAATCTTCAAAGTTAAACACAAACTCTCGTTGAGAAAGAGAAGCAGTTGAGATATCAAGGCCTTTTTGACAGCTCACATCTGTACGAGCAACTGAAGGTCACCTTGTCCGATCCAATTGTGAAGACGGCATATGATTAAATAGCAACAGACAGAGGAAGGCTGAGAACTGATTTGATTGTCCAGCGGGTCAAAATTAATATCAACTCTGCTGATGGAAGGAAACTGAACTGTCACTGACATTATTCTGGATTCTAGTTATCATTTATGACCTTTTATAAATCGACAAAATCTTTTATAGATTTAAAGCACTTTAAGTGCAACTATTATGCTATTTCAAATATTACCTTTCATGTAGTGTGCAATACAACTGTTTGCGAATGTAAAAGGTCTGCAATGTTTTAAAGATAAAAGTGCATGACAAACGTTATATATATATATATATATATATATATATATATATATAGTATATAACTGCTGTAGCGAGTCGTCAGCATTTCCAGTCTCACTTCCTGTTACATATGTAACAAATTTGCATAATGCCAGACAAAGTTCTTCATTGGCTGCCCGTGAACAACGTCTATTTTGACCCGCTCTCAAACACTGTAGTTGTAGCTGAGGCCTGAAAGAGTTTGGTTTGTGATGACGACAAGTCGAGAAGAAGCTGTTTTCACCACTGCAAATCCACTTTTCATCCACTTTAAAAGGATGAGGACTCGCGCTGAAATTGATATGGAAAAACTGATGCCATTGTTCGTATCGCAGTATCAAGTGCTAAAGAAGCCTCCGGAGCTGAAATTCAGATGTTAATAGGCGTTTCCGACATGCGCTGTAAGCAGCAGACCAATCACAACAGACTAGGCCGTCTGACCAATAAGAGCAGGGTAGGCCCTCGGAAAGGAGGGGAGTACTGAATCTTGAACGAATCATTTTCAGACTCTTTGAGAAATGAGATTATGTACAATGTATATTATGAGAAAATTAAAGTCTTTTTTTACCTTTAAAATAGCATAATACGGGCACTTTAACAATTAGTAGTTTATTTCTTTTTTCATAAGAAATAGTGGAATTCTTTGAGTTCAATCTATTGCAACCGGGTAACTAATCTAACTCATCATGACCCTGAGCACATCAACCTTAAACATCAATTTCATACCTCAAATGAGCAGCTGCACTCTACCAAACCGAGTCTGACTGTCTCTGACCACTCGCCGATCCAAGAAAAACTTCCAGGCCTTGTTCAAAAGATGTCTATCTCTACATATCTGCACACATGACGTAACAGATGCACACTAAACCATAGCAGATTGGGGGATGTTCGCAGAAATTGAGCGAAACTAAAGGATATTAGATTCAACAAATAGCCGTGTTCATTCCGCAACCACAGAGAGATGGAGAATTACCGCAGATCAGATCAAAGCTTCCGTCTTGAGCTTATCTCTTCCTCTGACCACTCAGTACCCTCCGTTGTCACAGAAATAGAAAGATTATTGCTAGCTTTTTCTCTCCTTTTTCTTGCCCCAGGTACATAGCAAAGCTATGTTTATCCCATAAGGGTCTTTGGCAAACTTCAGAGAGTTTTTCTATTCCATGAAGGGGAAAAATAAGAGCAGAAAATCAAAGAGGGAGATCAACAGGCTGTTTTGCGTTATAGGATACATGTAGTTATAACTATGGTGCTTGAGAGGACACTTAAAGCTATGTATTGCCTTCTCTCTTACACTTCCTGCTGTGATGATATCAATACTTTTGAGTGTGCATCTGTGTTTGCTTGCATGACTGCATGTATTTATATGTGTGCATGAGTGAATGCGTGTCAAGGA
This sequence comes from Meda fulgida, assembly GCA_030578275.1. Lineage (NCBI taxonomy): Eukaryota > Metazoa > Chordata > Actinopteri > Cypriniformes > Leuciscidae > Meda > Meda fulgida. The sequence continues at coordinate 10,909,309 of CM060628.1, read as the reverse complement.
GTTTACAAAGCACAATGGAAATATGAACTGGACATAAATAACAGTATGCTGTAATGTTTTCAATGCTTCCAATTTTTTGCTGCAATTCGGTTATAAGAAGCCAATTAATTGCACAAATTTAGCCAGTAAATCAAATTTCCCCTAGAGTGAAATCAGAGAACACTAAATAATGTGCTTATTTTGTGGTAATTTAATCAAACGAAATTGTATGAAAACATGTGCTACTATTCTATTTCAGAAGAATGAAATTATTAACATATGAGGTTATTAACCTTTCTTGAACTCCAGAATATTTTCACCATCATCTGATAAAATTAAACATACATAAGAAGCCAACAGAGGACGTTCTGATTACAACCGACAATAACATCATCGTCTTATGACGTGCTCTGGTTGCAAAATGCACACATTTATTTACAATACATAATTCAATAAAGCATTACAGGAATCTCAAATAACAGTCTCATCAAGCCAAAGTGCATTTTCCTCTAAGCATCCTGCAGAACACATTTCATTTCCAAGTTCAGAGATCTGAAATGAAGCAATAACAGAAAGCCATCCCTGGCAAACAGGATCTAGGTATTTTATTTAATGTCTTCTACCATAAACGTTATCATCCTCAATTCTGGAACACCTTGCTGGCGGTAATGAGAACAGCAGAGAGTTAGGGACATCTGGAGTCATCTTTTTTAGAAGCAGGAAAGAAAATGGCACACTGCCCTAAAATAATAAGTTGAAGCTAAATATACACTGGTTCACACGGTCCTTTTGAATGCAATGAGCTGAAATGAAGTACCAAAAAGAGTTTTTTTTGCACTGAAGACAACCATGTATGCATAACAAAAGCACATGATTTAGCTAACCATATTATATAAGGTAAGATGTTTACAAATTATTTAGAAGGAATTATATAGCTAAAAGTTTTTTGATCATGTGTATCAAAAGGTATGATTTAAATTAAACTCAGTGTGCATGTCTGGAACAGCTACAACTTGCACTATTTTTGCAGGATGCACTGTGAATGTATGACATGCAAAATTTCTGTTCAGTAAACAGCTTGAATGCGTTGTGCTTGAATATTATCTTTATGGTGTGACAAAAAAATCTGAATATGATATCAACCGGCATTTCCACTATGCAAGATTAACACTTGACTGTTTGCAGTACAGTGACATTTGAAAGCACTTATAAAGAGGCATAAATAGCCAGAATCTATTGACATATCCATCTTCTTATCCATAACATCAGCATGACCAAAATGCAATGAAAGTAAAGAACGTCCTAATTCATCCCCATGCACTTTAACATGGTCTTGATTGAAGAAGATATCTACATCTAAGGCTTAGAGCCAATACAATTATCTTAAGGAAATAAGATGGGGCTTTAGATGTCCAACTAAAAAGTGGCTTTGTATGCAAACACAAAGCAGCCTGACTAAAAGTATTTAGCCGTCTAGGCAGAGTGCCTCATAAGTTTTTGATGAGGGACCTGAGGATGTCTGGGACACTCATCTGAGTATGTCTGAAGCAGTAGTTATGGCTTTGATTCAGCCAGTAAATCAGTATATGAGTTATAAATATAATTTTTTGGATCAATGTTAAGAGAATCAAAGCTGTCTTTAACGAAACCATGTATTTGAGTGAAAGTAAACTACCTTTCAAAAGTTTGAGGTCGATACAATTTATTTTATGCTCACCAAGACTACATTATTTGATCAAAAATATAATAAAAACAGAAATATTATCATAATTTGAAATAAGTTTTCTTTTTTAATATATTTTAAAATGTGATTTATTCCTGTAATGTGAAAGCTGAATTTTCATCAGCCATTACTCTTCAGTGTCACATGATCTTTCAGAAATCATTCTAGCATGCTGATTTAGCGCTTAAGAAGCATTTCATATTATCAATGTTGAAAAAAGGCTGTTGAACCATCTTGTCAGGATTTTTTGATTAATCAAAAGTTAAAAAACAGCATTTATTTGAAACAAAAATCTTTAATCTTTTGATCAACTTTTGATAAATTTAATGCATCCTTACTGATTTTTTTTATTGATCCCAAACAGTAGTTTTCATGATACCAGTACTACTACTGCAAACATTAAATATAAATAATCTGCCGATTTAAACGTTAAATGGTAAATGCACAAAAATATTGTCGTACACTAATCAAAAGATTAAACTTTTAATATCTGTTGAGCTTACTCATAAGTGTGTAAAACAACAAAATAGTATATACATTTTTTTAAACAAATATACAAACTTTTCAGAGCTTTTTTTTTTCTTTTATGTTTTTTGTTCATTTTGAGTCAGACATGCCCGATTCAGTGAGTTGTTGCCTAGATCATGGAACCAGAGAGCTGTTGAATCGAGAACAGCTGTAAACGGATCCATCCAATTTGTAAAAGAATAGTTCAGTGTGATTTGTGAACCGTTTCAATAGGTTCACCGAAAATAATTGGCTTAAAAGAATGATTTGCTCATAAACTGGACACCACTATCACGTTTCAGAGCAGGTCTCGGTTTTCTCATTTCAAAATAACAAGGATTTATATGTTTTCTGAAAAGTAATGGAGCAAAAATGACAATGTTAATAACAATGCAGTGCTCTGAAGCAAAGCTAAAAGTACCCATTACAATAAGGAAGAACAACAACAAAAAAATACTTGAGTCACCATTGGTCTATAAGAACATACAGCATGGTAAATACTGTATGACCTCTAGTCTGATAAAGACAACAGTTTGATGACAGTTTTGACTGTATAACATTCGTCATCATGTATATGGCAGTTGAAACATGACCCTGATCACACTGGAGGTTATACTGTAATAAACATCTATCCATTATGATAGTGAAGGAGACATTCAATTACAGTTACGGTGACTTGCATTTATCGTCATCATTAGTATTATCATGTTTGATGGCCCTTGATTTTTCTCCTTGTGATAACAGACATTAGTGTGTTCAAGGCTGGTTGAATTGGCCTGTTACAAAGAGGAAGCGTAAACATCAATCCCACTCAGTGGGTAAATGTCACTGACGTTCCCCCAGGGAGTCAGACTTGTCTCGCTCAAACTAGCCTCTCTTCATGGCTTTAATTGGGCAAATTAGCGAGTGAGTCCACCCCACATATTTCGAAGCTGGACCACTGAATCGTTGCACACGTTTGATGAAATCCACAGTGACAGAGTGAAGGGAACAGTGCTGGTAAGAGATAACAGCTGGATGCTGGGAGCGTGAGGTGCTGCTTGTGGTTGCTGTGTGTGTTTATACGTGTTTGTCTGTGAGAGAGTTTGCAGGCCAGCTGCAGTGTACACTTTATTGTTTAGTACACCATACAAGGAGCACGAAATGGAGAAGAACAGTTGCTTTAATCTGAACTCGAGTGTAATATAATCATAGATATCACAAAGGTTATTTTAACCAACCATGTCTGACATCAGATGCCTTACACCACGTGATGTGAGTTTAAAGGGATAGTTCACCCCAAAATGAAAATTCTGTCAGTAATTACCCACCCTCATGTTTTTCCAACCCCGTAAGACTTTGGTTCATCTTCGGAACACAAATTAAGATCTTTTTTTTTTAATCTGAGTGCTGGATCACTCCTCCATAGGCTTCTTAAGGGATTGAAACTTGTCGGCCCATAAAGTCAGTGAAGAAAATGTTTATATAGTCCATGTGACTACAGTGGCTCAAACATAAGTATATCAAGCAACGAGAATACTTTTTGTGCGAAAAAACAACAAATATAACGACTTCATTCAAGTATTCGTTTTTTTTCAGTGTGGGCCTCTGACGTGAGTTCACGAGTGCGCCACAACGCATGTGTGAGAACTTGGAAGATGACGTTCCTCCGCTTGTAAACAGAAAGTTTTCCGCTTCCGGCTATGTCAGGACAACAAGAAGTAGTAGAAGAAGAACGTCATCTTCCAAGTTCTCGCGCATGCGTCGTGGTGCATTCGTGAACTCACGTCAGAGGCCCACACTGAAAAAACGAATACTTGAATAAAGTATATAATAAAGTATAATAAAATGCTCTTCGGAAACCTATGGGTGATGTCACGGGTACTACGTCCATATTTTTTTTTACATTCTATGGTTACAAGGTAGTTTGAGACGTCAGAAACACCAGCCATTTCAAACCCCGTTTTTGAGACTGCTGAGTATTTTCTCCTTAAAACTTTAGTGAACCAAAGACAAAGGTGTTGAATTTGTACATGGTTTGTCTTAAAGCATATTAAAAACACCACATAGACATATAAACAACATTAAAAGCTTGGGTTTCACCACAGGGGACTTTTAAGTAAATATTTTACATTTAAGGGGTTCGTCTGACAAAAAGATTTGGGAACCCGTCTTATGGTTTGCAAATTCAGACATGGCTCAATTCCATTACAAGGCATAGTTCATTTTATTAATGCAAATTCAAAGTCAAAACTTAGTGGTTCATAAATAACTCAATAAAACAACACGCTTAACCAATTAGCAATTTCCAAACAAGTATGACTGACTTTCTTCTGTTAAACTCAAAAGATTACTTTTTTGTTGTTATTGTTTTTTGTTTGGTATCGTTTTTGTCCATGAAAATCAACAGGGTCCAATCTTGTTTTGGACCCCAATGACTTTCATTGTATAGACAAAAAATGGTGCAAATGATTTCCACAAATTATCTTCTTGTTACATGATGGCAAACAAATGATGAGAGCATTTTTATGATTTGGGTGAACTATCCCTATAGAATTTACGGTCACGTGTATTAATCAGCATTTTACAACAGCACATCCCATCAGAATCTGCGTTGTAATGCGTGTTTCATTTCAGCTGGAGAGAGCAAGGATGCTGGTAGGATTTGTTGGCCACAGGAGGACATGATGCAGTATGCGATCAATCATGAAGTGATATAACAGTATTGTGCTGCAGAGACTGGAGGGGAGGTCAATTATAAATAATGCATTGGTAATAAATCCTCCTATATACAGGGAATGAGAGTCTGATCTGCTCATAAAAAGCCTTGCAAACCCCTCACACATGCTTTTGACACACAGTCATCTCCTATGTCTGTTGATTAATCAAAACACTGAGAACCTTTCTGCCATAAGACCTTTTCAAGTTCTAACTAACTGAAACCTTTGTAATGTAATAGATAACACAAACGTCTGAGTAAACCTCAGATGTCCAAAGAAAAGTTGAGTTTAGAAGCTAGTTTGAAGTCACACAAATTGAAGAACACAATATATCACCTACTGATGATTCTGTGCATTAAGACAAAATGGCTGTCTGGATGTGCTCTGCTTATCTGAGACTCTGTAATCAAATGGAGCTTAGTTTTAAAAACATTCATTGGTGGCATTGGAGGGCTGTTTACATAAGCCTGGTTTGGTTTATCAAATCTCGTCTGGTCTGGTGGCACTTCTAGGAAAGTGGTAGTAACAAGAGCAATAATTTAGAACAGGCTTTTAAAAATATTTTTCCTTAAGTACTGACTTTAATTTCCAGCTGTCTTGAGAAATTTGTGGACACAGTCATTTTCAGGAGAACCCATGTCCGTTGCTCCTGAAGATGATGGTTATGTTCTGTGGCCGTATCATTTTATTTTCTTTTTCCTATTTTGTGGTCGGGTGAGGAAGTTATGACCACTCGTGACAAATGAATAAATACTGGAGCTGTAAGGCTGCCATCTAGTGCTCTGAATATAAACTAAAACTACACTGCTTGTGTGAGAGACAGAGATTTTCTGTGACAGAGAGAATGCTAAACATGGAGAGTTAGAGATACAAAGCACATCCAGCTTTGACACAAACATTAAGGATTATTGCAAAATGTTTGCTTGTAATCCGATAATTAATATATGTTGGAGTTGTGCTCTGACACATGCTCACAACATGTAAGAGTAACAGTGCTCAAGGGATTTGGATTTGAATTCCTATAAGTAAAAAAACAAAACAAAACAAATTATGCAAAAAACAGAGGGTGAATAATAGTTCTGAACCTTTTAACTGATGCACATTCTGAACATGCATTAATAGCACTTGTGAAAACAGTCTAACAGTATGCTTTCATTATGAAAATAAATAAAATGAAATAAAATGAAATAAAATGTTTAACCTATAAAACACAAAGAAAAACATTTTATAATTTATATCTAACATTATATTTGCATGTCAAGTCACCTTTGTTTATATAGCGATTTTTACAATAAAGATTGTATCAAAGCAGCTTCACAGTGATAACATGAAAATAATACAACTAAGTTTGTTTCTGGAAGAAAATTGCGTCATCATCCACCTTAAGTAGTAATATTGTTGAATATTAAATGTCTCCAACTAAGCAAGCCAAAAGCAAAGGCAACAGTGGCAAGGAACCAAAACTCCATCAGGTGACAGAATGGAGAAAAAAACCTTTGGAGAAACCAGGCTCAGTCGGAGGACCAGTTCTCCTATGGCCAACGAAGGAACAGTGTATGATTATGATTCATGCAGGAAACATCAGGAAATTATTATCATTACGCTTAGCTGGTTTAGATAGGAGAACTCTACAATTACTCAAGAACATGCGAGGCTTTGCTTCCAAAAAAAGATTGACTTTTACATTTGTAACATGAAGTTCAAATCTTTGATCAAAAGTAAAAATCTTTTTAGACAGAGAGAAAAAGTCAGAAAATCAGAAAGTCAGTCCAGTCCTCCTACCTTCAAAATACATAGGAAGTTGTATGTAAACACTTGTACTGCATTTTCAAGCAGCAAATGTATGGAAGAGGAATGAGACCTGACTGCTTGCCCGCTGCACTCTCTGACCTTCAGATATTTGTTTGAGACACTTTAAATCAGAATCAGTGATTGTGGCTTAAGGACATGCTGGGTCGCTTCTGCTTCTATAAAAATGGAACTGAAGCCCCAACCTTAACCTGGGATAACAGATTAATGTCTGAGAGTGAATGTCTGTCATATTTTACCCCCACCCCAAATTCAGTTTCTTGGTTTTGTGATATTATTGTCAATTAAACATAATTGCTCAAGAGTCCCCTTTATGAAATGGGAAACTACTTCAATACAGTATTGAAAATCATCCTGTCCAGATATTATTTGTTTTATCACTATTATTCTCATACTTAAGGTGTGGTCACATTTACCATTGTTCAGCATATTTCGAAGGCAAAATCCAATCATTACAATAGGAATCCAGATGTTCAGGAATTCCGTATCAGGGTGAAAGATTTCACCATGCAGATTTCGCAACAGATTCAGTTGGTCATGCAAATGTGTCATGTTTGCCAACAGAAAGCTGCTGGGTTTGAAAGTGACGTCTCCGTGAGCTGTGCTTTATACATTATTGACAATAGGTCAGAAATTTCAATAAGAATTTAGAAAAAATATGGATTTGTTTGATCCTATTTACAGTGATTTTTTTTTTGTGAGATTCATTCATATAATAACTAATTTTAACTAAAGTCCTCACTCTAGATGATTCCAGTAGGGGTTCAGTGAAAAAATCGGCAGCTGGCAGCAGGAAGTAGCTGCCGTTGACAGCCGGAAGCCCTGCCATATAAGGATGGACCTGCCATTTTGTGGCAGCCAATCAGTATCGTCCAAAGTAGTAGCAACCAATCACATGTAACTGAAAAGTCAATGGTCAATGGTGGCGCCGGCGATAACCAAAAAACAGGATTGTGGTCCATCATTCTGATTTCAGAACAACAAATACAAAGCCTGTTTCAACAGTTACAACTGCTTCTTTATACAAAGAGATATTTATACATATTTATGCAAAATATGATTTTAAATAAAGGTAATTGATGAGACAAAGTTCTTTTCTTCTTCTTTTAGGACTTTCATTATTTAAGTTTAAATGTTGTATATTTAATATGTAGCCTATAAAGAATATATATTTAAAATATATACAATATGATTACATAGGCATTTCTTTCTGTATTTAATTATTTAACAAACATGTACACTCATTCATAAATTATATTTATACACGTAAAAATTCATAATGTAGCAGCCTATATATTATATTGTGTTGTATTATATTATGTTATACTATAGCCTGTATTATACTTCGCTGCGTCAGCCGCACCAATTACAAAAAAAAAAAGCAAATATAGCAAATTATTTAGCCTTTGCTGCTTCAAAGAAAAAAGAAGGCCGTTTTGAATTCACCTTATAGGACTACAATAAAACGAGGTTGATCGCGAATTAAAGCGCTCTGTATCTGCTGCTCACTTGCATTCGTTTCTAGCTGGCATGAACGCGTTTCGTCAACAGTTCAGGTTTGTGTTGGCCAGATTGTTGACATTCATACACACTGCTCAAATTTATCGATATTGATTTATCCTGAAAGGAATTTAGCCTTTCCCTGTTCTCATTATTTAAGTTTAATAAATGTGTATTTAATAAATATACAATATGATTACCTAGGCATTTCTTTCTGAATAGATTTCATAATTTAGCAAACATGTACACTCATTCATAAATTACATTTATACATATACAAATTCATAATTTCAAGTGTAGCTTAACTTTTTTTTGTATTAGGCTATGTCTATGGTTACTTGATTTATATTTGATAAACCTTTTTTAATATCATATAATATAATTTAATATATCAAATAATATAAAATACTTACTAATAGAAGTATTTTATTTAAATAAGTAGGATACTAACATTTTTTATTGATATAATAACTTATATGCCTGGCGGCATCCACCTCAGACTTCCGGTTATTAGCCGCAGCTGACGTCACTGCCAGTGGCAGCTACTTCCTGCTGCCAGCTGCCGATTTTTCGCTGAACCCCCTCTCGATGATTCTCCTCAAAGAGGTCATCCCAATCATTTTCCACTCGCAAGACATTTTCTAACATCAACAGAACATCAGCACACGTGTTTTGCTTTAGGCTAAGCTCAATCACACATATAGTATACACATCCACATAAAGAAACAGCAGACAGAAGCCTAGATGAACACAACACAAGTGTTTTTGTACTGCTAAGAATAGATAAATGTTTGTGTGATGGAGTCCTTATTGCCCTTATGCCGGGGACTTGACTAGCTGAAACGTTCTAAGGTCCTGATCACACCTAACGCGTTTTTTGCAGTGAGAGGCGCCTTTTTTCAATTGTTTTCCTATGGCAGTGAGCGTTCTGCGCACTGTTTATGCGCCCCCCAGCGCCTCGCGTTTTACCGCCAGCTGTGCCTTGCGTTTTTGCAGTTGAAAAAAAAAGCTGTTTTTTTATAGCCCTCGCAATTAGACTGACAGGACAACTGACTCTGTGGTTGTTTAGCAACATAAAAAACACAGCGCACTGCCAGTTCTGTGTGATCGGGGCCGATTGGCAGTGCTGTGTGCCTCGCGTTTTCGAACCTGAAAAACGCGTTAGGTGTGATCTGAACTGAACTGAAGACACTTACAGACTGTTTCCAACGACTTGAGCAGATTTTAAACAGCAACTGTTAACAGCGACTAAACGCAACTGTCTCTGACTCGCATGATCAATCGTAAGTATGAAATTACATTCATAATTGGCCTTTCAGTCGATAAGTGTGTCTCCGGCTTTAGAGGGAAATCTGCTGTGCTTCCAGAAGGTGCTGTAAATCAGTCCCTTCAGAAAAACGCGATTATGTGATCGCTGAATTCAATGCATAATCAGCCAAAGTCCGCATATTTATGCGAGGGTCGCATTTTTTCAAATACTCCGCAATCTCACAGCATAAATTGCTGATTTCTGCACAAAATATGCGGGACTTGCATGATAATCCCGGCATTTTCGTCGCAAAAAAAGTCACATATATCTTAGCAGAAAGTTGGAAAATGTTGCGTTTACTTCACACAAGAGCAGCCCCCCCCCCCCCCCTGTTGCCAAGGGAACGTTATGAAGTGACGTAATTACGCGACGTGAACATCATCGAAAAGCTGCAAACCCCGCGAATAAGCCATGAAATTACAGTTGTAAGTAGCCTATATTAGTATGTAAATTTGTTACAGTAAGAGATTGCACTTTGTGCATTGGAAGCACTTATTTTAACAGAAGATGTCTGTTTTGTATAGCTACCTCTGTAAAACAGGAAGCACACATTTTATTTTTTTATATTTTATTTTTTCATTTTTTCAGAAGTTGTAGCATATTCCTTTTGTAAAGCTACATAACTTTTTTGACTCATGAATGTTTTGTAAGTTTGAGCCATGTGTTTATTAAGGTCTGAAATAAAACAAGATGAGAACTTAAATATTCCCAGCACTCTCTGTGATGTAGTATGCTTGCTTATCATAGGAAGTACAATAATAAGAAATTACTATTTACATTAAGGCAGTAGCCTAGTGAGAACCAGGTGTTGGGGGAATCACTTTTTTTTCTATTTTTCATCAAACCGCAGTTTTTGCAAGTTCCCGCAATTTCATCGCATAAAATTGCATAAATATCCCGCATTTTCCATCGCATTTTTTAAGAAAACGTGCCGCATAATCAAGAATTTTTGCCTGCAACAATCACAAAAAAATGTTTACTTTGTGAACACTGGATAAAGAGTTTGAAAGTGCATGGTTTGACACAGGTAATATGTGTGAGTGTGTAGGACTGGATTACGCTGAGTTGTCACAATATATTTGTGATGCTTAATTTAATGAAGCACAAAGAAAAAAATCAACATTGTAAAAATTGCAAAAAACTTAAGGACATTAAGCTTCCTAAGAACTGTGCCATTAGATTAGTTTTTACACTTAAAAAAATTGTAATTTTGGGTAACATACATAAAAAGAGATCAAATACACAGTAAATTAACATAATAAATCGCCTTTAAAAATATAATCTAAATATAATTGTTAGCCATATCACCCATCCCTATGTGTGTGTGAAAGAGACAGAGTGAGGGTTACTTACAATAACATGTTCCTCTAAGTGGGTTCCCAAGGTAGCGATTTTCGGAATCACATCTGCAGTAAATTAACAGAAAGAACATTTTGTTTACAGATGTGACACGCTAACAAAAAAAAAACAGATTTGAAAACTAGTTTTAACAATATTAATGTTTTAACTGTATTTCTGATCAAATAAATGAAGCCTTGTTGAGTATAAGATCCTTTTTCCAAACACTTTGTATGGTGATTTCTCCCTATGCTGCAGGTAGTATACTCTTAGCCATGCATGAGATGATTATAGTGGACGGGCTGTCAGGTGCCCCGCTCCTCTGAGGCCTGAAGAGGAGGATGAGACCACATTTCTGATCAATCCCAACAAAACGCTTTACTCTGTGCCAAAAGCAAAACTATCACAGACTCTCTTAGGATCAGAGAGATGAGCAAAACCCTGTGTGAGTGGAATTTACAGCACAAATAATTTTTTTGTTTCTGTGCGTATAAGAAACATGCATCCATTAAAACAGAGGATTTCAGTAATGCCTAAGCTTTCATTGTAGAAAAGAAAATCTGGAAGTTCTTGTTTCAACGGCAAAGGTGTAGACAAGATTTTGTGAAGCACATTTATTTTTAATGACCATTCTTGATATTCAGTCAGAACTGAAAAAGACAGCTGTACCAACTCTAAATAAGAGGACGATAGAGACAAAGATAGTGCGAGAGAGAGAGAGAGAGAGAGAGACATGAGTGTTTGAGACATGAGAACACAGTGGCATGTCTGGTTTAGTTTAAAGCAAACGCTCATTACTGGCATCTAAACACGGAGTGTTTATTGTTCACCTCATGCTACAGAAACAGTGAGTTCATGAGTGTGGATTCAGAACTCAAACACACAGATGGATGGACAGACCAGCAGGGCAAACACACATGATTAATCACCAAATTGCCCTTTGAAGTGGAGAAGTGGCCGAGGGCCTGAGAAAGAGTCTTGCATCATAATCATACAAGGAAGGAAATGAAAGGCTGCATTCATTTAATAAAAAAACCCCAGTAAAAACAGTAATATTGTGAAATGTATTACGATTTAAAATACCGTTTTTCTATTTAATATTTTAAAATGTAAGTTATTCCTGTGATGGCAAAACTGACTTTTCAGCAGCCATTACTCCAGTCTTCAGTCACATGATCAAGTCATATGATGATATGGTGAGAAAAAAACATGTCTTAATATTATTAATGTTGAAAACAGTTGTGCTGCTTAACTGTTTTGTGGAAACCGTGTTTTTTCAGGATTATTTTATGAAAAGAAAGTTCAGCATTTATTTTATTTTATTTTTTAAGATTATAAATGTCTTTACTGACACTTTTGATCAATTTAATGCATCCTTTTTATAATCTTACTGACCCTAAACTTGAATCACAAACTACCTTGTAACCAATCATGTCAACGTGCCGGCAGGCTTTAGCATATCATTAACAGTGAACTAGCAGGAGTCTCGAGAGGAGCCAGGTTATTACGTTGATATGAAAAATCGGGTCGATTTAGCAATATGGCAGGTGTATGACGTATATTAAAATGTTATGACGAGCTATATGCCTTTCTCCACTGACGTTCTGAGTTGTTCAAAGCGTTTGTAAGAATGCTGATTTTAGAAGGCAGCTCACTGACTCTGACATGGTGAACGGGAACATGGTGTGTGTAACATTATTAGCTGTTTGATAACAGTCAAGCAAAAGGCTCATATCAATTACCGCTATGTGTCCAACGTTGTAAAGAGCGACACCCATTGTGCAGTGCTTACCTCGGTAAATTGAACGAGTTCATCTCTGAGCTGAGTGAGTGGAGGCGGGGCTAATTTGCATATTCATTGATCCGCTTATCCTAAATGTTACATTCAAGCTATTTTAAGCTATTACAACATGTGTCAAAGTAATTTAGTAGTATTTCAAATCAGGCACCGAAAAAAGCACCCTCCCCCTTTAGCGGGAGGGTAGAATATAAAGAGGCATACAGAGGGCAAAAATGGGAATAAAAAAAACGAAGAAGAAGAAAAAAAAAAATCCAGGGCTCCAATAACATAATATAATTTCAGAAGAACAATTTTAATGCTGAGTGTTCACCAAGCACAGTGGGACAACCATACACACTGTGCTACGCTTAACAAAACATTTCATTAGAGTTCAAATATTTCTAATTCTCTTCAACCTATGCTTGATTTAAAAACTCTCCTTGGTTTTACACAGCACTGAACCATACAATAACCCACTGTTAAGGCTGTTTTCCTGTATAATATTTTATTTATAAAAAAAAAACCTAAATGTCTCCATACTTTCGGGGGTCCTGCGCCAGCCAGGTGAGCAACTTCCATTGAGATGAATGGGAATGCTAAGAGATAGCTAAGCTTTCTCCAGGTATGATTGCCCTCTTTGCTGTTGAATGACAGCAGATTACAGCAAGTGCACCCAGTCCAGCACAACATGAGGTCCAGAAAAAGTTTGAGGGAAAGACATAAAACAGGGACTGAGAGAACAAATAAAGGGATGGAGAATGAAAACAGCAGGTGTCAGACAGTGGGCATGCCCTCTAGATATCTGTCTAGTCTTACTGCTCTCTTAGTTTGAAAATAAAGCAGAGAAACAGATGAGAGAGAGGAGGGGAAGAGAGTGTGGTACACCAACTGCCCTGTGTTGATCCTTCTAGCCACACGGTAACATAACAGAGCCTCACCCTGACTAAATAAACAGAATGTGTGGCGCCTGCTCGCAGGAGACTAAATTAGCAGATAAATCCTCAGAGTGCCACATTTCACACTGAGACAGCTCTGTGTGTGCGTGTCTCACAAAAGCATACGCAATTGTTGCTCGCAGGGTTTAAACGTTCTCGCTTGAGTACTCCTCAGGAGGGCTTGTCTAATTAAATACCGGCTTCCTCATGGATCACAAGCACACAACACTCGACATTATAAAAAGGGATTTTAAATTGAAATGAAACAAACATTTACAAGATGAGTGTAGATGTGGTGAACAGGAAACTATGCTGCTGCTTAGCTACTATATATAAAACGCCAAACATTACACTTTATTAAACATGATAATAAACAGATGAATAACGTGTATAAGCAAAATCTGAAAGCATAGATAGATAGATGGATAAACACAACAGTTCAATAAACAAGATGTCAATAATGAGTAACTTTATGTTTTTGACACAATATTGCCAGTTCGTTTTTACTCTACCAGTAAAAATATTTTTAAATGATGCTAGAGCAGAAACAAAACATGGGTGTTTTCCTGAAGGAATAAGGGGTTTTGAACAAATATTTCGAGTGAATGATTCAACAGCTAAGGTGAATTAATGTTTTTAAATGAATCGTTTGAATGTATGATTTAAATGTCTCACTCAAAAAGACGGTGATTTGTTGCCACCTACTGAAGTAACCATGCATACTGCAGAAAGAGACTGACAAATCCACATCATTTAAGATAGTACACAACCACAATGACAAATACAGTCTTATGACAGTATTTATGATGTTATAGTATCTTGAAACTCCTGTACAAGCAGCGTTTTGTACTCAAATAAAACTACAATGGGTGCATAGCACTCTCAGATGACCTGATAAGATGAATATATACAAATGAATACAAAACCTACAGGTGATAACTGAATGTGTTTAATTATCCAATTATCATGTCTTGAGTTTATTATAACAAGTTTGTTAAAAATAACATGAATATTCTAGAGAAAGGGTATTTAATTTTTTTTTTTTATAAAATAAAAGGGTATTTAAAGGGTAATTAAGTGTTTTCAAAACTTTTATGGTGCATTGAACTGTCTAACTGAAAATCTATATTGTATCACATACATATTGCAGACTAACATCAGCAGCCCAATAACAAATCCAGAACAGCACTACCTTTCCGTCCTCCACCAGCTTCTAAACGAGTACCACATCTTCGTCTCTCCCGCCGTGCTGAACAGACAGCTCAGCTCATTACAGAAAACAGGCTAAAACAGGCTATGGGCCACCTGCTAGCTTCCTCTCTTTCTCCCTTCAATCTGTCTTTTTCTTGATCTGTCTTTCTCTCTCAATTTTATTTGCTCACACTCTCGCCCTTCCTTGCACTTCCAAACAAAGACACAAAGCAACAAAGAGAAAAGAACCTTGAAAGAGACCTTGCTGTTCACAGTCTCACAGATTTTAGAGATTCACTCACTTTCTTTCACTCTCTCTATATATAACACTAGCTGAATTCCTTGTCTTGCCAGGTTGACGCCTTTCAAAATAGCACTGAAAAAAAATCATTTGTGAACTGAGACCCTACAGACCCATAGAAAAAACAAAACAGATTTGATTGCTTTATTATCTCTTGTTTCTTCTAAATGTCAGTGCAATGAGAGCAAAAAAATACTAATGTTTCCAGCTTTAGATTTCAGAGGAAAAATTTATCAAAAAGATATCAGAGATACCAATGTCACAAATATGCCAATATACCAAAATCTGCAATCAAAAGTCAGATAATCATCTTAGCTATGCATTTAAATTAACTCTACAGCTCTAAACTCCTACTGTCAACAAGTTCCTAATTTGTGTCTATTTTTGTTTCCCGTAAGGAGTTTTAAAGAGAACAATAGGCTGTAAAAATTTTATTTAATTGAAATTGAGAACTCTAGTAAGTATACATTCATAGATGCAAAAACTCTTCACTCATCTTTACTTTAGTCCTTCATTTCCTGTTGTAGCAGTTTTGAAAAAAATCAGTTGATGAATGATTCAAATGACTCACTCAAAAAGAGAAGTCACTTGTCGCCACCTACTGGTGTAATCATGTAACCTGCAAAAAGAGTCTTTCTTATGACAGTATTTATCATCTTTTAGTATCTTGAAACTCAAGTACAAGTAGCATTTTTCACTCAAAATAGTAAATAAGGTGTACCTTATAGATTGTCTTTTTCTGCTAAAATAGCCTTTGAAATAGTTTTCCATATGATCTTGGTACATCATGGATGCAAGAATTTGCTCCCATTCAAACACGAGCATCAATCAGTGTGTTTGCATGCACTCTTGATCAAAAGTTTCATTTCAATCGGACAAAAGCATTCATGTCTTTTTAAAATGACATGTAAGTGCTTTAGTCTGACTGAAATCATCAAACCTACTCCAGTGTTGACAGTTTAATGTCATTTACTAAATGCCATCAATAGCAGTGTTGGGGAAAGTTACTTTGGTTACACTTTACAATAAGGTTTGTTAGTTAACATGAGTTAACTACATTGCTTAACTTGAACTAATAATGAACTGCACGTATACAGCTTTTATTAATTTTTGTTAATGTTAATTTCAACATTTACTAATGCTTTATTAAAATCTTGTTAACATTAGTTAATGCACTGTGAACTAACATGAACTAACAATGAACAGCTGTATTTTTATTAACTAACGTTAACAAAGATTAACAAATACGCTTCATCACGCTTACAGATGGTACAAAATGCTGCTGCTAGGTTGTTGACTGGGGCAAAGAAAACAGATCACATTACACCGGGTTTGGCCTCTCTTCATTGGCTTCCTGTCTATTTCAGAATTCAATTTAAAATTTTGTTGTTTGTTTATAAAGCTCTCAATGGTCAAGCTCCGTCTTATCTCTCAGATCATCTTATTCCTTTTTCATCCTCCAGATCATTAAGATCATCTGATAGAGCTCTCTTAGTTGTCCCTCGTTCACACCTAAAGACAAAGGGTGATAGGGCTTTTTCTATTGCGGCCCCCCGACTCTGGAACCAACTACCACTGGACATTCGTCTTGCAACGCCTATCACAAGCTTTAAAAAGAAGTTGAAAACATATTTTTATTCCCAGGCATTTTAAATGTAATTTTTTTTTTTTAAACGTACAATTGTTATCTATGTTTTATTGTTTACTGTATTGTATGTGCTGTCTATTTTATTTTATTCTTTGACTTTGTTCAGCACTTTGGTCAGCTTTGCTGTGATAAATGTGCTATATAAATAAATTTGACTTACTTACTAAATACAGTGAAAAATGGATTGCTCATAGTTATTTCATGTTAGTTAATACATTAACTAATGTTAACTAGTGAACCTTATTGTAAAGTGTTACCGTTACTTTTAAAAGTAGTTACACAACCCTGATCAATAGTGCATAGAACAAGTATTATGTATGTTTCATGTTTTGAGGTTATGTTTGCAGTACAATATAACTGCAGCAGGCATGTTATCAACAAAGAGAAAAGCAAATAGGGCAAACAGTCCCTCAAAACACAGATATTCACAGCTGTTGGGCCAGCTTCCTCGGCTCATTTCACTGAACACAGAAACAGGCACATCTGAAGATAAAATGGGGCACAAATAGACATGCAGACCCAGAACTCCAGACGTAAACATTCAGACCCAAATACAAACCAAAATCAGAGCAGATATATTTTCATATCCATTTACAATTCTGCATGTAGCCTGCATCAATAAGTCTGAGAGAACACACCTGTTACAGCAGGAAACATGAAATTAATTGGATGGAGAAAGAAAAAGAGAGGGTGAGGTAGACAAAAATATAGATAAATCTTCCTATGGAAAAACAAAAATTCCAGTAGAAGGATCCATCTGTGAGTCCAACAAATACTGAATGTTTCATCATTATTACAAGCGATCTGATTTTTAAAAAAGTAATTCATATTCAGATGAACTGCATAAAGCATATTAAGATTGAGACTTAATCTTCTCATGATTATCAGAGAAGGAAGGTTGTGCTCAAGAACATGTGATTCTGCACTCGGGCTGCCATCGCTCAGATTGGGTGAGTCACTGTCTTTAATCACTTCAGCGGTTCCCATGGTGATGTGAAAGTATATGTGAGTGCTAGTCACTTAAACTTATTGGTGACTGTATGCAACAAAAGGAGGACAACAAAACATATGGCTACTAAGCTGACCTTTTTTATGATTTCATGTTACCATTGGTTTTATATATAAAAGCAGCATTCTAGTTAATTATAAATCCAGTCTAAAGTAGATTGTAAAGTGTGCAAATAACAAGTCTGCCCATGAGTAACAAATACTAACACAAATTTCCATTATTTTGTTTGACTAACTGGTGAAATTGGTCAATCAGAACCAAGTCTTACTGGTAAAACGAGTTGATAAGAAGCCAATTTGATAATGCCTAATGCTTTTACAGTACCTACTGATAAGAGTGAAGTACAGTGTAGCCTCGGCTCGGTTTAAAACATATTACCATATTTAAATCCTTTTCATAGAATTCCCTTCAAAATCAGTGCAGAAAATATGTGTGGGCCTACCAGGATTAGAAATGTATGCCATAAAAGGACATGGTGATGGGAAAAAAAATGTAAATCGAGATAGAAAGAATATACTGGATATCCCTATGAAAAACATTTTGTTTCTATGGGGTGAAGTGTATATTGCAATGCTTTTGCGTTCGAAACTGTGTTTCCTCGCTAAAGCACTAAAATACAGTTTTTCCTCTCACCTCATATTATTTTCATCACCAACTTTGCACTTACTTGCTAAAGTTTGTCAGAGTAAAGTTTCGAAAATTTTCTCAAGCTAGCAAAACAAACTTTTTGCAAGAGTGCAAAACTTCTGCAAGCAAATGCGAATTTTCTCTATAGGGAACACTTTTTTTGCGAAAGAATGCAAAGTTTCTCAGAGGAATGCAAAGGTTGAGTGTGAACGCAAAATAATAAAACATAAAAATCTCCAGTCTCCTTATAAGAGCGCATGTGCAATGAAAATTGCCAGGCAAAAGGAAATAGGAAATTATGTCATTCTTAAAATTTACTAAGAAAAATTCTTTGCCATCATGACAATTTACTGAAAAGAAATAATAGCGGCAACAAAAAAAAGTAGCAGCATTTAAAAATAATGCTCTCTGTAATGCTACTGTAACAAGAGTAAATACACCTACACATACATCAGTTCCACCACCATGTGATGTGCTGCATGAGCGAAACATCAACCACAACATTGAGCAGTACCAACAAACAAGCCAAATTCATCCAAGCGATTCCGGCATGTGTTTGAAGTTATACTGCTTGTGTACCATCTAACTTTCTACCCACGGGTCACATAAGTGATATTTAAAACAAGAAAAAGAAAAAAAGATAGAGGGCATGTGGAAAAGAGAAACTTTTGAGAACTGTGTTTAAGTCCTGGGGAACTCATTACTGCTTAATACATTATCAGTGCCAGTGGCAGTGGTGCAGCCTGTTACAAATACATCCACACAGCACTGTCTCTTTATGGACCTCAGTACATACACACATACTCATCCACAATCAGGGCATGGTGTCAGCCCCAAAAGTGCTATTTAAACCACTGATAAGTTCACTTTGCCACTGTGAACAGAGGGCTCGCTGACACAGCACAGCAGAGGTTGCCATTAAAATTAATGTCCTGGGATTGGAAAGACACTTAGGTGGGAATTAATAACAGAGAGCTTAAATCTGTGAATAAAATTTGCTATGATGCTAATGAGAGCATGATAATGTAAGGAATCTTTGTGTTTAGTTGAAGGGCTCATGTCTATCACTCTTTGACTGACAGGGTGGATTGCTGACGGTGGGTAATGTAGTAATACTCACAGCTGGCATTGGTCCCCTTTGACCCCTTTAGTGGTACAGTAGCATTTCCCTGAGTTGGAGTGGCACACGTTAGCGTGGTTGTTGCATCTGCAGGCTGGAGAGAAAAAAGAAGACATAGATAGAGAAAGACAAAAAAAGAGGGAAGAGGAACGTTTAAAGGGACAGTTCAACCAAAAATTAAACCTCTGTGACTATTTACTGTCCCAAACTTGTATGACTTTGTTTCTTTTGTGGAAAACAAAAGGAGAAACTGGAGAATGTGGTGGTGCTTTTTCCCCATGCAATTACAATGAAATGGGATTAGAACTTTCAAGCTTAAAAAAGACCCAAAAGCACCATAAAAGTAATATCAAAATTTTCAAAAATCACTCTAAGGGACAGCCCTAATTTAAGTCATTATTCATTGATTAGTCATAATTCACTGATTTATTGTCTTTCGTTGTGCTGTTATCAAAGACTGTATATACCAAGATGGTTCACTTGTATTACTAAAAAAGAGAATGGTGGCTCTTGTAGAAGGAAATCCTGCTTTCTAAACAATCGTCAATTGGCTTGTCATCGCATTACTGCACCTACTGTTGTGCTGGTTAGAGAATACGGGCTTTTAAGGCCCTTGCACACTGAGTCCGAGATTTTCGTATGCGCTTTTTCGTATTCGTGATTCGGTGGCTCTGAATTGTCAAAACATAATTCAAACACCATTCAAACTGCTTACTACGGATGCGAAAAACGCAGAAAATCAAACCCGATCCGATTATTTTTTTTATGACGGACGAAAGTTTCGGAGGCAGTGTGCAAGCGTGATTGACATAACGTGGGGTCGTATTTATTTTTTAACGTGAGAGAATTTCGGACGCTAATTTCGGACTCAGTGTGCAAGGGCCTTGACTCCTGTTCCACATACAGACAGCATTTGAGGTGCTACTGTAAGTTCCTTTGTGAACAGGATATTTTGAGACTCATGTAAGTAAATACGGTTGTCAATCCCAAAAAACTGAGTGTGAACCATAGAAACAGTTAGTTTCCTGAGATTTGCGCTTAGGACTGCACATGCACATTGGCTAGAGGTACCTGAAATTTAAGCTATTTTAAAGCTCATGCCACAATTTATTGCTGATTTGAAATATAATACTGAAATGTGAGTTTGGCAAGTATTTTTCATGATTGTGGTACTAATTCAAGTAGAGATAAATACAATAGCTGCCTGGAGGTGTTGCAAACATGGCCACCATATGACATTCTTTGAAACGTTGGTCAAACAATGAGTCAGTGAGAACTCAAGAACCAGAATCGGACTCGTTATTTGAACTGCCTCAAATGCATTGAGACTCAAAATAATGACTCGTTCATGAATGGTAAATAACTTTTCACATGAACTCTCATTAATGCACCATTTTCAGATAATTTGTACTTTTAAGTGGAACTACTACAGTCTATAAATAAACAGGGCACAGTTTGCATTTAAACAGACGTGACTATTTTAACAAACCTGAGCTTGCATCTCTGGGGCTAGTGTTCCTCTCATTACAGATGCAATTCTCATTAAAAGGTTATCAGATGGTAATATCAGAATGAAACCACATACACTCACACATAAACAGTTTATACAGTGCAGCAGAGACAATTACTCAGAGAAAGAGAAAGAGAAAGAGAGAGAGAGAGAGAGAGAGAGAGAGAGAGAGAGAGAGAGAGAGAGAGAGAGAGAGAGAGAGAGAGAGAGTTCATTAAGCAGATTATCATCACTGAGGTGAGGCTCCTAAACAAGCAAACAAGAGACTATTCCATTCTTTACAACCCAAGTCCATGCCGCTTTAGAAAAAAGTGTCTGCAAAAATGACTAATTCGATTAATTCTAATTGTTTGGTTATTTTTCCAAATCAGGATTTTGTAAATTAATTAATTAATTAATGAAATACAATATTAATTAATTAATGAAATCACTAACTTTAAAAACAAACAAAAAATTCAATAAAAACTGGCCCTAAACTGTGGTTGCTGTTGTAGTGAGGTTGCTATTGTTCTTGCCGGTTGCTTGGTGGTTATTTAGTGAGGTGAAAAGAATCCATAACCAATTCTCGATAATTTTCTGGTTTTAAAACATGTTTCAATGTAGGTCTAGGGGATTAAGGGATTTTCTTACCTATTCTATTGTGGACAAGGTGAAAATCTTAAGTTGAATTGCTTACAAAACTAATAGCACGACTCAGTGCAACAGCTGTGGTGGACTAAAGTGCCTGCTGAATGACAGCTTACTGATAGCATTTTCTTCCTAACTGGTATCTGAGGGTTTTTGCAGCTAAGGATGCAGGTGTTTGTCAGTACATTCATCACCTTCACAGAGCGATGGCACAGAAGTGATTGCACACTATGATGAGGTAATGTTGATCTAGTCACATGTCTTTATGTTGTACATATCGATTAGCTTGTTTAATTACTGTGCAATTTGTAGAGTATGGCTGTATTTGCAACGCTACATGCTGAACCTTCTCTGGTACAACTGATGTCAGCAGATTTCACATGCCTTAAACTGCTTCTCCGCCCAGAGTGTCATATTAGACAATGCCATTAGACTATAAAATTAACTAGCTGCCTTCACAGAGCAACCCTGCATAAAAATGCTTTTCATTCACTTGTTTAAATAGCATGGAAGAGCTCTCCCAGCCACAGATTTCATTTGGATCCAGAATGCAGCCATAAAAGGGCTGTCATATTTCTAAATAAAATAAATAAAGAGCAAAAAAAAAAAAAAAGAGACGGAGAGAGAAGAAAACAACACAGACTTTTTATCAAGAGGCTTCATAGCTTGTTGGCTTTTTATCCACAGGTCTGTTCTTTACACAACTCTCAGTTCAAATCCCCCCAGCATCGCTTTTTCATACCAGCCAAAAAGAGACAATTGACAAAGAAACCTTTTTCTAAATATTTTATTGTTGTTGTCTGCTTTGGTGAACCACTATTACGACTGCTCATACATAGTGAAAAGATTATATTTATATATATATATATATATATATATATATATATATATATATATTAAAAATTCAAAGTTATTTTAAATTGTAATAATATTTCACAATATTGGTGTTTTACTGTATTTTTGATCAAATAATTTTCACTATATTTTCAATATATATATTATTTGCCTCCATAATACATCCATACATTAATAACACAGTGAATTAAACAGCGCAGTAAAATCATGTCAGTATAACGGCAAGGAACCACACACATGATTTCCACATGATCTCAAATGTTTACATGCAATTTTATTATGCATGTGTGTGTATTTGTGCATCTGTATGAGAATCATTTTGACAGGACTGTGGGGACGGGCAGTGGCAGAGTGTCGGTGGCTTCGCTCTGCATGCTGCAAAAAGATTTATAGCTAAATTATGATGTGTAAAATGTACTCACATTATAGCAGAGGAACAGCACTACCTGGAGGTGCTGTTTCAGCACTTGCTCTGAAAGCGATAGACTACAAACACACACTCGCTCACACAAGCACGCACACATGCACATGCGCACACATACAATCTCTCATAAATATTTCTGCCAAAAGCCATTTAGGCCCTGGAAATGACAAAACACATACACTCACAAATACGCTTACAATGAAAGTAGTCACCTAACCATGTCTAACAAAACTTTTTCATAACGCACACAAACATTAGCATATATCTGACATGCTTCATTTAGATCCACAATAAAGCTTAATGAAAGAAAGGAAATAAATATGAAAATAAAGGGAGAAGAGATAAACTGATATTTGTATCCAAACAGACCGTGGAACATAAGTGACAAAACCAGAGTGAAGGCTTTCATAAATCCTCACAAACAGATGCACACACACATACACACAGAGATGACATTAAAGCTGATGGAAGTTAAACCAGTCTTGAAAAGAACACGGCTCAGGCGCTTTTCATTCCGAGTTTATGACTGGCTGAAAGTCAAATCTGATAAAGCAAAGAGGGTATTTGGGTTTTACTCCTAAATGGACATATTGTTTAAGAAGTGAAAACTATTAAGTGTGCCAAACATCTCTAGATCATCTATATACAAACTCATTAAACATGTGCACATGTAAGTTAGAAATATACTCATATTTCCATGTTCATTTCATGCAGTCAACTTATGCGAGTAATGCGACATATGCTGATATTTACGCTACGTCTTCAGACGTCATAAGTAGTGCTTTAGACTTAAGTCGAATCCGTATGTTCGTTTGGCCGGACGCTAGTTATTTTACTTTATAAAGTTTTAAATATGAATATATTTCTTTCACAAACGCATCACTTCGCTTCAGAAGGCCTTTATTAAACCCCTGGAGCCTATAGCCTGTTATGAACTGCTCCGAGACTTGGAGGTGAAGATCCAAATGCAGCTTTATTATAGAATAGTCGTGCGGGCAGGGTCAAGAATCAGCAAATAGGGCAATGGAGAAAAGACAGAGAACAATACCAGATAACATGCAATGGTCGAGGCAGGCGGCGAGAAGCAAGGTCCAGTAAACAATCCAGGTCAGGGTAAACAGAGAACGATCAGAAAACGGGGTACACAGTCCAATGTCAAGAAGGCAATAAACAAAAGACGGGAAACCGCTCGGAAATGCAGACACACACAGTACAACAAGACTTCGCAATAAGTGAATGTGAAAACCAGGTATTTATGGTGTGAACTAAACAAGATGATGAGAAACAGGTGAATGAGATGAGTGCTGATGAGTCCGGGCAGTGAGTTATGGGAAATGTAGTTTGTGAATGAAACATGATTGTCTGGTGTGGAGTGCCCTCTTGTGACTCTCAAGGGCACTCCAGCTGGTGACCGTTACATAGCCCCCCCCCAAAAGAGCGGCTTCCAGACGCTCAAAAAACTGTCCAGGTGGGAGGTGG
This sequence comes from Meda fulgida, assembly GCA_030578275.1. Lineage (NCBI taxonomy): Eukaryota > Metazoa > Chordata > Actinopteri > Cypriniformes > Leuciscidae > Meda > Meda fulgida. Next base: position 10,884,939 of record CM060628.1, on the reverse strand, counting down.
AGCGGAGGCGGATCTAAGGGCGGTATGGGGGGCCAGGTCCCTGGAGCAGAAGAGGAACAGGAGACCAGGGTGGCGCAGGCGACCAGGGCGGATCAGGCTGTGCAGGTGACCCTTCAGGCGGCCAGGGAGGAGACGACAGTCCAACTGGCGGCCATGGCGAAGACGACACCTCGGGCGGCCATGGCAGAACAGAGAATCCTTTGGGCAGCCAGGGCGAAACGGCGAGTCCATCGGGCGGCCAGGGCGAAACAGAGAGTCCTTCGGGCGGCCAGGGTGGTGAAGACCCCTCGGGCGGCCAGGGCGGTGAAGACCCCTCGGGCGGCCAGGGCGGTGAAGACCCCTCGGAAGGCCAGGGCGGAGAAGACCCCTCGGAAGGCCAGGGCGGAGAAGACCCCTCGGGCGGCCAGGGCGGCGAAGACCCCTCGGGCGGCCCTGGCAGAGGCTCTGGAACAGATACTGGCACGGGCTCCGGCTCAGGAATAGCAGACAACGGCTCTGGCACAGCAGACACCGGCTCTGGAACAGCAGACACCGGCTCGGGAACAGCAGGCACTGGCTCCAGTCCTGGAACAGGCTCTGGCTCCGGAACAGGCATTAGCTCAGGAACAGACACCGGCTCAGGAACAGACACCAAAACTGTAACAGCCACAAGAACAGACACAAACACAGAAACAAACACTGGTTCAGGAACAGGCGCCGGCTCAGGTACAGAAACAGACTCTGTGACGACGGCCATCTGGTCCGTAGACACTGGCTCGGAGGCGGCCATCTTGTCCGTAGGCACTGGCTCGGAGGCGGCCATCTTGTCCTTAGACACTGGCTCGGAGGCGGCCATCTTGTCCGTAGACACTGGCTCGGAGGCGGCCATCTTGTCCGTAGACACTGGCTCGGAGGCGGCCATCTTGTCCGTAGACACTGGCTCAGAGGAAGTGATGTGAACAGTCTCTGGATCAGCAGAAGTGATGTGAACAGACTCTGGTTCGGCCATCTTGTCCGTTGACACTGGCTCGGAGGAAGTGATGTGAACAGACTCTGGATCGGCCATCTTGTCCGTAGACACTGGCTCGGAGGAAGTGATGTGAACAGTCTCTGGATCAGCAGAAGTGATGTGAACAGACTCTGGTTCGGCCATCTTGTCCATTGACACTGGCTCGGATGAAGTGATGTGAACAGTCTCTGGATCAGCAGAAGTGATGTGAACAGACTCTGGATCGGCCATCTTGTCCGTAGACACTGGCTCGGAGGAAGTGGTGTGAACAGACTCTGGATCGGCCATCTTGTCCGTAGACACTGGCTCGGAGGAAGTGATGTGAACAGTCTCTGGATTGGCAGAAGTGACGTGAAGCGTCTCTGGCTCGGCAGAAGTGATGTGAAGCGTCTCTGGCTCGACAGAAGTGACGTGAAGCGTCTCTGGCTCGGCAGAAGTGACGTGAAGCGTCTCTGGCTCGGCAGAAGTGACGTGAAGCGTCTCTGGCTCGGCAGAAGTGACGTGAAGCGTCTCTGGCTCGGCAGAAGTGACGTGAAGCGTCTCTGGCTCGGCAGAAGTGACGTGAAGCGTCTCTGGCTCGGCAGAAGTGACGTGAAGCGTCTCTGGCTCGGCAGAAGTGACGTGAAGCGTTTCTGGCTCGGCAGAAGTGACGTGAAGCGTCTCTGGCTCGGCAGAAGTGACGTGAAGCATCTCTGGCTCGGCAGAAGTGACGTGAAGCTCTGGCTGGACGTGGCTGTTGTGAAGCTCAGGCTCGGCGTGGCTGACGTGACCCAGCGGCGAAGAGGGCTTGGTGCTGGACGGGACCAGCGGCGAAGAGGGCTTGGTGCTGGACGGGACCAGCGGCGAAGAGGGCTTGGTGCTGGACGGGACCAGCGGCGAAGAGGGCTTGGTGCTGGACGGGACCAGCGGCGAAGAGGGCTTGGTGCTGGACGGGACCAGCGGCGAAGAGGGCTCTGGCGCAGGATCAGCGGGCTCTGGCGCAGGATCAGCGGGCTCTGGCGCAGGATCAGCGGGCTCTGGCGCAGGATCAGCGGGCTCTGGCGCAGGATCAGCGGGCTCTGGCGCAGGATCAGCGGGCTCTGGCTCAGGGACCACCAGACCCGGGACCACCAGACCCGGAACCACCGAACTCGGGACCACTGGAGCTGGGACCACCGGAACTGGGACCAGCGGTGAAGGCCTGGCGTACCACGGGATGAAGCTCTCCAGACATCTGAAGAGTGCCTCTCTCCAGTCCAGACCGGAGAGATTGGGGAGCTCCCTCGGGTTGACCTCCTTAGCCCCCAGCTGATAACACAACTTGATTGCCTCGTCTCCGAGGGAGCAGGAAGCAGCGAGAGGGATAAACCCCCACGTGAACTGTAACAGATCGGGGCTATCCAGGGCTAAGGCCGCGATCTGACCCGCAAATTCCCGGCTCATTCTGGGAAGATCAGGTGAGCTCCGTGCTGCTGAATTCTTGGGTTCGGTCGGTCGTCGCTGCTGGATCACTGGTGGCGAAGTCTTCTGTTATGAACTGCTCCGAGACTTGGAGGTGAAGATCCAAATGCAGCTTTATTATAGAATAGTCGTGCGGGCAGGGTCAAGAATCAGCAAATAGGGCAATGGAGAAAAGACAGAAAACAATACCAGATAACAGGCAATGGTCGAGGCAGGCGGCGAGAAGCAAAGTCCAGTAAACAATCCAGGTCAGGGTAAACAGAGAACGATCAGAAAACGGGGTACACAGTCCAATGTCAAGAAGGCAATAAACAAAACACGGGAAACCGCTCGGAAATGCAGACACACAATACAACAAGACTTCGCAATAAGTGAATGTGAAAACCAGGTATTTATGGTGTGAACTAAACAAGATGATGAGAAACAGGTGAATGAGATGAGTGCTGATGAGTCTGGGCAGTGAGTTATGGGAAATGTAGTTTGTGAGTGAAACATGATTGTCTGGTGTGGAGTGCCCTCTTGTGACTCTCAAGGGCACTCCAGCTGGTGACCGTTACATAGCCCTTTTCGCATGGGATTAGTACTATATGGGGACCTCGTGTGATTTAGAAATTCGATTCGCTTCGAAATTCGATTAGAAACAGATTTGCACGGGACTAATATTACCACAGGACCTCGGTGTATGGCGAAATATGGTAGGTCATTTGCGGGGCAAGTTTTACTTTACAAATTACAGACATGGCCGATTCGAACAGGATTAAGATCACAGACAACCTCCGCAATTATTACAAATGACTAGAGGTCACCAGGTAATACTTATCCCATGCGAATATGGCTTATGATGGATATATGCACTTATGGACTTATGCACAGCCATTCACTGCCATTATAAAGCTTAGATGAGCCAGGACATTTTTTTAATATAACTCCGATTGTATTCGCCTGAAAGAGGGTGAGTAAATCAAGGGCTAATTTTCATTTTTGGGTGAACTATCCCTTTAAGAGGAAAGGAAAAGAAACGTACCATCATTTATCATTTACCACTTAATACTCAGTGATTTCTACAGCTCTCACCTCTTAAAAATGTCCTCACCCTCCAAAAAATACATTTTTAAGCCACAATGATTAATAATCATCCTCACTATAAAAAGTGCAGTGGGCATATCTGCTTGATGAAACTAAAAAATAAGCACTTCTATGTTTTTCCCTTGACTTCTCGGTCGCTCTTTCTCGTTCATAAATTTAGATGAACTAAACCCTAAATAAGGTAACTCATTCCTGGCTCATAAGAGGGCTAACCAGTGCTTAATTTCCATCCTCTTTTCCATATTTATAACCTTATTGGATAAGATATAGCCTACACATGCATGCATGCATACAATATACAGGTATAAGAAAGAACTATAATTTTACTCCAAATGCAATATCTCTGACGCAAACATGATTTTATATAAAGCACACATACAGTCGTAATGGCAAAAGCCACAGTCATTCTGAGTAAATTGGTTCCAGGTAAGTGTTTCTCCACTCACCTCTATGGGGCAGAAGGTTTTAATTAATGGATAGGAAGGTGAGCCTGGTGCTGTGCCCCCCATGACCTCCGTTGTCATCTCACAGTGATGTGTTACTATCCTGAGCCAAATACAGCAGATGCTGCCAGCCAGCTCCATGGAGACATCTCAAAGACTGGAGCTACTGTACTGGAGCTAAAGGACAGATACAGTCGTGTACTATACAACACTGCTAATCTGTCACTGAAAGACTATTGGTAGATGGTAGAGCTCTATGATTAATCGTTAAAAAGATTGCAGTCTCGATTCAAACACCCACTCAATCTTATTCCTTAATGACAGTGATTCGGCTATGTGTATTAAAACTTACATGAACAATAACAACGAACATTCAAATCTGCATTGGCGGCACTGACCCACAGAAACCAGTAGTCATGTATAGGTATGAAACAGCTTCAAAAACACGTTTTTAAACCCAACAGTATCATTATTTCAGTGTTACAATAATTCGAATTATTTCAAACTTTTACTGGGATAAAATATTATAGTTCAGATATAAGCTCAGATTCATCCAGTAAGGAAACAAGTGAAGTCTTCATGATTAAGTCATTGAATCGTTCATTCGAGCAAATTATTTTAAATAAAGAATTCATATGAATTAAATGTTTTAAATAGACTGCAGCAATTAACATTGTGTCAGAACCTGTAGCAAATTACGTTAATTTTGTTTAGTTGTCTTTTCAGAATCAGAGAATCTCTTTTTTAAACTTTCTATTTTTTTTACAGAACCATGTCGCTCTCATAGATTATTATTAACATTATTAATAGTAGTAGTAGTATCAAATACTGTAGAAATGATTAAAAATATTTAAATATGTATTGTTAAAAAGATCAATTAAAATAAAATTTGGAGAGAAAAAAAGGATATAGGGTCCATCCAACAGAAGCACGTTCTTGCTTCTTTTCTTTCCGTTTCCCCGTTTTTACAGGTATTTATAAAGAATGCCAAGAATGACCTTCTGTGGATACACCACAATCACCTTAAACCCAACAGAAGCTTGTACAACACAAACTGGATGTGGCAAAACATGATTAGATGCCACAGTTGTTTTGTTGGGGGTGAGGAGCATGGAGGGGGACAGGCGCTGCTGAGACATTGCTGTGTGAAAAGCAAACTGCCATTTCTAACAGATCCTTTAAAGAGATTAAAAGGGGGAAATGTTCAGAGTGAGTGCAAAACAGAGCCCTCCTTCATCTGGGTCTAAAGTTTGCCCTCCTGTCTGCTCTATATGACTGTCACCATGTGCTCATACTCACTGAGATTGATGCCATGAGTGAATGATTAACAAAAAGTATGTAGTTTAAGACATACTTGATATACATACACAGATATGCTAGTTTTCTTGTACCCATCAATAATTCCTAATATGAATATGAGTTCATGTGTGGCATCACTGAGCTGTACCTGGTACTGCATCAGTGCAGTACAAATGCCATAAGTGAAGTGAATCATCTTCACTGAGCTAGGTTTCTTGGAAACGTGTGGCCGACTACCAGAATGTACCTTATGAGGATTTATGCAGAAGTAAACAGGAAGAGGCAATAAAGGGTGAAAGAAACAATGGCAGTGTTTCCTACGGTTGCCAACCGTTCCGTATAATACGGAATCGTCCCGTATTTGACACATAAAAGTCTTGTTCCGTATTGAACTGATACAGAACGCACTTTGTTCTGTATTTTTGAGAATCTAGACTTGAGACTAGGCTATGATAAGAAAAAAAAACGACGGTGCGGTAGATACTAATTTCTCCCCGTTTGTCTATGATCAGACACGTAGCGTTTTTAACATCTTGGAACATCATCAGAGAATGCCCTTTTAATTGGTCGATAGTCATTGACATTGTGAGTCACGTATCGTAGCAACGATGACGACAAGTGACAACAGCGAGAAATGTATGACTACCTCCGAGCAGCCGGTGAAAAAGAAAAGAGCACAAAAATATAGAATTACATACATATGATTTATTATCAGTATCTAACCTGACGAAAATGTATTCATTCAATGTTGTCTACATTATATTGCATCTGCAGCAGCATTGTGAACTTTTGTAAAGATACGTTTAGTCTTTAACTTTTAAATGCATCATTACATTCAAATTGCAAACACATGAGGAGAGTCTCCGCATGAAAGACCCACGCCTGACAGATCAATGTTACAACATTTCTATCCGAAACGGTAGGAAATTAAATTAGATTGAATGGAGGATTTTAACTGTGACAAGATGATTGACAGGGCAGTTTTACGGTAACAGGAACCACGCAACAGAGCTGTCCGTTAAAGATGACGAAGTAGTATGTCCCAAAGCTTGCCTACTCTTTCGCTACACACTCAAAAGTATGTACTTATTCTTCACAAAAAGAGTACATAATTTTAGGGCGTAGTTTAAGTAGGCGAATTGGGACGCAGCTATGGTCATGTCATAAACACACAGAAACTCAAAGGTCTTCACGGCAATCCATCAAAATAAAAGTTCGGTTAAACTTGACAGAAATATATTAATTTTGTACAGTAGAATTTAGATATGTCTCAGTGTAATAATAATACAAACACTAATACAAATAAAAGATCATCAAAACTTTATTTTTTAAGGAGTAATCAGACAAATTGTTCAGCACGTTGTTTGACAAAACGTTTATTTAATTTCATATGACTAAAAGAAATTTAATTAATGTTTTATGTCTTCATTTGATTACTGCAAAAAACACAAACACCACATTTGTGTGAAAAGACTTCATAGAAATATTTTGTAAAAAAAATGTTGTATAAGTTTAATAATTGTATAAGTTTCATGATTTCAATTAATTAGACATGCTTTTTGATTACTAAAAAAATTACGGAAAAAAACGGAAAATCCACTCCGCGACACTAGTTCCCCCTGATTTGGAAAGGCTCAAATTAGGATTCAGGATCAAGAGATAGAAGAATAAGACGAGAAAAAAAGCTGCTTATTTACCTGTAGTGTTGCAATTAACAGGACAATATACCACTCAAATGTTCATTATAATCTCATTATATACTGTCATACTAGTTCCAACAGCTTCACAATCATTAGGGAATCTTCATCAGAAACTATGATTAGTGGGAGTGCGCTCAATTATCTTGTTACTGAGGCAACAAAGTTTATAAAGCCAAAACTCAGATTCAAATGGATTTTAAAGCCATCATTACAAGTTCATGTTTATATAATCTTTGAAAAACAGATTAAACTTGGTTTTTTTTTCTTCTGCGACTGAGGGGCTTGAAATTCCCCTAATGGATCTAAAGGCAGGGTTTGAAATAAACCCCCGCCAAATGCGGGTAAAAATCAACTGGCAGGTAATGGCGTGTTACTTATTATGTTTATTCACTCTGATGGGGAAGTTTGTGTAAGCCAAATCTGCGCAAATACTCAACTCGTGAGTCATTATGATATATTTAATACATCATTTGCAGAATCTGCACATATCTGGCTTAATTGATCATGCACGTCACTACGCAACAAATAATGGCGCCCTTGTTCATTTGCATTGAAGAAATGGCAAAGATTAAAAAGCATTTGGTTGACATTGTTATGTTCCAACATCCTACATTTTTTTATGTTCTCTGTACTGTATTTATCTGTCCACCTAAAACACATTTTTGGTGAAAAGGATGAGGATGAAAGAGGAAGGGGGGAGATGGCTGGATGACAGGAATTTGTTTGAATAAGAAATGAATGTATGAGATCCAAATTTTATAATATATATATATATATATATATATATATATATATATATATATATATATATATATATATATATATATCTGTGATGTAGTTAGTAATCTGGTGCATTTCTTATCTCTTTCTTTTTTGGCAAGTAGAAGTTCTGAATGGCTGGTAACTTAAAAGTGACTGAAAAAGTTCATTTCAAACACTGGTTAAAGGGATAGTTCAAGTTGTTCCAAACCTGTATGTCTTGCTACTGCTGAACACAAAGTAATATTTTGAAGTATGTTGGTAACAAAACAGTCCTGGTGATTATTGATCTCAAATTTCATGTTCCACAGAAGCAAGCCATACAGGCTTGGAACGACATAAGGGTGAGTAAATGATGACAGAATTTTCATTTTGGGGTGAACTATCCCTACATAAAAATTATGGAATTCATATCTTTGCATTGAGATTAAATGAAAACGTTATTCCAAAACGTTCACGTTCATGCTGCAGGTCCAGCTATGGCTGTCATGTTGGGTGACTGAACAGGTGTGTGTTTTATACCTCAAGCAGAGAATGACTTATACAGGTCAAATACAGAGAGAGAAAATGAGGGTGTTGTGTGTGTTTGTCCAGTCAGAGGCCAAGAATAGCACCGCTGTAGGGTCAGTATGACTCTGTCAGGTATACATACAAACACAAAAAACAGTAAATGTCTACAAACAAGTACATGGAAAAACACCTCATGTTTCTGGATTCCTTGCCTTAGCAAATTCTCTGAGAACCTGATACCTTGTACTTCTGGAGACTCCAATTAGGTTGCCATTCTGGAAAATGGTGGCACTGGAGACTAAAGGGTTCCTGATGGTTTCACACCTAATTCTTCAACTTATTTCTTAAATATTGTGCCGTTAACATGCGTCTTTTCTTCTCAACCTGTTTTTGTGTGACCCTGTTCTCAATGAGCATTTTATATCCAATGGTCCATATGTGTGTGTGTATATATATATATATATATACATACATACATACACATGTTTTTTTTTTTAAATTGGAAAATTAAGGTGTGACCATTATTAAGTGGTTATTATTATTATAATAATAATAATAATTATTATTATTATTATTATTATTAATATAGTATTAATATATATATATATGTCGTTAGCATTATTTAAAATTCCCACCATACCACCAACCTCTAACACACTAAGACTCTAAGCCCACACACACAAATATGATCATATATCACAGCTTTCATTTGAAAAGCATGAATTCCAAATCTTTCAAAGACATAAACCCACGTTCATACACAAAATCCCAGGACTGTCTGCCCTCTGTTGTCCTCTAACTAAGAGGGCCATTTCAAACGGACACGTCCTCCATCTTCCACAGACTGTTTTCTCTCTCTCGTCAAGGGCAGCCGGCCACGTGTCATATTTTAACCTGATCTTACATTGATGGCCTGTCTCTTTTCTCCTTCAGACAACACACGCACACACTCTGTGAGAGATATCCATCCAGCCTGTTCTGTTCTCCACACAGTGGGCCGCTCTCCATCTCTCCTCGTCTAATCTAACACAGATCAGTGGCTTAAACTTATTAGTGTAGAGGTGAGGTAAATCTCCTCCGCTCACTAACGCTGAAAAATGACACTGCTGGATTAGTGGCGGCCACAATCAGAGCATTAAACACACATGCACATTTACATCAAGACGCAGTCAATAAAGCACTCTTAATCAGAGGTATTCAACAGGGAGGAGAAATAGAGAGGGAGAGCGTGCATCCTTGAAAGATGTGGAGGGCCGCACATCTATCAAATCTCTGCTGTGAGCGCTGGACCGCTCGTATAGGCAAAGAGAAGGGGCGGCAGTCAACTCCAGGAAATAAGAAAATGATTAAGAGTGATTTAATGTCACAGAATGTGGAGAAAACGTGCATCTGTCCGACAGAGAATGATGTTATTACACCACCTTCCTTGCACCTCTTCGTCTCTCTGCTGCCTTTCTCTACCCCTCGATGCAGTTTCATCTCTAAGAGCGATGATGCTTGTGTATAAACTCAGTGATTGGAAACCAGGAGAAAAGCCACAGTGATGAACTAACACGAGGAGCCCACATCAAATCAATACAATTTGCGTCAGGTTGAATACTGCACTCATAATGAAATATGGCCTCACTAACCATTACAACAAAATGAGATGGGGGACACTGGGATATCCTGTGGTACATCTGGATGCAGGCAGACTGTTTAAGAATTAACTACTGCATCGATTTCAGTTTGATATATCGTGTGGTCACATGTATACCTTAAAGGGGTAGTTTAACAAAATAATGAAAATTCTAAGATCCTTTACTCACGCCTCATACCATTCCAGATTTCCCAGTCTAAGATTAAAGCTGCCATAGCGAACAATATGGAACGGCATTCAAAAAAAAAAAAAAAAGGGAAAAGATAGTGTCAATCCATGGTATGTTCGCACACATTTATACAAGTATTCTGCTTCCCTGTTGTCATTCTGGTAGAGGCATATTTACTGTTCCACCATTTATACAAACACATAATATATGAACAATAGTATATGAGGGATTTTAGTATATTTATCAGTAAATGAGAGCATTTCGTTTTTGTATTTCATTTATTTTTCATTACTATTTAATTGTATAATGATCAAACTAAAATATCACACATTAGTTTGATGAGTGTATTTGATTTATTTGAAAATGTTAAAAAAAAGAAAAAGAAAAAAAAAGAAAAATAATGGATAGAACTATATTATTGATTTGTACGGGGACACACACACATACACACACAGTTGGTATATCACTGCGTTCCCAGCTGTTATCCATGCCAGGCTGCATGTATAGGATGGTGGTTCTTGCCCAGAACAGAACCATACCGCCAATCTAAACCGTATGCTAATTGTCAGTTTTCTTTGACGGAAGTCGTCTTGACAGAAATGTACTGCACAGTCAAAATTTACTACTTTGGGGATACTTTTGTTCTTTGTAACTTGGCAGCCGGATTTACAATCCACTTTCTTTAAATGGAAAACAACATCTGGATATTCAGCTAAATATATCTTTTGTGTTCCACGGATGGCAAAAAATCATGCATGCTTGGAAAAGTGAGAGCAAAATCTTCCTATCTGGGTGTTACATCTATTCCTTCAAGAGACATACTCTCTGATTTACAAACCAAGACAGACATACATGTAAACATAAACAAAGAAAAATATCTCACCTTGGCATTTCCCTCCATTAGTTGGGTCTCCATAGTAACCAGGTAAACAGATCTGGCACTGCGACCCAGTTGTAAGATTCTTGCACTGCTCACATACACTGCCATTAATACACACACTGTGTCCATTACACTGACATGCTGAAACATAAAGAGAGAAGAATGTGTGTTCATTTGATTAGACTTTTTTTCCAAACACACCATAATTTACAGGTTTTTATCAGTGCACATATGTGTTTTTTTATGTGTACCGGGGCAGGTTATGTAGGCCCAGTCATATCCTTTTTCCCTTGAACAGATACTGGTGTCCAATACCCTCTCTCGGCTCTGTCTACTCAGGCTCCTCATTGGTCCACGGTATGATCCCTCAATACACTGGCCCTGACCTGTGTCTGTGGGGTCTCTGCACCAACCACAATCAGGCTGTCCCAGGCACTGACCACATGTACGATGACCTGAACAATTCTGAGCTAGAAAGAGAGAAGATTTAGATAAATTAGTAAAAGAAATTAGTGTTTCAAAGGACTTTTTTATTGATGGTCCCCCAACAGACATTCTACTGCCTTTAAGTTACTTTGAAAGTGAAAACTGACAAAAGAAAAAAGTATGACGCACAAAACTTAAAACATAAAACTAAAAGCTAGTTCAAAATATTAAAGTTACATATGATAAACTAAATGTTATAAATGAGAAAGTTAAAAAAAACATTGAGTTGTTTGTCTTTTGTATTACTTGACTTATTGCATTTTGTACACATTCAAAGTCACATTATATTAATTTGTTACCAGCACTGAAATTTACTCTGCCTGTGTGTTGTTGAATGACCTTTTAATTTCAAAATAAATTGAGTTTTGTGCCATTACATTATGAATGTGTATTCATACAATGTGCCTGACATTCAGAGTGCTGGACATTTAAGACACACGGGACAGGATCAGATAATTTACATTCTCTGTGCCAATAGGGTTTTTTTTATAACAGTTTTCTATAAAAGTTTTCTGAGCCCCTCAGTAATGACCTCCCTTCATTTTTAGATATTTGTGTGTGTGGGAGCAGAAAATGTATGCATGCAATAGGGACAGAAGAAGCGTCCATCAATGTACCCCTCGACTGTCTAATGGGTCCTTAGACAGTGTGAGGGTCAAAAAGTGTCTCGGGGTTAATGGCGAGGGCAGATACTGAGAGATGTCGAGTGTGTCATTAAAAACAGGGCAGAAAGACACATTGAGGGAGCGCCACCACAGTCAATGTGACACTCAGAAGTGACAGTAAGAGGGGAAAGAGGAGCTGTTTGAAGTGTCACAGTGTTTGACCTTCCATATCATATTCAAAAATGTGCTGTTTGGAGACATGAGTTTATATTTAGAATGTTTTAAGGTGTAGTTTTATAATCTACGAGTCTTCCAGGCCATTATTACAACTGCAGGTTATTAAATTGAAAATACATGTATAAAGCAAAGCTAAGACATCCAAATTAATTAAATGAATGTATTATTTAACAAATTTAATTATTGCAGGTTTGTTTAATATTATGAGTTTGCATTTCACTGTTTTTTTTTTTTTTTCATTTGAACTAATACTGAATCTGTTTTTTGAGCAAGTGAGATGAGTAAATGCATGCTCACATTTAGTCTAGTACTAAGATAACCATCATGCTACTTGTAATGCATCACCCACAACACTTCAATGGACATCTAAATGTAAAAATAGAAGGGGGAAATGATCCACAAACAGCCGACACAGAATTCAACCAACCGAAACCTTTAAAACGGAGGTTCTAAACCAAGGGGCGAGGCCCACTAATAGGCCTCAAGATGACTTAAAATATTAACAAGCTAAAAAAAAAAAAAAAAAGATATTTCTAATTATTTTTTATTTTTTTTGAAGAACCAGGATTATCAAGGCCTCGAGAAAAACCTTGTTATATGAGGTAGCACCTCATATAATGTTTTTGCACATTTGTATTTCAGAGTACATCACAGCTCCTGCATACAAATGATGTAGGCTGTGAAACAGCCAATCAGAGCAGAGCTCAACATTATTATTCATGACCCTAGGGCAATAACAGCCCTTTCATTCTAGGGACAAATCCTAGTGTTATAAATACATGTAAAACTGTATTTGGAGACTTTTTGCCCTTACCTAAGCCAAATACTTTCTATGTAGATATCAGAGAAAAATATAAAATATTGTATCAAAGCATTCTATGGCATCTTTAAATTCAAAACGCCATAAGCATTTTTGCATACAATTTTTTTTTTTTTAGCTATGTCAAGCCCTAGAATATTTGATCAACTAGAAATTGTGAGTAAACATTTATTTTTATTTTTTTAAGTAAAAAAGGTTGAAACCCACTGCTAAAAATTTGAAAAACATCCATATCCGCCAATAACCAACATGGCACAGATATATTGTGCATCCACTTTCAAAATTCTTTAGAGGTCATCGATGTCTTACTAACATTTACCAGCATGAAGGCCAAACCACAGATTGAGTAAATTGAAGCTGTTTACTGTAGCCTCAGCCTGTATACACATCTTATATCAATAACACATGGAAAGAAGGAAAAAAGATTAGAAAAGTTTTCTGACATTCTGTGGAAGTTATGTGGATATTTGCAAGTTCTTTTGAGTTCTTTATCTAGATTTCCATAGCGCACAGATGTGTTAGGTGAACTTTTTGCCAGAAGCTCCTCTCTCCTCCTGCATTATTCACGCCCAATACAATGATTCATTTTGCCGTGCCGTGCATTCGGCACAATCACAGAGGTGTTTCATAATTACAAAGACAATTCTCATCTCTCACTTTATCTCGCTCCCTCCTTTCCTTTTTTGTGTTTAGCAAAAGAAAGCAGGATTATCTTTAGCCAAGGACACATAAACATTCATCACATATGCAAATCTATACAACATTTTCAATGTTGTGAATTTTTTTCTCTCAAAAGAACTCCTTCAAATACAACTTTAACACAAGTGTTAAAACATTTATAAATATAACAATTAAAATCTGTTCTAGGGATGTCTGACCCAATGACAACATGAAATCTCTGTCTACAGAAGACAACATCTGTCTCGTGGACAGGTTCACCTGGGACAGGGACACCTGTCAAATAGATTGCAGTCAGGCTTAACAAGCATAAAGCGGAAAAGAAAAGATTTAATAGATCATTTTTGCCGGTCTATGTAACTTTCCAGAGAAAGGAAGTCACATGCAAAACCACATAGACATTGAGGTAGGCACGTCCCCCTCAATATTCAGAATAATGGGTTTTGCAAAAACTGATTCTTACATTTTTACACAAATCTTTGGACATGTGATCTTAAAATGCCCAAGTTAGATAAGACAGGCCACTCATCTCATGCAAGTGAACACTACCATTTGTCAGGGGTCAAAAATGTTTTTTTTTTTTATATAAAAAAAATATATATAAAAAACTTATTCAGCAAGGACATAGTTCTGGTTTTACTGTATTTTGTATCAAATAAATTAATTGGTGAGCATAAGACACTATTTTTATTTTGCATATATTTTCAGGAAGAACCTTTTCTATTGTGGAAACTCTTATCCAGTTACTAACAAAATAGAGACATATAATATTTGGTAAGATTATACATTTGAACAGAAAGGATAAGGAGGTGGAAAATTATGAAAAACGTATGCTCACCATACTGCTTTACTTTTTGCTTCAAGAATTTTCACACATTTGTCTGTTTAAAGACTGAATAATAACAAAGACTTTTTGAAAACAATTTTTTTTACAAATACTTCAAACACAATTCGTACCATAACAATACACCACAATGGACGCAGCCGACTTGCAACATGTTGGCGTATTGTACGATTTGGTATTTCTTTAATCTCAACTTCTGCATTGAAAAGGCTTTATTTGCTGAATATATTGAGCCAGTGAAGAAGTTCATTTCCATTTTGATTAGGTGCACATTATCATGCTGTCAAGTTGTTTCTTTATCTCTGTGTGGGCCTTTGTTTAAATATGAAAACTGCACTTTTTCTAATGAAATGATCTTCTATCACAACAGGTACATCTATGGGGCATTTCACACCAAAGAATCACTCAGCAAAATATTTGTTGCGGCCATGAACCAACTCCTTGGAGGAAGAAAAGGGATCCTCTAGCAATTCACTTCCATCAGAGAGCTGACCTTAATGATGTTTATTGTCTGACGGATAGCCTCTATGAAATACAGCCATCAACATCCCAGTTAACAATGCACTGGAGGCCTTTAGTCTCTGCGGTCCAGATAAAATCAATGAACAGCACATCCACAGAGAAAGAACAGTAATATCTGTGTAACTCTGTAATGGCGAATGGAAGGGGAGTTTGTGGTCTCAGGGTCTCAAGGCTATGAAAAGACTTTCAACTTCCTGAGAGACTATAGACAGGCAATTTCGCCGGTCAGAATTTTGTAGTAGTATTTTTTTCTTTACTTTTAGTTATTAAGGTTATTAAGCACTACGCCTCTCAGTTGGACTGCATATCTATTTTTCATTCTCGTCCCTGTTGCAGCTGCTCATTTAAGCATTACGATGCCAGCTCTAGTGCCTCGTAATGCAGAAGAAAAGAATGATTCCATGCGTCTACAAACTTGCTGATGACTATACAAGGTAGGTCCGCGTCAGCTACTCATAAGGCTTTTCTGAGACGATTACCATCAGTCATTTCAGATACTTTGGCATGGTTCTGTGTTGTTTTGGACCACATGATATCACTCTTGTGTATAGGGATATTTCTGCAAATCTACTTAGAAAGAACTATAGGAGCTGTTGAATCGTAAAGTGACTGAGCAGAGATCTGAACAGCCTCCGTTTCAGACGGCACACCCATGAACCGCCCACTGTTCGCACACTGACACATGATGTATATAAGAATGGTAAGTGATGGCTGAAATCAAGAGTTCAAATCTAAGAGAGTGGCTTTATGAAAATAAGAGCATTTGAAAAATATCTCAACAACAAAGCTGGGTTAACAAAGGACCAAACTGATAAAATTACCAATGTTAATGATGGAATATTCACTAGATTTGCCAGATTAGAGACATCAAATCTTGACCAAAAGATTTAATTAAGTTTCTGTTCACATAACTGTTGTGCTTACTTCCCAGCAAGAAAAGGTCACATTTTGGGGTCCACGTTCCAAAGGTTTTGTATTTGTTGTCCAGATTTTCTTATTCCTACTCTTGTAGTTCTTATTCTTTTTTTTCTTTTTTTTTGCCAGGTCTGTACCAAGTTGTAGAGAAGTTGGTGGAATAATCAAAAATCTCTAGAACTATAAGGGCTTAAAAAAATCTGCATTTCTTACATTTCATTTCTCTCTATACAGTTTTTTTAAGAAGAAAAAAAAAACAGGCAGCAGCTTTAAACAGGCAAAACATTTACAAAAGAATGTTTTGAGCATTGATCAGATATACGCAAATTGATTCACATTTTAATAAATTGACAAAGGCAATCTGCTTATTGTCTTTATTGACTTATCTGCTGAAGGCAAAATTTAGCAAAACTTAACAAAATTAACATAGACAACCATTCTGAGGATTCACCCCAATTTGTGTCAAATTCTGCCCATAGGTGGCGCTACAACTGGGAAAAGACATTTATCACATATTTTGAGAAATGTCTTAATGTTTATCCATACAAAGGATGTGGCCAGCAAAACTGCATTCTTAAAAATATCTTCTTTTGTGTTTGCAGAAATCTGGTACGACATGAGGTAGAGTAAATGTGTGTAGGATTTTCATTTTTGGTTTGGCTTTAACTAAATTTTTGCATAGTTGAATTGTTATCATTTCTTTTTGGAAAACCCCATCACTAAACTGCACTTAAAACATATCACAAACGGTCTTTGGTCACTTTACATGACAATCAGACAGTCTCTTGCTGTCCAAGTGGGCAATTCTTGGTCAGAAAACCTGCAAAGATGACCAGACTTTATGCCACAAGTCAAAACTAAGATATGATAAGATAAGATGAAAGTTCTTTTTTCTCTTTGTGCAGGGTCTCGGGCTCTTGTGCAAGGCCGGACAGATCTCGATAGTTTTTTTCCAGTGGAGGCCAGTCAGAGTGTGACAGGAGTTTATAGTGAGTTTGATACCTGCCTGTGCAGCAGGCATAGCGTTCAAAACATCTGCTCTCTCAAAACTCAATCTCCCTTAGGCTCACAACAGAAGGGAAAAATGAGAAGGTGGAAAGTAAACGAGTTAGAAGGTGTGTGTTCACCAGAGTAGTGTGTACTCATAACTCCAGCTTCTAGTCTGCCATGTATCTTAATGTGTGTGTGTCCTTGATGGTAAACGCGAGCACTCACCTCCACAGTCTCCAGTTTGCCACTCCAGGCACTGGCCGTAAGGGAAGGAGATAACGTAAGCGTTGGAATCCACACAGCGCTTGGTGCTGCCACACCACATACACTCCATGGCCTGGCTGGTGCAGTTGGCACAGGTGGTTCGCAGGGAGCAGGGCATCTTACATGGACGCATGGTAAGGTTTGGGCTCACTGAGGGAGGATTTTAAAAAATAGGCAAAAATGTCAAACAATAGGAAACTGTAAATTTAACACAAACACCAAACCTAACAATTCAAAATGACAATACAATTTCTTGATAATATACAGTAGGGTCCAAAAGTTTCAGATCTTATGGACAGCTTTTTATTTATAGAGCTACATGATTCAATGATATTTTAATATATTTTAAAACTATTTAATACTATGGTAACATTTTATTCTGATGGTCCCTTTTGGGGTCTATACACATTGCCTCAAAAATCTGGTTTATTACCTCCTGTAGAGTAAGAGAAACAACTGAAATGAGCACAATGAGCAGAAGAACATAAATAAGAAATGTAAATGAGCAGAATAAACAGAGATGAGGGGAGGACGAGTTGACATCCATTCTTTATGCTCTTTGCATGTGTCTGAAATTTGTGCTTCCTCTGAGTCTCTTTTCTAGAGTTTCAAACAGGTCCAATAAACATACTGCAGCCAAGGAAACAGAGGATGTAAGAGAGTATACAACAGCTATGCTGTACAAAAAAACAAAAAAACAAACGCAATATGTGACACAAAAAGTCTGCATAAAATCTGCACAAAAATCTGCATAAAATATAAGGGAAAATCTGCAGAATTCCGTGGAATAGGCATTAAACAAAGTTTATGTTAACAGAGCTGAGAATAAATACAACAGGACTATTAACTGAAAGCATTATCAAATTAAGACAAAATCTATTAATTAAAGCCTACTTCCAGACTTCCCAATTCTTCAAGAACCCTGTGGAGTTTTCAGTGGGAGCCGATTCAGTTTGGGTCTATGTAAGAACAGCATCCGCCACAGTGCAGGCGTTGAATCACCTCCATGTTCATGTTACAATGAAACAGAAAAACAACAACAAAAAACTAAAAAAACTAAAACTTTTCTCACCAACTGGCTTCTCACAGATCAGCCCCTCAGTGTTGGCAGTGCAGGGTTTGGCTTTGAGTCCGGCTACCTCAGCTCTTTCCAGGTACGCACAAAAACCTGAGTCACTTGGCTCCCCTGGTAACCACTGCAGCGTGCTGGCAGTGAAGGGAGACATGTCCTCCCACCCCCAGTATGAAACATTTATCTTCCTTAGACCCACCCAGGGAGTAAGTTTCTGCAAGAAAGAAATATATATATTTATATATACATACATACATACATACATACATACATACACACACACACACACACATGAAACATCCACATAGGGATGGGTAAAATATGGCTATAGTCAGTTAGGGAAAATCAGTAGATTAAATCTTGAAAATGGGTCCAGGGTCAGACAAAATCCAACCAGGGTCAGACAAAACTAGCGTAATTATGGGTCAATGGCATGACGCACATTTTTTGTCAGGATCTATAGATTTTTTTCCAAAACTACATTTTTTTAATTAAAAATGTAATTTAATTGAAATTATTGAATTAAAATTTAGTTTAATTAAAAAAATGCAATCCATACAATGATCTGAATAGACCTCTTCTATGATGAGCTTGTTTTTAATTTCAGATCTAAATTTCTATTGGAAATTCATTTAGAAAAAAAGCCTCAATAAAAGAATGAATTTCTTGAAAAGAAAACCATATTTACATACATTTTCATATTATTCCTTAGAAACAAAACCGCTTCACTGCTCATTATTATTATTATTTGAAAAACATTTATTTGTCGAAATCAAAGGCAGGTGCTGCAACTAACGCAGAAACATGTTATTATGAATATTTATCACGATTCTTAAAAGATAAATAAATACATTTAAAATAAATTAATAAATGCAAATTAATAATTTTTGCACCCGTTTCTGTTTGCTACGAACTGAAATTTGTTTAAATGCATTAAAGTCACTTTGAACACAGGTGCAATGAGCTGTTATCGCCCTGTGTCCGTAAATACTCACTTAACATTAGAGTAAAGAGCAGAAAGAGGTCTGAAGTTAAACGATAAAACGACTGACATATTTGCAGATGCGGAAAATATAGTCAAATAAAAGCTGGACATTCATTCAGAGCACCTTGATAGCAAGGCAAAGGCCAATGCAGAGTTTAATTATCAATTCAAGGCAAAACAAACTGAATTTGACATACCCCAACCCCTCAGATTTTCCATTCAAATTAACAACTTCCCTGTATGAAAAGGTCTTGTGTGCTTTGATTGAAAGGTTTTAAAGGGTTTAAGATCTCCTGTGAGTTTGTGCAGCCACAGGGAGTGAGTGTGACTGTCTGTGTGAGTGACAGAATAGAGAAAAAATAGTGGCAACTAAGAAAGCGTCGCATGTGAATCTTTTTCACATCAAAGGTGGGTCCTTTATAAAACTGTGTTAATCTTCAAAGGACAAAAGCTGCTTAAACACTGAGGCTCACGCCGCAATCAGCAAGGGAGCAGATTATGAAGCAAGTCACTCCTTTCCTTTTAATTAACACATGACAAATATTTACACCACAGCACCGGGGGGACTCCACAGATTTTGTGCAGAATAGCTTTTAACTGAAGGCATGAGAAAGGTTTTTTGACAAGTAAAGTTGAGTATTTAAGCTTTACTGACATTTAGAAACAAACTTACACACAGAAACATCTAGCATTACATCTGGACTTGCCAAGTAAATTGTACATTCTTAAACGTTTAAAGAATCACTTTAAAATGGGATTCAGAGCAGTACAGGGCAAATATACCGATACTTGCAATCAAGAACTGATTTAGGTAAACAAATCCGGAGCACGGACAGAAGTGCTTGTGAGATACATAATCAGCAGTATTGGGGAAAGTTTATTTTAAAAGTAATGTGTTGCAATATTGCGATACCCCCTAAAAAGTGAGTTTGGAAAGTAATGTGTTTCATTAGTTTTGTTACTTTTTCTCACATGGGCTGGGCTTCCTTGTTTGTTTTTTAATAACTACAAAAAAAGTTGTATTTTGGAAAATGTAAAGTCACTTTCCCAAAAGTGAAATGAATAAGCCTCGGGCTGAATGAAATGCAAAATCACTCCTGCACGGTAGAGGGTGCAGCTCAAAAGAAAAACCTTACAGAAAAAGTTCAACACTCTTACTTTAGCAATAAAAACAAACAAAAAAATTAACAAATGTGATGTTTATCTAAGTCAAATTAGCTTATAGTATGGTTGAATTGGATTATCGAAGGTCCGCAGCAAAGAAATTGATTAATAAAACGAGATTAATTACATAAAGTACATTTGTGTAATAGAATATTTTGCAAACCTGCAGAAATTAAATATGCTCAGTGTATGCATCACACAGCGCACACAACACCTCTGCAACTTACAATTTCTCTCAACATGGAGACAAGAGAGGTGTCAGAATAAATGGAAAAACAAAGTAACTTGAGTTACTTATTTGAAAAAGTAACTCAGACATTTTGTTGTCAATTTAAAAGTAGTGCATTACATTACCAGTTACTTGAAAAAAAGTGATCTGATTACGTAACTTGTGTTAATTGTAATGTGTTACCCCAACACTGCTAATCGATATGAATCAGACAAACTTTGTGTTCTACACAGTACCCGACCATTACCAAGATGAATCAATGTAAACCTCCACACAAAGGCTAGTGATTACACTTGACTCACCCTCCCATGCAGCTGATACTTCTGCAGCTCATCCAGTATGAAGTCTACCTGCCTGGCTGAGGTTAGAGAGGCAATGTTGCCATCCAGGTTCTTACAGTAGTGCTGGGCATTATCATAACTCTCCGTACTGGCATTCAGCCTCAGGCATGCATCTCCAATCTGACTCCAGTCCTCTCCACACAAGTGTGCTGTAAAAAAAACAGCAAAATCCAGGATAAAACCAGGCTTTTATTTAAACTAGGCTTCACTCACACAAGACATCTGAACACCGCAAACAAATCATTCTGATCAGGATATTTATAAAAGGAGCTTTATGTGTATTATACAGCGTAAAACAAGATATATTTGAAGATATTTGACAGTTAAGACATTTATAATGTAGCAAAAGATTTTTTTTTTTTAAATAAATTATCTTTTAAACGTTCTATTCTTCAAAGAATCCTGAAAAAAAATGTCTTTGTTTCCACAAAACCATTAAGCATCGCATTGCACATTAGCAACATTGATGAGAATAATAAGAAATGTTTCTTATGATTCTATTTTTTTAAGGATCATGTGACACTGAAGACTGTAATGGCTGCTGAAAATTCAGTTTTGCCATCACAGGAATAAATTACATTTCAGAATATATTAAAATAGAAAACCTTTCATTTAAATTGTAATACTATTTCACAATATTACAGTTTTTAATGTGTTTTTGATCACAAATGTATCGTTGGTGAGTATAAGAAACTTCTTTCAATTTTTTTTTTATCTTATCGACTTTTGAACAGTAGTGTGAGTAAAACTACATTATAAAATTAAGAAACATGCTACCCTTGGGTTTTGAACTAATTACAGTGAGCAGCACATGAATAATTTACCATGACGATGGTAAACCACAAATACCCACACTCAGACAAACCCCTCAAATTCCTGAAATGCAAAACAAAAGGAAATGCACATAGTCATAGTCAATTATAAAACCACACAGTACTAAAAATAGCGTAAAATAACCATCGTCCCTTTCATTTCAAGGGTATATTTTGTAAAATGCGGCTGATTATAATCCAAGATAAAGGCTATCATATGACGAAGAGAGAAAAAACAGAGCGCAAAAAAAGGGAAAAAGAACAATAAACTCTGGGTTCTTTGACAGGCTGCTCAGCCATAAATGGATAAATAGCTCAGCAAACATGAATAATTACTGCACTTGGTCGAGGTCAGAACTCAGAGTGAGGTACCATCCAGCTCCAAAGGTCTCCGTTTTCCATGGTTGGATATACTCATGTCTTCACTACAGAGTTAATGTCCTTTTCAGACAAAGCTGTCCATGTGTATATGTATGCTTTCAAATTGAACTCTATCAGTCAGAAATATGACAGCTGAGCAGTGAAGTTCTTTCTAGCTCATGTCCTTGAAAACATCCTGATATCGGACACAGAGAGACTGTAGGAGAATGAACCAGCTCAAACCCTGAATGTACCACCTCGGTCACTGTGCCCCTTTATCTCTGCTCCATTAACCAAACAGAGGTTGGGTTTGGCGATAGAACATATCATTAACCTAATTTTAAAAATCATTCGAAGCCTATGCAATTTCCTCAATAATATAGTGAAACACATGTGTGTGTGTGCCTGTGTGTGTGCGCGGTCCTAGTAAACCCTACGTAATGGGGACAAAAAATGCCACCCCATAAAGATGTCAATATCTGAAATCCTTGTCCTTGTGGGGACATTTGTTGGTCCCCATGAGGAAAACAGCTTATAAATCATACTAAACAATGCTTTTTGATAATGTAAAAATGCAGAAAGCTTTCTTTGATTGGATAGGGTTAGGGGACAGAATATACAGTTTGCACAGTATAAAAACCATTATGTCTATGCAATGTGTGTGTGTATGTGTGCGTGTGTCTAATCTTTACTCCAGACTAGAAAATATTGAGCATAGGTATAATGTGTGGGCCTCTAGAGAAGAATTTCTTCCCAAGGGAGACAAAAGAATGTTAATAATACATCAAACAACAGCATCACTTCCTGCTCTCAAACTAGATCAGATCAAATAGGAAGAGATGCCCTCAGAGCGTGGAAAAGTGTTTCCATTGTTTCTGCATCTGACACACATTTGATTCGCTCAAAACAATTTTAGACATTTTCCTAACTTTACCCTTTCCAAAATCTTGGCCTCCAAAGATCAACACCAAACTTAATGTTGAAAAAACCTGAATGCACAAAATGATCACAGGTAAAGAAAAAAAAAGAATGGATCACTTTCCTGTGCTGTTTCCAGAGTCTAGGGCCGTCAGACAAGTGTGGCGATTTTTTGACACTTGCACTACTGTGCAAAAGTTGCTTTCGAGGGATGCATCAAAACTTCAATAAAACAATAATATTGTGTTATGTCTGGTTTCTATTGTAATATATTTAAAAATTTAATTTATTTGTTTGATGGCAGGGCTGAATTTTCAGCAGTCATTACTCCAGTCTTCAGTGTCACATGATCCTACAGAAATCATTCTAATATGTTGATTTGGTGCTCAAGAAATCATTATAACAGTTGAAAATGACTAAGCTGCTTAATATTTTTGTGAAAACCATTATATGTTTTTTCAGGAATCTTTGATAACCAGAAAGTTCAAAAGAACAGCATTTATATATATATATATATATATATATATATATATATATATATATATATATATATATATATATATATATATATATATATATATATATTGTATCATTATAAATGTATTTAGTGTCACTTTTGATAAATGTAATATGTCCTTGTTGAATTTCTTACAAAAAGATATGTCATAAATGATAACCTTGTACAGTTGAGTTTTTGAGCTGTATTAGGCACACTAGGTTAGGGTGAGTACATTACCTTGGCAAATAGAAAAACTACAGAGGTTGGCAGTCTAGTTAGGGTTAACTAGCTGAAGATCTTTTATTTCATTATCTTTTATCTTTTTTACCCTCTATCAGATATTTGGTTTCATCCTGTCATTGTTAATATTGTATATATTTGTATTATTCTTTATACTTCTAATTCCTTATTCTTTTCTCAAATGTATACAATATATTCTCTGCATCATATTTGTCTTTTTATCTTATCTTTCTGCCAAGCAAACACACTCAAATATTATCATGATAGATGATGCACCTATACCCTTGACCAGAGGTCTTCAACCCAGCTCCTGGGGACTAATCAAACAGAAATGACAAACTGTTGAAGCTGGTCTCCAGGAGCAGGGTTGAAGACCTCTAACCTAGACATCATCTGAAGTTGAAACAGATAAACAGAAGAAATGTCTACTTTGATCATTGTTTATATGGACATGCATATGCTCGGTCATTCTGTCTGTCCATCCATCCATCCTTCAGCTCACCAGGCAGAGCATGACATTCCTGCTGTTGTGGTTCCCACTGACAGTTGATATTAAGCGAGCAACTCCTGCAGTTCGCCAGTTTGGTACAAACCTGCTCACCTCGAACACTGCATTTGGTATAGTTCTTCACAGACTAAAAATCAAGAGGATGGAAAATATATATATTTGTAAAATACTCTGGTTAAAACATTGTGTTAACATTTATATGAGGAAGAAACAAGTGAAATCAAGAAGTTGCAGGTGCTAATTCTCTAAGCCAATCAATCTTATCATAAGATATATTACTGCATAGTGCATACCTGGCCGGTTTTGCGCAGACCGGGTCTCCAAATAGAGAGCTGGTGATCAGACAGCATGGCAGGGGGAGGGTTGAGGTACAGGGGACCTCGAGGGTGGCGGGCAAGCTCAATTGTAAGCTGAATGCAGACAAAACATGAAACGGCAAAGAGAAATGTTATTTTTAATAGCTATAAATGCTTTTAAATTTAATTTAAAAAAATGTAATAGTTATGCATCTGTTTGACATACCACAGTGCAGTTGCTTGAAGAAGAGATGCATTTCTTGTCTTCACACCATTGGCAGTCATTGGTGTTGGCCGTACAGGAAGCACAGTCAGAAAACTGCTGACACTGATTATCAGCTCCATCTATGGTTTAAAAAACTAGAATTAAAGACAAGGAAAATATCTAATAATTAGCATAAAACAAAAATTGGAGGTAACAAGGGTCTGACTCAGAGCTCTCAGGGTGCAACACTTCACAACTGTGGTGAAAAACGAGTGTGTGCAATGACACATGGGTAAGGGCTAAAGTTGAACAGCGGAGGTGGATATGGACAGAGCACAGCGAAATTAAAACCAGAAAATGGAGGTGAAGAGCCAAGGACAGAGAAAAAAATATTTGTCCTGGCTGCGAATTTGTTTATTTCAGACATGAATAACCATAATACACATAAGTACTGTTGTTCCTGTTCTTTTCTTTTTGGGAGGATGTTTTCTGTTTGTTGGTTTGTTTTATCCTTTTTATCATTATTTCTGGGAAAGAGAGGTCACACAGGAACTGGCTTTTGTCTGGAATCATTTCAAAGGATAAACAACGAGAAAATCCAGGACAAAAATGAATTAGAAGGATGGGAGCAAGGAAATATGAGTGAAAACAAAATTACACTCAGGTTTATTTACCCCTTCACACCTTATTTTTCTATGACTGTCTCTGAGACAGTTAACACACACAAAATGCCAATTCACTAATTATTTACTCAAATTGATATTGTTTTAAAGCCTTATTACCTTTTTTTTTCGAAAGAAAAAAATATATCAAAAAAATTCCTGCTTGCACATATCCATTTAATATATATCAGCCTCAGCCGTTGCAGTTCTGTGTACATTCATGCGAGCGCGAAGCAGTCCAGGATTTTTTATTTATATTTATAATATATATATATATATATATATATATATATATATTATAATAAAACAAAAGGCTATAAACCTTAGAATAGTATGTGTGTATTTAAATATCTTTGTTGCTCTCAGGTTGTCAGTCAGAATGACAGTTCTTGCGTGAATGTTAGAGCAAATAATGTAGGCCTATAATAGTACAACCAAGTCAATGTATCATTCTTTTTGTATAAGTATTTTTTAAATTATTTAAAAGTTAATAACTTATATATCTTATATATTCATTTTATTTATAATGAACTTTTTTAGCACTTACTGGGCAGCCAAGGTATGGCAGCCACCTACCCAACTGACGACCCTGCTTAACATAATGATCTCTGAAAAAAGACGTCAATGTGTTAAAAAAATAAACATAGAATATTATATATATCTGCTACCTTTCAAAAGTTTGGGGTCCGTTATTTATTTATATTTATAAACACTGTTCTTTTGAATTTTTGGTAACACTTTAGTTTCAAGTCCAATTCTTACTATTAACTAGTTGCTTATTAGAATGCATATTACTAGGACATTGGTTATTTATTAGTAACTTATAAAGCATATATTAATGCCTTATTCTGCATCTAAAGTCTTCCAAATCTAAAACTTTTGAATGAAAGTGTAGTAGTATTACACACACACACACACACACACACACACACACACACACACACACAATAGATAATATCAGGAACATACACAGTGTATAGAAAAAAGTCCAGAGATTATTGTGTACAGGTATATACAGAGAGCAACCACCCAAATAGTGCCTACGTACAATTATAAACTGCATGACTGCATGTCTCTGAAATGCACACAATACAGGATAATCCATCATAAACTTGTGTGTCATTCCATTACTTAATTAAAGTCCAATCAACCTCTGATAGAACACCAAACTCAATGCGGTAATTGCAGTAATCCTCTCAGGTCCAGTTTTGCCCACAGAAAAAAACATCTGTATCCACAATCGCTGGAGATTTGTTTCATCCCAATCATAATTACATCGCTATGAGATTATTATGCGCCGACTGACCTTTTGTTCAGTCAATTATCAACAGACATTTCCACAGTCAGGCAGGATTTACCCAGTGGAAAACAGGCAGCACGCCATCAAGGTAAAGCAGAACATGTGAGTGGCTCTGCATATAAACTCCCCAATGTATCAAGTGTAAATAGGATTAAATGTGGTTTAACAATAATCTCTTGACAGAGGATTTATTGGAAGGAAAAATACTCTCCAGGTGTGTGTTTGACATACAGAGCAAATGGTCCAACTCAATTGAATGAGATGTACAGTGACCTTCACCCCACTGGGATGGTTATGAAGGATAGTGGATCAGGTGTATAGATATTCCCACAAGATGAAAGGATGTGTAAACATTTATAATACTTGCATTTTATAAATTACACAACTATTCAAAAGTTTGGGGTCTGTAAAATGTAAAGTTTTTGAAAGAAGTTTCTTATGCTCAACAAGGGTGCATTTATTTGATAATATATATATATATATATATATATATATATTTAAAACATTAATATTGAGAAATGTTATTACAATTAGGGATGCACCAAAATTTCAGCATTTAAAAATTATCGGCCGAAAATGTAATTTTCTGTTATTGGCCGAGAGAGCAAAACAGACGAAAATATGAGCCGAAAATATATGCCGCCCCACCCGGCCCCTCAGTGTTCAGCGCTCAGGTTTCACTCTCGCTCTAGCTGTTATCACTGCACGGTGTGACTCTCTGCTCAATATTCCTCTCTATGCACATGCGCTCTGCTCAGTTGCTCACGGCCCATGCGAACACTCCACTCATGTACCGCTCATGCTTATCAGAAAAGCAAAGTCCGCTCAAATAACGCGCTGACATGAAATTTCTATGTAGACGTACTATACTTGTTTCTGTTCGCAACAGCCCTACTGTGCTGTAACATGGTGTCGTAACATGGCAACGCAGGTAAAATGATGCTACCCTCTCGTTCACTGATCCACTTCTTGTAACGCTCGCATACTTTGATAATAATAGCGAAGTAGGACTATACGTTACTTGGATAATTAGTCAAAAAATAAATCTGTTAAATATGATTGTTGCAAAGAACAGAATAACGAATACTATATTGATATTGATTTCATTAAAATTATTGAATTTCATTAAACTCTATTAATACAATTATACAAAAAAAAGGTAATTTAAAAAGCAATTTCGGTTTCATCCGAAGTGCATCCGGAATATTTATATATATATTTATATATATATCATCCCTAATTACAATTTAAAATAACTGTTTTCTATCTGAATATATTTTAATATATAATTTATTTCTGTGATGGCAAAGCTACATTTTCAGCAGTCATTACTCCAATCCACTCCAGTCTCACATCATCCTAATATGCTGATTTGGTATTCAATAAACATTTCTTAATATTGTCAATGTTGAAAACAATTAAAATACTTAATATTTTTGTGGAAATTATGCTACTATTTTTATATATATATATATATATATATATATATATATATATATATATATATATATATATATATATATATATATATATATATATATATATATATAGCAATGTTTGGTAACATTAAAAACATCCTTGCTGAATAAAAATATGTAAAAAAATTTTTAAAAAAGAGCCAAAACTTTTAAATAGTAGGGTGTATTCTGGCACCTCATTTATCTTATTATATGGCCCGCTGAAATTCGATACTGATTGTACTCAATACTCTGTGGTCAAATATTTTTGTATAATGACCTAGTTTCCTGGAATGTTGTGATTATATTCATTTATTTTTGTCAAATATCCTTGTTTTAGGCAGAATAATGTAGTCAACCTGTACCACAAAACACACCCCTTCAGGGTTCTGTGACATGCAAGATCGAATGTATGGTGAAAATACTCAAAAACAGCTCCATAAATGACCATAAAAGTAATTCTGCGTGGCCGGTATTTAACACAAGCTTTTAAAATGATAGGTTCTTACTGGTGCGCGCAGGGCAGGAGGTGGCAGGCACACTGTCATTAGCATGGCTGGAGTCCCAGGGTACACAGCGTTCTTTGATCCAGACGCAGCGAACACCAGGACCAGCGCTCTGACAAAGATCCACCTCCAGGAAGGCCTCACAGCTGGCAGGCTTATACACCAGCACATCGTTCAGAATCACACCAGAGAAACCACCAAAAACGTACATTGAGCTGAGTGGAAGAGAAAACAGACCGTTTCTGTATTTCGACCCATTTATATTGTCAAAACAATTTTCCAAAGGAAATGAGAGGATAAGGCCACACATTAGACTTTTCCCCCGACCCATGATGATTTGTTTAACTAAATTAAATTTAGTGGAAAAAAATAACAACCTGGGCACAGGAAGAGCGCATATACTGATGGTATCAGTGAATGGAAAGAGTCCGCATCAAGAACTTACCCATTACTGACAACAGCTGTGTGTCCAAAACGGTTGACATCACGGTGAAGACTGGGATTTGGAAGAACTGTCCACTTGTCACATGCTGAAAAGCACACATGCAAATAAATAAAAAAAAGAAATAAATAAATATATATATACGTAGTTGGAAAATAACATCAAAAGCTATTCGATTCACAGAGTACATTAATGCCATTATAAAACATTACGTCACAATCCTAAAACTAATAATAAGATTATTAGTCATTTGAAATTTTATTCTAGAGATGCACAATATATATCTGTACCACACCGGTTAATGGATGATATTAGAGATAAAACATTACTTGATTTATCAATATTGGATGTTCAATTGATAATGCTAATTTCTTCTATTCTTACATTTACACTACCATACAAAAATTTGGGGCATTATGTTTTTTACTGACAGAGACATCTGTGTGTTTTGAGCTGTGTTGAGCTGAACGTGTTTGTCCAGGTTACATGAGCTCTGTGGCATATGTTTCTCCCAGGCTGCCAGATCGGACACACTTTCGGCTCGTAACACGCTCTTTAATTCAGTAATTAGCCGCACTCATGGTCAGTTAATCAGCTAGGGAGAGGAAACCAAAGACTATCTTTACATTCTACAGGCTTTCCCGCTAGTAAATGCATCAATGTGCATATACTGTATAAATGCAGGTGTGTCAAGAAAACAAACAGTACATACACACCGTTACAAACCCCTTGTGAACAGATGTTTTGTAGAATGCGATTCTTATATAACAAACAACAATATATACAGAGCATAGGAAAGATTGAGACATCTAACATCTCACCGCCTCCCTACAGCACCACTAATGACAGTAGCAGAGAATAACACCACACATTACATCAATGCATCACCAAGATACCACCAACACAACATAGTGCAGTTCTGTCTGAAAGTGAACAAAGATGCCTCTAAGACTGCAAAAGAGAGATAAAAAAAAAAAACAGTCATAGGACATACTTTCACAGGACATTGATAACACTGATATCAAAATAACTTCAGAAATCACTCCCATTTCACCCTGTCACTATTAAAAATAACACTACAGTTCAGATGTTTGGGGTCTCATGTTCACCACGGCTGCATTTGTTTAATCAAAAATACAGTTAAAGGAATCTAATATACTGATTTGGCACTCAAGTAATATTTATTATTATTATCAATGCTGTGCTGCCTAATATTTTTAAAATTTCATTTGAAGTATCAAAAGAACAGCATTTATTTAAAAAAAAATGAACATCATAAATGTGTTTACGGTATGTTTTGATTAATTTCATGAATCCTTGTTGAATAGAAGATTTTTTTTTTACTATCTTGAAATTGCCCATTCATGAGTTTGTTCTTTTGTAGTTCTTTTTATGGTATTTGTAGTTCTTTAGTTTCTAATGCTATTAGTTTCAGGTGTATCTTGTTATCCTATTGTTTTCTCAGTTATTTAACCATGTGTTCAGTCCATGTGTTGGAGTATTATTGTTTGTGTGCATGTGCCTATATAGTTCATGGTGTTCATGGGGTCAATGTCAAGAGCTACGCTTCATACTGTATCATGCCTTTCACGGTCAAGTCATGTATATGTATCACGTTTTGAACCATTAAACACCTTTTTATCTGCATTTAGATCCAGACTCTTGCTTGACTTGAGGCCTTGTTACACGGACCCCATATAATTAAAATAATTATTTAAAATAATATTTTTCTTAATATATTTATACTGTGTGTGTGTGTGTGTGTGTGTGTGTGTGTGTGTGTGTGTGTGTGTGTGTGTGTGTGTGTGTGTGTGTGTGTGGTATATAGTAAAAAAAAACTCATTTGGTCTTTAGCAGGTCTTAAAAATTACTTTCTAGCCCCTCCCATTCCGAGGGCGTTTTAACGGTGGCCGTATTATTTCAAATCTGCCGGCAGTTGCGAGTAATCTCCCCCTTGCATTCGTCACGGGGCCACTGAGTGTAAAAACACAAAAGGCGAAGCTTGAATTTCCAGGTATGTTCCTCTTTGGCTAATGTATTTTCAAGATGGATGCGCAACATGGCTCATTTAGAGCTCATTTAAGCGGGTCGCTCGTATGTATTCTGAATGGCAGATTCTACACTTATGAGAATATTTGATTAGTTGGTACACAGAAGTAATTACACATTAATGAGGACATTTAATTTTGAAAGAACAAAGTGTTTTCTGCTAAGAATCAACAGTGTAGCTAAAAACACAGTGTAGCTTTAACAAAAATAAAGCCATGTGTAACACCTTTTGATTCATTTGCTTGGAGAACCACCTTAGCAGCAATAACTTGAAGCAATCCTTTTCTGTATGACTTTATCAGTCTCTCGCATCGTTCTAGATGAATTTTTGCCCACTCTACTTTGCAATGTTGCTTCATTTCTTTGAGGTTTGTGGGCATGTGTTTATGCACAGCTCTCTTAAGGCCAACAGAATATCAATCTGGTTGAGGTCTGGACAAGGCCACTGCAGTTTTTTTTTTTTTTTTCAGCCATTCTGATGTAGCTTTGCTGGTGTTCTTGGGATCATTGACCTGCTGCACAACCCAATATTAGCCATGCTTCAGCTGTTGGACAGATGGCCTCACATTTGACTCTAGAATACTTTGGTATACAGAGGAGTTCTTGGTCGACTCAACAACTGCAAGGTGCCAAGGTACTATGACTACAAAACAACCCCAAACATCACCCCTCCACCACAGTGCTTGACAGTTGGTATAAGGTTTTTGTGCTAATATGCTGTGTTTGGTTTTCGCAAAAAGTGGCACTATGCATTATGGCCAAGCCTCTCCAATTTGGTCTAGTCTGTCCAAAGGACATTGTTCCAGAAATCTTGTGGTTTGTTCAGATGCAGCTTTGCAAATCTAAGCCGTGCAGCCATGTTCCTTTTAGAGAGAAGAAGCTTTCTCCTGGCAACCCTTAAAAAAAAAAAAATAATAAAATTAATATGTTTATTTTATATAGTGCCTTTCTACAAACTCAAGGTCGCTTTACAATATGATACAAATAAATATGACAGTTGACAAAGAAACACTACAGATAAACTGAATAGGTAACAATTAAACTGAAAAGATAAACATGATAAGAATCAGATCATAACGTCAGGGATCAGAGAAAAAAGAAGCAAAAAGAAATGTTTTAAGGTGGGTTTTGAAATTACAGCCTCCCCAAAACACGCATACTTGTTCAGCCTTTTTCTAATAAGCTTCCTCACTATATGGACTTCAAATTGCTTGGAAATGGCTGTATAACCCTTCCCATATTGATGGCAGCAACAATTACTGTAAGATCATTGCTGATGTCTTTCCTCCTTGCCATTATATCGACACACACCTGAAAGTTCTAGATCAGCAAACAGCAAAACTTCTGCTTTTATAAAGTTGGTCACACTTGCTGATGATCAATTAATCAAAAGGCATTTGATTAGCAGCACCTGACTGCTACTTACCCTCTTAATTCCTATGGAAGCAGTAAGGGTGTACTTAGTTTGTCACACATGGCTTCTCCATTTTGGCTTAAAAACACAGTGTAATATGTCTTGTTGTTGTTTATCTGAGGTTGTATTTACCTAATTTTAAGACCTGCCAAGGACCAGATGATTTTTTATGATGTATCTGAGACATAAAACCATACAATTCAATAGGGTGTCCTTATATATCAGTTTCAAAAGCCATCACATACTTTCAAAGTCGACACAGACTGCCACAGACAGCATTAATATGTAAATTTGGCATTTACCCCTCAGAATACTCAGGCAAAGTCAAGAAAGTGTGGCCAGGTTGCAAACAGCACTCTTGAGTGCAGTACTGATTGAGATGCTGTTAAACTAAGGTCACACCTGCATCCACACAAAATTTCATCTCAGAGAACAGACCAAATGGCCACACAAAAAGGATTTAGCTAATCTCTGACTCCTGCAACCCTTACATCTTAATTCATGGACACATTAGCCAACGTGATAAACAAAACATTGTCCTGGAATGTCAGGATTTTCATGTATATGCACATGTTTTCATGCATATGTAGTTTAATCAGTTATAGAATGATGGGAACATCCTGGCATTTAACTATATCATACACCCTGACATCATGCAGCCTATTAACTGCTGTGGGAGCTGCTTATGAACAACCTATGAAGGCTGTGAATCACTATTGGAGTGAATTGAAAAGTAGTACCACTCTATTCCCATCAAGCTACAACTGATGTAGCTTAGATGTGGGGAGAAATGTCTTTAAAACCCTTCATTATCCTGTTTATCAGTTTTAAAGCTTTTTGTAAGTGGCCTCTGAATCACACAGAATTGCAAAAAGTCTGTCACAGAAAAAATATATTAATGCTATAAAAAAATCGCTTTGAGAAACAGTTACCTGTATGCATTTGGAGATGATTTCTGGCTGAAGTAATTCAATGCCTGATTTCAATCAAACTGGTCCAGACCTCTACAGATCTAAAGGTGACACTCATATTCTCTCAAATTGTAAAACTGCTCCTGATAGTTATCGTTGGCTCTGCCTAGATTTCATTTCCTCACAGGATATTGGCTCAACTCCCATAGCTAATGTACAGGAGACAAAGAAACAGAGCGAAGAAACACTGGATGACAAGAGCAGATAGAGCAGAGGTAGAGAACAGTAGATGCAGTAGCAAGGAAATCAAACCCATTTTAATTGCATGCTTAATAAAATATGTTTTTGAGCTGAGGCAATCTGCTACCTAGTCTGTTGGTTGTATTAAAACAAAAGGTCTGTGCAGACGAAAAAAACACTGATTCACAACGCCTCTCCACCAGAGTGCTGCAATTTTAATTAGGGTTTATTTTCCCTGAATCTAATTAGATGTACGAGAGTTGGGAAAGACATGGCAAGAGGATACGCAAATGAAAACCGTTTTCTGTGTCATCTTGAATTTAGTCCCTCATTGCAAGAAATATTGCATAAAAAGAGCTAATAATGCCTCTTCTCTCCCCTAGAGAAAGAGAAGAAAGAAAGAGAAGAAAGAAAGAAAGGAAGAAAGAAAGAAAGAAAGAAAGAAAGACAGAAAGAAAGAAAGAAAGAAAGAAAGAAAGAAAGAAAGAAAGAAAGAAAGAAAGAAAGAAAGAAAGAAAGAAAGAAAGAAAGAAAGAAAGAAAGAAAGAAAGAAAGAAAGAAAGAAAGAAAGAAAGAAAGAAAGAAAGAAAGAAAGAAAGAAAGAAAGAAAGAAAGAAATTTACAACAAAATATCGGAATTTTATATCGGCACTTTTTTCAAATAAGTCGAAGTTAGTATTGTGGCTTTATGTGTGGTCAGACACTTGAGCGTGTCATATCAACATTTTGCCCAAATGGAGTTACAAGGTTTTTCCGCAGTGAATGTCAGAGATTTTAATTTTGTCAGTCATTAACGGAATCTAATGTATCTGAAGTTCAGCATTATGTTTTCATCAACTTTCAGTTTATTGTACAAGATTATGATTATTGTACATATGCGGGCGCTCAGTTTTTACTGTCGTTTAATACATTTGGCCAAAATCTTGTGTTATAAAAGATGAAGTGCTATGTGGCTGTATTGGCTATGGTTAGAAGGCAAATACCAGACTGGCATTCTTCTCGGCTCCTCAAATACATAAAACATTTGCCTTTACAAATATCATGTTTTTTGAATAATGAACTTATTCAACGAACCAGTTCTTTATTTACCCTTGCATTGCAAACAAGCAGAGACAGTCTCCAAGATGTGTGCAGTAGGGCTGTGCAATTAATTGAATTTCAATTTGATTTTGGCTCCCAACGATCACCAAAATAGTACAATTGAGTAAAAACGATTATTTTGCCATGTTCTGTTTTGCAAGAACACTCTTATTTTGTCTTGTGTTCTGAATGTCACACGCACGTCCGCCCCTCCCGAAGCCATAAACTCTCTCAGCTTGAATGTTTAAACTGATAAGACTTAAAAAGAAGTGAACATGATCAACTTTTTATGATGCAATGCTGGACCGATTGTGCAAGCGACAATTCCAATGTCCCGACTCCTAAATGTGAGAATGTAGTTTTGACGCTTGCCTTGTCCAACCCATTTTGAGAGACAGAGAGAGACAAGACACAAAATAATCGTGACTATGATTTTTTCCATAATCGAACAGCCCTAGTGTGCAGCACTGAATTCATGATTGAGGCAAGTAAAGCTACTGTATGCGGTTTTCCAGACAGTTTGAGGATCAAATGGAGTTACAAGGTTTAGTCACAAGCTCTTGTACAAAGCTATTTAGTATTAAGCTCTATTCAAGCTTCGGTATAAAGTATAGGCAAAAAAAAAAAGTTTAAAAATACCATTAGTATTAAGTAATAAATAAGTAATAAAAGTAATAGGTAATAAAGTAAGTAATAAAACTTAAAGTTTTATTTATTTATATATAGTTCATGGAACAAAAACATTGTATGAAACAAATAAATGGCCTAGTGTTGCCCCAAAAAAATGCTGTCTGTCACATTTATACTGTTGTGAGAAATTTGAAAATTTTCTAGTATTATAAGAATAAATAAATTGCAAGACTTAATGCTTAATATAAATCTTAATTAAATTGAGCTTTAACAAATTGAATACCAATACGAAGTTGTTGTAAGCTTTATCAACTCAAAAGTGAAAAGTAAATTAAGGCAATCGGTTTCTGCAGGTTTTCTATGCCAGTAAAAGTCAGTCAACTTAATGTGTTGCACCAGGCTTTAAAGTGTCAGATGCAGTGAAAAGCTGGTTTGCAAAGCAGTGCACTTCCAAATGAGCATAATCACTGCACTCAATGCAAACATAATCAGTCCAATAAACAGTAATACAAGTACAAACAGCATTTTATGCATGTAGCGTCTGGACCAATCAGACACGCACTAACTATTCATTACATTTAATGAATAATCCAGAAAATTAACTCTCCCAACAAAGGCCTATGAAACTCCCCCAAAACTAACATTACAAAGGGGCCAACATTGGCAGAACCCAGTGTCCTGTTGCAGGACACCTTAAAACTGATAAGTGTTTACAACCCCACAAAGGCATGTTCAGAGAGTGCTGACTCTCTCTTAAGTCTAACTGAAGAGGAGAGATGAATCCTGTTAATCCTCTATATTCCAT
Source organism: Meda fulgida (assembly GCA_030578275.1). NCBI lineage: Eukaryota > Metazoa > Chordata > Actinopteri > Cypriniformes > Leuciscidae > Meda > Meda fulgida. The sequence continues at coordinate 10,848,540 of CM060628.1, read as the reverse complement.
ATATATAACCATGTGATATATGTATTAACATGTATCTAATTTTCCATCTCATGATTTTCCTTTTATGTGGTTTGGCCTATGTCTTCATTCTCTCTTCTACACTATTTTGGTCTGAAACATGACTTGCAAACTAATGGGTAACCAAAATCATATGTGTAGCATGTTTAGTTTCTATAAACTCCAATCTTCATTCACCATTTGTTAATTTACATTACATTTTGCTAACTTTGTGACGCATGGGTATTATAAGAATCATGAAGGTTCTTTCTCTTAAACGCCCAATGAAATTACCGATTCAAATGCCTTGTTAGGAAACAAAGGGTCGTAAAAGTTTCCCTCCAAAGGGAACTCTTCTTATTGGCTCAAACACCTCCAGAGGGTGTAACATCTTCACGCTTTAAAAATCACTGATCACAAGATCACCGCCGTTAGTCCCTAAAAGAAATCCTGATGTGAAGATGATGCTGAACTAGAAGTCCTGCAAGGACCCCCAAGCTTGTGCCAGGCTGCGGCCTTGTATTTTCATTCACCAAAGATCCTCGGACTCACACTGGTTCTCTCTCATCAAGACAACATCAGCAAAGATCAACTGGAGCCTCAACAAATTGCATCAGGACAGTTTAATTCAAATGGGCGAGACATGCAAGTATCAAAGTTAGTCTCATTATTTGATACATTAAGTATCCTTACCCCCTTTTAAAAAGGGATTGTTAGAACTAAACTGATGGTTTGCTCAAGGCTGATGATCTGCTGAATTTCAAACAATGCTATAACTTCATGCTTTCCTGTATTCTGCTTCTGCTCCCTTTCCCTTAGTAAACTGTATGCGTGTATGTATGTGTATGTTAGAGTAGTTTAAATGTTTAGTCTAGTTAATAAAGTCTTGTTCATATCACACTTAAAGTTGTCCGTGTCTCAAGCTCATATCCGGAGTCACTAATCATACCGATTTTGACTACTTGCTCTTAGTAGTACTTACAGTAGTAGGAAAGACATTTCCCATGCCACGGAAATGTACATTTCTATTAATCAATTAATAACCAATATTGAGGGTTCACAAGATGAACCGAGTAATTGGCTGTAATGTTAATGTAGCTACCTCAAGTTAATCCGATTAACTGATCTGAATACTCATAAATCAATTATAACAAGTTATGATTGGTTATTAACAATTCATAAAGCTAATTCGCTACAATGCAGTATAAAGTCAAGAAAAGAGTTCATTACTTCATTTTGTGTCATACACACTGCAGCCGGTCGGAAAGGTTGCCCTCTGTATCCACAGCAGGAAGAACAGAAGACCAACAGTTACAGGCAATTGTACAGGAACATTTCCAGGAAGCATGCTGGTGATTAGAAAATGGCCTAATTTGCTTCTTTAATGAATTAAGCGAGTGGAGCAGATTTTAGGCCAGTGCTTTAGTGGTGGTGATGTATATTTGGACAGACTGCAGCCAGTACGTGTAAAGCCAGTCAAGGCTGTCCAAGCAAACTTGTGCAATCAGACAAAGTGGCTTGGGCACACAGAGCCAACCCAGACCTAAGCCAAAAATGACCCCTCCCTGACACCACAACACAGAACCAGCACAATCCACAGAGTCCACAAGCCCTTGCCTTTACTTGAGCAGCAAAACACTGTACAAACATAGTGCAGTAGAGAAGCGCCAGGTGGAAGTGAAAGTTGCCACTCTACTCTAGTAAACACTGTGGGAGGAGTTCGCTAAGAATGAGCACAATCTCTCATCCTTTCTTTCACACTCCCTTGGCTCCACAACCTCCTTGTCTAAGGTACTGTAAAAGATTCATAAAATAACAGACACCATCTGGCCCGCTGGCATTCGACTACTTTTTATGAGGATTTAATGATGGCTAAATATTACTGTCAGCACTGAAAGGAACACTTTAAATCATTCACTGATATTCCTCGTAAAAAGTCTCGCATTGAAAAAAACCCACATTAGCCAAAATTGCCAAAGGCTGTAGTAAACCTAGTGTGTGCACCGCTCTCCATTGGGATTTTAAGCCATAGAGAATATCAAACAACAGTCGTAAAATTCATTGTTGGCTTGCAAGGAATGGCTGAAATAAGTTGTGTATGTTAATTGGTGTTTAATATTTCAAGGTAAGAGCAATGTAAAACACAACGAACACTCCATGTTCTCTGTATCAGCCCATAATAAATTATTATTTTAAGTGTTGTCAAAGTTTACAGTGCCTGACTCTGCAGAAGAAAGTTTTGTGAACTTGCAAAGCCTACAAGCAAAAACATTCCGTACGTTATTTTAAAAGCTCTGTGACAAAGCTCCAATCGGTGAATAAAGAAATGAATGTGTACCACTCCACCACATACCCTCAGACAGATGCCTGTGGCCAGACATTATACCACAGAGGTCAAAGGTTTCAGAAGCAATCCATCACAGAGGTCTTGCCTTAAGAAAGGTCATACTGAGGATATCTGTAAACCTACGTTAGCAGCTCCTCAGCTGCGTGTATGCTTACAGATTTACAAATGATCTGCATGACTGGAGCAACACACACTCACGTGCTCTGTTCCAAAACCCAACGAGCCACCTTGATATCATGTTTGCAGCCTACATTGGCAGCTGCCTTTTAAAGCTCAAAGTATACTTTGGTTTTTATGTGTCAGCATAGTATGTGCACTGCCCGATTTTTCAAACCATGCACACTCTATACGCTCTAAACGCTAATTTATGACACAACACTTTCCCGCCATTGAGTTGATCTGGCTGTCCATGTTTTCACTTTATACTGTAGGGGGTGCTGTTATGCATCTTCTGAAAGAGTACAGCATTTCCGGATCCAAAAACAATTGAAGAAGATGGTCTGCGTAAACCAGTAGGAGTGGATAGAAGATTGCTTACGCACAATTAAGCTAACAGGATTTATTCAACAGCATACAAGTCAAAACTGCTGAATGAAATATTGAACCCACAAAGAGGTACAAGCCTTTGCAAGCTATGGGATATTGATGGACTCCATCTACTCAACCTATGTTTTGATCATTGTTCTAAATCCAATCTGGACAAAGTCTTTGACAATGCTATTTTCTCAACTTTTTGTTTGAATGTTATTTTTTTATGAAACATCTACATTCAAGTGTTGATAAAAATATAATGAATTAATTATTTTATGATGCTTCTTTCACATTTCGCAACACTTTCAAAGTAAAATGTCCAGTGAGTGGTGCTAAGCATGACAGAGGAATTTGAGTCTGGCAATGTTTTAAAAAATGTGGAGTGAAGTCAATGCTCTATCATGTCAGAAATTAATGTACCACCTACGCTAACCTGACCCTAAACCTAACCGATATTGTAAAAAAAGCAAACATGAGACAAAACCATTCCATTTCAGCTTTTTAAAGTCTTTGAACTCTTTTATAGCGATTCAAGTTTCACGGGACTCGTACCCGAGTGCTTCATATTGCAAGTGCAATGGTGTATCGTGCTACCAAGCAAGTTTACTACATCAGAATAGCCATTCATATGGAGCTGGTTATGTGATGCAAACATCAAATACAAACCATGAACTATAGCAAAAGTGTTTTGAGGTCAAAACATAGTATTGTTCAAGGATCTCTCCGAAAATAAGCATTCACTAATAATCTGTCACTGTAATATCATTTGTGTAAAAAATGACTAAAAGTTGTTGGGGTTTTACTGCCACTAGTGTTTAATTTCAGATGAAAACTGCAGTGAATTGTATGTATAGGTATCTTTTGGGAGTTTTGCAAAAAATATAAGTAGAGGCAAGTTTTTTCAATGAACCTAGGATGTCATTTAGGTTTTTTTTTTTTTAAGTGTTGCATTTGGGACATAATTGACATTTTGTAAACTTTGTATACCATCTTGTCATTTTTTTCCTGATCAACACAGTGCATTCTGGGATCGACTTTAGAATTTGACTAATGAAGGAACCTTAGATGGCAGCTAAGTTATACCATTTGAACAGGTTTCAAATCTTGAGCATATGATGCCTTAAAATCCTGCCTACATAGAGTTCTCTTGGTTTTGGAACAGAGACACTTACTTTTAAAAAGGGAAAAGTGAGAGCACTTACGAGGTGGTATGTAGACTATTTAAAGGTTCTACACTGGGAGGTCTTCCATAAGGGTACCACCAAAGATATGATTACAGACACCACACATGCAGTCATTGCATCCTGTATGCGTCTCGCTTGCATATGTCGGTAATATTCTGGGAAATTCCATTATGACTCAACTGTGCATTCCAGTAGATCTCCACTGGCTTATCAGCTTTCTGTAATGAACTGTCAGTAATATCACACTGCAGCAGCTTGAACAAAACAATTTAGAGTAATTGTACCGCTGAGTTCGTGCATTCTGTATCTCACAATACATCACTAGATCCATGCATACAGTCATAAATCACAATGTATATGGTTAATGAATCCAAAGTGCGCTGGCAGCGTATGTTATAAAGCATTATAAGATGTGAAGTGCAAAAATGTCACTATAATAATTTTTCCGAAGATCTCAACTGGGAATTTGACAGGAATCATTATTTTTGCAATTCCACAATTCACCTTTTAGTACCTTTTAGGTGAATTGTACAACTAGTACTAGTAGAATTCTACTAGTACTAGTAGAATCAGATAAGGAAGGTCACAGGTAGTCCATACCTATGTCATATGAGAGGAAGTCGGAGGAGAAGCATTTGGCCCCGTTACTGAGCGAGGTGTCATTATGAGTGTTTCCCCCGAACACCAGAAGAACTCCACTGATCAGCACAGCGGAGTGGAGGTATCTTGCCAGGCCGCTTTCCTTCAGAATAAACCTGGGGAGAGGCAAACACACATCTCATTGGCTATTGTAATGCAGCGTGTGCATGAGTGTTTAGCTTATGGGATGGAACAGTTGGTCTGAAGGTCACTCTCCACAGGCTAGGTCAGATACGCAGACGGACGCCATCAGTAATATGGCACCACAGAGACATCTACCCACACACAGAAACACACTTGTGGACACAAAATCACAAACTCACAAAACTTGTATTGTGAGTGCAACACAGAATGAAGCAGTCGGTATTTACATTGATTTAAGTCTCACAAGCCTTAAAGGTGCACTAAGCGATGTTGGGTGACATCACTTCTTGTTGACATTCGCAGTATTGTCAAACAAAACAGAGGCTAGCTCGACCCTCCCTACTCCTCCTCCTCATCCTCATCCCGTCCCCTCCCCCTCATGCTTCCTGAAACAGGCTTTTCCGATGTAAATTCAGGACTTCGCTCCTTCTCCTTTTCCCTTTTCTTTGCTATTTATTCATCGGAACGTCGTCTCCATCCTGGTGCAGGTTTGCCAAGTTTGTTTATCTTGCGGTTTGTGGAGCCTGGGCTGTCTACAGAGACCGTGTTTTTTTTACAGTGTGTTCAGAGGATAGGCAGCTAGCAGATAGTGATTTCGGTATGTGACAAAACATGTTTCAGCCTAAAAACGCGTGACATCGCTTAGAGCACCTTTAAGTACAAAATAACAGTAACAGTTTGTTTTGAGTCGAACATGATGTAATAATAACCTGCTTATTGCGTAACCTAGTATTAAGATGTGTTTTGGTCGATCAGATCACAAGTAAATGAGGGAGACACATCCTTGTTTACACCTGTGTTTTAATCCCTCTTTTGTCCACTTTCAACCACTTCTGTCCTGATTTATTTGAGGGAGAGGGAGGATTTAAATGCATGGGTTTTTCAGATCTTTAGATCTAATGGATGAAATAAGCTCAAGCAAAAGACAAATGAAAAACACGTAGCAGTATCGTTCGTTTCTGCTCTGATAGCCGCAAGACCACGCCGAAAGCGGTGAGCGCGTGTTAGAAATCAGGAGCGGTGAGAGAATATTGTGCTTGGCAGATCTTACAGACGGTCTTTTGCAGATGTTCGAACGCATTCGACCACATGAACATCTACACTATGAAAGCAGTCCGGTCAAATGCGTTTCATAATCTTAATACCAGGTGTAAACAGGGCCTAAGAGATTCATAATATTCCAGTAACTGTTTTTGATTCACTGAAAAGAATTCATACAGGAATCGGACTACACTGGTAATGCTAAATGTTTTTGGTCTAAAAAGAGCCAGAGTTGTTCAATATCAGACTACATGGGCCACACTAGACTGTATGATTAGGATTCATTAAAAATACCCTGTTTATTTGATTAATTTGTTCAGACTACTTTGGACATGTTCATGAATATTGTAGTAAGATGTTCTGTCCGCATGGATGAACTACAGCACATTTGAGAAAAATGGGTTGGCTGGGGGGATGACACAAGGTCACAAAAATATACTAATATACAAACATCTATAAAACACTTTCATAAACACATTTGAGAAGTGAGTTCACTACCAACTCATTTTCAACTTCCTTTCACAAATGACTTTTCTCTCCCTTTCTATTTTTAAATTCTTCCCTAAATTTCTAACTTCAAAAAGGCAAAATGGGTTCTTAAATTCTTTCACCACTACTCCCTTTTGCTTTCCATCCAATCTGTTATCTCTGTTTCAAACTCATTGTGATTGTGTCTGTGAGGATACGCACTATGTCACTCTGCATCCACTCAGCACTCCTCTCTACACTCTGTCAAACACCCCAAGCCCTGTAAGCGAAGCGTTGTTTGATGCATTGTGCAGCTCCTTTCACTTGCTTTGCCAATCAAAAGCCAGAGAGTGAGGAACGCAGTGTGTGTGCGCAGTGTGTGCATGAGCGAGAGATCCTCACATTTAAGGGTAAGAGAGCTTTTAGAGACAGGTTTCACCGTTAGGACAAGCAAAGAGACTTTTAAAAATAAAAGGGAAAGAAAAAAAACTGGGCATGTGTCTCATTTTTTTAATGTTTTCCATCTGCAAGCACAGAAGACGGTGACGTTCTAAGAGGAATGGATACAAAAGCTTTCTTTGTGCAGCCGACAACTTTTAAGTGAATCGTCTTTGAGCGTGAAAAGGAACGAATGCGAGAACGAAACCTCAAATTAACTTCTAACGCTACTTTGTGCTGTCTACCCTCCAAGAAGCGTTCCCTAGCATTCATAAAAGCATTGGTGGTACCTCTGAGTTCAATTGTAGGCCAATGCAATGTTCATAATAAAAACAAATGTCATAACCTTTACAAGTTAGGTTTTTAGTAAAAGGGTAAATAGTGTAATTTCAATACAACTAGTTGCACCAAAAGCGGACACAATCCATCTGTTTTAGCGACCAGACAGGATCAGATGTGACAACATTGTTGGTAAAACACCAATAGCATGAGTTTCAAGTGGAACTACCTGTTTGTCTTAGCAATGGAAGATTGGGAAATGTCTAAAACATGTCATTGTTTATAATAAATAAATAAATAAATAAACTAATTCCATTTGGTACCTTTAGTGGTGCACAAATTACACGCTTCCTTGCTGAATAAAACTTTTAAGCCAGACTAAGCTGGTGCTTAGCTGGATCATACCTGGTTTAAATGGCTATTAGCTGATCTTAGTTGCTACAAACTGCTCTCCCAGTATGGTCTAGCTAGTCTTAACCTGTTCTAGCTGGACAGACTAGTGTTTAGCTAGTTTACCTGTCTCAGACAGTCAAAGTTGCTCTTTAGTTTTAAAATGGTCTCCCAGCCTAAAATCCGCTCCCCTCTAAAACCAGCCAATAGACCAGCCTGACCAGGCTAGCAGACCAGTTAAAATTAGAAAATCAATGACAGAATTCTGTCATCATTTACTCACTATGTCATTCCAAACCTGTATGACATTCTTTCTTCTATGGAACATAAAAGAAAATTATTTTTTCTCAATATATCATTTTTTGTTTGTTTCCGACATTATTCTAAATATCTTACTTTGTGTTCCGCAGAAGAAGAAATCTCTTTTCTACCCCTTAATTATTTGTAATTTTTTTTCCACAGGGTTATTACAGAAATATGTGTAAAAATGCCTGTGAAAAGTCTGGCATGTTGGATTCGCTCCTCTTGGACTAAACCTCCTAAGAACTCTGCCTGGCAACAGCAACCTGGCATAATTTATAGTGTCACTAACAGCTTATTTGTAAAACATTTAATTCATGTCAGGAAGTCTTGGTCAACACACTCCCAGGCTTAGGGAAGATGTGAATCCAGCTCACATGTGTGCTAAGGGTCTGATTTGTGTGTGGATGAAAAGTATCCGTTGTTTTTTCTTTGTTTTTTGAGAGAGAGAGAGAGAGAGAGAGAGAGAGAGAGAGAGAGAGAGAGAGAGAGAGAGAGAGCAGGGGCTGAAATGGTTAGTCACAGTCACACAATGATACACAGGCAAGCACACACACTTTCATAGTTAAAGACTATAACATGTACACAGTGTGGATACTCACCAGGTGTGCGTGTGGACCTGATAGCGGTACAAATGATCCACCAAGCCATATTTGTTGGCAGGGAGGGCTTTGTATCCTCCATGGACATATATGGAATGCAAGGAGCTGTCATAAACACTGCTGTGACCATATCCTCCCTGCACCAGCGCTCCATTCGTCTCTACCACCAACCAGGAGTTAGTGCCTGACATAGAGTTAGACTTTACTCTCAGAAACTCATAAGTGCATGTCACATTATAATTCAGAAAGCATTATAATATGCTGAATTGATGCTCATGAAACATTTATTATTATTAACAATACTGAAAATCTTTGCTTCATATGTGGAAATTGTGGGGGGGAAAAGTCAGGATTCCTTGATAAAGAGAAATTTCAAAAGAAAAGCATCTAGCCTATTTGTAATTTAAATATTTTATAATACTATAAATATCTTTTACTGTGACTTTTGATCCATTTAATTTGTGCTGGCTGAATAAAATAATTATAGCCTGGTTAAAACCAGAACCTTCTCAGTCGTAACTGAGTTAGGGTCTGGGGAAGGTTCATTGACAGCTCATTTCCAAAGGGGCGTCACCAACGGACGTCGCTCAAATGCTTCTGGGTGCAATTGGATACACCTAAAACCAATCAGTGCGATGAAGGAGATGACGTATGCAGAGCGACGGAGAAACATCTCAGAGGGTTGTTCTTTCCTCGGGTTTTAACAAAAAGGATACGTTCAAATCGCTTAAAACAGACGCGATAACTGATTCGAACGAGTGATGTTCCACGGCGGCAGCCATCTTTGTAATGTACAAAATCTGCTTCACCGTCGCTGCGCTGCCGTCATCGTGTAAAGCCCACCTCAACGTCTGTGATTGGCGCCTCGATTTGGAAAGATTGGAAATGAGCTTGAATGGGCTCTTCGCCAGAATAACTTGCAGAGCAAATCTAAATTTGCCGGAAGTTCGTCTGGGTTTTCCCAGGCTAAAATAATTACTGAGCCCTGACGGTTCGGTGCGTACCACGGTTTTAAAGTGAGGGACAGGGGAGAAACCTAAATATAAAATAGCTTTTGTTAATTAAACAGTGGTTTACTGAACAAATGGTGTCTCTGTCTTTAAAGTAATTAACTTATAATTAAAAAGTTTCTTAAGGATAAAATTATCTGTTTAAGCTGTAAACTATATAGGGAGCCCTTACTTGCACATTACTATAATATTTAAGGTTAACAACAGAGCCCATATTAGCCTAATTTCAGTTGCTATTTATTGTATGTAAACTGCACAAATAAGGCAGTTTTTGCATTAACTTATAAATCTTTTAATACAATTATGTTTTTATTTAATTGCATGACAGATTTATTCAAACATACATTAAATAATCAAGACATCACTAATACTAATAGGTTAAGTAAAATATAATGAAAATATAAGCTAATGTAGTGCATACATTTAGCAAACGAGTTTTATTCTCTGGCGGACTAACAAGCTGTGGACACGCAATGACTTGCCTGGGGTAATATGCTACGTGACATTGTTTACAAGATATTTCATTGAGATACATTTCAATAAGTTGTATCTTTCAACATACCTTCATATGTTCATTAATGTTTATTCAGTAACTAGTGAATAGGCAGAGATGATCGCGTTCATTTGTGCTCCGAGCTACCGCTTGAACTGAGGCGCCTTAAACAGCGATCTCCAAAGAGCGTCAACACAGAATTTTTTTTTATTATTTGAATTTCGTGATAAAATTGACCGAATTTGAAAGATGACACTTTGTTTCTTATCGAAAGTAACAAAACGCAGCGCTTATTACAGTTATTGGTGGTTAGGTTAACGCTGTATTCTTCATGTACACGTAAAAGACAAGAGATCCAATGAGCTGGCCAATGGGTATGTTCGGTGCGCCATGAGAGTATCGCGGTATGTATCGTGGGTGGTGTATCGCTGTTTTTCGGATCAGTTTGAATATAGTTACGGTTACACCCGTTGTAGTACAGAAAAGTTTTACGATGGTAAATGTCCAAAAGCAAATATTAATTATTTATATTATTATTATATTATTGTTTTTGCAAAAGCTATGTATTTGAGTTCAAGCACAAATGCTTGAAACTTGGAATTGTGATAGTCTTACAAAGATCTTACATAGAAGAAAATTAAAACCACTCAACAAGGTAAGTTTTTAGTATAGTGAGGGACAAAGAAACTGTGGGGGCAAAACAGAAACGCGAAAAAATTATGATGGAACAGCCATGAAAGATCACGTGTCAGCAAAATAATGAGTTCCTGTGAGCATTGGTGGTTAATTTGAGTTCACATGCACATAGGTTTGAAACCTGGAATTGTGATGGCCTTACAAAGATCTTACATAGAAGACAATTAAAACCACCCAACAAAGTAAGTTTGTTATAGTGATGGGCAAAGGAGGCTTTCGCACCGGAGGAACCTTTACATAGTTCCTAGAACTATTGGTGAATGTACCCGGATGTCGGCGCGTTCGCACCGCAGAAACTAGGGACGATTTTAGTTCTAGGAACACTTTTGGATGAACTAATTAATTTCCTTCAGAGTAGGGTCTAAACCAGCACTATAGGATCAGTGACGTTAGTGTTCACTGATTGGCCGAACGCACGCAAAACACACACAAAAAGCTCCGATTATAGCCTATATATTTACTCCACAAACATGGAAAACAGTGATAGTTGGGCCTCTTAACCTTTACACTGAGGAGAAAATCCAACGCAACTTTGAGGAGACCAAGCTAAACATGATTAACGTTGCCGGTATGTATTTCTGCTCAGCTGGCGACACTGGACATCAGGCATTCGCTAATAACGTTTCATTTACTGTCTTACTATGTATAACAGTTCTAATAACGTATTGGACAGGACTGTTAGACAGATCGTAAACTAATGAACACGGAGAATGCGATCAGTGTTTGCTCAGGCTCTGGCGTTCTCCTTTAAAATAAAGTTTCGCCTCGTCGTCAAACTAAGTCACAACAACGAGCGCGGCTTAACGTTACGTCACTTCAGAGTTCCTACCGGCGGTGCGAATGCAAAAGGAAAACGTTCCAAGGGGAAGCACCCTGGTGGCTAGTTTCTAGAACCATCCGGTGCGAAAGCCGCTTAAGAGACTGAGGGGCAAACAGAAACGCGAAAAATTATGATGGGAAATGCGAGGTGTCAGCAAAATAATAAGACAGATGAGCATTGGTGGTTCAGTGGTAGAATTCTCGCCTGCCACGCGGGAGGCCCGGGTTCGATTCCCGGCCAATGCAACAATGTTTTTTGTTGACTTTTTTAACTTTCAACTTTACTTGAAAATAGGAAACACATGTAAATATATATTAATTAAATAAACTAAAACAGCCATGCAGACCTCTTTTTAATATCTAACATGCTGCCATTTTATATGCTAGTCTGACTTCAAGACCGTGGTCAGCTGCTCTCTGGTAGAACATCTGTAATCAATTACACAAGACTACGTGTTACAGAGACAGAGAAGATGGCTTCTTATATCACTGCATATATACCTATCTCAAGTTTAAGGAAACTTCTCTTCAAATATTGCATCACTCTAATTTTGCCAAATTCTTTATGTCATCAAGTTCACAGATGCACAGTAGTGGTGCGATTGCCATCATTTTTAACAGCTCTAATAAGCTCATGTATTAATTTAGAGAGTAAAAACTGAGAAAAAGCGAGTGGGGGAAAGTGAGAGCATAAGAAATAAAGATTTAAGTGGAGTCTCAACAGAGCTCAGACACATTAATCATTGTTCAATCCCAGACAGTGTGGTTCAGGTACCACCACTTCTTAATGACCTAAAGCATGAGTGTGTGTGTTTGAGTGGGTGTGTATTTGTGACAGAGAGTGGAGCGAGTCGACTAGAAAATACCACTGAAAGAAGAGAACCTTCACCTTAATGAGTCTGGCCATGTCAACTCACCATGTCAGCAGTAAAGTGCTGTGCTAATGACATGTTATATTACAATGCCATCTGCTGGAAGCCAGAGGAACTGTCTGCATTTGTCACATTGACATCAACACAACCACATCTTAAAGGTTTAGTTCACTCAAAAATTAAAATGATTTCATTAATTACTCACCATCATGTCATTCCTAATCCGTATGCCTTCTGTTCTTCTTAAGAACACAAATAAAGATCTTTTTGATCAAATGTGAGAGCTTTCTGTCCCTCCATTGACAGTTATACAACTGACACTTCAGAAAGTTCATGAAGAGATAGTAAAACTAATCCATATTAATTAAGTGGTTTAGTCTAAAATGTTCTGTAGAGACTCAATCGCTTTATATGATGAACAAATTGAATTTAGTCTCTTATTCACACATAAACATTCATCAACACACACATCAGTAGTGGTAAACGGAAGCTCAAACGTGATCGATTGACATGCGAGAACCAAACCAATGAGGTTTGAGCTTCCGCAAGAGGTTAGTTCTCGCGCATCCAGCAGGTTCGGTTAAGCTTCTGTTTATTTTCGCTGATTAATGTCTATATGTGAATAAAAGCCTAAATTCAATCGGTTCATTGATCTAAACCACTCAATTCATATGGATTAGGAGTCTCTTTGTGAACTTTATAAAACTTCAAAGTGTCAGTTGCATAGCTGTCAATGGAGAGACAGCTCTCAGATTTAAAAAGATCTTCATTTATGTTCCGAAGATGAAGTCATACTGGTTTGGAACGTCATGAGGGTCAGTAATTAATGACAGAATTTTCAATTTTGGGAGAACTAACCCTTTAAGACTGTCATGAAACTACACACACATTGTGCATTCAAGTCCTCCTGGGAAGTTCGTATTTTTGAGTTGGGAAGTTGTAATTACAACCTCAGGTGCGTTCAAATCACTTTGGTCGAAGCAAGATGGCAATGTAACTTCTACATGAAAATTCAACAGGATTTTTTAACTCTACATCTACAAATTGCAAATAAAAAATGCGCAAAAATGCATGTTTTTGTTTTATGTTTTCATTCACCTCGCAAACTCTGGGCTTAAAGAAAATCCAAAGTTTCTCAAACATTATTACAACTTTGGCGTTTATGTGCATTCAACTTGTAAATACAATCTTTCTGACATGACTTGATTGTACCATCAGTTCAAGTAAGAAATATTTTCTCAATTACAGTTACATATTGGCACTTACGAATGTTGTACTCCTGGACGTGGCTGAGGTAGCTATAAATTGGTGAATAGCCAAAAAGCACCACCATGATAGGCTCTCCATTTCTGTTGTCCACTATGTGAGCAGTATGTCCCTCCACGGCGAAGTGTTGGGACTGAAGTACAGGACTGAGTGTCCTGAGGGACCAGGAACGGCTATGTGTATCAAACAGCCACAGTTCATCTGTTATGTTCCCGGAGCCTGCCTCCAGCTTCCCACCAAACATGTAGATATCATCCTGTAAAGAGCAGAGAAGAGAAATTAAAGAAATTAAAGAAATTAAGACATTATGAGAGCCTGTGCAAGCATTTGAGGCATTATATCACCTCAGGCTGAGCAAAAGTTGGACACCAATTCCCCAGCATCACAGGAGCACATACTCTCTTGTGTAAACAGCCAATCAATACATTGCATCTAAAAAAGGACTCCATGGAGAACAGACTCAAGCCTAGTTACACTGCTGCATCTCTTTAACTAACAAAAACATGACTCAGAATATACAACCACTGAAAACTACTCTTTACTACTGCTATTACTATTTAAACCAGACTAATCTCCTAACCCTCAATTATTACTTTGATTTGCAGTCAAAGTTTGAGGTTGGTAAGACCATTTACACAATATGTAAAGCAGCACAACCGTTTTCAATATTGATAATAATTAAAATGCTTCTTGAGCACCGAATCAGCATATTAGAATGATTTCTGATGGATCATGTGACGCTGCAGATTGAAGTAATGATGCTAAAATTCAGCTTTGCCATCACAGGAATAAAATACACTTTAAAATTGATTTAAATACATTTTAAATATTTAAAACATATAATAGAAAACAGTTAATTTGTAATATAATAAATTGTAATATTACAGTACTTTTGATCAAATAAATGCAAACTGTGCTTAAAATCTTATCCTAATATGTGTGTGTGTGTATGTGTGTGTGCTATGTATAAATGCATCATGTGTTTCATATTCAGTTGATATTCAGATAAAAGTGCAGAAAGCCACTTTATGATTCATGAAACAGTAAGCGAAAGGCCATCTCATTATGCTGACTGAACTCTGACATTCATACACACACACGCGCATGCGCTCACTTCTAATCCTCTGTAAAAGCACATTGACTGGCCTGCCACTGCATTCCTATCATCAAAGTGCATTCAGCAGGTTATGACAAATAAAGGCATCTGCCAGACAACAGCTTCGTGAAATACAGTCATGTGTATTTCGGACAGGACGATGATTTTAATTTGTCCATTTGTCTGGGACCTTTCTCCACATAAAGGCAGTTAATTTAAAACAATGTCCACTGTGAATGAGAGAGAAAGTTTATATGCGTCATGAAAAGTATGAGCTATTGGTGTCCAACTGCTGCACAGGTATATTCGCTGAAATGCTATGCTGGTTAAAATTAGCCCAGTGAAACCAGTGGAGAAAGCTCCTGCTTATTTCAGTCAGACTCAGTGAGCGTATCTTCAAAACCATTACCGGAATAAACATTCTTATGAATCTGCAGACATTTCACATGCTCTAATGGAGAGAAAAAAAAAACACCATTCAGTGGAAAATTCATCAGAAAGAATGCATTTCATAAATATATTTTCACAATAGAATTTTTTTTTTTAAGTTTTCTATTGTGCCTTCATGTCCTTCATTCTAAAAGTCATACGTTTCTTGTTTTGTGTGGACTCACACAAAAAAAAAATGACTGTTGCATTGGCCGGGAATCGAACCCGGGCCTCCCGCGTGGCAGGCGAGAATTCTACCACTGAACCACCAATGCTCACATGACAGAATAATGGGAGGTCACACTGTGACTTATGCTACACATTTATATATATATATATATATATATATATATATATATATATATATATTTCAACAGTTTCTCAGCTCTCAGTCCTGACCAACTTGCTTTCATTGCATTGCTTAAAGAAGCCACGTGTGCATTAGCCCCATATGACCAGAGCAGCACATCCACAAGATTCATGTGAGCATTGGTGGTTCAGTGGTAGAATTCTCGCCTGCCACGCGGGAGGCCCGGGTTCGATTCCCGGCCAATGCAACAGTCATTTTTTTTTTCAGTCCTCACAGAAGAATCACAACATTAAAATGAATACCTGGCTTAATTTACAACTTTTTTATGAATGCCTGCTTCCTTAACGAACTGAATGAAGTAAAGGAACACAATTGGACACAGTTAATGCATTTGACAAAAAAAAACTATTTAACACAGTATAAAGCATTTGACAAAATACCCATGGTTAACACACATAAAATTACAGTTTATCATTAAACAATGTAAAAAGTAATGCTTGGTTAAGATAGATGGCTCTATCACTCTAATTAATTGCTCAACTTCAAACTGATAGAAGCTTGATGTTTAACACCCTTCTTTAGATAGCATTTCTATAATAGCGTATTAATAAACTGTCCAGCTTTTTAAAGTAATGATTACCGCAACACTTGATAATTATTAGAATAATTTTCTGAATAATAAACACTAGTGGGCACTGTTGCTACAAAAATATTAAGATATCCCAAAAAACATGCACCTCAGTGTAACAAGTAGCTAAACACTATTTGAGCTTGTAACATTATGGACAAAAATAACAGGTTACATCTTTTCAATTGTAAATCAATAGTTCTGCATATCAATGACAAGCAGTTAAATCACTCACTGAGGCATTGTTATACAAAGTATAGAGACTAACACTGTGTTTACCTTGTGAAGAGCCAGAGAGTGTCCATAGCGCTGCAGAGGGCCACTGTTGATTGGCACCACATCCCATGTGCTGCTCTCTAGATTATAGCTGAAAAACAGACAGAGAACTGTAAGGAAAGGAAGAAAGAGAAAGCTAGCACTCATTGCTAGCTAAAAAAAAGTGGGAAAAGTAATGTATACACTACTGATTTTGAAAGAAGTTTCTTATTGTCACCAAGGTATATGGTATAAACGGTAATACTGTGAAATATTTTTAGTAGTACAATTGAAGTTTTTCCTATTTGAATACATTTTAAAATGTAATATATTCCTAAATCCTGTGATGGCAAAGCTGAAGTTTCAGCATCATTACTCCAGTCTTCAGTGTCACGTGATCCTTTAGAAATCATTCTAATATGTGGATTTGGTGCTCAAGAAACATTTCTTATTATTATCATCAAAGTTGAAAATCATTTGTGTTGCTTAATAGTTTTGTAGAAACTGGGACACATGGGATACGCTGAAGACGGAATCAAAAACAACTGCTCATGCTACATGTGCATGCGTAGCATCTCTTTGTTTGGCTCATGATTAAAATGCAGTGCTTGCCTCTAATTTAAAATGGCTACAGATCATTTTACGCCATGTTTGCCTGTTATAAAGCAAATTTAAAAAAAAAAGTGCTTTAAATCATGATTGGTGCATCACACAAAGGAACCAGTGTGGTCTTCATCAAAAGTCGGAATATTGGCTGATGATGTCACCAGACAGCTAAACTTACTTTATAACCATCTGAAAGGAGCTGTAGTTAAAGGTGAACCCTCCAATCACCCACATCAGCTTCCCAAGAACCACTGCTTTATGAGAAGCCCGGCCTAGTGACTGTCCATCAGGCTTCACGTTAGGCAGAAACCAGTGCGGTTCAGTCGAAGGAAATTTTAAAGAGCAATCTGGACCTGATATAGGAAAGAAGAGTCAGAGAGCAAATTCAACTACACAGAATTGAGTGTGCACAGGACCTGTGTGACTCATAAACTCTAAATTAAGATTCTAAACAAACACTGAGGGCTCCTTACCAGACTAACTTGAGATGTATTTTCTTTAACATGGTTAAGAAGTCAAACATCTCAACCAAACATGCTCTATCTTGCTTTGAATTTCAAATGCTATACATCATACCCCCCAAAAACTAATTAAGATTGCTTTGTGAAAAATAGGTGAATAAATGGTTATAAAAGTAGAAGTAAACACAAAATAAACATTGAGGTCAAAATTTGCCATTACAAAGCTATGAATTAAATTGAATTAGCATGAATAAAAATTAGCAACCAGACTGTTGAAGGACGGATACAAAAAATGATCCAGCACTGCCACCTAGTGGTTGTAAAACATTTCTCTAAAAAGAACGAGGTTGCTAGTTCACGCCAAGCAGTCTTTTCCAAACTCTTTTTCCAGTTAACTTATCTCCACAATAAAGAAATAAAAAAAACATCACATCATCTTGGAATTTCAATAACAGACATATAAAAACAAGTCAGTTCCTTTAAAATTCCAGTCTATCATTTAAGATGCGCATGTTTTGCCAAGCCATACTCGCTAATTAATATTATTAACACTATAAATTACTATAAATTCCATTGTTTGAGGTGTACCATAAAAGCTTACATGGTAAAATGCGTTTAATACGTAGGCTAGATAACTGTCCGTCATTTATTTATTTACCTAACCAAACTACGGTCATTTTCTTCAAATCTGTCGGAGGGTTTCAGGTAAGCGGAGCTCAGCTTTGGTATTGTTGTTATTTGTCGTCATCATTGTCCCGCGTTCTCATTGGTCTGCTGACATGTGCAGGGAAAGCTGTCCGCGAATCGCTCGCCCAAGCGGAAAAATACATAAAAATATGCTGTTACTGCCAGATCTCAATCCGCGAAAATCACATTGTATTTGATACAAAACTAACTAGAAAAAAAAAAAAAAACTTATTTAGAACTTATTTTTTTACAAAAACGTATGAACGGTTAAAGACAGACAGTAAGTAAGTAGACCTATAACTTAACTATACGATGATGTTTTATTTCAACTTGTTTTTAAAGAATAGGCTAATTATATTTTTTTTTATTCATTATACTTATATGTTTGTATACACCTGCAATGGTGTTTCTTATTTAACATCTCTGATTTAGATCTGAGACGATTCACAGTGTTGCCTGAGTTGGTCCACGATTTCCAGCACAAAATCCAAGAGAAAAAACACCCAAAACTTTAACTGCCAAAATAATGTAATAGAATTTTATTGCCATGTCAAACAAGGTTGATAAGCACAATTTGTATCTCCTTACAAAATAATGATGACAAAATAAATACATTTCCCAGGAAAGCCGATCAAAACAAGGCAAATAAATTAAAGATAAATATGACAAATGTCCAGGTGGAAACTATGTCAAAACGGCAATCAAGAAATTTAACCGATGACTTAAATCCTGGGAAAAACACGTGCATCATTTTCAATGTCAACAGTAAGAATGAGCCTATTTAAGTGCAAAAAGTGCCCTATATATCATAATTAGCAGGCATTTAACACAAAAATGAAACTTCTGTCATCATTTACTACCCCTCAAGTTGTTCTAAATCTGTATTAATTTATTTCTTCTGCTTAACACAAATGAAGATATTTAGGAGAATATGGGTAACAAAACAATTGAAGGGCATTTGTTTGGTTTCCGGCATTTTTCAAAATATCTACTTTTGGGTTCAGCACAACACAGATAATCCGATAACAAAAAAAATTGGCAAGAATGTGCTTACCTTTGTGTTGTGCTTTAACTTAAGACAGAACTACAATGTCTTTCATGAAGTAAATATCGTAGAACATAATGCAGAACTTCTGCACAGTCAAAACTGATGAAGTCCAGCAGCTGTCAAGGACGAGTATACCAGAGTACAATCTGGGTGGTTTAAAAGTTGTCCTAATTCTGGACAGGAGAAGTATTCAGTTTCAATTTTGATTAAATCATTCAATTGTGCTCTGATTTCAGTTATATTTACAACAAGCCTTCAAGTCATCTCCCAACACAGATGTAATTCACATTTTGAGAATCGAGTCACTCTCCCACTCTTTACCATGTAACTTAAATCTAGGCCACTTTTACATTGCGATCGCTTGAATATACAGCTACACGTTCAAAATCTGGTCCATTGCACATTTTTTTGACATGACTCATACCTGGTTAAAGAAGTCAAGAATATAGGGGAAAAGAAAATATATAGGGATATGGGGGGAAAAAAATCGATTTTATAAGTGTACAGTTTCAATTGCATTTGGCTACTTTACATAAAGTTTTGCTTTTTAAAGGAACCGTCATCTTTTTGGAGGAATGTTATTGAGATTCTAAGATGATATGCTGTTGTCATATACTGTATGCATGACCTATATATTAACATTGTATATCTTTTCTTATTATTTTAGTTTCACCTCATGTTGAACATCATAAAATTAACAATTATCATTGATAACCAGCAGGTGGCACTATTGACATAAAACATGAGACTCGTTGTGATTTTTTTTTTGTATACTTGTTAAGGTGCTTTAAGAAATATTCCTTGTATATGCGGTCATGTTCTGGACCTCTGTAATCAATGTTTTTTTTTTTTTTTTTTTTTTAGTTGTGCAGACCAAGGCTACGTTTATTTGATCAAAAATACAATAATACTGTGAAATAATTTGACACTCTAAAATAACTGTTTTCTATTAATTTATTTCAAAACCAAAAATCTTACTGACCCCCAAAAAAATGAAAAGTAAAGGAACTTGTACAATATCAAAAGTCAGTGCAACATTTTGTAGACAATGTGGAGATACTCAATACAGTAGTATCATATGGACATCTGAACAATTATTGGCTCCTCACCTTGCCAGCTGTCATTGCAGACGCAGAGCTTTTCTCCGGTGAGGTCGCAGTATCCACGGTCAGGACTGCCACAGTCATCCCAACAGTAGGGAATATCGCACGCCTCACCTTTCCAGTATCGCTCACACTCGCAGTAAACACTGCTAGAGATGAAGTTGCCCGTAGTACACCTTCCATGACCTGAACAGTTATTAGGACAGGAGTTTATCCTGAAATACACAGCAGGGAGAGAGAGTGATCAGTACAATACAAAAAAAAATATTTACACAAAAAATATTTATGAAAGCATTGTCACTGTATAACAATACTCACGAATAAAAGATGCTGAATCCTGTAAGATTGTAGGCAGCATCACTGAAAAAGTGCAACAATGCGTACCCAGATGTGGTCACCACCTCTGGAATGGTTTCATTTCCTTTTGTTTCTGGGACAACCAGGCCACTGGACAAGCAAGAGTATGACACACAAATCAGAGAAAATACTTCCTTCCTTTGTGTTCACGTGTTCCACTCAGCATGAGGACAAATGTTGCAAAGCAAACAGCATCGAAAATAAATCTCCATGCTCTTGACGGTCCAATATTCTTCAAATAAGGAAGAAGATAACCTCACATTCAATGCTTCAGCACAAGTGGACAACCAGCTGGGACTCTCAGACACATCACAGGACACAGAGATGCGATGGACCAGATACCGCACACCAACACACACACTAAAGTACACAGCAGGTATCTGATCACAAGGTCCATTCCATTAGAAAGGAATAAGAGATAGCACTTCAAATGAAGAAGAAGAGAGAAGCAAAGAGACTACTTTACATTTAATATGACTTGACAAATGTTACCTCTATATTTAGGCGGGCAAATTATCCTTAAGAGAATGTGATTTTTCTCCTTGCATATTCATGCATATTAATAGCAAAGATGATTGTTACTTGCAGCAGCATTATATGTGAGCTATTCTCTGTCGCTCATAGAGTGCAACAGTGTCCACCCACTTTTTCAACAGCCTTGTTTCCGGTTGGATTTTTCCCATAGGGATTTTCTTTTAATTCTTTATAAGAGTTATAAGCAATGAACCAAACCAAACAGTTATGAGGTGAATCACAACATTACAAACTTTGACTTGAATCAAAAAAGTATTTGAAAAAATGCAAGAAAAAAAATGCAAGACTGTACTTGACAACTTTAATGAGGGAAAGAACTACAATCCCAAGCACAGATGGACAGATATAAAACTATTGATTTAATATTTTAAATAAATATTCAGAAATACTATATTTTACATTTATTGCAAAATATGCATATACTGTATATCCAAATATTTCTTCATGGGAGTGGGTGGGTATTAAAGAGTTATTTTGGAGCAATTTGCATATTCCATTTCTCTGATTTTTAGAGATTTCTTTGCAGAATCATGGGCAATGTCGTTTTTAACCAAGAATTCCATGGTTAAATAGGATTATTTAAAAAATAACAACAAAAGCACATATTACGATCGATTAAAAACCTCAAAATTCATGATGGGACCAAATTAGCAAAAATTTTCCACAAACAATTTGTTTAACCTTATTTACTGTAGTCACAGATAGATGTTGTTTACCTGCAAACCATTCACCAACTAAGGTCCATATTCCGATTAGGCTTTAATTCTGAAAAAATATTTTTACATGCTCCATAGTGAAAAAGGTTTTACACATGGGATCTGGATATTTTGAGTAAATATTTGAAAAAACTAAGATATGCAAATTTTTCCCCATTTTGATTTCATGCCATTTATTACTTTGAAGCAATTTTAATTAAAACATTTATCCTCATTCTTTTCCTTAATGACAGCATACATGGCTAAATGATAAATCAGAAAATATAGGCCAGTAACCTTTTTAATTGTTAGACTGACAGTGTTTTCATCTTTGCTATTTTTTTTATTTGTTTTAATGCTTGTAAAATAAAATAAAAATATCAGTAGGTCTAGTTCAGCACCATTTCATAGAAGAGAAACAAGAATAACTTTAAATTGAAACACCCTAACACCCTCGCTACGCATTCAATTGAAAAATGTATGTAACGCGAAGAAAAGAGAAGTCACATGTTCACACAAATGAAAGGATCAGCAGACATTTTTCAAGCGCACTTCATGGGTGACTTAGTCTGATTTCATAATACTGTGTTGTTGATCGGTTAAAGTTCACTGTTCATTTCACTGAATTGGACATGATTTGTTGATGGTTTTGTTATACTTTTGTTTATGTACAATATATATAATCATGTATAATATTATTTTGTTCATGAAATAATAAGCTCTGTCTTAGGTCAATGCAATGTTTTTTTGCTAGATATGAAATGACTAGGGAAGTTTGTATCTACTCAGTCAGAGTGTGTGAATTACAATGCTTCCAGTCCCACTCACCTAAAAACAGCTATCAAGGGTGCGTAAATAGAGTCTCCATCAAAAACATACATGTGATCCCAACTGCACTCTGTGGCAAAATGGTTGAACCTCAACCTCAGTACAGCATTTGGGCTAAAATAAAAACAGAAAATATATTAATTAGACACTTAATAAGAGTAAAGACTATTGTATTTCAACCATGACAGCTCTTGGAATAGTTATAGCATGTTATTGAATATAGCAATGTTAATATATTTGGTCTTTGAAGACTATCTGCTACACTGTAGCTGCAGAGCAAGTATGATTATTACTATTACTATTACTTGCTGCTAATAGATACACACGCTGCTGTGATCCTGTAAGATATGCTACTGCATAAATAGACATACATAAATCCCATTACAGATCTAGGCAGGTGGAGCTGGGGGAGGTGGATGGTTTCAGAGGAACAGAATCAGCCTGTGCCCTCTAGTTTCATTAATGAACTAGATATTTAAACCCAATGTCCAATAAGGGGACATGAGTAACAATTTAGCTGCAAACATTTTTTTGTATTAATTCAAATTTTAATTTATATGTTGCTTTGAACAAAAGCATCTGGTAAACAATAAATATAGATGTAAATGCGAGAACATTTGCGACAGTAAGAAAAAAAACATACAGAGAGATTAGCTTGACATAGTGGTACTCACTATCCTTCAATGAGCCAAGTGCATTTAGTCTTGTACTTGTAGTTAACTGGTCCATCGGTGAGTGATCCTGATGACTCTGTCAACCTGAAAAAGAAAAATACAAAAGGTAAATAAATATCTCAAAATGGCCTTGATGAAAGCAAAGCAAGAGAAAATAAGGTACAGTATATTTGTAAATTAAGAATATTGTTAATGTATCACTGTCTTTACAACAAACTAATATTGTAGGGAATAATGCATATAATCTTTCTGTATGCTCTCTTAATAGGTTAAATAACAGATTAAATTGGTACAGCAGCATAAACACCACTGCAATGTGTAGGTTCAGGATTTGACACAGCAAACCACATCACACACACCAAAATGTATATGCATATAAAAAAAAAAAAATAGATCAAACAGAATACGCAAAAATCTAAATAATAAAATCAGACCTTTATTTAAATATTTCAAAAAGTCACCAAATGTTTAAAGAGCTCCCTTTTCCAAAAGGAAAGTCTTCATGCTTAAAGGTCCATGGAAAAACTGGGGGAAATGAATAATCACCTATTGTATAAACTCAACATCATGTAGCCTATGTATGATTTAAGCACAAACATCTCTCCTTCCACAAAGAGCTGCCATCACTTTCAGCTAATTACTGAAAGTAATTATTAGCAAAATAACATTTTGAAAAAAAAAAAAGGCAAACTTGAATTCAAGCATGTTTGATATTGAATGAAGTGTGTGATTAGGACTTGAGAAGACATCGGCAATGATTAAAAAATTACTGACATATGACATCTTGACTGCAAAGTCTGTCCAGTCAATTCCTTCATAGTACTGCAGCATCCAACGTCACCGTAATGAAACGCCATCCACGTGCACCAACAAACTGGTCATGTGATATTGGCACAACCACCTGCTCCTGATTCATCCTCTTTCCCTTTCACCTCATTTTCATCCCTCCTTCTCCAACACAGAAACGAGGGCCATAATCCCAACGGATTGAAGCAAAAAAAAAAAAAAAAAAAACTCATTTGTCCAAGAGTGGAGGAGGGCCAAGATCAGATCAGCGAGTCAAAGCCACTGCACATCAGTCAAGAGATCAGCTTATCCATGAAAATCATGTTTATCACAAAACAACACAAGAGGTGAAGATCACCAGCAGAAGCAGCAATCAGGGCCATTTCTAACTATTTGCTCTTCTATGCACTGAAAGTTCTAGGGATTAAAGTTGCCACAGTCATTGCATTCATTGCATGTACTGCACTTTATACTTTATTTAAACCATTTTGTTTTATTAGTATATTTTTATTTAACTTTTTACCTTTTTTAGAAAGAAAAGTCCTGGAATTTCATTTCACAGTATCTGTTTGAACTAGGGGTGTAACTGTTCTCGGTAGAAAAAGGGTATTCTCCACCCACGGATCGGCACGCATTTGCACCGAGGTTCACCTCAAATTTGATGACGCAACTATATTATAGTTTGTTGAAAATAGCAATGTGTAAAACAGACAGTTTGCTAATGTATGTTTCTGTCGATGGATGCACATGCTGGCTTAACAATTATAATAATAATAATAATAATACATTACAACAGCGATAATCAAAACTCTTTGTAAACTTTGTTTAATGCGAGTATGCTCGAATGACCAGTCATTTAAGCAGTCATCATCAACCGAGTGTTGATAGCGCGCGAGCACAGGTGAGACCTGAACAGCACATGTTGCTATCTGTGTTTAAACTAAACTAATTTAAGCCTTGCCAATTTAAACATTTGAGCGCAAGACGAAAGAGAACTTGTGCGCACTGTGTGTGTGTGTGTGTGTGTGTGTGTGTGTACTCTTTTTAAGTTCTCTTTCAAGTCTTGTACTTAGACAAATTCACACAAAAATCATGTCAACATGGCTGTTTTGATGAGTATCCTAGCAGATACTGTAGTCTGTTATGCCTTAAGTGAACTTATACAGTCGAGAAAGACTTTTGGATCTGTGCGTTGTCTTAAAGGGACAGCAGCCTAATATTCCTGCTGTCTGTTTTTAAGGGTAATCAAACAAAATACAAGAAAATCACTCACTGATCGTGATTGAATAGCTTTTGTAACTTTAATAAGGATTCATCTTTAATTTAAACATTCAAATATGCAATGTTATTTTACATTTGATTAATTTATTCAATTTCTGTCCCTGAAAACTAATGTTAGACCTACCTGGAAACCCTAAAAAGCACTGTTTATATTTTTTATTGTAATTATTTTATTATATATTTGTCTATTGTAAATATTTGTGCTGTTGCTTGTAGTTAGATTATTTGTTCTTATTTTCTTTATTTTTCTTTTGACAGTAGTCCTTTTTACCCTGAACATAGGACATACCGAACCCTACCGAAACCGTGAACCTAAAGCCCTGAAACAAAGTTCAAACCCTGTTGCAAACTACGCAAAGCCACTGCACACTAGCGATTACTATGATAATAACCAATATGGACAAGCGACTGCAGTGTGAACAGAAAAGAAAATCATGTTCATAAGTTGGTGAATAATTTTAACGCTTAAGATAACTTATTTATATAATTTGTAAAACATATCAAAATCAATGCTAGAAACAAACAAAGTTTTGAATGTTTAAGTTGTGAGGAGAGTAAGGGGACATTAATAAGGATCTCGCTTAGGGCGCTAAAATATTCAGAAACAGCCATGGCAGCAATGAGTCATAATGTAATGAACAACTGGTACAAATCACTGAATCCTAAATGCAGAGAACACAAAGTTTTACTTCAGTGACGACCATGAAATTAAATACAAACGTTATGACTTCTGTTTTGAGCATTCTTCAATAGTGAATCGCTCTGAACCATTGTTTTGAGGTTAAGTGGCTTTTTCATAACCACAACCAGAGCAAACACAAACCTTGTTTTCCAAAATTGTAGGAAATTATTCAACTCTATGCACTGGTATTTGACAGTTTAAGAAAAGCTACACTCTCAACCTCACAAACACCAAATATAGATACAGTATCAAAATACATGTTTCGTTTTATATTGCAGAATCTATTTAACCACAGCTTGATTACAGTTTATACTATAAAATGCATTTTAATATTACTCTGGTATAACAAAATGTAATAAACATTTTTTTTCTATTATATATATGTAAATTTTGATGCAAAAAGTCTGTGATCATGTCACTGAATATCCCCTTGTGCTTTTGTTTAGTCTGGGCCTGGCCGTAGTAAAGCAGGAGCTCATCCATGAGTATTATTTTTTTTTATTTTTGACATATTTTTATAAAAATGTCATAACTCAAAATGTTACTTAGTCCTCTTAAACCCTGCCTCTTTCTTACAATCGACGGCAGGATTACATTCTACATCTATCTAATTAACCAAAAATACCCAAAAGTATTTTTGTTTAAAACGTGCTTCAATAATCTTTGTTTCATTTACAACCTCTTAAATCACAATACGGAGGAAATGATCTGTCGCTATACTTTAGTTACATCGCAACTTTAAAAAAAAATAGAGACACTAATAACCAGGAGGAAGGACACAATAATTTATTTCCCAAAGCATTCTGCCTTAACCTCCTCTCCTCCACTCACTCATGTGTCAAACTGTAACCTACTTTCACTGATGTCTGGGTCAGGATTGAGATTCTTCTGAAATATTTCTTATATTCCAAGGTGACATAAACCAACCTAATTACAAAGACCCAAGGCACCCAGAGACTGATGTACACTAGTCCACAAATTACAAACTTACAAACCTATTTTACCCCAAGCAAACATGAGACAATTAATGCCCTATTCTGCTCAGTCACAGAACACACAACACCCTTCTGAACTACAACCACATACACAGATGAATACCTCAAGAATAAACTTATGACATTCACCTCAGCACCTGAACTCTGAAGAGAACAAAGACCGCTCTGATTCAAAAACCATTATTGAAATATATCAAGGCCTACAGGGGAGAAATATATAGCAACACAAAGAGACGCAGTCTAGCTCACTCCGGAAAATGAAATGGAAGGTGTCAAACTTCATATCTCAGGGTTAGTATGAATATTTCTGGAGTCTCCTCACAATAGGTGAAATAGCTTTAATACACAGCAAAATCCCCAGTGTTAAATCAACACTACTAGGAGCAAATATGGTCCCACTCTACAGAGTGTTAAAATATCACTGAAGCAGTGTTAAAGTTAATTAGATAATTAAGTGATTAATTGAGTGTTGATTGAGCATTAGTGATGAACACCTGCTGTTGACAAGCAGAATCACTGAAGGGAAGAGAAACACAAGAACTACAACTGACTAGTCACAGCCTTAGATTAAATCAACTCTGAAGATCTCAACAGAGAAAGGATTAAACAACTCCACAAACAGCATTACCAGCTTCACTTATAACTAACCAGACTGACTTTATTTCTGTCAGATGTCTACAGAAGTTCTTATTGATAATTAACAGAGGTTTAGATGTTGATGTTTTAGTCACCATTTAAAAACCACCATTATGGTAAACAGTGTTGTCTTTAGTTGGGCAATTTGATTCTTATTATCTTATGTGATTTCATGGTCCTTGTAACAGTGTTTACCAGAACACACAAAGGTTGCAAAGAAAGCCAGAAACAAAGATGGTCAGGTGATAGGCCTATAGTTTTCAACATCATAAAGTACAAAAATTCACAAATTTTATCATTTACTGATTATGGTTATTTGGTATTAATAGATTATTTTCAATAACATTAATTTCTTTGTACAGATCAGTCATCAAGCTGAATTTTAATTTTTTAATTATTGGGGAAGTAATCTTTGGACAAACACACAGACATCAAGAATCCCCATATGAATCTCAACAATGGCAACATGCTTTATGCCACAAAGCATTCTGGGAGGCACCATAGTATAAAACTCATGGCTCCCAGCATGCATTGCAGCATGAATGTCACCATTGTTGAGATTCATACACTGATTATTGATGTCTGTTGTTTCTAAAAAAAAATAATACTATTGATTTTCCAAAAAATTCTGCAATGTATATAAAATATTTTTATTCAGGATGTCTGCTCTGTGTCAAAAAAGAGATAGTTATTAATAACACATAACTTTTGTCAGGGATAAGAGTGGGATTAGTGAATCATTCAACTTTATAATAATGAAAACTATAACACCTGAACATCTCATATTGTTGGCTTCCTTTGTAACACATTATGTGCTTTGGCAAACATTGTAACAAAGGCCAAAATTGCACTTTAAATGACAAGAATCAAACTGCCCACCATAATGGTGACCAAAAATTTCAAAACACCGACCTCTAAACCTTTGTCCAAAGACATATAAAAGAAATAAAGTCAGTCTGGTTAGTAATAAGTGAAGCTGGTAATGCTGTTTGTGGAGTTGTTTAATCCTCCTCTGCTGAGATCTTCAGAGATTTAATGTATTCTTTTATCTTCAGTTGATTTAATCTAAGGCTGTGACTAGTCAGTTGTAGTTCTTGTGTTTCTCTTTCCTTCAGTGATTCTGCTTGTTAACAGCAGATGTTCATCACTAATGCTCAATCAACACTTAATTAATCACTTAATTATCTAATTAATTTTAACACTACTTCAGTGTTATTTTAACACTCTGAGTGGGACCATATTTGCTCAGAGCGGTGTTGATTTAACACTAGGGATTTTGCAGTGTACCCATACAATAATGTTTTTAAAGTGTCTTAAACTGCACAGGAATGAGCTAAGCCACAAACCCAAGCATCAGAAAACAGTGTTTTATTCTCCAATCTTCTCCCAGTTAACCCACAGATATTTGCAAACCATTTAAAAACAGAGTGCGCCCAAAATACAAACCACATCTAGTCTGGGTTTCCCCATGCTGCCTTCCCGCAGCACGATTTTATTCACGCTGAAAGGCAGTATGGATACCATGGTCCAGATTTTCGCCTCATTTAGGGAACCAATCACAGAACGGGGAGGGAGCAGCAAGACGATGACGACATCTATGCGACACACTGAAGCAGTTTGTTTATTTCTATGGATTTAACATGGCAGCAGACACGAAGCTACCGCATGTTTATCTTGCACAAACGGCAATAGTCGCTGAACATCATTGTTTACACAAAAAATATCTTACCCATCTTCTTCTTCCTTGTCTAATTTCTGTCGCTCTACATACGTCATCTGGTATAATTGAAACGATTGCCTATGAGCTACGTACAGGCGCATTTGACAGACATTCTTAGCACCCAATAAATGGCGCCGGGCAATCGTAAACCACGCCTCAAATACGAGAAAATGTACATGTGGTTCCCAGACCCAAGTCTCAACGAGAATTGGGTCTGGCGTTAGCCAGGCTAAACCACATCTGGCAAAAGGACACAATAATCAACTCAAGCTATTTCGCCACAAAGCCATCAATGTAAAGAACTCAACTGTGATGTGTTTGTTTGAAATAGTTTGGAGTGAACACTGAAAGATCGGATAAAATGCACTTTTGTAAGAATATGAACCATAATTCCCTCAAGCACCATAATAGATAAAGAAGGGGCACAATAACATTTTTCTTCATTAGTTGCAAAAACCTCATCTGCAAATGATTTTTACTACACTATAGGGTGAATTCAGGGGAAGAAATTTCATAAATCAAAAATTGTAGCTTTAATTACGACATGGAATTTGATCTAAGCTACCAGAAAGCATTTGCAATTGTCTTGTCTTGAACAAGGCAGGCCTACAAAAAATCGCATTACCACAATCCTATAATACTAATGAAATAGTGCAAGGTCGCACCTAACAACGAGACCTACACAACTTACATCCACACAAACTACTTTTAACAAATGTGTATATTAGATTATGATTAAGACAAAGGGGCTAGTGAATGTCCTTCACCAAGGCATGATCTCATCTTTTGGACAATGCAGAGTCCAAATCTGAGCTATAAAAGCACTACTGTTACACTACAACAGCACTGACATTCTAAATGGAGACTGCATCACGCTTACAAGAGGTGACAGGACTATTCTTAGACTGCTTTTATCGTAGCAAGGGAACTGTAGAATTAAATGGGCACACAACATACACAGTGGATACACAACATTTTAATATTTGTGGTTAATAAGTTTGATATGCCCTGTACACCACGTCGTAAATGTTTTTATTATTGACACTCTTGCCAGCTCTAGCAACAGTATATCCTTTGAAGTGTTATGTTAGGGGAGACAAAAGATGTACGAGCTAAAAATATCACTTGTTTCAGTTTCCATGGTGGGTGGGAAGTTCGGAAGTTAAGGAGCGAGGCGTTTTCTCTAGGCTTGGGTTGTTGCAGTCCAATGTATACAATAACAGAATAATTAATTTGCCTATTTTTATTGGTCACTACTGCTGTACCATAAACAATGCAGGAGTCCTGAAGGTTGCAGACCATTTAACCAAGATGTGCAGCTTAACACAGCTTACTCACAGATTATTAAGTTATTTCAAGTTAATTTAAATTTGATTCTGATGTGACCAACAGTACAAATTTTTAAATGCATTTTCCGTCATTTATGAAACAACACTTTCCTGCCATTGACGGAATTTTCCGGCTTTCCGTGTTTTTACTGTTATATCGTAGGGGGCGCTATTACACAACTTCTGAAAGAGTAAAGAATCTCCGGATCAAAACACAGGCAAAAAAGGAGCAGAAACAAGCGATAAAAGCATTGTCTCTGGGTTACGCAATTTTCTCAGCTTTTTGTTCAAAATGTTTTTTTTTATGAAACTTACCTACATTCCAAGTGGATAAAAAAAGGATGAGAATAGCTAGAATGCAATTTTTCTCAAGCAGAGGCTCTGTTCTTTCTTTTGATATATTGCATGTCCAGATATTCCTACAACAAAATATTCTGGAGACAATGCAATTTTCCTGAAAGTTATCAAAAATGCTGGTGGTGGCCATGGCAACTTTTTTTTTTTAATGCTGGTAGATTTTTGACAAAAACCAAAAAACCCTATATAGTGCATAGCAGTTGAGTGCACTATATTGGCTGGGGCTGTCACAGACACAACTGTAACAGACTTCAGAAAAACCTGGAATACATCACCCCTGCCAAAGGATATTTAGCTGGTTGTGTCGCCCACATCATACTGGATTGCTGTTCTTTTCACACTACAAAACGGTCTGTCGTCAACAATGTCAGTTCCAGTCAAAACACATCACCCTTTCTGCAAGATTAAATAAAGCCTGTGTTATTGTATAGTGT
Organism: Meda fulgida; assembly: GCA_030578275.1. NCBI lineage: Eukaryota > Metazoa > Chordata > Actinopteri > Cypriniformes > Leuciscidae > Meda > Meda fulgida. The sequence continues at coordinate 10,817,094 of CM060628.1, read as the reverse complement.
TCATATCCACTGCATGTTCACTGATCCATTATGGAGACCTAACAATGAAAGAACTAGTCGTTTTTCATAAATAACCTTGACCTTCTGGCACTGCCCTTCATTAAAAATGAAAAATCACTCATGCTTAGAGACAATGGGGTCAGCAAGGGCAGAGATTGATATTAGTAGGTTTCTGACGTATTCACGGCTCGCCAGTTTCCCACCATCCATCCATTCATCTACAGAGCCTGGGATGAAAACCCCACTACCTTTTACATTAACCACAATAAGGTCAAGAGAAAGTTAATAAAACCCCAGAATGGCCAAGCCTTAAATGGTCCTTCACTGCTAGTAATGCAGCAGTGCATTTGACATCATCTTGCTTGCTAAAGGGATTTATATCTGGGAAGAGTTACAGCACAGACTGAACATATCAGATTCTTTCCCCCAATTTATAGCTGTCCTTTTTGATGGTCTGGTTTGACAGCTCAACTCCACAGCCTGGATTTTTTTTTTTTAAATGGAACTGACATGATTTCAGAGAAGAAACACATCCAACCTTCCTGCAGAAACTTCTGAAATGACATTTGCATTCTTTTACTGATCTACCATTTGTGCTACTCATTCATCAAATTATACTGTTATGAATCAACCAAGTAAGGTGTACATTTTATATTTGGCAATTAGCTTCCTCTATAATAACATTTTGCCTATTTAAAGGGCAAACTCAAAAGGGGGTTCACTCAAAAATTAAAACTCTGTCATCATTTACTCACCCTGTCATCATTTGTTCCAAAAATAACAAAATTGTGTGCAACACAGAAGATATTGTGTAGAATGTTGGTAACCAAACAGGTTTACATTGTCACAAGAGACATTTCTCAAAATATCTTCTTTTATGTTCCATGCACAGAAGAATAAATACTTACAGGCTGAAACAACATGAGTGGCTGCATCTATATATAAATATATATATATATATATATATATATATATATATATATATATATAAATAATAATAATAATAAAATGTTATTATTAGTATACTTTTTTATATATACAGTGTGAATAATGATAGTGAATAGTGAATAGTATGAATAGTATGCTAGTGTGAATGCAATCCAGTGCAAAGCAGTGTCAGTTGTGTAACTTCACTGCCATTCACAAATCCTCTCCCATTGCCTCGTGGGATATTAGATTGTCCATTGGATAAACACTATAGAATACTACAGTAGAGGTAATTGTAATGGGTACTTTTTGTCTACTGTTTTATGAATATTGTGATTTCGGACATTTACATTTTCCAATTACCGTTTTTCACCTACTATTTAGTAGAGAAATGGGCATATTCAGATTAAGCCAGTGTGAACAAGGCTACGTTCAAACTGTCAGTTTTTGGGATTGACAACTGCATTTACTTACAGATATGAGTCTCAAAATGTCCTGTTCACACAGCAAATTAGTAGCGTCTTAAATACGGTCTACATGAGCGTGCAACGAGAGTCAAGCCCTTACCATATTCATCTTATAACTTTTGACATGAAAAGAGTATAATCGAGCTGCAAATTCATCCAACAAATCTTCGTTAAGCAACAGTAGCTTTTTATACCTGGGTGGAGAAAGGAGCATTTAAGTTGTGTGACGAACACAAAACTGACATAAGAAACTCCGGTGGAGAACAGTGACCAGATCTAAAACCATCAGATGACACACAGCTCATATCTCTGTGTCGCTGTAAGTTACTGAAACCACACATGAAAACCCGCAACACACGGTAGACGTGTTTGTGCAGCGCAGGGCAGCTCTCAGACAACTAGTTGTCCAGTCTGCTTCTGTTTACACAGCAAGGGTTGTCCAAGAATGCGATTGTGAGTCCGGAAAATGTACATGTGTTCGGTTATAGAATGTGGTGTCACTCCTGTTCGGTTATAGAATGTGGTGTCACTCCTGTAAACAACTGTGTGAACAAAACTTTATTTAGGACTCAAAGAACTTGTGGCTTAAGTGATGGCAGAATTTTCATTTTTGAATGAACTATGCCTTTAAGATGTTGAAACATGGTCAGAAAAGTCTTAAGATTAACACTTTTAGCAAATATGTTCTGAAGAAGCTGATATAATTACTCCACAATGTTTCACTGTAAGCCTGTACTGAAAACATAAAAAAAATGTAATAAAAATGACAGTCAAAAAGGTTGAGAGCCACTGGTTTAAAGGTCATTTACAGCTAAATTTAAGTTTAAAGAGCATTTAAGTGCTAATGTGTGAATAGTAGCAATGGAAAAAAATGGCATTTAATATAAGAATTATAGATGTGGTACACTATTAAAGGTAATCTGACAATTTTACAACACTTACATTAGCTCTGAGTTCACTTCCCAGCGACTGGGGTTCCATTATTTGATCTTTTGCTGGGAAAGCAGTTTCCAACAGCCAAAAAACACTGCTATAATAGTGAAACAACCACTCCCTGAGGCTTGGGAAAACACGGGAGCAGTGCATTGTAATGTTATCTGTATTTAGGAGTAAGGACAGTTAAACGCATACAAACACAAGTCCACAAAGGGTCTCAGTGGACGTGCCAGCACTCACAAACACAGATTACTCCGAGCAGAGCACCTGTTACATGATGCTTTGAATCAGCATAGCCTGTTCACTTGATATCAATATAAAGTCATGCTGACAGCAGAGCATAGTCTCAGCCCGAATAAACGACTGAAAATCATTGCCTCAGCACAAGGCTAATCCAAATTTATCCCATCAAACCACTTCAGAGATAGAATGGATTTCCTTTCAACAGGGCAGGATAAAACTGAAACATTCCCACAGGTTACACCCTCACATGACACTTTCTACTGTTCACATGGAATTAGTTTTTGCAGTAGTTTTTGTAATAAATTCGAGTAGCAGTTATTATTGGGACATTTGTGATTTAATGTAATTAAGATGGGATGCGACTCGTATGGAATGTCATGTGCTATAGATCAATGTGTCAACAAGATTTGTAAGTCTCTTGCCATAGCTCACCAAGGCTACATTTATTTCATCAAAAATACAGTAAAATTGTAATATTGGGTTAACTATTTTTACAATTTAAAATAAATTTTCTATTTGAATATGTTTTGATCAGCAGCCATTACTCAAGTCTTCAGTGTCACATGATCCCTTGGAAATCATTATAATATGTTGATTTATACATTATCTATAATCATTTACAATTTTCCAGGATTCTTATTTGAAATTTATTTAAAATAGACATATTTTGTAACATTATTGATGTCTTTACTGTCACTTTTGACATTTACTGTCATTTTTATTTATTCCATCCTAGCTGAATAAAATGATTGATTTCTTTCAAAGAAATATTTCTTAATGAGAAAGTTTAGTACTGTAGTCAAAATAAAGCATATATGATATAGAACTGCTGTGCATACAGATAAACAGATATGAATGTACTCAGCATATCTGAGTACATTCAGATATACATTTATACTTTAATATAAACTCTGCAAAAAAAAGAAATGTCCTCTCACTTTCAAATGTTTTTTCCAGCCAATTTCTTCACATGTATAAATATTTGTATGAACAAAAAGATTCAACAAATTTCAAAGACATTTGATGAATAGAAATGGAATAATAATGAGTCCATGAACAAAAGGGAGGGAGGGTTGATATCAGAAGTAGAAATCAGTATTTGGTGTGTCCACTAGAGTACTACCGTGCATCTGATCCTTATGGACTGGCCCGGATTTGCCAGTTCTTGCAGTGAGATGTAACTCCACTCTTCCACCAAGGCATTTGCAAGTTCTTTAACACGTCTGAGGGGACATATGGTTACACATGGTTTGGCAGTGCAAGGACGATCAGCTGTCCTTCCTGTCTCCCAGTAGCATGGTCTTGGGCATCTTAAATTATGGACATTGCAATTTATTGCTCTGGCTATCTGGCTAACCAATCAGCTGTGCTAGTAAATAATAATGTGATCGCTACCAAATGAGTTAAAGACTTATCAGCCTGCGCCATCTAGAGTTTCATGCCAGAACTAGGTAAGAGAACAGGGACCCAGGGCATCTTTCTTCTGGTGATTTTAAGAGTCAGTAGAAAGGTTTTTTTAATGTCCTAAGCTATTGGAACTGTGACTTTTATAGTCTACCGCCTGTAAACTGTTAGTGTATTAAGGACTGTTCTACAGGTTCATGTGCAAAAAAATGTATGGTTTACTAAACACAGCATGATAAACATTGTTTAAACCCTTTCCAATCATGATCTGTAAAGCCTATTTGGATTTTACAACATTATATTTAAAATACAGCATCCTGAAAATGAGTCGTTTCTTTTTTTGCTGAGTTTTTTCAGAGGTTATCCAAAGTTATGCAAAAACAGGAGGTAAATTACACCTTAATTCTCAGAGAAAAAAATTGTATTTTATTTGGTTTCAAAAGAGGAGAAATTTAGGGGCCATTTACAAGACACAGATTTCAACTAATGAACTTTTGAAAACGTGTTTCAAAGTGTACGTTTTTAAGGTTGATAGCGTTACTGCATCCGTGTAAACTACAAAAAGGTGAATTTGTGAAAACGTGCATATTACGCGTTCAGTCTATAGGAGCATAGGAGCATAGGAGCGGTCTATAGGAGCGGTCTATAGGAGCATAGTGTTTCTTTACAAAGTAACATTGCCAACTACTGGGGTCTGGCATGCATAATACAGCATTTTTAGTCATTTTCGCAGATCCGTGTGTACGGGAATCATTTTGACAATGTTGTTGCCTGTATGCAAAAAACGCAAAGGACATATTTTTTCAGTTTTTAACACATCGTTGTCGTGTAAACGTACCTTTACACATCCAATATAGTTCAGCGATACTGATTTTAAAACAATATTTATCAAGTATAGACTTTATAGTAGGTCTGAGCACATTTAAGTACAAACCAAACCGGATAAACAGGCTGTTAACAAAGATAAACAGGCTGTTAAAATCATCCAAAATTACCCATCTCATAAATAAAAAGAAGACTGGAGTAGAAGTGTTCTGATGCAGACACAGAGAGACTGTAAAAGGGGTAATTAGTGGGTGAGGTCTTTGAAAGCGGTTTAAAGTGAGACTATGTCTAAGTGTAAATGAACAGTTACTGTTTTCCTGTGAAGCCCTTTGTGGTGAACAGACCCTAATTATATTAAGAGCTAAAACAGAGCTTGATGCTCCAAAGTGTGCAGAACATCACCAAGCCCAAGAGTGATGTCGAAATGCTTGCACAGCAATGGTTATTTATGCTCTTTGCTCTGCCACTGATGTCATCTTCAGACAACAACAGTCATGAGTAACTCAACCCACAGGATCACACAGGACAGGCACTTTTGCCCTTTGAAGCTGCACTGAAAAGGTCATTTGGACCTTGAACCATTTGGGTCCCATTGAAGTCCATTATATGGAGAAAAAACCTGGAATGTTTTCATAAAAACCTTAATTTCTTTTTAAACTTTCTAAACTAAACTTTAATCTTTTGCAACTGAAGAAAGAAAGACATGGACATCTTGGATGACATGGGGGTGAGTAAATTATCAGCAAAAGTTTTTTTTTAAAGTGAACTAATCCTTTAACCACTCCCCTCCAACCATCAGTGTGCTATGAGCGAGGGATGGAGAGGAGTTGCGCTTAAAGGGATAGTTCACCCAAAAATGAAAATTCTGTCAGTATTTACTCACCCTCATGTTGTTCCAACCCCGTACTACCTTCGTTCATCTTCGGAACACGAATTAAGATATTTTTGATGACATCTGAGAGCTGGATCACTCCTCCATACTAGTCCATAGGCTTCTTCAAGGATTGAAACTTGCCGGCCTCGAAAAGTTATTAAAAACATTGTTAAAATAGTCCAAGTGACTACAGTGGCTCAATCTTAAGTTTATCAAGCGACGAGAATACTTTTTGTGCACAAAAACAAACAAAAATAACGACTTTATTTCAACTATTCATTTCCTTCTCGTGGGCCTCTAGTCAGTTAAACTAGTATGTTTGCGTAGAGCTACGTCACACGTAGGTTCACTATTGGCCGACGCTGGTCATGTGTGTGATGCGTGTGACGTACAACAACAGAGGCTTACGCTGTTACACTAGTTTAACTGACTCAGAAGGAAATGAATAGTTGAAATAAAGTCCTTTTTTTTGTTTGTTTTTGCAAAGATTGAGCCACTGTAGTCACTTGGACTATTTTAACGATGTTTTTAATAACTTTTCGAGGCCGGTAAGTTTCAATTCCTGAAGAAGCCTATGGACTAGTATGGAGGAGTGATCCAGCTCTCAGATTTAATCAAAAATATCTTAATTCGTGTTCCGAAGATGAACAAAGGTCTTACGGGGTTGGAACAACATGAGGGTGAGTAAATACTGACAGAATTTTCATTTTTGGGTGAACTATCCCTTTAAGTATAACCCTGCCCTGTATTCAATATTCCATTTCACTTGGAAATACGTCACAACACTGAAGTAATGTCGGTTGCATCTTCTGGTTCACGGGGACTTTAAAAATGTTAATGTTTCCAAACTTTTGACAGGTACTTTAAAGATACTGTTTTTTTTTAAGTTGTAAATAAAACAAAGATTACTGGAGTACATTATACAAGAAAATAAATACAATTTCAGTCTTTCAACTTACTTGCTTTTTTTTGTAATTGTTTGTAGAAAAATTGCTTCAAAATAAATACTACATCAATTTTTAGTGTAGTTCCTGCATTTTCATTTTAAAAATGTATGTGTAGAAATTAAGTAACAAAGATATTAAAAAGGCTAAAAAGTATTATTTATTGTTAGTTCATGTTAACTTTTGTTAATGTATCCAAACTTGTTGAAAACTGATACTTAATTTTGTACTATCTAGTAGTGACCCATACATAATAACTTTTTACTTCGTCATTGGATATGGCTCTGTAATGCCACAAAATCCAACAGACAGTTTTGGCAGTTATTACAACTGCAACTATGGTACTAGAGAAGCGTGGGTTGACTACACTTTAAACCACAAATGTCACATTACTCAACCCCTGGCAGCATGACGTGTTCAGCAATAAATTAGTTAATTAATTAGTGACAAAGCAAACAACCCCTAAACTTACTCTTACTTCTTTTTCTCCACTTAAACACACAAAATCGTCCCAACAAACTGCATATTCCAGGCCAGGGGATCAGTGTTTACTCAAACACATTTATATGAAGTTACAGGGAAGCCACTAAATGCTGACCGCCTCCCAAACTGTAAGACTGCCATTGAGGATGAGGGATTACATCCCTAAAGACAACAGACCTGGCCTCTTAGCCTTGCTCATCTGGCCCTGCTGGGAGGAATCGGACACAGTTTGAGTAAACTAGAGCTCATGTATGCTGATGCCGCTCTGTAGTCAGCCAAGAGCAGACCAAGAGTTCAACTCAAATAATCAAAGCGCGCTGTGGCGTCCAGAGCACCACACCCTGAACAGAGCTTTCAGAATCATGCCTGCGAGGTGATATCATAGGGTCGAGGACAATCCCACGGGGATCCTGACTGACTGACTGACATGCTCTCTGTGTCAGACTGCGGTCATTTCACCATAAGAGGAAAAAGGAAAGAGAAGAACAAATACTGGCTGCACACAGATGCAGTTGTTGGAGTATGAAGAGAAAACAGTGAGAAAGCGAAAAAAGACAAGGCCAAAGGCCCAAGACAAAAAAGATAATAGGTGAACAGATTTGAAAATTAGTAGCTAAAAACAGCCAAAAATTTGAGACAAAAAGAAAAGATAATAGGTGAATATATATATATATATATATACAGCTATCTATTAATTTGTCTTTATCTGTAGACAGACACAGATAGGAGACATACAGACAAGTTATCATTGCAATACTCTGATACTTGATCCTATATTGCCAGCAAAATTGTTGTGAATATATCAGTAGTATTCCATATGGTCCTTAGCCATGTGGTATGCATTAATTGAAATACGAAGGGTAAAGCTGAGAAAAAGTGCAAGATCTACAGAAAAAGAAAAAAAAATCAAAAGACAGCAAGTGAAAAAAACACTGGGATAATTAAATGAAGAGTTCACATGCAGGTTTTCTGTTGAACTTCACATGACCCATTCCTCTCTACCCTCTTGAAATGTCACCCCTGTAGTGAAGATGAGAGCGACAGAAAGAGGACTAGGGAGGATGGGAGGAATGGAGCAGAGGATGTATTGTAGCATAGACGAAAACAAGCCCAGCAGGAGCACTGGAAAACACAGCAGAGACTCAGTAAAGCAAACACCATACAGGTCAGAAGCCTTCAGAAGTGACCTCACCCTGAATGCAGCACTGCACTTAATATTTCATCGGAATGGGATGGAGGATTAAGAGCTATTATTTAAACATTAGAAGTGAATATAAGACCCTTTCTGGCACACTGCAGTTGTATATTGCTGTAATGTGATGTGACGCAACAAGGTAGTTGAGTGGGTTTCTAACTAGAAAGAGAAAGTTTACAAAAGGGCATCATACTTTTTTTTTTTTTACCTTCGAATAATTAGGCATTTTTGCCTTAATCGATTATTGGTTTTGTATTATTGGATTCACTGATAAATGCCGTCAACTTGTGGGTGCTTCTAAAATGGTCTATGCCATTTGCTGCCAGAGATGCTGCAGACAGTGTAAAAGACTAAATATTTACTGATTTGATTGGAATAATTATTGTATGTTAAGAAAATAACAGTCAAATATTTGTCTTTTCTCGTTAGCATAATAAACAACACCTAACCATTTCTAGCAAACTGTAGTTTAAAATGAAAATATAACATATGTGAAGTCAATAGACTCCCTTGTTATTTATTTAGGCCAATGTTCTCCATTTGAAAAGATTACATTTTGTCAATTTATTTAGCATATTGTTAATATTATTGTTGCTGCTGCGGTTATAAAATAAAAAAAGGTATGTTTTTAATATTGTGATATTATTAAGATGAAATTTAACAAAAGCAGAAGTAAAACATTAAATATCGGTCCTGCATATCGGTTACCTGACATTGATTACCACAAATAAAAAGGGTATCAGTATCGGTTATTAAAAAAAAATATATATCAAAATATGTCGATCTCTAAAAATAACTGCAAGATACATTTTGTGAATTAACTGAACTATAATTCTGTCATGACAACTCTCGTAGTGATTGGCATTGTAATGGGTTTGACAATGTTGATATATGTAGCCTTGGCAGAATAGATCTGTTACGCTGCTGCAGTTGTTGCTGCTGCTGCTCTAATTTCTGCTCCTGCAGAGCAAGTATGGGATTTGCTACTGCCAATACATACATGACACGCTGCTGTGAGCAAGTAAGACATGCTGCTGCTGTACAATATAGCATGAGTTACCCGTAGCAGATCTATACAGGTGGAGCTGGGGAAGGTGGAGGGTTTCTGAAAACGAAAAAAGAAAAAAAAGGAAAATGCTAACTAAGTATTAGAAGGTTGAGGAACCAATCTGCTGTGCCCTATAGATAACGATGTGATTATGAACAGGTGACCAATTAGCCTGCCATCTAGAGTTTCATGCAGGAACTTTGTATTTCTCAATTCAATTCTGAATGGTGCACAAGCATGTCTTTCAAATGGCAAGTCTTATATTATGTGGTTGCACACAGAAATATAACTGCACAAACCTGACTCTATACACATTCAAATGCACAAAGGTACAAGTGTGTACCATTACTGATTAAAGAAAGACAGAGCAGAGGTTACAGACAGAGACCTCAGATAGCTGATAGATACAAAATAGAAACATTTGACATAGTTGTCAAGGATGGAACCGGAGTCAGACAGGTGGTAAGTGTAATAATGTTTATTAACAGGATAGCAGACGGAGATGGAGATATGGTGAGTACTCAAAGAGTTGATAAACAGATAGGAACTTAACTGAAAAATAACTAGAGTCTCTGTTTCAGATGCAGATGGAGAGTCACATGGAAGGGTTGAAGACGGATGGCTGAAGAATGAAGGAGGCATACGATGACAAGGGTAATGACAATGGTCCAATGGATATCAGGTAAATATCATAGGTGAGTCTGTGTATCATGGAGAGACGAGACCAGACAATGAGTGTGTGAAGGAGAGTCGAATATATAGGTGGTGGAATGATGAGATGCAGGTGATGGTGATCAGAACTAAGAGGACAATGAACGAGTGGGAGGAGAGAGTGAATGAGTGGGAGGAGTGAGTGAAGCTGGTGGAATCCTGACAATAGTGAGACAGACTGAGGCCCCGTTTACACGAAGGGAAAACGCAGATATTTCTCTGCGGTTTGGCCTCTCATTTACACGAAAACCAAGTTTTTATCACAAAAAACGATTATTTCTAAAAACTCCGGCCTAACGGAGGGGTGGGAAATATTCGTTTCTCTAAATACCCGGCTATGTTTAAACGTGGCCTGAGAGAATGAGAAATACCAAAGATATTATAGATATAGAACCCGTCCCGTTTAAAGTTCCAGTAGTGTCAGTTACTTTTCAAATGTTCTATGGACAGATGAAACAAAGAAAACATATTTGGCAGCAAACACTTAATATGGGTTTGGTTCATACAGGGATAAAAAAGTACCCCATGTGTAAAAAGAAATACTCTGCAGTATCTTTAATGCTGTGGGCCTAATTTTCTGCCAGAGGTCCTGGACATCTTGTTCAGATGGCATCATTATGCTAGAAATCTTATAACAATTACGGCCATGTTTGGATCTTCCAACAGGACAGTGATCCAAAAACAAACATCAAAATCAAAACAAAAATGGGTCACTGAGCACAAAACCAAGCATCTGCAATGGCCCTAACTGACCTGAACCCCATAGAAAATGAATGGGCTGAACTGAAAAGAAGAAGCACTAACATGGATCTGGGAATCTGAAGGATCTGGAGAGATTCTGTATGGAGGAATGGTCTCTGATCTCTTGTTAGGTGTTCTCCAAACTCATCAGGCATTATAGGAGAAAACTCAGAGCTGTTATCTTGGAAAAAGGAGGTTGCAAAAATAATTTAATAAAAGGGGGCAAATAATTGTTCCCAATGTGTTTTGGAGAAAAACATTTATTTCATAATGTGATTTTCCCACCACTTTCAATTCTTTTACTTTACAAAAAGAAGCAGCAAAAATCCAACCTTTTGTTGTATAAAATATCAAAAGGATAAACAATGCAGATTTATTTTATTTATTTATCTGCAATCCTGTTATTTATTATTTATTACAGCCATCTTTGATCATATTTACCAAGGGAGCAAATAATTCTGACCAGCACTGTATAGTAAATAGTAGGGTTGTAACTAACCATGATTTGATGGTCGATTAAACTATCGATTATTTTTAAGATTAGTCAATGAACCTATTGATTCGTTTTAAGAGGAATCTAATTATTTTCTAATCAGCCGATATACCCTTTAGTTAATTAGTATAATAATAAATAATAACCGTAACTTCTGCCATTAATTTTTCAATGTTTTATTCAAACACACAAAAAAAAAAAAAAAAACAACAACATGAAAAAATTAAGTGCCAAGAATGAAAAGCCATTTATCAGTAATACAAATGTCCATGATGGCTGCATTCATAGTCACTGTTTGGGATTGACAGCGTACGGATGAACGCAAATCATCTCTCCATCTCCATGTGTAAACTAAATCCATCATGATTATATAGTTCAGTGTGGCTCTCACATTATATGACGTGCCAGACAACTAGTTGTTCAGTGCTGTTACGTATATTCAGCGCAGGTTTGTCGGGAATGCAATTGTGAGTCCTGAAAATGTGCAGATGTCAGTTCGGTTAAAGAACGCGGTTGTCATGCTCGTAAAAAACAAAACGCTGTATGAACGCAACCGTATTAAGAGCCGCTGCCATACTAGCTATTAGCATCTGCTGTAGAGTTTTGCATGTGAAACATGACAGGGGATTAGGGATGAACATAAACAGTGAGATATAAATATACAGTAGGCCTATTTATATATATTATAAATAAATAGTGATATATATATATATATACATACGCACACACGCAGATTGATTGCAATTAAATGCACGATCTTTGACAAAACATAAAATAGGAATTGTTAATGAATAGGGGCTGTCAGGATTGTGAAACGTCTATAAATCAGCCAAGTACATTGGCAATATTTTTATCTACAAAATCTACAAATATCGTCCAACTAGTCTAATATCACTAGATTTTATATTATTTTATTACATACATAAATGTAAGGTAAAATAAAGCTGACCACACATTAGCATACAAAAGGTAGCCTAGTCAAACACCAGACACACTGCCAAAACCTCTTATAATGTGTGTATGGGATGTAGTTTAAGGTGGGGCAGCTGGAGAATGTCCATTTCAGGCTTTTTCCATTTCAGATGGATTAGTTTATCCTGTAATGGACAGATGGTCATATAAACAACACGCACTCCGAGAGATCAGCAGAAGGGCACTGTCACTAAAGGACAGTTTCACATGAAAGAACTGGGAGTGACTTTGCAGTGCTCCGACTAGTCATCTCCATCTTCTCATAACACTGCATATCCATCCACACATGCACGTAAAAACCCTCTAAAAATACATCTGAGGTCCTCAACAGGGCTATGGATTACAATGAAGACTTGCAGAAAAGAGACAACATAACTGCATGACTCTTTATGTAAACACACATAATGACAAAATGACTTGACAAACATCAAGCATAACAAAAACTGACATGTTTGTTGTTTATAGTTAATACATTATTGTAATAGTACACTACGGCCTGGTTTCACCTACATGGTTTAGATTAAGCCAGGATTAGGCCTTAGTTAAATTAGACCTGGTCCTCTCTCATCCTTCAAAATCGTCGCTCCTCCTTTTATACTTCCTTAGCTTATTAATGAATTAAAATTCAGCTGATTATGTTAAAAAGCAATGGGAGGAAGTGTGGTTACAGGCTTGGAAAACTCATTGTTTTGGAGCAATTTTGGCTGACAGAGTCTGATTAGATTTTTTTTTATAACACCAAAGCAAAAATCTCTGTCTTCTGGGATACAATGCCCTTGCTGGAGGGAGTGTGGTTAATTAAGAGCTGACTCAGCCCACACTTTCTGGTTATGTACACATATTCAGCCTTTTTAGGTAAGGGTGGGACAATTAATGTGCATGATATAAAGCTGTCATTTCCCACTATGTTCCTCTGGGTTACTCCGGAGGGTTTGGGTAAAAGGGATATTTACCTCTTGAAGATCTTTCTGTTCGCCTACAAAAAAAGCGGTCACTAAATGTTGGCTCAAGATTAACCCTCCTGATGTGGATCTTTTTTCATCCATTGTAAGTCAAATATGTTCTATGGAAAAAATGAATCTCCCCTTGGTTACAAAAGGACAAATGTTGTTAGTGGTTGTGTGTGCTTTTTTTTAAACAACTAATTTATTTATCCTTATTGATGTGTAATAAAAAGGAAAATCTGTTTAAATAAAAATAAAAACAGCCTTCCACCTCAAAAACATTGCTAAGCTACAGAACATGTTATCTGCTTCTGATGCAGAAAAGCTAATTCATGCATTTACACTTCTGGATTACTATAATGCATTAGGTGGTTGTCCTGCATCCTCAATAAACAAGCTACAGTTAGTCCAAAATACAGCTGCAAGAGTTCTTACCAGGTCAAGAAAATATGATCACATAACACTAATTTTATCACCTCTGGCTACCTTTGAGTTCTAAAACGATTATAAAGTATTGCTACTGACCTATAAGGCCCTTAATGGTTCAGATCCTGTGTATTTAATTGATCTACAATCCATCACGCTCTTTAAGGTAACAAAATTCTTGACTTTTGTTTTGGTAGTGCCTAGGATATCCAAGTCCACTAAAGGTGGGAGAGCATTTTCAAATTTGGCTCCTAAACTCTGAAAATAGCCTTCCTGATAATGTTCAGGAATCACACACTCTCCCAGTTTAAATCTAGATTAAAGACATCTCTTTAGCCAAGCATTCACATAATACATCTCATAACCTTGTACTCCAGATATATCAGATGAAACACACATAATTGTTGCTTGAAATGTTATGAACAGCAACTATAGGCTAATTATTTTCTATTTGCTTGAAATGAAATAATGAAATGAAATAATGAAAAATGAAATGAAATAATGAAATGAAATTAAATAATGAAATAATGAAATGAAATAATGAAATGAAATAATGAAATGAAATGATGAAATGAAATGATGAAATGAAATAATGAAATGAAATGATGAAATGAAATAAAATAATGAAATACTGGAAAAATGAAATGAAATGATATGAAGAGGCATTTATAGCGATTTACTAAGTACTACTACACCCAAAGCACTTTACAATCATGTCGGGGGTCTCCTCTTTGACTTCAAACTGCCACATTTTCTATATCATTATGATCACAACTTGTTACAACGTCTTTAATGATATCATTGTTTCTAACTAAATGAATACATGATGTAGGCTAACTGCATGATTTGTATTACTTTAGAACTAGTCATTTCTGGACATATGGACATTATTTAATAAATTATTTAATTTAATTTAATTAGCTTTTTTAAACAAGCCTTAGAAAAAAAACATTACTGTGTGCATATTGAGACAAAACAATGGCATATTTTAAGATGTCTCAGTTAAGACAGCTCAAACATGCATTTTAGTCTGGGACTAGGCTTCAGCCTTGTCTATGAAACCGGGAAAAAATATCCTATACAGGTGCTTATATATTTATAATAGTAATCAAAATTATTAACCTATTGGCAGGGTTTGAAACAGACTTTCATATTGTACATCTATTTACTTTATTTAGTTAATTTAGTATCTGATCCAACATCATTTATTGCTATAAGTGCATTTTGCATTTTATTGCATTTATTCTTCATTTTCATTATGTTTGAAAAAAAATAACTATCCTTTCTAAATGACCAGAACTCTGATGATAACTGCAACAACATGCTTTTAACAAGCAAATACAATATGAAGCATGATTATCATTGTGCATTCAGCTTACTGCTCCACTTTCAATAGTACTGACACAAATTTCCCATCATAACAATATTAGTGGTCTAAATGAGAGGAAATGCAATTGTATGACAAAATTCTGCCATCCACTGTGACCCCTGAAGGTCCAAGACTCACATTTCACATCATCTTCCCATTCTATTATTTTAAGATGGGGCGTTAAGTAAGGCATTACATGATTTCCCACTGGCATAGAGTGCCCACAGAAAAGTCCATCAGCAGGAGAATATTTCTGAAATATCTTTATGAAGCTATTTTTGACTCCCTCAGGACAACCAAGTATGTTCCAGGATGAAGTAAATAAATTATAACTGGAGAACAGCTAGTTCATTTTTCCTCCAAAAGCAAACCACTACAGCGAGACATGCATAACATGTTTCTAAATAATTAATGTCAAGCATGAAGCCATGTAATCTCCATGCAGGAACCATAATCTGCAACGTCTACAGAAAGTAGTTTAAGTAAATTTTAAGTAAATTTTCCCAAGTCAGTTTTATAGCGCTTTTCATAAACCACAATAAGGAAGGCAACTTAATATACTTTTTAAACACTGACATTACCTGTCCTTCCTTGGTAAGACAACATTCAATTAAGTAGTTAGGTATCACAAACTCTCTCACAATACACTGGTTGCAGAATAACACATTATTTCCTTCCCTGTGTGATAGAGACCCAAGCAGTCACAAGGAGAATCACACCAAGATGTAAATACGGGAGCGATGTTGCCATCTAAAAAGATGTTTATCAAAGCGAATGTGCAAAATATGCGAATAAATATGGTTAAGATCAGAAATAAAGCATGTTATCAATAAAAACCTGTCTAAAAACTAGAACTGTTAGGTACTAACACAGTACCAACTCTTCAACTATGGAGGCCAGAGTTGCAGTGCGCTCAAGCAACGCTACAACCACCTTGTTCAAATTCATTCAAACCATAATCCATCCCCCAATCCTCCCTTCCCCGAGTGACGGTTTTCTTAAATACACACATTTTCCCGCTTACTAATTGGAGAAATTGAACCATAGTAGCCTACTCATGCCTTACCATGATTCATTATTAAGTACACAGGATGATTAAGAACAAGAGTTAAAACAAGTCAATGAATAGATGAATCCTAGACATTCCAAGGACCAGATTGAAATTGAGTGGTGATTGAGTGGAATAATCTATACCTACATACTGGCTCCTTCTTTAAGTTATTTTAAACAAAACCTGAAATTACATTTGCTAGAATTAGCGTTTGGCTCAGTAGGTTAATTGGCAAGAGGCTCTTAACAGATGTTGGTTAGTCATTGTTTTGTCTGAAAGTACATTTTATGTAATTTTATTGTGTAACTGTACAGCACATTTGTCAATATTAGGTTGTTTTAATTGTGCTTTATAAATAAAATAAACGAAATTAATACAGTAGGCAGGATAAAACCAACATACATTTGCACAAACATTTCCATTAATAGCTCAAATCAGTGCTCCCATACGGTCTGTGCTCTCTTCAAGGCGTTGTTAAATCTGCTAATATAAAAACCCCACGTGAATATTATAAAATGCATAAGGAACAGTTTAAGAACACAGTAAAAACATTGATGCCAGACAACTTCAAGGTTCCATCACATTCTGTCTGTCTATTCATCTGTCTATTTATCTGTCTGTCTGTCATTCACAATTAAGTAAAGTTAGGTATATCGCAAACTACCTAACAATACACTGGTTTCAGAATAATGCATTATTTCCTGTCTGTCTGTCTGTCTGTCTGTCTGTCTGTCTGTCTGTCTGTCTGTCTGTCTGTCTGAGTCACAAGTAGAGTTAGGTATTGCAATACCTCACAATGGTTTCAGATTAACACATTATTTCCTTTTCTATAGTATTCCAGAACTATTTTTCTATCTGTCTGTCGGTCCCTTGAATTTTGGTTTATTTATGCACTGAAAGTTATTGTGGAACTTAAAAAATAAAAAAGAATAATAATATTGCACCCAAGTCATTTTTATGGGGCTTCGTGTCTTTTCTTTTCTTTTTTGAAGCTTGAGCCCGATAGTAACTGCATAAAAAAAAAGGATGCAATTCTTCTTTAGTACAAAGCTTTAGAATTTCTCCTTTTGTGCTCCACAGTAAAAAGAAATTAATTTGGGTTTGGATCAATATGAGAGTGTGTACATTTTTGGTGAACTTTTCTTTAAATCGCTGACTGACAAGCACTTCTCTGGCAGATTACAAGGCATTTTTAAATGAAATAGACATTGTGGAGATTTTCAAAGATAAGGGAAATACAAGGTCAGATCCTTCAGTTAAGCTCTTTATAAGCTCCTCACCTCCCCAGAAGGCACACTGATGAGTGACACAGCATGCCCATAATATTCTAGCAACTATTTTGAGATATAAAGTACAGCATTAGAGTACCCAAATTTTGATGAAAGTGCTGCTGAAAACAACGCAGAGGAGTCTACCTATTTTCACACTTCTTCTACAGCCAGAAGTACCACTTTATGTTTGCAAAAAAATAACGTCACTTACACATGATTGAACATAATCAGCATGGCCGACTGTTCAAAGAGAACAGAGTCACGGCCAGTTCAAACACACCACATTATCCCTTACTAGAGCACAATGTATTTGAACGGAAAGAGGAAACCATTTCCAAGCACCAATGTAAGTATACCTCTAAATTCAACTACTTAACCACTGAATGTGCATTAAGTTTAAAACACTGAGAATACAATTTGCAGAGATGCTCATTCATAGAGCAGGAGATTTTATTAAGTTCTCAGTTATATTTTATTTAAATTCCTTGGGTGAAAATAAAATGAACACAAATGAAACAAGTGTGGACATTAGGTAAGTGTTTAGCGCTATAAAAGTAATGTGAATTGGCCAGACAATCTGGTTTTGGCAAAATGTGATAAGAAATGTTATTTACTGCAGGTTTTCTGAGCAAATCTGAGCAGTTTCTGATATTACTCTTCTGAGACCTCTTTTGAAATTATTATGAGATATGAGATTACTCTGGTTGCTGGTATCTTAGGAGAAATATCTGAGAGGCAGGAGACTTACACAAAACCAAGGTCTCAATTTGCTCTCCATATATCCCATTGGTACCTCAGATAAATAAAATTAGACTAACTTAGTGATTTATCTTTACTATGGTTCAGTCAAAAGAGTTCTCCCACATAAATTTCTGCAAAAGGAAAATTCAAGTCAGACCTGATTGGAATCCACAATCGCAATACCTATACCATCTGTTATGTTGTGCTTGATGATTTTATAGATGCAAATGTGTCATTTCTTATGAGTTATAAGACATGATGAAGTGTTCTCTACAATGTCTTCTGACTTGACAACACGTTACGCTTGTTACACTTGTTGTAGCTAACCTTTCATGAATCCTAGACTCAGTCTCTGACTATTAGATACACTCTTAAAAATAAAGGTTCCAAATGTTTTTTGTTTTTTTTTTGCAGCATATGCTAGAAGAATTTTGGTTCCCCAGAAAACCTTTCAGTGACCAGTTTCTAAAATAGACATTTTATTTTTCATAGTGTAAAGAACATTAATAACCTAAAGAATCTTTTTCCACTATAAAGAACCATGCAGGTTCTATGAACGTTAAACGCACTTTTTATAAGGATATATCCATTTTATATTGGATTAATTTATAAAATATTCATATTTTATATCGGATTTATCCCTATAATTCCCTTTTGAATGCTGTAGCTGTATGCAAGAACAGGCAAGTGGATAAAAAACGTAAACGCTTATTTCTGGCCTTTGCGCTCTTAATAACAGTAAAGCAAACATTTAACCAAGAAGGGGAACGCGTTTCTAGTTCCACACTCTTGTAATCCGCCTTAATGTACTGCTAACGCCACATGTAAACGTTGTTTGCGAACCATGAAACATGTTACCCGGAGGGAAAAGCGTCACTCACTTGAATTTCCCTTGGCAATGTTGACATTGATCTCCAGCCCATCCCTGGTCACAGACGCAAGTTCCATTGATACATCTTCCAAAGATACAGTTATTATCACAGGTTTTGGAATAGGACCCTTCAGTGCATATTAACAGGTAAAACATCACAAACGTGAAAAGGTACGTCCTGAGCTCCTCAGTCCTAAATAGGAAACACCTCGTGGAGAAGGCTGGAGACATTCTTCTGCCAAAATCCATCCTCCCGTTCTCCTCTGATCTAAGCATAGAAATGAGGTTACAGTCTTCATTAGACTTAAGGTTTTTAAATCGGAATTCTTTACAGAGCAGAGAAACACTCCTCATGGTTTTGCTACAATGTGTAGTTTGTTGTCATTGCCACCATGCAGGATTTTAGTAACCAATATGTAACGGAACTTTTTCCAGTCTGTTCTCGAGGTTGTACGCAGCGCGTTATTCCCAAAAAGCCAAAACCATATAATTTATATCGTTCCAGAAATAGCGATATATGAGATACAGATGTGCAGTTATGTTCGTAAACTGTGCCAACATAGTCGCAAAAACAACTGCATGATTTGAGCATGCGTTTCCGAGCAATAAGTCGTGCTGTTGTTGCCGTTTCGCCTTTGTTTCTCTCAGAGATGCACTCGGAGGGGAATGACAGCTCAACTCCTATCCAAAACAATGTGCAGTTCTCTTCCCTACTGGTGCTCCAGCTGAGCTCAGAGCGAAACGACGAATCTTACTACGGGAAAGGTTTGGATTATGAATATTAAGTAGATTACGCTAGCGTTGATTGGTAACCTTCCTGGCGCGCCCAATCGGTCACGTGTTCAATTAATATTCAAGAGCCAGTCCTTTCTCCCACGCTTTCTCATAGTAGGATGGGAAACTCCTAGTCGTTAAACATTTAAAGTGACAGCGCTCTATTAATTTGTCTAGTACTGCGCGCGTCGTGCGTGTCATAAAGGTTGTGGTCTGTGCATCATAAGTAGGCTTTATTGGCGAGGTACCGAAGTTCTAAGAGACGATGTTTTTTTTGTTGGTCAAAGTCATTAAATAAAGCAATTCTCCACCCAAAAATTACAATTCTGTCATCATTGAGCTACTCTCCCCCATGTGATTCCGAACATGTGTGCATTCTTTCATCTGCGGAATACAAAAGATGTAGGCCTAGTCACTAATTTCTCATGATCTCAACATAACAAAAGTACTTTTCTCTTGTTCTCTTGCTATTATATTGCCTATTTATATTTTATATTAGCTTTTTTTTTTATTTAAATTTACATTTTTGTCATTTTTATAGTTTTTGTTTCTTGAAATCTATTTAGCTTTGAAGTCACCATGATACAAAAACTGGCCATTCTTATTCTTTAAGCCGGAATATTGTAGTATTTATTCTAAATGATTTATCCGTGCACATCATTATTATTTTTTAATTCATGTGTCCTCGTAATCTTTAATCAAAATTCACGCCATGTCGTAATTACTGTAATGATTCTGAACTGTAAAATTCCTTCACATAGATATAGTAGAACTTGTAATTAGCCTACAACATATAATGAGAGTGTTAATAAAGGTGTGTTCGGTGCTGTGCAGACCGACCAGTGTATGACAGGTATAGAGCTTTATTTACGGTAATTATGAAATGCTGTGAACGCAGCATAACTTCCCCTCCCTCTTTCAGCGACATCTCTTCTTTTCTCTGATGAAATGTTTACTGCCGGGCGGGATGACCTGTCACTCACATGAGATCACATAGCAAACCACAACCATCCAATCAGTAGGCCTGTTGGCTAGTCTCCTAGTCTAACCTAACTCTCCTAGTCAAAGTAAACTACCACCAAAATCATACTTTTTTTTATATATATAATACCAATTTCCCATGATTTAATATTAATCCTTGGTGGCCAGGTGCCGCACTTTCACGTCTTTCACCCATCCAGCCACAGCATATTGATATGCATCGGTAGCCTACTCTTGAAAGCCTCCAAGCGAGCCCCACTATATGGGGAGGGGTTATGCACAAGATATATATATATCTTGTGCATAACCTCTCCCCATACAGTGATACTGTATATCATGGAAGGCCAATTGGGGCAAGTCTGGGGCAGATAATAATAGACAAAAGAAAACTGGGGGTAACAAATAAGGATCGGAGCCTAAAATTGAAATTTTCTCCAGGTATCTCTCTCTCTCTCTCTCTCTCTCTCTCTCTCTCTCTCTCTCTCTCTCTCTCTCTCTCTCTCTCTCTCTCTCTCTCTCGAACAAACTACCACTCGACATTCGTCTTGCAATGTCTATCACAACCTTTAAAAAGAAGTTTTAAAAAACATATTTTTATTCCCAGGCATTTTACTTTTTTTTTTTTTTTAACATTGTTGTACAATTGTTCATTGTTATCTGTTTTATTGTTTACTGTATTGTATGTGCTGTCTATTTTATTTTATTCTTTGACTTTGTTCAGCACTTTGGTCAGCTTTGCTGTGATAAATGTGCTATATAAATATATTTTACTTAAGTACTTACTCTCACTCTCTCTCTCTCTCTCTCTCTCTCTCTCTCTCTCTAACTATGGATTGTTTATCTGTGAAACGGACATCAACATTTCCCCACCATTCCTTTACTCTGGTGAAACTGAATACTGAAAATGTATCCAAATGCACTGTGCAGAAAATCCTTTGAGATAATTACATAGGACAATAGAAAATGACTGTATGCAATAGACAAATAAAGATGTATCATCTGGGCAAGATGTCAACAACATTCTCAGAGGGCCATACACAGCCATACACTGCACACTCAAAGCGGGAGAGAAATAAAATGATCTCACTCAGGAGAACTGCTCTTTCTCTCAGGACAATTAGATTGGCTCTGTTGATAGAAACCAAGGAAAACAGAAAGTAATGGGGGACATTGATATTAGCCAAATTTGTACCACTTTATGTAACCTGGCTGCCACACTGGATAGGGACATAATCGAGGTTGATTGGGGCATGGGAAGCAAAACTAGATTATTTAGAATACTAGAATAAGTAAATATTTGCCAGATTTTATGACATTCAGCAAATTTTCATGTTGATTTAGATGTTGAAGCAAGTCATGAGCATGTGTAAAAACACATTGATAAATGACAGCAAACCAGGCATCAGTAAGTACATATTCTAATACAATATAGAAGTTAATAAAAAAGAAACTGAAATGGCTTGTCAATCTTAAGGATTATTAAATGTGTAAATTAAAGTACAAGGCCCATGAGACCGTTTTTGGTTTATTTTGCTGTTTTAGATTTTCCCTCGATGATAACTTGAAGTAGGTCATAGTGAATTCATCAGCCTAAGCACCTGCAATGAAAGTGATTGTGGAACACTGACGAGGAGGATAAACATGCGATATCACATTCTGTAAACGATTTATAGCAGAAACCGATTACGCAATAGAGCCGACCATCTGTCCTGACTCCAGTACAGCTACAGAATAGAACACTGTAAGACTGTGAGGACAATATACTCATTAAATAACAATTATTATTATTAATTTTACTTATAATTTATTTATTTTTTATTAGAACTAAATCTACATTTGGAAAATGGTAAACCAGATTAAACAAACATACACATCACTACACAATCGTCAATTGGCCAATAACAGAAATACAGAGAGTGGGTTAGCTTCCACTATTTCATCATAGCCTTTATCATGTGACTGATGCACAAATTAGAGCCAGCTGGAGATTGCTCTGAAAACAACACAGAAGAAAAGAGTGTTTGTTTATGTGTCTAGTGTTGCAATACATTACAAATGGCAGGAGATTCAAAAAATGCATAGACGAAGTATCATTTATTTAGAAATAGGCCTACACTTGTTTCCACTGAGAAAATAGCCTGTTACAGTGATTAAAGTGTATATTCTACTATACCATTACAAAAATCTCAATATTAATTTAGAATTTTAGCTGTAAAATTTTACATTTGCAGAATCCTTAAGTTTGTTGTTATGGAAATTATATTTTAAATAGCTGTAGTTGAGTGGTGACGTATGGTAACGTGCATCAAATGGGAAAAAGAGATATTCTAGTGTCCTCTTGTGGTCAGATACAGAAGGTGCTGTAGAGGCAGTAAACTACTTTTAACACACATGGGACTAGAATTAAAATAAACACAGGTTACAAAGAATATTTGGACATTTGGTACTTTGAGGATTTGGTACTTTTAGTAACATAAATATGTTGTCTACATGTGAAAGACTTTTTTTGTGTGTTACTCTTAATGAAGTAGAATGAGGCATTTTGAGTTGCATGTTGAAGGTCTACGACTGTTTTAAGTAGAACATAAGATTTTTATTACTTGCTTTTGCTAGTCAGAAGCAAACAAGAGGCCAGAGTAATATAGTAATGGTGCGTTTGTTCTCAGACGTGGGAAATTCCTAGGCCCCGTAGGAACTTTTAACTGGAACGCCATCTAAAAGTATACATTTGTGACTGGGAAACTCGAGGGAAGTGCAACAACCACGACTTCAGAATCCAATATGGCTTTTCAGAGCATCAGCCATAGTGAAACACTAGTAATATGTTGTTTATTAGCATTTCTGTTTGTTTTTGTCTCATAAACTTAGTGGTCCACACAGTAGGCTATACTATCCAACCTCTATTTGTGAGCAATTCTTCTGCGTTATCTTTGCAAAATACCGCTTTTTATGCGTTTGTATTCTGAAAGAGTAAGCACAACAAAATTTTGCCTGGACAAGTCCATTTTAGTTTTCTGACTTGTTTACTGGAACGCGGTCAACTCAGGTGAGACGTCATTCTCAGCTACATCCCTCTTGCAGATAAATGGAACTAATGTTTCCTTATATGGAATTAGTATAGGCCGCCATATAATCCCATATTTTGGGAGTACACTAAAAATACAAATGGCCTCAATGTTCAAACAGATGTGGACTAAAAGCCATAAAAAACATTTGTATTTCTTGTGGGGCCTTTTATATATTTATATTGTACTTTTTGCCTTTTACCTTTGTCTTTATCCTGATATCTTTCCTCTTCTGCCTGCATGACCTCTCACAATCCACACTTCGGACAAAGTCTGCAATGAAATAAACAGTGTTCTGCTTTGTCAATATGATCTGTGAACTGCCAGACTATCCATTAATCCAGAAACATTCTCTGCAGGACATTTTGTCGATACATTCGCTGCTTATTAAATTATTCAGAATCACTTTAATTTGATATATTTTTAAATATTAAAGAAGTATAGATAATAGTGTGAGTTATTTAATGACCAAAGAATTGTAGCAGATTTGACTTGCTGCACTCAAGTATAGGTAAACTGAAGTTAAGACTTTTGAAATACATAAATAAGTGGTTGACTTTTGTGTTGCACAAACCCTCAGATCCTCACATGCATATACCTGTTAACCCCTCACACATACTTGTATTAACATGAACACAGACAGACACACACCCACACACTCACAGGACACTGACCTTATACACTGTAAGACTCAGTGCAGGTTTGCAGTGTCACTCCCCCAGAGACCAACGGCCAGCATGAATCTCAAGCTGTGGCTGCTTCTCCTCTTTTTATGTGCTGTCATTATCCCTGCACAGGTATGTATGAACAGTTATATATTGATATATCATAGATTCTTTATCTTACAATACGATAATACTGTCAACACCAGATTTGTGTTAATCTTAACCTGTTAACGGTCACTCCCTTTTTGAGCATGGATCTAAACTTAAATGGCTGTAATTCATGATTCCTTTTGAATACAGACCTACGGTTGTTCTCTTTTTAAAGAAGACACTTTTTATTGCAGAAGTGAAAGCAGCTTCAAAAAATGAATGTGATTATAATTACTTTAAAGCAAATGTACTGAACTTATATGATATATATATATATATATATAAAAACTTGGTTTTGATTTTCCAGCAATTATATATATATATATATATATATATAATTGCTGGAAAATCAAAACCACGTTTTTTACAGATTTGAAGGTGATGATTTCACTCAAAAATTATTCGAATGAAGCCTAATTTATGATGATTAATAAAAAAAAAAAATAGGTATGCTACCGGAGCACTGACAGTTAACAAGCTAAAATATAGTCCCGGCCCTTTTCAGCGCTACACTCATTGTGTTCTGCCTTCCGGTTTGTATTTCCACAACATGTAAGATTGTACGGATTATTTAATACACCGCTCATTTTAAAAGCATCTCTATCATCGTCTGATATTTCTTATGACATCCGCTTACAATGCTCATGACAATTTTCATTAACTCAACAAGAAGTAAATCGCCTTCACCAGCTAATTACTCTTCAACAGTAATACAAAATTCTACAGATGGCTCCGCACTTGTTTTTCTGCCGCGTGAGGTCTATGACAGCTTTTTCATCTGAATGAAAATTAAGTGATGCTAAATTATGTTTGGTTTTGTAGTTCGTCAAATGATGGTAAAAATCAAACCTTTGCCTAAACAGTAACCATGTTTTTATTTATATTCTCTAATATTTGAATACCAAATATGAATCACATTTAGCTGATCTTGATAAAAGAATAGCAAATTTCTGAGCAAGTTTCTCACCTCTCATTAGTTGAATAAGAAACACGAAGAACATGATAAGCATGCTGATAAGCATGCTGAACGTGATAGACGTGGGCACCATGATAAACATGGGAGGCCTAGACCTGGACCTGGACATGGTAAACCTGGAAAGAGAGGCAAAGGAAGATTGGAGGGTAAGTAGTCAGCGTTTGGGTTGAAATGTCATACACATGTATAAATCTTTGCAAATGTTCTATGTGCAACTTATGATATCAGACCTGAAGGCTGAGTTTGACACCTCAGACGACTCTGATGATGATGACGATGCCAACGATTGGCTGTTTGAGCTTCAGAGCCTCAAAGGTATGATTCATTAAACATATTTCTTCCTCGTATTCTTATACTGCCGTTCAAAAGTTAGTACTTTTATTAAGCAAGGACGCATTCAATTAAACAAAATTGACAGTAGAGACATTTATAATGTCACAAAAGATTTCTATTTTGAATAAATGCTATTATTTAGAACTTTCTATAGATCAAAAAGTTCTGAAGAGATATTAAAAAATATATATATTAAGAGCACAGTTGTTTTCAACATTGGTAATAATAAGAAAAGTTGGGTTTGGTGCTAAAAGCACCAAATCAGCAAATTAGAATGATTTCTGAAGGATCATGTGACACTGAAGAGTAATGATGCTGAAAATTCAGCTTTGCCATCACAGGAATAAATTACAATATATTAAAATAGAAAAGTTATTTTATTTTAAAAATCACAATATTTCTGTTCTTACTGTATTTTTGATTGAAAAATACTGCTTTGGTGAGCAGAAGAGACTTCTTTCAAAAACCGGCCCCAAACTTTTGAACTGTTGTGTACAAGTACTAATACGGTCTAATCACATACAAACCAAAATGTAATGTTAGAAATGTTAAACCAAACTGAAATCACCTAAACTGTGATCAAATAAATGTTTCCCCCTTGGGTAATTCAGGAAAATGCAGTCCAAATCCATGCCTGAATGGCGGGGTGTGTGAGGAAAAAAGAGATAAATTCAAATGCCAATGCCCCAGGCAGTTTGTAGGTAGAAGGTGCCAAAGAGGTAAGAGCTCACCTCACACCACCTGCAATATATAACATAATATACACTATATAACATAATTTACTGCAATATATATGTACGTATATAAAATATAGACAATTACCTTTTTTAAGTCATTATGAGAAGCTTTTGATGTTTGTTTTAGGGGTAAGGGTTTGTAAAAAAGGAACATGTGGGACAGGACTGTGTCTTCTCACCTCATCTCCTCCCTTCTATAAGTGCAAGTGTTTTCCACCATTTGCACCTCCAAACTGTGAAAAACGTAAGACTCAGGGCACTGAACTCATGCTGCACTAAGCCAGAGTTACTCAACAAACGGACTTTAGCATTTCAGATTTGGTTTTAGAATGCTCAGACAAAAAAGTACTACAACTAAATCATATTTCTTACAGTTTTTTTTTTATTTTTTATTTTTGTCTAGCCATTCCATGTACACCAAACCCATGTCAGAATAAGGGCAGATGTGTTTCAGAAGAGGGTGATTTTGAATGCGTCTGCCCAGATGGATTCAGTGGACATTACTGTCAAGTCGGTGAGTATATATTCTGCCATAACGTTGCATTTCTCTCTTTAGATTCATTTCTGAGTCTAAAAGATTTTGAATTAATGTCATATGACATGTTTTAGAAATGTAATGCAAGTTCGTTAAAAAGACAACTTTTTTGGTGTTTCAAACATAAATAACTATAGGAAATATTAAATGTTGAAAAAAGGTATTTGATGAGCATTTTATTTTATATATAGCCTCTATATATATCAAATTTCTTTGGAAAACCATGTAAACATGTTAGTTTCATGAGTTAGTTTCAACATACAATTAATCAATTATTCAAGACAAAAAATTATTTAATGACTTCAAATGTGTCAAAAGGTGTCTAGTTAAAAAAAACATTATTTGACACCTTGAATAAATATGAGTTTGCACAATTATTATTGTAAAACGTAAGTTTTCAAACTTATTTTTCAAGGTAAAAAATGTATTATTATCTTTTAAATCACGAATGGCAGTTTTCTAGAGTTTATACCATGTGACATGAATCTGAACCAAGACTTATTTTGGCTCATTGTTATTAGGATCTAGAGGGGTCTTTTCTGTGATATCATTTCCTGTTTTGTGGTTTATTCCAACATGACAACAACATGAACACACAACTATAGTGTGCTGTGACTATCCTCAGACCCGAATGACTGCTATGAGGGGGATGGACAGTCATACAAAGGAAAGGTGTCAGAGACTGAAGAGGGGGATGAATGTCTCGACTGGAACTCTGAGTTCATTCTGGATAAAGGATTGTTTCCTTCAACTTCATTTGCATCTAGTGAAGGCCTGGGACAGCATAACTTCTGCAGGTTAAAACGCCCATTGGGGACCAAAAGCCAGAGATTTACATATTTAACTAGTAACCTATAAATAGTGCATTCATTTTATGCGAAAAACTTTTTTGGTTTACATTTTTCAAAATCATAAAACTTTGTCTTTTCACAGGTTTAAATTATTTGACAACTTTTTATTTTCAATGTGGTCTTATACTTTTTGATTTCACTTCATGTCCATACACATGTCAAAACACACCTACTGTACACATCTGGGCTAGATCAGCAATTGTGTAATCATAATCATCTCAAATGCAAATCTACATCCCTCTGTATAATAGAAACCCTGATGGAGATAAGAAACCATGGTGCTTTATAAAGAAGAACAAGAAACTTCGATGGGATTATTGTTCTGTCAGAAAATGTCCCACACTTGGTAAGACTGATAATAAAGTCACAGTGTGGTTTATAATCTGATGTTTTTCCATCAAGAGCTCTAACTCAACAACACTAACATAAAGAAGCTCTATGGCCTTCAGAGTCACTTGAATTAATAAATAGATAGTCTTATGAACCCTCTCTGACCCAGAAGATGTATTAAGTTACATGACTTAACATCTCTAAATCTGCATCAAAATTTTCCCACTTATAATTCAGTTATTACCCATATGTTGTACTTTTTTTTCCATAGCAACAACTACCAAAAAAATGGTGACCACCACCACTAAAGCTCAACCCACCACAGCTGCATTCACAGAGAGTATAATACCAGTAACTACTCTCCAACCAACCATACCAGCTAAGACAGGTAAGACTTCCTCATCGTTAGCCACGCGCCATGTAAGACTGATGACAAAGCAGTATCATAGTGATTAGTTGTGTTCTATTAAGGCTTTGAATCAAGATTATAATATAAAAACAATTTTTCTTTTTTTTTTATTGGCTGAGTGACGTTCCAAGAGTACTGATACAGTCAAACAGCATTGTGTCTTTTTAGATTCCACTGTATTCGTGGAACGGATTTTTCAGATGTTTTATTCAATAATAATAAAAAAAACATTATTCATTAAACCGATTTGATCACTGTCACTGTGACAATGTTCGGCTGGATTGCACTGGAGTGTCCCTAGAGGGCATACCCCTGCACTGCCTTCCCTGGGACTGATCACGCACACACCCTGAACTGATTACATAATACATACATACAAGACTAAGCCAAGAGTGATAGTGACTGTGAGGTATAAATGTGTGTGGAGCTGTGTGAGGAACTAGATGCAGGTGTGAAGGTGATCAAAGGAGACAGGTGTGTGGGTAATCAGTTCAGGGTGTGTGCGTGATCAGTCCCAGGGAAGGCAGTGCAGGGGTATGCTCTCTAGTGACACTCGAGTGCAGCCGAACATTGTCACAGCCACATTAGCAACATCCGATTATTTAATGACAGTTGTACATTGAATCAACTTCACTTCTTTAACAACATACCAAAATAACTATCTGCCTTTTAAATTATGATCATGTTTGGCTTTACCAAGTAAAATACTGATCTACTAGCTATTTAAGCTTATTATTATTAATAATAGTAATATTATCTGCAACATCCTAGGAACCACATAGTAATACCTTAAAGGGATAGTTCCCCCAAAAATAATTTACTCTCCCTCCAGTTGTTTCAAACCTGTATGAATTTCTTTGTTCTGTTGAACAAAAAAAAAGATATTTTGAAGAATGTCGGTCACCAAACAGTTGATTGGCCACATAGACTTCCATAGTATTTTTCCCCCATACTATGGAAGTTAATGGGGTCCTGGGCCTGTTCGGTTACCCATATTCTTTTGTGTTCAACAGGAGAAAGTAATTCATACAGGTTTGGAACAACTTTAGGGTGAGTAAATGATGTAAATTATTTTTTTTAGTGGTTTTTTTGGGTGAACTGTCCCTTTAACAACGGTCAATAGTAGGGATGGATTGAGCACAGCTCAGAAGTCACTTTCAATTTCAAACCAAGCATTTTGCTATCAATGTGGCGTATTCAAATAATCAATTTGAACATGAGAGAACTCTGTATGGAGAATTTCTTCACCCTTACACTCAAAACTCCCAATCACGCAGATTCCTATTTAAATATTGGCCACGAAATTTGCCTAAACAATGGTAATTAGCGTGAACGCACCTTCATTTAGAAACAGAACACCACTGCTGTGTGTTGCCCAGAGACTCGCTGATGTTGATTCTGCTGTGGTTTTGTTTGGAACTATTTTTGTGGTGCAGTGTTTACTTCACTGTTTTATAGTAGTAATATCACACTCTGAATCGATACAAATCCTTTCCATAAATGTCACCTACCAGATGCCAGCATAACCCCAGAGAGCACCAGTTCAGCCCAAATAATCGCTACTGCTGCCCCACCAACCACACCAACTAAGAATGCTACTTTACCAAATAGTTTTCTTTCCTGTGGTAAACCGGAGCCCAAAAAACAACTAAACCGGATTTATGGGGGTCTTAAAGCTATTCCTGGAGCCCATCCATGGCAAGTATCAGTGCAGATCAAACCTAAAGGATCCATCCAAGGCTACAGACACATCTGTGGAGGCACCCTTATCAAGCAATGTTGGGTGCTGACTGCAGCCCACTGTATGTAAGTATGGTCCCCATAAAAAGTATGGTAAAATTCACCCAACGCACACAGAAAAATGGTGACAAGACATAATGAGGTATCAAACAGACTAGCCTAATGGTTCGATCTGAATGGCTTTGAATCTGGCAAGCAATCACCTTTGCGCACCTAACAAAGTTGCTTTGAATGTGTGCAAAATGACAAGGTAATACAAACTTTAAACAAGGTAATTTGTCTGCTCTCTGGTTTGCTTTTTCTGTGGTATGTGTGCTTTTCTCCAAATCACATATTGGGTGAGTGTTAGTTGTGTAAACGTAATATCATGTTATTTTTGCCCTATCCTTGCTTTTTCAATCCATGATAACTGTTAACTGCTTTAATTCATATTTCACTGCATTTAATTAACAGTTATCAATATGAATTATTGTCTTACTGTCATCCTAAATCAATGAATTATGAGCTCTCAATATTAAATTTTACTTCTAATGTGGAGAAATCTTTACACTTGCAATACAAGAAGTCTGAAATTAAATTTTTCTGCATTATTTCATGCTTCTTTTCTTTTGTTGTTATTCTGAACCATGGCTTAGTTTTATTTCATTTTGTTGTGTATACAGTGATACAAAGCATGATTACAGTGTTGTAATGGGAGGATTAAATCTAGTACAAAAGGACCCAACAGACCAGACTGTGCTGGTGGAGGAAGCTATCGTCCATCAGAAGTACAGGGAAACTCCTGATGTCGTCTACAATGATATTGGTGTGTATTGTAGACATTTATATGCACAAATAAACAGGGTCCTAACTCTTTGCCCTTCAGTGTTTGTTTTGTTTGTTTTGTTTTGTTTTTTGTGGTCAGCTAGCTTTTTTTTTTTTAAATCTTTTTCACAAAACTTTCATGGCTCCCAGAATATTTTGTTGTATGAATATCTGAACATGATATAAATCAAAATAAAGAACCGAGCCCCTGTTTTTAAACAAAAAAATACCATTTTATTTTTTGTCATCATTTGAATGTAAGTTTCACTTAAAGAAAAGAAAAGCAACATTTTGAACAAAAAAGTGGAGAAACTTGTGTTTTTGTCAAAGACTTCTCCTGGATCAGATTCAGAAAGATGATCAAATACGGTAGATGGAGAAGACTGAGTCCATCAACACACCTTTATTGTACAAGTCTTTATTTAGGGAAAATTTCAAGAAAAACACATCAAGACAGGAAAGATAAGCAATAAAGACACAAGATCTTCAAAATAAAAGCCTGACAATTAATCTGGCTATTTGGTAATACAAAATTCAGGCTCCACAAATTATTTTGGAGGTCTATAAAGTTTTAGTTTTCTTGTATTTCTAATTTTCATTCTTTCCTGTGATGCAGCTCTATTAAAACTGAAAGCTACTAATGGAAAATGTGCTAAGGAAACTCAGTTTGTGAAAGCTGCCTGCTTGCCCAGAGAACCTTTTGCCGATGGAACAGAATGCAGCATTTCAGGATGGGGAGCCACAGAGAAGTGTACTTCTCCATATCTCTGTTTTTGAGTTTGTGTTGAAGGTTCATCGATGAAAAGACTAAATCTGTTCTCTTTCCCTTCCGGTCTGTAGCAGAGTATGGCTCCATGCATTTGCTTGATGCACAGGTTTTGCTGATTTCTCAGGAGGCTTGTTCAAGCAAAAAAGTATATCCGGGTTTGCTGGATGATGGCATGTTTTGTGCTGGCTATCTCAAGGGAGGAGTGGACTCCTGTCAGGTGGGTCATCATTTTAACTGTATAATGTGGTTTACAAATTGAAAGGAGCTCGTACTGCTGTAACCAGAATGACATTTTGAAAAATTTGGAAAGAAAAGTAAAATTACTACAATGTAATTATTTTGTTGTCAGATGTCAGTACTTTATCTTTTTCTGACAGGGTGACTCTGGTGGGCCTCTCACCTGTCAGAAGGATCAAATACACTATGTCTATGGTATAGTGAGCTGGGGAGACAGCTGTGGAGAGAAGAACAAGCCTGGCGTCTATACCAGAATCCTTAAATACTTGGACTGGATCAATGAAAAAACTGCTGGGAGCCAGTAGCATGTCCATTAAAGATTAACCACAACCACAATGGGGTTTTTGTACTCTGATCTACCAGAAGTACTTTGTACACATTTTTATTTTAGAGTTCTAAATGATTCTTTTGATGAATTAATAAAACCTTGTCTCTTCATGGGGATATATACTTAAAAAACACAATATCAGACAGCTACTATTGAAATATCTTCTAGCTTTTGACCAATTTAATGTCTCCATGCTGATATTCATTTCTAATGTCCGTTTAGCTTGCCGTAGCACCAACAAGAATTGTTTCTTGCTTTGACTAGCTAGCTACTACCATTCAAAAGTTTCCGGTCAGTTAATTTTTGTAATACTTTTCAGAAAGGGTGCATTAAATTGATCAAAATAAAGACATTTATGTTACAAAAATATTTATATCTTCTAGATTCTAATAATCTATCATGGCTTCTACCAAAATATTAAGCAGTACAACTGTTTTCCAAATTGATATTAATAAGAAATGTTTCTTGAGCGCCAAATCAGCAAATTAGAATAATTTCTGAAGGATCATGTGACACTGGAGAGGAGTAATGAGGTTATAATGATGAATAAAATATATTAAAATATAACATAGTTATTTTAAACTGTAATAATATTTCCTATAATAGTTACTGTTTTTGTCAATTAAATGCAGCCTTGGTGAGCATAAGAGACTTATTTCAAAAACATGAAAAAATCTTGCTGACACACAACTTTTGAATGGTAGTGTGCTTGTGGCACACATATCTATTTATTATATACTGTATATAGTATGTATGCCATAATTTTTTTTAACATTTATTAGTATTATTATTTTACATTTACAAGGCCCACACTACATAGAGTATATGCTGTATATTAGGGGTGTGACAATACACTTAGCTCACAAAACGAGACTATACATGATATTTGGTTTGAGACGAGACAATATTTTAAAGAAACACTATATTTAAGAGATCTTAAATAACAAAATATGACTGAAAAAATAATCTTTTATTTGCCTGAAAGGCCCAAATTGCAAACCAATTCAGGTGAATTTTACTTATATGGTTCATAACTTATAGTAGTAGTTATTTTGCATTCCTGGCGAGACAAACTAAGAAATCTACACATAAAGTCAGTGTGAAATCAAACAAACCTGTGCAAAGTAGGCCTACTAGGTCTTCTAAATGCTAGGTATGAGTTTTTAAAGATGGTTAGGATTGACAGATCTTCATAGGTTTTGAGTTAGTCCCATGAAGATCATGTCCTGGACAAACAGCAAGGTGTAGGGAGTCTGTGAAAGCCCCAGCACAGAATGAGTACAGCGCTGTCATGCTATCCACCCCTAAAAATGTCACCAGACCTCCAGGAAAGCTGCAGAAGATCCCTATGCGATGAAAGCATGAGGAAATGGGCAAAGGATGAGCAATACCTCCATGCCAGGCAGTGTAGTCTCCATCAAAGTACTCCAGACACCAAGATTCAGCATGCCGGCCCAACCAGCAGTCCTCCTTTTGACCTTTTCTTGGGATGGATTGGTAGGTAAGACCAAGTTCCCAGTAGATCTTTCCACTCACATCCACCTCCCAGTAATGGCGGCCAGAGTCCCAACACTGGACGCTCAAGACATTAAGGGTGGTGTCAAAGCGGCCCTCGTGCTCAGGGACATCCTGCCATACATCTGTGAAAGTGGCACAGTCCCCTTCAGATGAAATAATCAGCTTGGGATGGGCAGTGGAAGGGTCCAGGACCACTCCTGAGGAATCTGCGAAATGAAGATAGGTTATTGTAGGCCTACTGTAATTTGTCAGTGAGCTAAAAAAAAATAACTTCCATTTGGTGCAAGTCATTACTGCAAAATGTCAACAATGGTATGGGTTATTGCACAATAACTCACAGCTCTTCAGCAGCCTCTTGGCAATGGGGACCTGGGAGCGAATAAACAGTAGTAAATTGTTGGTGAGACCCAGTAGCTGATCTGATTTTGCCTCGTCAAGTTTTATGAGACCAGGGTCTGTTGCTGTTAGCAATTCCAGCACCCTGCCAACAAAAGTGCATTCACATTATATCAGCACCATAGATAACATCTTACCTTTATATAAAAGGTTGAGGGTTATTTAGATTAAGGTTAAGTCCTTTATATGACCAATGGATTGTCCCAAATAAGATATTATCCAGAATAAATCTGAGATAATGACCATGTTTACATCAGTATCAAGTTTCAGATTCTGGTTAGACAGAATTCTATTATCTTCTAGAAATACTACACTGTAATTCTGTGTGTCTGTAATACTACACTGTAATTCTTGTATAATCAGAATATGACTAATTTCTGAACGGTATCAGAATATTCTTGTGCATGTAAACTCATTCAGTGAGCCCATCCAACTATAGAATGGAAACTTTAATGCTTTAAACTTTAATTCAAGAGAATATTTTTTTTTTCCAGGATTCTAAGCAGTGTTTCATTAAAGAAGCACATTAAATAAACCTTCGCTTGAAATGGATGGTGTCAAACATCATCTCTACAACAATAAAGCCTTTGCAGATGAGTCATCTAGCATGCCTGACATGGTGACAATCTCTATAAGTGCGGTTCTAAATATACATACCTGTCCTCATACATTGTGACCTATGAGAGAGAGGCAGAATTACAGTGAGAATGTATTATGTTGCAGGGATGGTAGGTTTCACCATGTATTGTTGGTCATTTGGATTATTTTGCTGTTTAGTATGATTTTGTCATACCCAGCTAAAAAAATATATTTGATAGGAGATGTTTTGGTAACATTCCCCAACTTATCTCTAAATGTTACCTGAAATATTCCCTTGTGTTTTAAAAATCTATTTTCATTGAACTTTATATTAACTTTCAGGGAACATTTAATTTTATAATTTTGAAAATATTACGGGAACGTTAGTTTTCTATGAAAACATTTCTATGAATGTTCTACAACAAGTAAATACATTTTTTAAAATGTTACACATACGTCCAACTAAAAGGTTTCAGAAAAAAAAAACTTCCATGAACGATGTATAAATACTTGTTTTGTCCTAACATTTTGAGAACATTATTAGACATTCTATTAACACCACTGGAAGACTGTTTGTTCATTACTTATGAACTTATAAAGAACCTTGCCAGAACATTAGCCAAAGTTCTGAGAACCTTTTAGCTGGGTATGATGACAGACCCTACTATCATGTCAGGTTGAGATAAAACAAAAAGAGTCCACAACAATGGATTTGTCCAACCACTTGCTTACAAAAGGCTCACCCTGTCACCAGGCTGTATGTCACTGTCCGTCATCCCTTCATTGAGCTGGACCTCAATGTCTTTGAGGAGGACACAGTTAGTCTCAATGAGGTTGTCCAGTGCTTGAACCGCAGCCGTCTCCTCCTTCTCCAGCAGGGACAG
Organism: Meda fulgida; assembly: GCA_030578275.1. Taxonomy (NCBI): domain Eukaryota; kingdom Metazoa; phylum Chordata; class Actinopteri; order Cypriniformes; family Leuciscidae; genus Meda; species Meda fulgida. Next base: position 10,781,097 of record CM060628.1, on the reverse strand, counting down.
AGTGATCCTACAGTCCTCTTCCAGAAATCTCCGCATCTCTTCATACTTCTTCACTATATTCTCTCTCACTGCAGAGGACTTGGACTGAAAAAGATGAGCAAATGTTTTAGACTAAACTCAATTGGGTAATCCATAAAAACTACAAAATGCTCATTTGTATTTAATTTTCCTAAATTCAAATATTGCAAATTTTCCTTTGCAATTAATACGACTCATCAAAAATATTTGATTGTCTCTTATGAGAGTCTCTTTATTGCACAGTTTTGACTCACTTTGATTTCATTTTGCTTGCCATTCAGTTTCTTCAGTCTACATCTGATCACTTCCCTTTGCCTAATGAGAAGATCCTGGGTATTTTTTTGCATGTCTTGTTGAGAAAAGGAAAACAAAATACATGGGAATCCATGCAAACGTTGACATTTTAGGATAAAAAAGGTAAAAGAGAACAAACCTTACCTGACTCTTTCATGTCACCGTGTTGGACTGAGCTGTCAGACTGAGTGACGGCCCTTATGTTGCCTTCACAAATCCTTAGAGGGTAATTTGCAACTCTGTAGATGTTCCAGCAGGAGAGATTTTAAGGAGCTCATGCTTCACTACTATAGTGAAAGCAGATCACATGGGTGGGTGTCACAGAGGCACGTTCCTGCCAGAGATAAATGGCATTCACCTTGACTTGTTGCTGTGTGCTGTCTGTCACTATAGTGCTGCTTGCCACCTTTGACAGGACACTCACATACCACTTCCTCTCCAGGCCAATTTTAGAGGTGGTATTTAAAGAAGTGGATAGTGAGACACTGTCCCATGTGGGTTCATTACAATCAGGCTTTGTAATAAAGTCTGTGTATGCTCTCTATAATGTGTCTCTTAATGTGAAACTGAGTACAAGTGAATTCTGAGAAATCCAGGAATGAGAAGGTCAGTTAGAGCCTTCATGCAGGAGGGCCTGATTCAGAATAGTGACAAGAGTTAGGTGGAACACTGAACACAATTCACAAAAAAGCTTTAACTTTCAGCTCCAGCTCACATGAATCCACCAGATGGCAGCAGAGCATACACATGGCTGGACATCTTGGGAGAATCAGATAAACTGCTACTGGTTTACAAGATTTATGACAGGTTGTGATGATTACAATTCTAAGGTTGTTGTTGATGACATTGGTGACATCATTCATGATGCATAATGCCATTCCTGCTAACTACAAGTAACTGTATATACAGTATAGTAGTTTGCATTTTATTCTCAATTGTATCATTACTGTAAAAATAAACAGTTTGTACAATAGTTTGCATTTCTTTCTCAGTAGTTTGTACGATACTTGCACAAGTAAAAATGTAAGCATGTATAAATAAATGAACATGCAAACAAGCAGTTTATACAATATTTGCATTCCTTTTTAGATCATATTTTTAGTTTGTACAATTATTTATTATACCAATATATTTATAATAATAATGATAATAATAAATTACATTTATATAGAGCTTTTCTGGGTACTTAAAAGACTTTACATGGAAGGGGGGATCTCCTCAAACACCACCAATGTGCAGCATCCACCTGGATGATGCGACGGCAGCCATATTGTGCCAGAACGCCCACCACACACCAGCTTATTGGTGGAGAGGAGACGGAGTGATGAAGCCAATCAGTATATGGGGATGATTAGGAGGCCATGATGGACAGAGGCCACTGGGAAAGGATGCCGGGGTTACACCCCTACTCTTTTTCGAAGGACATCCTGGGATTTTTAATGGCCGCAGAGAGTCAGGACCTCTGTTTAACGTCTCATCCGAAGGACGGTGCTCTTTGACAGTATAGTGTCCCCGTCACTGTACTGGGGCATTAGAACCCACACAGACCACAGGGTGAGCACCCCCTGCTGGCCTCAATAACACCTCTTCCAGCAGCAACCTGGTTTTCACAGGAGGTCTCCCATCCAGGTACTAACCAGGCTCAATCCTGCTTAGCTTCAGTGGGCAACCGGTCTTGGGCTACCGGGTGACATACATAGTGACAGTGCTGGCCATAGAAAGAAAGTCAAAGTCAAAGTCTATTTATATAGCACTTTTTAAAAATAAAAGGAATAAAAGACAAAAAACAATAAAATAAAACAAAACTCTCACATTGCGTCACATGCCAAACTATAATAGTAAGTTTTGAGATTCGATTTAAAAATAGCAAGGCAGAAGAAAGAAAGAAATAGAAAGAAAGAAATAGAAAGAAAGAAGGAAGGAAGGAAGATAGATAGATAGATAGATGGATGGATGGATGGATGGATGGATGGATGGATGGATGGATGGATGGATGGATGGATGAATAGATAGATAGATAGATAAACACGAGCACAAATAAAGCATGATCTGACTTATCTTCTGTGATCTTGCTTTGTCCTTGCCTTGCTCCCTGTGTAACATTAAAGCACAGTCAGCTTTACGTATGCTCTAATAAATGCAGGCCCAAGCACATTACTGGACTCAGAGGTGGATTGGAAAGAGCACTGTGATCCATAATCCACCTTTCATCAGAATTTCCTGTGGAAATAAAGTCCCTTAATTTCTCCAATCTCCACCATTAGACAGCAAAACCCTGACCCCTCTGTTACCTCCCCTCTGATCCCTCTTTAAACCACTGCCTATTAGCCAGCTCAGATCAAATCCCTGCTGTTGGACTTTAATAAGAGAATATTTGCTCCTGTATTTTAACCCTGTTATCCAATATCCTGTTCCATTTTCCTCTGAGTGTATGCTATGCTCTGCTTTAATACAGAAAGGGTGCTTGACTTGAGGCCCACATGGAGAAAGATGCTAAACTTTTCTTGTTTTATTTAAAGCATATAAATAGGTCAATAAAGACAAATCTGTATAAATAAATAATGAACTATGATCATCAGCTGTTATAATCGTCTCCTTGAGTAGTAAGAGCTATTTATTTAAGATCGTTGTGATGTAGTAATCACGAATCAAATGATGGACTATTTTAATTTTGAACAATTTGAACATTTAAAAAGTCAGTCTCAGTGATCAAGGACATGAAATGTCATATGAGTCCCTTTATCTGTAAACTGTACCTGTGAACATCAACACAAGTGAGTATGTTGCACTTGACACCTGTTTATGTTTGGCAGAGGACAGTTCATTAAATATGTACAGAGTGTGTAGTTGTACTGGGTGAGGTTAAGTGCTTTGTAAACCTCTCAGGATTGTATCAATAAAGAAGAGGTCCTTAACGTGTGTAATCACATACTGTTTTTTGACACCTATTCTTATTAATGTCACATATGAAGCCGAGCTGAAGTGTTTCGACAACTGCTAAAACAACAGTGCTGTCAAGTTTAGGATTAGGCTGTAAAGTCAAAACAGGAGGTTTTCAAATGTAGACTTTTTTTCATTATTAAAAAAAGTAGCTTTTAACAGCGTTTTCAAACAACAAATGCCAAGATAAAGTGCGCTCTCTGTTCGTTAAAAATGTCAAATTTTTAACGTCAGTTTTTTTCTTGGTTGAACATTCTTGATTGAAAATTTTTATTTACATTACTGGAAGAATGTCTGTTCATAATGTTGAGAGAACCTTGCCAGAACATTAATCAAGTTCTGAATATAATAGCGTTTTTATCAAAGACTACATCCAGATTGGATTCAGAATGATGATCAAAACATAAGGGAGCAGCTCGAGTCCATCAACACCCCTAAGGTTGCACAGTCCTATATACCTCATACATTAGGCAGTTTTGATTTATACTGTTTAATGTTGATGATCGGGTTATTTACATTGGCCCATGCATCTACTTTGATCCGGGGATTCTGTACTCTTTCAGAAAATGTGTCATAGCGCCCCCTACCGTATAACAGTAAAAACATGGAAAGCCAGAAAATTCCGTCAATGGCGGGGAAGCGTTGTCTCATAAATGACGGAAATTTCCGTCAATGGTGGGAAAAGAGTTAATATATTTTTAAGATAGTTAGGCCTACTTGTTAGCTGTGATGGTGGCGTCCTGAGATTTTCATGGCAATTTGTACCTATTTACATTTTGGTGGTTAATTCGTATGAATTTGATTTGTATTAATATATTTTTCTACGATCTGTTTACACCCCAGTGACAGGTATGTTTAGGGGTAAGGTTGGGGTGGACCTTAATGCTAATAATGCTTAATCTAATTATCGTTTTTGTACGATTCACATTGTATGAATTCATACCACCTTGAAATGTATGGTAATCGAAGTAATTACCGTAAAAATTCTGAACCGTAAAAAACCTTCATGTGCTTGAAGAACTTGTAAACTCGTAATTTTTGTGAAACCAAAACTCATACAATTCTGAAAAACAATGAAACAACTAGTTATTCTACTTTGAAATGTGCGTTCCGTGTGCGCTTTTGTTTTGGTCCGTTTGATCCTGTTTACCCAAAAATATTTAGACACCCAAGTTTGCGGAAAACAGTATATTTTAGCCATTGAAGCCAGCTAACGAACTGGGTCAGAGATTGCAGATTCTACCTGACCTAAAAAGCATCGGCAATGAAACATTGCAAACATATACATCAGCAGATTAACTTGCACATTGTCAACCGCGCACATTCATTTTATGTGTCCTCAATCTGGTAGCCCGTGTGAGCATCGAGTCTGAGAAGGTGGAGGGGAAACGACTCTCTCAAATATTTTGAATTTGGACTGCAATAGTCATTCCAACCACTAGCTGTCAATATTACATACTGCATATTTAAGGTGTGTTCGACTTGAAGTGGTGCTGTGCAGACCTATCGGTGTATGACATCAAAGTACCATGAGAGCTATTCGAAAGCATACTGAGCTTTATTCACGGCAATTACGACATGGTGTGAACACAGCAATAGTTGCAGCGAGCAATAGCCGTCATTTCACAGTCTAGGTTAACTATAAACCCGATATAGTCTGGCTATGAGTAACCCACTTCTAGCCAAAATAACCTTGAATTTGGTTACATGTCATTTTTGCTAAAATAACATGCGAGATGTATGACATTCCATCATTACAAGGTGTTTGGTTTAGTTTCTTCACTCATTTCATTTCTTTGTTATCTAATTGATGACTAGTCTATTCTTGGGCTATGGTTTAAATTTTCATTGACAGCCCAAATTTTGTCTTGTTTTATCCTAGACGTCTGGGCTGTGTTTGTACGGCTATTAGACGTCTTTTAAACACAAAATTACTTGCTGGGTAAGTTTTCCCCTGATATCAGGTTGGCCAGACACACCTCAAATGAGAGAAAAAGTAGACACTAAAAGTCATTAAATAATTCTTAAGTGTATTCATTTATTAGTATTTTTAGATGAAACATTTTTATTGTGATCAAAGTTGTTTTTGAGCAAGAGAGCGCACCCTGGCAACAGAGAAGCACTGAACATGCTTCGGATAGGAAACTCTTTCCATGTTAAATGATTAACGTTTTATTATCCAGCAGCCCTTCCTGTTTAGTTTAGGTAGCGACATAAATAACAGAACAAAGGACGCACATACAGGCCTGAATGAAAACAGGGCCAGCCGGGCACTGTACAGCCCCACTCATCTTACAGCCTCTCGCTTATATTACCTTCTCACTTACTGTACTTCCCCAGAGCCGGGAAAAGCTATCCCTGTATCTGCATCTCTAATGGCTGCTGCCTTTTGGGGAGTTTTCAAACAGAAGGAACCGGCAGACAAGCAGCAATCGCTTAGTTAAATGCAGAGAGCAATCTTGAAACAGAAAACTGGAGCAGGACTAGGGGGTTGCTGGATGGGCTGAAATGTTATTTGGATGATACCCGTGCATTAAAGCAAGGGGAAGCTGTGTTGAGTTTCTCATTGAGAGGCAGCAGCAGGGCTCACTGCGATAAGGAAATAAGGCTAATGTTACCTGATCTGGTATAATGTGAACCAATTACTACTCCATTGCACTTCATTACAGAACAGTAATAGGGCCGGGGTGAGCCACGCTATATGAGCAGCCGGGGGAAAATTGAGTGGTCATTGATAATATGATAAAAAGTGACAGAGAGAGAGGCCTCTCAAACAAATTATTGAAATTTACAGTGAGTGGGAGAAACAGAATAACCTCATTTAGGCAGCCGTGGGCCAGCACTTGTCCAAAGTAGCACACTAGACACAAAGGACTGCTTATGGAGGGAAATCTAAAACGATCAAAGAATAGTTTTGGGCCCTGAACTCTACAGACCTGTTCGGGACGTTGGAATTATTCAGGCAGCCTTACTTCCTGAGTGCTAGCAGGGAATTTGGTGTTTTGTGTGACACTTATGCTGTGTGTCTCTGCTGTTATTCATTCACACTATCTATCTATCTATCTATCTATCTATCTATCTATCTATCTATCTATCTATCTATCTATCTATCTATCTATCTATCTATATATCTATCTATCTATCTATCTATCTATCTATCTATCTATCTATCTATCTATCTATCTATCTATCTATCTATCTATCTATCTATCTATCTATCTATCTATCTATATCTATCCATCCATCCATCCATCTATTCTTTGTGGATTTTTTTTATACACATATTATCATCATATTACTGTTACAAAATGCTATTTTATATCTGCAGATTTCTTTTAACAGATTTTCACTCACTCAACCTAAAAAAACAGAAAGAAGGAAGGAAGGAAAAGAATAAATCAAAACAATCACTGTCTAAGCACATTTTCAATCATTCACTGTAATCAGATTGTGTTTACCTGAACGGGGGCAGTTTTAATGTATTATTAAAAAACTTAAATGGAGTTTAGGCCCGGAAAAACGCTCATATGAAATGGTGCGCAAACAGTGTTGAAAGATTTCAATCGTTATTTGGACAGGCGTCAGACTGGTGAAAGGAAAATTAGCATTGAGACTGTCTTCTGTTGATAAGAGTCTTTGTCGACAGGAATACCAAGAGGTGTGAGTGACACTGTCTTTGGCTTTGCAAACACAGTCAAGTGCTTGGCAAATGTGAGCACATGATCGAGGAATGACGAGATTCTCACACTATCCCACTCTATCAAATATAAGACAATATATATATATATATATATATATATATATATATATATATATATATATATATATATATATATATATATACTGTATATATAATAAAATAAAATAAAGTAGGTCTTTTCATTTTTTCCTCTGTGTCTCACCATGAACATGTATTACAAGGTACCTCTTCTAGAAATATTAATAATACACTAAAGTAGTAAAAAGATTACTTCAGTGCACATCATTTATAAGGCATTAAAAGTCCAGTTAAACTAAATCACCAGGATCTAAATAGGCAAAATATTGAATACACGCTTCATTGACCAAAACTGTTGTGAAACAACTTATCGGTGGCACAATCTTAAACCACTATTTAAAGATCATTTTGCTTTCATCTACTGTCTGTGTTCTGCTGGAAAAGCTCAAACATGATAAGCATTCAATTTGGAATAGCAGCTTTGGCTCTACAGTAATCGCAAAGTGGATATTAATCAGTCCTATTTATCTATAGAAAAGTGTGTGTGGGTCTGGCTCAAGGTAATTGTTTCATCCTGAATAGAAAGTTGGTATGGCGGTCTCATTTTCATAACTAAATGCTTCTTTCAGGCCAGACTGAATCCCAGAAATGAGCGCTGTTAGCACTGCCAAACTTACTCGGCAGAAATATGCTGCAGTAATTTGTGTCCGTGATGGTATGTGTGGAGAAAGAATATTAGCTGTGAAAGCTGAGATTGCAAACTTTTAAAAACTTGTTTAAAATGCTAAACTAACAGCGAGATTATAGGGTGGTGGCAGCTCAGCGGTTAAAGATCTGCTCTAATAATCCAAAGGTCACAGGGTCAAACCCAAGAAAGTTTCATTCATGAATTCATAACAGTTACTGCTATCATTTCTATCACAGTGCCTTGAGCAAATAGTGATGTTTTTAAGTTTACTGTAGGTCTCTTGACATGTTTGTCTAAATATCAACTAGAACCAAAAATTCCTTCATGTTACGCTCATCAAAATAAACATGCTCGCAATTTCAGCTATTATAGGTCAAATGTGTCAAAGCACTCTTTGCATTAGTGATTTACAGTAATAATTATTGCTTTTTATTAAAAAGACTTTTCAGAAGCAATTTCATGGTTGCATTGTATAAACTGTTGACAAAAACATTGCAAATGTCCAGAAGCATTTTTATTATTTCAAAATTTGCATGTATTTATTTGCATATTATTGCATTATGTTGGCTTCATATGGGAACAAGAGCTTTACAAAAGAAATCAAACATTTCCTGAGGACATTTGCATGTTTTATATAAGTATACCAGCGCATTTACTAAGTGTTACAGCTTTTTAAAATATAATAAAGTGTTTTCTTGTCCAGAATTTCCACTGCAAACATATGAAGCTTCATAAGACTAACCGGTAGCATTTTACAATAAGGTTCATTAGTTAACATTAGTAAATGCATTAACTAACATGAACTAACAATGAGCAATACATTTGTTACCGTATTAATCTTTGTTAATGATAGTTAATAAGAATACAGCTGTTCATTGTTTGTTCATGTTAGTTCACAGTGCATTTACTAAATGTTAACAAATACAACTTTTGATTTTAATAATGTATTAGCAAATGTTGAAATTAATATTAACTAAGATGAATAAATGCTGTAGAAGTATTGCTCATTTTTAGTTCATGTTAACTAAGGTAGTTAACTAATGAACCTTATTGTAAAGTGTTACTGACTAACAACCATTAAAACGGACCAGTATTGCAGGCTTGGTTACATCTTGAATGGATAAACAAACTGATGAACAGATTACTCATAAATGAAAATCTGATCTCAGAGACTTTGTAAAAAAAAAGGTTTTTTTCACATCTTATAAATGCTAAATTTAGACCAAAGAAGATCTATTTTAAGTCAAATAAGAGTTTTTGACATCTATCAAATTCAGTTAGGCCTATGTTAGATATTGGCATTATATCAGGTGCACCTTGCAGTTATGCAATTGATACCTTCATTCATAGATTAAATGTGGCAATGATAGAGCAGATTTGTTGAAATTAATAGACTCATGTGTGGTTCTAGATCTCTCTCCATGTTCTCGGGCCTCACTTGAAGTACTGTGTGCAGTACAACTGCTCAACATCCCTAACAAACACAGTCTTTGTATGGAGACTAACATGACACCCAATGTGGAGGAGGTAAGCTTCCTAAAGTTAAACGCATCACTTAGCTCATTTTAAAAGGCTTTGAACAGACAGACATTAACCTGAAATATATGCGGGCCTCTTCCTCCAGCTTAATCCAGTATTTAATTAGAGCGGGTCAAGGGCTGGGGTCGCGTGCCTGGCTGATCGCTGCTTAAAACTTGTCCGCGACACAAAGAGAGTACTGATAGAATGCAACCGCGGGAATGACTGCAGATCTAACCCTATCGCAGGTTATTCTTACAGAAAGTGAACAGTGAGAGCAGAACACATAGAGAGATATCCTGCTCGAATGTTGTAAACAGCGTTAGATGAGTGGATAGATTAAGGAAATGACAAAAAGTCAAGGCTCTGAAGAGTAAGGCCTGTTTAACAACTTGACATGGTATTTAGTACCTTTAAATGCTCAATTACTTTTAGTGTTATAACTTTCAGCAGTATTTTGACGGTTGAGGAAGTAAGAATATCAGGAGTAGCCTATTGACTGCATATATAATTTACTCAATATCTAGAGAATTCGTATTCTCTATATTATATTGTAAACTGTGTGCTCATTAGAACATGTGTTCATGTTAATGTGCAGATTGTTACTTTTGAAATCAGTGACATTGACAATTTGTGCTTTTGTCACACAGCCACTAGAGGACAGAAGTTGACTGCAAAATTCCAAAAATGTTCTATACACGAGAATAATCCTTGAATAGTCTGCTCATTACCAAGTCAAAGGGCATGACTAGATTTACAGTAAAATGAATTACTTTTAAATGCTATTTCAAAGCGTAATTGAAATAATTTCACAATTATAATGTTAATAATAAATCACACATAAATTATCCAGGTTGCTGAGTTATCAGCTTGCTCTGTGATATTTTCTGCCAAAACAATCACAAATAATGAATTAATAATTCCATTGACAATACAATTGTAATTCTCTGTGTTATTTTCTCCAAGTGATTAGTATTTTATATTTTCCAGTAAGTACACTCCTGTGGTTCATATAACAAAGATAACACAAACTCTATACATTTAATGGAATTTTATAATTCAAATATCAATATTTTTCCCAGTAGAGGTTCAGAAAATTGCAATGGAGGCAGGTTTCACAATATTCTAAAATTAAGTGCAAATATAGCAATAATATTACTTGGTCCGCACATTGTTTTTGTAAAATAACAATAATAACAATGCCTGAACAGCATAAGAAATGAAAAACTCTTTTGCCATTTGCGTAACAGAGACTCATGTTGAGGTTTAACACTTTTCTAGGCAGAGTTGCATTTTGCTTCCTTCTTTTTAATCTAATTTCATATTGAAGGAAGACAGAATCTCACAATGTCACTAATCAACTGCAACAAAAAGGAAAATATGTCACAACAAATGTATGTTTTTCTTCCCGTTAGAGTTTGTGAACACCGTCTTCGATTCATCTCAAAAGGCAGACGAGGGTTAAAAAGACACTTCATTCAAGTGCTGACAGGCATATTCGACTGGATAGAATGATTCACTTATACTTGACACCATTCCCAAACTGGTCATCCCGAGCGAAAGCAGATCTGAAAATGTTGGTCTCTGAGCGTATCTGAGAGGGACGGGAGTGTGTGGCAGAGACAGGGACAGGTCTGTTCCAGTCCCAGCTCTTAACAAGCATAGTAATACATCAGTCAAAAGCAATAATTTTACAATTAATGAAATTCCAATTTGCCTTCAGAGCATTTCACGTTGACATTTTCCACATTGCAACAGCGCTTTGATAAAGTTTTTAAAATGCAAAAATGCATGGCAGAGGCTAAAGACCAGCCTGGGTGTCAATGTGCCTGCCAGAGGACTATGGTACTTAATTTTTATCACCACTTGCCCAGGGCAAAGAAAGCCTGAATGTTAACACTGGCACCATTTTCATTATCGCAATATGATTATGGATTTTACTGTGTTTAGCTGATAATACAACCAGGAGCTCACCTTAAAAGAATTTGCTGGGAGCCTCCATTTCCACCCAAATGAAATTTTCATTTGACAAACAAGTACAATTAGGCTGCTCCTCTTGTTCAGTGTCAGTCTGTTTTCTGATTGAACTTAGACCAATTTGCCGACGCTAAATGAGTTTGAATAATTTACATTCTGAATGTCTCGGGGACATTAGCTTTTGGAGTGCTAAGTGGCAGCATGCTTTTTGAAGTTGCTGATTATTAGATGTCATCCTCCCTCTACCTGCACATTTTGCAGCCTACTTCAAAGTTAAGGAGTGAAAAACCTATATACCTTGAAGTACAATGACAAGTTAAAAGTAATTTTTTTCACTCTTTTTTGGGCCAATTCTGTTAGGCGGAGAAAAAATTACTTTAATATGTGTGTAATGCACTTCGTTAGATTTAATGCACTTTGCTTCTCTCCGAGGTGGCTCTTTTCTTATTACAAACATTTCATATTTAGTTCAATAAGAGGAATTGTTTCTGTCAAATTCGTATAACAAATAAATCACAATCGGTTAATTGAACTAAAACATTTTCTAATTGGGATTTAAGAAATTAAACAGTGAGCGAGCAGGTGCATAATTTTCCAAAATAAAGGGATTGTTTTACAGATATAATACATTTCACGAACCCCTCGTTTCTCCTCAAGTGCTAATTTCACATGTGCTGAAGGCTGGATAAACAATCGGAGTCATATTTATTGCATAACCTATATTATGGAAAATGACTCACCGCCTTCCGACGTTGTTTATTCTACATTCCGACACACGGATACATTCATACACACGTTTAGCTGTGTTATTGGTATGGCTTCCTAATTATGCCAATTAACTTATCATTAGCTTCGGAATCCTTAATATTAGCCTCGGCGTATAGAAAACAAAACAGCTACGAGCCAAGATAGCATTCACGCATTCCCTCGGTTCCCCCCAGAACGGGCAGAGGTCTCTCCGACTCAATGACATCCAGTTGTTGTGTAAGTCTGCCAAGTCAGTTTATGGTTTCCCGTCCACCAGATCCAGTTTCCCTGTACAAATGTGCCTATTGTGCAGGCCTCTTGGCAGAGCAGACATACTTACTTTAATATTTGCGGGGCAGGATAACCTGCTGATAGTGAGGAGGTCAGCTTGCCTCTCTATTTGCCTCCCTCTCTAGATTATAACTAGTTTCCATGACTGCGAGCAAACTGAGCCTGGCTTTATCACCGCCTCTGACCGAATTGGTGTGCGCTAACTGTCATTCCTGAACAATGAGCGTACACAGAGTTTGGGTTGAATCCTGCATGTTTAAATAAGCAGTTTTGAGAGACGAGTTACGCAAGGCGTCGATTTCACTCACCGTGGGTATGTTCGAAAAACAGTCTGATTAAAAGTCGTAATTAGACAAAGTGTGCGCCATTGTTGTTTGTATCATTATAACCCTCTTCTGTTTGACATCTGTTTAGGATTCAAGCCTGTAGGCAAATTCTCCAGACGACCCAACCCTCACTGAGCCATGAAAGACTGTTTTTAGGGCCCACACAATAATGTAAATATATTAGAGGAGAAATTGTGCTGCAGATTACCTTCTATCAATGGGAACTAAGCCTCAGCTCAGAACAGGGAGATGAGGAACTGTTGAAAAGCAGGTCACTATGGGTAGAGGAATAATGCAACATTATTTGTTTTCTCTATCTCTCTTTTCTCTCGCTTCCTCTACTGGATTTGGAATTGACCTCAAATTTGAGTAACAGCTTTTTCGGAGTAATCCATTCATACTTGAGAATCCGAACACCAACGCAGAGCGGAGCGAGCGAGTGCAAAAGAGAGAGGGAAGGGAAAAAAAGGGATCGCAAATAAAGGAGGGGGTGGGATAGATGAAAGGCACATGGATTTTTACAATGTGATTAGGAAGTAATGGGCTTGAAATAATGCTCCCACAGCTTATGGGAACAGTGCAGAAAAATGGGGAATTTCCATTAAGGCTGAGTCTTTTCTCTTATTGAAGGTCAATGGCTCGACTTCGTTTTCCGATATCAAAATCATTACGGAATGGGGCGCGCTTGCCTACCGCTGAAATGGATGAAGCCCTGATTTGGTGCCCACCACCTCCGTCAACAATGAGTCCTCTGTCCTCGTCTGCGATAACTTACTACGCATGCACACACACTGACTCCAGGAGTTCTCCAAAGGCCCAGGTGGAACCGCTTCACCCCGTAATGGCTCTGTGGAATGCGGAGTAGTGATCCCTATTGGTTTCCCCTCCATGTGAGAGACACGCGTATGTTAAAGCCTGCTCGCCTTGCCGCTGATGCAGGGAGAGCAATCAGTAGGGCATTACTCCCAGCTTGCCTTAATGAGCACTGAGTACAGAAGGTTTAGGTTTACACAAGGTTATTAAAGAAACTTAACTAGGGCACACTGAGACAAATCAAGCCCCATGTGCTAATACAGCCCTCTTCTGTCCCGAGAAGGACAAAGTTTATGTTGATTTGTGAATCAGCTCTACTGATGATAGGGGGATGCCTGGAACGAAGCTACACTGAAAACCTTTGATAATAAGAGTTATTAATTAAGAGTTATTATAAGTGTCTAAAATCTAGGTTGCAAACTAGTCAATGTCATACTAGTCTAGTGAGCACACAACATCATCTATACTTGGTTTCTTCTTTTAAGTTGTTCTCAGTTGGTTGGTTGTGAGAGTTAAAACTGTTAGCAAAAAACAAATATAAATGATAGTATTATAGCCTTACAAAAACTACTACTAAAATGGAAAAAAACTTGACTAAATCAATATGATAATAGAAACTTAACTAAATTGAATAGAGAAATTGATAATAAAATAGAAATTAAAATTAAACTATAATTCAAAACTATAATAACCCTGTGTTGTGATGCATAAGTTTGGTTGGAGGTCTGTCCTGGTCACGGAGAGAAATATAGCTAAATATATTGGCTTATTAACTTTTAAAATGGAGGCAAAGATTTTCAAATATAGTTTGTGTTCAAAGGCTATCTGTCCAGTGTTTTGGTCCAAATTCATGTCACTTTATAGAAGAAACTATTAGACACGTTGCTTTGTGTTCTGCTTTGTAGTTTTGTTTTTAACTCTGTTCTCCTTTACCTGAGTTTCTAATTAGTTTCCATATTCTCTAATTCTATCACTCCTGTTCTGATTCATGCTAATTACTCCACATGTATTTAAGCCTTTTCATTAGTTCTTTGTCCGTTATTGTCTTTACTCTATGTGGTTGAGTTCTAGTTTATCTCCAGAGATTCTCCTGAATCTGAGTGGATTACAATAAAGACTGTTTTTGTTTCTACTTTTCGGTTGTGACAGGTGCATGACATGTCCTTATACTCAAAAACACAAATATGCAAAGTGAGAAAAAATACAACCATTAAATCCAGGTTCACTCATAGCAAAGTTTATGCCGAAACCAGTGTTTGTCATCTGAGCTGTGAATTACTTGCTGCCAAGAGCATGAAGCTAATAAAATTCAATTTGGTATGATCAAATAATTTTGGAATTGAGTTGGATCACCACTTGATGTCCAATATAAAATCTGGTTCCTGAAGCAAAACCATTCGAAAACCAGTGCTTTATGGCATTGTTTATTCACCTTTGTACAAAGCTATCCAGCATTCCTTTCCAGAATACTTAAATGTTGGTTTAAAAAAAAAAAAATCATTATTGCAGTTTTCTTACAGGCTTACAGGTGTTGCTTTCATATACTCTGGAACTGCAAAGAATAAAGTTCAATTCATTTATAAAGCTGAGCGGAGTGCGTTTCATGTTCAAACCCCTTAAGTAGCTTGAGAGACCAATACAAAGAGCTGTAGGCCTCTCATTCAACGGTCCGGGTTCTTGGCTGTAATTAAAGAAAAGAACAAATCCTGAAAGAGAAAAATGGTGCCATGAGAAAAATAAGGTGCTCGCGTGGAGTGACGGAAAACAAACAGCTCTAAGCAGGCTTTTATGTATTCAGTCACCAGAGAAATCAAACCGAGAAACTGCTGTTACAATTGTTTGCTTTCCTCCATATCTCTCAAAGCATTGTGCCTTGATGATGCTTTGTATATGTTCTATGTGATCTTCACCATTATGCAATGTGGGACTCATGGGGTATTGGGATTCGAGTAATGAACAATGAGAAGCTGTTTACATGCCGATTGTGAATCAGCATCTCTGGAGTTTTAGAATCACAATGGCATATACTTTAATGTGGATATATGGTACACATGCTAATTAGACTAATTTCCAGTGGGTAAATTATCACAAGCATTGTAGTATGGCACAATATCACATAATACCATCCCTTAGCATACTGTTTTCAATTAAGCAGTATTACATGAGCTAGAGTGCTGTTGTTACGAAAATTTAGTTTACATCGCTACGTCTACAGTTGAATCATAGCCATGCTGATATTGAGACCAACAGTTTAAAAAACAAGAAGTTAATAAAGTAACTTAAGTTTCATATTGCCATTTAGTTTTCAGTTTTGCTCTGCCAACAGCAGAATGAACTGTTGGGCGTCTCTGAGTAACACAGTAGTGGTGTTTCCTTTAGGAATGAATCAGTGTTTTGAACAAATTGGTTGAGCGAATAATTCAGTGATTGACAGTCGCTGTGTCTGGATGTGCTTATTTCCCTACAGGTGAAAACCCTACTTCTCAGAAATATACTTAAAATTACTCTTCAGTATACTTGACTTATATTGATATAAGTCTAAGTATGTTTTTCCTAAACTATCACATTTTAGATTCTTATAAACTTACATGTTTGGCATCCAATACAACAGATTTGTTTGATAATATTGATTAATGTAGAATACAGATATGTTACTAATTCTGATTATGTGAATTTTTGTGAAGTCCACTGGTAGTGTACATAGGAATTTACTTCAAATCCACTTAACTACTTCCTCGCCATTGAAGGAATTCTCCGCTATTTATGACACAACGCTACCAGCCATTGATGGAAATTTCCAGCATTCCATGTTTTCACTGTTATACGGTAGGGGGTGCTATTACACATTATCTGAAAGAGTACAGAATCTCAGTTTCAAAACACAGCCGAAGAAGAAGCAGAAACAAGTGATAGAGGCTGCGTTCGGAAGCGCATACTCAATGAGTAGGTACTTAATTTCAATGAGTACTTACTTAACGAGCGCTAAAAGAGTAGGTAGGCCAAATATCGTTAAGTATGAATGCGATCCGGACATCTTCCGCCATGTTTACGTTATCATGTGACCTACGATGCGTTATCACACTTAAAAGATATGAACGAAACATTTAATTCATCTATCTGTAAATATCTTGATATTGATTAAACAATTGCTCATTTTGTGGTATTGTTGAAGAAACAGCTGCCCATTTATTTTGTGAATACATTTAGGGTTGATTTAAGTTGTTATATTTTAAACCCTAATGTGACCCACAGTTTTATCCTTTTAACGATATTTTTTTTATATTAAGAAACCCCAAAATCGTCATCTCTTGAATATGTTGTTAATTTCTTTATTTTATACCCAAAAAGTTTCTCCTTTAAGTTTTCCTCTTTTTCTTGATGAATTTACCTCTCGTTTCATCCCTCAGACTTATAACAAAAACTTTTTTATGTGTTATGAAGAACTATTTAAAGATTGCCTTGTTATTGTTCTTTTGTCCTGTGTATAAATATAATATTATGATGTACACAAACCAATGATCTTTATGTTTTCTGTTTTGTCATTATGATTGTTCATTGTTAGATACAACTATGGTATCTTTCCATGATCTTTATGTAATAAGTTTAAATGATATGAGCGACAGGTGCACTAACTCTTCATAACATCAGTACCTCGACAGCACAACCCAGAACAGTTTTCCTCTGCGTGTGTAATGTCTGCACACAGGAGACGGGCCGCTGCTCGAAGATCTCTCCTTTGGAGGAAACTGTTGATTTTATACGCGAAAAATGTAAGTATCGCTCCTTAAAAATGAATATTACCTCAGAATGAATTGCATTGTTAGCCCAGCCCAAAATTTAAACAAAATAATAATATTAAATGATGACCAATACTTAATTATATTACTTTTTTATATACTAAAAATTATATAATTTAATAAAACAATCTAAATGTAATTTGTTTTGTCATATGACAGTTATGAATGAATACACACTAGATAAATGCAGTGAAACATCTCAATTGTCAGTCAAGCAATGAATTAATGCATACATTAATTAATTATATTTTATATACTGACAACAATAAGAAACACGAATAAATGAGTAAAAGAACAAATAAAAGTAACCATCACAATAAACAAATGCATATACAAGTCAACAACACATGAAACAAAGCTTTATTCAAACTCCAAGCATGTATTTACAGGCGCTGAACCCCACATATCCTACTGCCATCTCAACACAGCGCTTCCCATTCTGTGGCTTTATCCTGATCCAGAGGTGAGCCGTGCCTTCGTGCCGGAGCGCTGCGCTTCACAATCTGAGGAAATAAGGGCAGTGTGGAGTGATTGAGGAGCTCATACGGGCAGATGGAGTGATGGAGGGACTCATCCAGGAGCTGGGCTCCTCTCCTCAGTGCTCACACCAGTCTGCAGACATTTCAGATCCTACAAAAATGCACAAACATTATACAAAAGCAGTCATTTTAACAGCACAATGTAATTTGATTTATGTATTAAAAGTAACAAAAATGACCTTACTTTATATTTGAGTAAAATCCCTAAAACCTTTTTTTCCCAACAAATGCTGCATCCTCTTTCCTCGCAGGTCCTGCTCCACCACAACAGCTCTGCAGCAAATGCACACAAATCAAGAATCAGAAAAGTGTTGTAATTTCTCCGTTTGAAACTTCAATAATTCAAATAAACTACAACTTAGTAGTATACTCACTCAAAGCCTTTGATCACAGGCCTTCAGCATCATCAGCCTCTCTCCACCGGATACAAACACGCGTGTTCTTCTGTCCCTGGAACATCCAGACAAGACTCACGTTACCTCTGTGATTTATGAGCTCAATACTACATTTACATGTTGAGGTTGTTGCTAATAAATAGCTTTTTATCCATCATAAATGTTCAACAATTTTTCAACAGTACTAATGGATAAATGAAATAGATTACTTATGTTTAGTTACTTTATGTAAAATGCTTTAAACTAATAAAAACAGTGTTAACAACAGTGAATTCTCCTAAACAATAGTACACACACGTCACTCAGATGTCTATTTCATATCAGTTACATGTAGTAATCTTGCCAGATTTTGAATAAATATTTAGTAATGGTATTTCAGATGTATACGGTTTAAAATGTATGCAAATACAGTTTAAAGACGTATGTGTCCTTATGGAGCTCCTCTATCCAATAAAATGTGATTTACGGCAAAATCACAAATTTACCATATTATATAGCGTCTTTGCACCTTCAACAGTTCAACAATTTACTGTACAGAAAGTTAGTTCAACACATGCGATTTGGTTTGTATTTGTAATACTCACATTTGAAAACACTCTCGTCCACCCTTTCCGTCATGTTTGAGTATGAAATATCTACTTCTTCTTGTTCTTTTTTTATATCGTATCCTCTCGCGTGGCCTCCTGGGATAGATGAGTAAAAGCTGAAAAACACTCAAATGTCTGGGCGAAAGCAGGAGATCATCCGGGAACTTCTCGCCTACTCTTTAAGGAATATTGATGTTTCGAACGTACTGCTTCCCTCACGTACTGTTTTCGCCTACTATATAGTAGGAAAGTGCATATTCGAACGCACTATCGTCCAAATCTCGCGATAATTAGTACGTCAACCAGGTAATTCTCGCCTACTCTTTTATGAATACTGAGGATTCGAACGTACTTTTTCGCTCGCCTACTCTTTTCGCCTACTATATAGTAGGGAAGTATGCGATTCTGAACGCAGCCATAAGCATTGGGCCTGTCCAAATACCCACACTTGTGGTCTTTGCAACTGAACACTTGTCTAGTTATATGATGTATTTCCTGCATTTGGCCGAAGTGTTCAAGTGGGGGTGAAAACCACAAGTGTGTGTAGAACTTTTGATTTCACTGATGGGACACACTTAAAGCATTGTAAAAATGCAAGTGTTTACAGAGCTTAATTTTGATTTTCAATCATTTGCATTATAAAATAAACTTCTAAATGTCTGTTCAGTAGTCCCTATGTAACAGGCGACAATTTAGTAATTTTCTAATTTAGTGATAAAAAGCTGCTGCAAATGTTGTACAAGATACACATACTCATCTTTGGACCAATAAAATGCGCAACACTTTATGTTTTACTATCAAATTATATGCAATATCTTGTTAATTTAACTTACAGCGGAATGATTTTACTCAAAGTATTCGAGATAGTGTGAGTTTAGTGCACTTTGGCGTTTTTAAAACCTGGTACAATCCTGCGCACTGACACATGCACATGCTCTCAAGTGGCCAAGACAGCAAGTGTGGGTATTTGGACAGGCCCATTGCTTACGTGCATGTAATCGAACACAACATTATTGACTCATAAAGTTTTTTTTCCCGCTTGTCACTATGTAAGAGTCACTGAAAAATCCCAATCTCTAATACAATGGAAGACAAAAACACTGACAAGCGAAGTGATTCAAGCTGTGAAAATTCTTAGTCCTGGAAAGCCAACCAAATTTGAGAACCAGAACAAACTCTAGTACAATAATACATATAAGAACAAAGACATTCAATTATCACTCGCATGCCTAAAATACACAAGTGAATCAGTTTTTGATGAATCAGAGTGTCATAGAATCTGAATGATCACAAGTAGCTCAGTGTTGGATTATATATATTTATAAGATATTGTTCTGGTACAATTTACAGGGAATGTATGGGAATTAGTGGGATTGCTTTATAAAAAAAAAACACCTACACTAACTGGTGAGACACCACTGTCCCACTTAGTGAGATTGTCTTTGTAGCTCATTCTGATAAACCAGCAGGTCCTGTGATATTCTTATTGAGTCCCATAGAAATGAATCATTTAGCATGGAAAAGCACACACGTTGCACTCATTCTGCATTCTGCACTCTAAACAAAAAAAAAGATTCAACGAGTTTCAATATAGAACCATATGGGTTCTTAGCTTTATTTTAAAGAATCTTTATGCCAAAAAGGTTCTATAAGGAGACATGTCTTAAATGGTACTACACATTACAACGCTGACGAGGTAGGCCTACATAAACTACAAGACATTTGGTCAAGAGGGAGCCCCAGCCAACAGTGAAAAAAAAAAGTTCTCGCATAAATTCACGAGAGAAAATTCTCTCAAGATTTTCCATTTATACCTTGTGCACTGTGATCAGCTGGATTAGTTCCACCTTGACGTTGCATTGCACACACTACAAGATCACGTGGCGATAAAATCAAACTGAAAATTTGAAAATTTTTAAGGTTTGAAAATATCGCAGCGTCTGTGATTGCTGGAGACAAGCTCAGATCATGTCGCTGGCCTGCTCATACGTAACGAATATCAGGGACTGCAACGAGCACGATTTGGCCGCGATCTTTGGGTTTTGTCGCAGACCTTGGTAATCTGTCTGGACCAGTAAAATCCATCAACAAGTGCGAGCTTGCCTTAAAAGGTTCTATATGAAACATCTGAAAGAACCCTTTAAGGTTCTATATAGAATCTTTTCTTCTAAGAGGGTGTAAGAATGTTCCTTTTTAAACACACAAAATTGTTGGTTTTGAGAACAGCGCATTAACAATTTTATCCTGTCAGTCTGGATCGTATTTGAACACTCCCTGATAAATCTTATGTTTACACCCATCCGAATTTGGTCTGAAGTTCTTCACATCAATATCAAGGCAGTCATATTTAGGTATTACAAATGTCACAGTTCAAAATAGGCTGGTGGAGTTTTCTAAGTCGCAACTAAACGGTAAAAAATCAAATAAGTTAAGCAATTTTTTAAGTTTAAAAAAAAAGTCATACAAGATTCAACAATTTTTTTTAAATCAGTTTAATGTAATTTAAGTTGAAATGATCATGAAACATCCAAGTTGATTGTACTTAATTTAAGGCAGCATATTTTTTACAGTGTACAATGCAGCCACACAATATGACACTGGATCCCCTTAAAGACCACTTAAGAAGTACGAAACTCTTACTGAATTAGTAATGTTTGGCGTCAGAAGCACAAAGCCCTGCAGTTTTCAAAGTTTAAAAACTAATTAAAGCCGCTCAGATTCTACATGCATTGTGTCCCCCCTTGACAGAGATCTCTGGAAGATCAAGAGTGCCTAAATCTCTCCCAAACCACTCAACAAACAAAAGCTGAGTAATAAATCCTAAATCTGATTTTGGTATCTGCAGTAGGCAGCCCATGTATCCCCAACACAGACAGAGACTCATTGTGCTGGTTGTGTGCATGTCTCTCTCTGCAGAGTACGATCTGTGTGAATCTAAGAAACCAAGAATCCATTTGGACTTCAAGAGTCATAAGCATGTTAAAACAAAAGAATGGTTTGATTTTTATGCTGGTATTTCTAGCTTTTATCCACACTGGAATGCTTTCACGATAGACAATGGACATTTTCTATCTGCAAGATGTTGTATTGCAATGACTCAATCAAAATACACAATAATGCAGATCAAGTATGGGATTATGCAACATTATTGCACATAACACTAAATAAAATGGGCAATATATGATAATTGCATTGTGAGAAATCATTTCGTGTGATTAAGGATTGTACCAAAATAACTGGCATTCACACATCATATATAGCCCAAAAAGAAAGGACATTGATTAGATAAGGTTTCTGGTACTTCTGAAACTGAAAGCCAGTCAGAAAGCCAACATAACTGATTACGCACCAAACTGTGATTGTATACGTGGCCATAAAGGTCCTCCTTTCATTGAACACACACTATAAAATAGTCTCTCCTGTATTCTGCAAAAGGGAGAGAGATGGGCAGAATGAGAGAGAGAGAGAGCAAGAGGAGGAGGGGGAGGAAAGGGGAAGCGTTAGAGGCAGAGGGACTCAAACAAACGGTGGAGAGTTTGCATTGCTCATACCAACAAGGCCCTATCTCATTAACACACCGCTGAAATAAAAGGGGGCTTTTCTGGCTCACAGCTATAAAAAAAATTATCATAGTGATGATGTTCCTCAGCCGTCAACAGAGCTGCGATAACGTTGTTTGATGATGACTTTCCCATGAATGTTAAGCAGCTGCCGCAGTGGAGGAAAGCAGCTTATCAGAGCCTAATGCCCATCTCTAATTCCTGCCCTTCTTGAACTAGCCATTTTCTAACAGCGTTAACTGTCAAATTTACATCCCGTCTTAATGCCACTAAAGAGTACGAAGGATGAAGAGTAAATGACAGCAGTGTAATTGTGCAAGGCATCCCTCTTTCCTTCCTTTCCTTTTTCTCTTTCTCTCTTTCTCTCAGTCTGTCTCTCTCTATCTTTAAGGCATGTGATTTTCTAAAAATTGGAGAGTCCTTTTTTCTCTACACCTTAGTTAAGAGCTCAAAATGATGCCCTTTTGCCGCAATAAAATAAATAATTGTGTTATTACGGATTTTATTGCGAAATGGATCCTGTAGGAATCAAAAATCACTGTAAGTGATTTCAGATTTTGATACCTAATTAATTGGACATTTTAGTTAAGATAGATGCACATTAGATGCAATTTTCCAGATAGATACACATTAGCACTGAAGAAGAAGAGCTTCTAATTCACAAGCAATATTATGACACATTTATGTCCTGTTAAACCAATTCAAGAAAACAAATCATTTCAGAATTTCAGGTGTTGTAACTGCATATATCACTAGCACTGTAGTTGCATATTGAATCAACATAATACACTATCATCTAAGCCCAGGTTCTTTAACACACACACACACACACACACACACACACACACACACACACACACACACACACACACACACACACACACACACACACACACACACACACACACACACACACACGTGTGTGTATGGGAGATTTTTATGACCCTATGTTCAATTCATCAAAACATGAGGAAAAATTTTGATCTTTATTTAAATATTTTAAGCATGAAGGAATATTTATTTGGCAAAAAAAAGAAAATCTAGTCTGGACATTACTTTTGGCCACTATATGTATTTGAATTACACTGAACTTTATAATCAAGATTTCTTTTGCCTTGTCTGCCAGCTTGTTGCAGTGCATTGTGGGATTCCTTCTCTGTCAAGGATACATGTGATTTTGACTTAGAATTTGGTCAACCGTAGAAGATCGCAGATTGGGTAAAGATTGGGTTTTAGAACAGAGCAAACAGGCTCATAAACTGAGACAGGTCTTATTTCAATCTTCAAAAAGTAGATGTTATCATACTGGAAAAGAAGACATTGATGCTGTTTAGAGGGTAAATACTTTCCTAATTGCATAATTTCCAGTGTATTGCTATTATTATTTCACCTGTATTTTAGAGGTGTTCAGGCTTCTCACGGTGAGACATGATGTGAACTCAACACTAAGCTAATGCAAATGAGACTTGTTGAAAGTTTTCCAAGGTCTGCATATAATTTAAGATGGCATTTAAGCTTCTTACCCTCGATCTTATCTCTTAAATGAATTCATCAGGTAACATTTCCCATTATTCAAAGACATTATTTTATGTCAAAGAGAGTAATGGCATGATTACAGAGCCATGCACACAAATTAGCAGTGGAACGTGAACGTTTTCTTTTAGAAAATGATAGTTAGAGCAGCCGGAAATTAATGCAGAGAGGAAAAGAAGGGGGGAAAAATCCTTTAAAAGGCATTGAAAGTGAAATTTGACACAATATATCTGGTCCAGAAGGCCAATTCAATTTGGGATTCCTTTACATCTTTAATGATATATATCCTCTTCTGTTCAAATTTTGATTCTGATGAAGAAAGGGGCTACGATTAACTATTCAAGTTAGGAGGCAAAATTGTGCTGGTATAAAAAAGGCAGAGAATGAGAGTTACCTGCTATCTCCCGCTTCATAATCAGGCATGTAAGTGAAGTTATGAATATGAGGTGTGTTTCATCTGGGCAGCCCCTCACGGGTGGGATGGACGATTCACTCCGATTAAATCTGCGCTCATCTGATTGGAGCGTGTAAGAGATTCTAACTGGGGTACATTTCACACTAATCTATAAGCCAGTGAAGCTGTCCAAAAGGCAAGGAAGTGTGATTAAAATAAAGAAACAGACAACAGATAAATGTGCTGGAAGTCCTGGACTAAAAAAGGGAATAAATGATTCAATTTAAATGTACGATTTTATCTGGGAATGGTCTGGTTGTGCAACTTTGAGCTTAAACTAATTACAGATGAATGGCGGCAAACTCACCCAGTCTAAAAACCATGACTTCGGCAGCATGTATTTGAAATGCATCGCATTCATAAAATGTACTGCACTGATTTCACTCTACTGTACTTTTTTTAAATAGACAACCCTGATGTTTTAGCTCTAGAGTTAGAGATGAAAAGAATGTGTGCACGATAAAAATATATGAATAGGTTTCCTTGCTAAAAAAAAAAAGTTTTCAGTAATTGCCCTTGGCCAGTGTGGATTTGACACTGGAGAACTGACTGAATCTCATCTGGCTTAGCCCATAAACCTTGTTTCTGTTCAATGGAGTGTTTCAAATTTACCCCTATCTCTCTCTCTTTTTCTTCCAAGTCTTTGTCTATCACCCCATCTCAGTCATGTTTTAAGCATTGTTTTTTCAACTCTCTGATGAATACTCCAGTTGTTTCTTTATCTTTAGTATATACAAAGCTTGCACACTCCATGAGTTAGCAAAACATGAATATTAATCACAACGTTTCCTTTGATTTGAACCTTCATACTCAAGAAACTCCAATGAGTACAGCTACTGTAATAAACCTGCCTCTGCACAAGGAAGTGAAGCTTTACATAATGTTATTCATCATACTAGGACTACTGCTATAAAACTATAGCTATTACAAAATATAAATGAAATAAAATGCAATTCTCTGTACAGTTCCATCTTGGAGCATCTTTGACTGCTGGTTTTTCTCCTTTATGTTTTCACTGTACAGCTACCTAAGCAATACGGATTAATAGAATATAATGTTTACAAAGATTTTTTTTCCCTTTTGCCAACCAAACATCTACTTAAACCTCCTGTAGAGGCTGAACGAATTATCTTGCCAATCAAATTAGTTTGTTTTAGCCCTAACTGTCTAATCCCAGTAACACTGCCATCCTCTTCAAACTCCTTATTTGAATTAAAATGTCACGCAAGTGAATCATTACAGCTTAATGGTTCAAATACAGCTCACTATTACAGCCATAATAAGTAGTTTGAGGTGACAGGTGAAAATAGAAAATAAAATAAATGAGAATGGCATGATGGACTTATCCAGTGCGAATATGTAACATTAAAATGTATGACGCACCAGGAGATGTCTCCCGCTGTACAATTACACATTATGAGCACTGTCATATTTAGAGCAAAATGTAATCTACTACTCTGCATTCTCACAGGGACGATTTGGGCAGGGGAACTACGGTGAAAGATCCCACTCTAAAATTAGATTTTTTTTCAAAGTTGTAAATTATACAAAGATTACTAAAGCACATTTTACAAAAAATATTCCTACTTAAAAAAAACACATTTAATTCAGTCATTTAGCCTAATTACTGTTTCTTTGAAAGTATTTGTGAGAATTTCTACACCATTTTTTCAGTTTAGTCCTAGTTCTATTAGTTTATAGTGGGGACAGAATCAGAATATGCAATGTTATTTGTCACACACAGCTAATAAGAGCTGCGTTCCAATTCAGAGGTTGCATCCATGCGAGTTAGCGAGTTAGCATTTTAGCGCTTCCGGTTCCATCGTCCCTAAGTCAAGCATAGTCAGAACTAGCTCTGTTTTGCATCCGAAATCGCATCCTTCCCTATACAGTGGATGAAAAACAGTATGTGACAAAAGAAGTATGTCCGAATTCACAGTACTCATAAAAGATAGGCAAAAAGTACCAACTACTTCCGGCGAGATTCTGAAGTGTGCATATGATGGACACTTTACTATCCCATAAGGCCACAGGAGAGGATTTATGAATGGTGACTGATGCTGGCAGGTCACATGATAATGACAACATGGCGAATGTAGTTTGTACGGATTGCATTCATACTACAAACTACATTGAACATACTTTTTAGCAGTCATGAAATAATTACTTATTGTGCGACAATCAAAAAGTATGTCAGAGATATGAAAGTTAGTTATATTTTGGGATGGTTACAATCTCACTTATTACATGGATACTTGCCAAATAAATAAATACATGAAGTACATGAAATATTGATTTGAGATAAGATTATTATTTTATAATCTTACTCGGATGAGCGGTGTTATAGGCTATGTCCGATTTTTGAACTAAATGACATCTGACTGCTAGAAGACGGTCACTTGTGTTAGGTAAAGTTTTGTATTTTTATATTAACAATATAACTTAAGCCGTGACATAAAGACAGATCCAATTTTATTTCGCTTTCTTGGTAGAATTTAAAAGAGAAAATGTGTTCAAATCATCATTAAAGGCGTCATTCTGGACGATGGACACAATGTGACATTCTGTCTGCGTAAATATGGTTTAATAAATGAATTAACTCCATAAATAATGGCTGTAATGACATTTTAGGGGACAATAAGTCTGAGCATTGTCAGGAAATAGTTGATGTATGAGTTTCATGCCTCAGCAGTTCCTCAAAATGAATCGGCACAGGAAGATAGCTAGGGCCTTGCAACCAGCCCATTTCCCAGAATTATCTACTTGTTGTCAATTTGCACAGTGGAATTACACATGCAAATTGCACTGCCTGCACAAACACCACTTGGAGATGATAAAAACAAATTAACAAAGGCTATAGAAGAAGGATTTATTTCACTGGCTCACCCAGGTCAAGCAATACATGTATTTGACGATTGTGTGTACCCAATTTTGGTGTAATTATATCTGCAAATTATTCTTTGTAATCTTATTATTTTTTTCCCTTCAACCTTCTTCTTAAACTCATAATTAGCTTCCCTCGCTTCTCTCTCAAAAACAATTCAGCTGGCTGCCCTGTCAGGCTAACAGTGAATAATCTCATCTGGGTGTCACCCTTTTCTTCCTCCTCCCTCGTGCTGCGCTGTTGGACTTTATTGGTAATGGCTTGTACACTGGATACACATGGAGGCTAAAAAGTCAAGGGTCATTAAATACGAGAGCGCACCATCGGGCCAAATGCATGGAAAGCAGGCATATAGCCAGTGCAGAAGTCAGGCTATACATAATCGCCTCTTAACATGGTTTCTCATATTCAGAGCTAAATGAGGAATCCCTGGACCTCCGTGTTGGCTAGTATTAGATATCTCATTTACTTTGTACACACTCAGATAATCTTCTCTAATGAATTCTGCCACCCCAAGCCAGATCCAGATGACTTAAAATTATATTTCCTCAGACATGCGCTTGCTCATTTGAGGCTCAACTCGGCTGGCTCAGGAAAAAAAAAAAGAAAAAACAGAATGTCACATACTAATAATTAAGATTTTGAAATGATTAGTTTATCTCTCCACACTTATCACCTCTTTTCCACTGTTACCAAAACTTAATAAGGGTTTCCAAGTTTTAAACAACAAAATAAGTAATAAATAACAGAAATAATGATCTCGAGCCCAAACTGAACAAAAGTGCCAGTAATGAAATAATAATCATAATAATTTTGACACTATAACTCCACAGCAAGCTCAGTGATATATTACACCACCAAATTACCTTTAAAAGTTCCAGTTGTCCTTGACATCGAGTTGTCACATTTATAATTAAATTGGTATTAACTGTGAGTGGGTGATATCAGTTTGCAATGGAGAGGATATGGGCTATGTAGAGTGACGTTTAATATATCTTGGTGACTTAAGCCCTATCATATTTACTTAAAGTTCTTGATGTTGGATGAAATTTTATGTTTTTAAGGAATACAACATATAGGGTTCTTAAAAGCCTACATTTTCACATTTGATACATGATTTTTGGCCCTCTAAATTATCAACATGATCAAAACATTGCTGAAAATCCTCACTGTAAACCATAATGCTCAAAATAATTAATTGGTTTATAGGGTAAAATTAAACAAATTAGTTCAATCAAATTAACTTTTATAAGTATTTAGAACTTTCTTTTTCTTCTGAGTTCACAAAACAGACACATTTTAAGTGATCTGAATTGTTTCATTGTTTTGAGTCTTATTAACTTGTTTCTTTTAATGTAGACAAACTTAATTTGAATTGAAACTGATACTTCTATTTCCCATTTTCTGCCATGACACTTGAAAGGGAGAGTAAATGTTATAATTAAGTGTTTTATAATGTTAGTTTGTGTGCAAGATTGATGATAAGTGTTAGATTTAGTGTTTCATTTTTTTTGCTATGCTAATTTAGATTAGTTTCTGTTATGTTGGGTTTTTTACCATCGTGGTGACGAGTGGAGCATATGTTATGTCGTACTCATTGCTATGCTATGCTAATGCTATCTAAGCATTGTGTTACCAATTAGCAAGTTGGAATTGATTGAATTAGCTAGATAAAGCAAGCCAACTTCCCACTACCAAAATATTTAAGTTGAGATTGCATGATAGCATGATAATTAGTTTACTAGAATAATTCAAGTAAATAACAATTAAAATATATGAGTACAAAATACAAATCTGCCTTTTTCGATGTAACTGATTAACCTCAACTTATTTGGGTTTAAAGTGCTGTCGTACTCAAGTTCATACTTTTGGATTTTAATTAAAAAAAATTGTAAATATTTAAATCAAAAGTTCATTATCTGTTTTGCATATCAGGATCAGGACTATATGGGACATAAAAAAGTGATACATAAACATCAAACATTATACACATACGATTTCTTGTATTGGATTTTGTCAAAAGGTTCAATAAAAAAATATTTTTCTTACTGTTATTTCATGTCAAGCTTTGCAGGGTTAAAAAAAGGGCAATATGACCAATTTTTTTAAAATAAATACTTAAAGAAGGTCAGGTCAACACAATAAACAGCTAAATAAGCAGTGAGTACAAATTTGGAGCATTGCTCACTCAGGTTATAGAAAATAGGAAGGGACTTATGAGAGAGAGAGAGAGAGAGAGAGAGAGAGAGAGAGAGAGAGAGAGAGAGAGAGAGAGAGAGAGAGAGAGAGAGAGAGAGAGAGAGAAATTGCTGGGCACATTCAAAACTAGTGCCCCCCCCCCCCCCGGCCCCCCCCCCCCCACCGCTGGAGGCATATCAAGCAGAAATTATATAGATGAAAATTTGTGACATTATAACAATACAAATGAGCTTGTTGCCTCAGAATGTGTGCACACTAAATAAATCATTTAAGTAAATAGGTGATTTTGCAATTAGGCACAAAGCCCACCCCTATTTAGCAAAAAAACAGAAAACTGATGTTATTTGATATAAATAAGCAATTTAAGCATCAGTGTTTTTCGTCTGCCAGTGCCACAGGCTAAACAAGATTAGCATGCTAATCATTTGAATGATAATGTGGTGATGCCCTCAGCTGTCTGAATAAATTGTGAGACATTGCTCATATAAGAGCATTCTTATCACTCTGGAAAACATGAGCAATTGTGTTTTAGTTTGCCATTTGTAAAAAACGTTAAAAAAAAGTTTTAAAAAACAGCCTATATAATTTTCATAACTGAACCAGCTACAGCAATGTTTCAATAAGTTTACTCATTCTTACCTTAAAGTTGGCTGCTACTGCATAATATGTATTTTCATTCGGAATATTTTGGTCAGGGTATCTTATTCAGGCTAGAAGGCTAGCTTTAATTAGTCATGCATGAAAACGGGTTTATGAGTGATAGACATAGCTACAGTACAATTAATAGGCTAGTAAGTTCTATTTAACTCTATATATTATAATTTTCGCTACCAGAAATAACAAAGCCTCCCAAAGTTTAGGGGAATAATTGATGCAATATGCGTCTATATCATTTTCATGTTTAATGACTTTTAACATCTTAATTTGGTAATTTATTCATGGCTAAAAGAGGTCCACATATCCACCACCATCTATTTAGATTAGATTGTTAAACATGTGATACATATTTAACAAATTTTATAACAAAAAAGCAATTGGATAAAAATATAAAAATATATCAGGGATATTTGAAGTAATAGCAGTAATAGCAGTAGTAGTAGTAGTAGTATAAATACTGATTATAATAATAATAACAACAACAATATTATTATTATACAGAAATAGACGAATTAACAAAAAAAATATAAATATATCAGTCATGAACTATTATTCATAACACAGAACAGCAGAATTCCTTCTATTTTGTAAACGGAAGGATCCAATTTCGTAATGAGATTAAAGTGACCAATCAGCGTTTCTGTTACAGCTTCGCTCCTTCGCCGGTCCAATAATGAAGCTCTATGTTCAAAACGCGGAAATACAGAAGTCAACGGTAAGCGTCTTGCTGTTATTGGTGCAGTGCGCTGAAATATTGTGATGTCGTTATATCATCTGTTTCATTTAATAATATTATATACATAAATCACCTCCATTTTGTGACACAGAATAATGCGGAAGTCTGCGACAGTTGCGTTTTTGATGATTCGACAGATGTAATATGTACAGTGGACTTCTGCCGCCGGGTCTCACTGAGGCTGACCTGAGCTCTGATGATGATGATGATGATGAAG
This sequence comes from Meda fulgida, assembly GCA_030578275.1. Lineage (NCBI taxonomy): Eukaryota > Metazoa > Chordata > Actinopteri > Cypriniformes > Leuciscidae > Meda > Meda fulgida. The sequence continues at coordinate 10,750,209 of CM060628.1, read as the reverse complement.
GGGTAACATCAGAAAATAGACAAGTACGAACAGACGAGCATCTCTCACTTCAGTCAGGCACAGAGCCACATCCAATTTGTCTACAGGATGAATGTAATACGACAAAAACTGATTTGCACAATTATGATGCATCTGGGGATGAATGTCTGCCTGGAGTTTCCCTGGATAACTGGCAAGTACGTGGACTGACCGAAGTTATGTATTTATATGCAGTTATATTGCAAGAGAGTGCAGATCATGGATTGATCAAATTTTGTATTGTTGGTCGAATTGTACAGCATACTTAAACACTACAGTATAAACAAAACAATTTGCATTAATTTCAATCAGCATTTATTTTAATATAAGTATGTCAGATTGACATCTCTATTGTTGCAGAGGTTTAAAGATCTCCAAAGAGCAAAAGATGATCAGAAAATGAAGCAACCACAAACTAAACGGCAAAGGAAAAGGATCCACAAGAAAGGTCAAGTTGTTTTTTCATTATTGGTTTATTTCTGTTGTGGTTTATGGTATCTGACATATTCAAGATTTCCGATGCAAACATAAACAATGCAAGTTTTTTTTAAAGGAGTTTCCCATGCAGTCACAATGATGCCAGGCACTTTGTTTTGGTTGTTGGATGTCCAGTAGGATTTACTACAGTAGAAATAAAATACTCCACATGTACTCTACTTGTGGAGATAAACAACACTATTTTACGCTTTCTAATAAATATGCCTTAATGCATGTGTATACCTTTTGAATTAACTTATTTTGGTTTTTATACCTCAAACAGGTGGGACACAGAATTGCGACACTGAGCAGAAAAGGTATGGTGGACAATTATGGAGAGTTAATGATGACTAGACCAAAGTAGACCATTCAAACAAACATCAGTATTATTTAGCAGGTATATATGAGCGAAACATTTGTAAACAACTTTCCTCAGGCTTAACAAACCTTGACTTTTTAATTTGTTTTTCAGCAGTGAAGGAATGCATAAATTCAAATATATTTCTGAAATGTTTTATTTGTTCACTGACTGATGTGAGAAATATTAGTCTATAATACACTACACAACTTTTCACGGTAGTATGTGATCGGCACAACATTTTTAAGCTTCAGATTGTGAATCAGTCCAGTTGGACAGAATCAAACATGTTTGATATTTTGAACTGATTTTAGAACACATGTCTGAGTAGGTACTACATTTGAGAGTGACATGAAGGCCAAGTATTTGCTGTGATGCCCATGGAGTGATTTGGGGGGAGGTGCCTTACTCAAGGGCACTCAGTCACTTCCTGCTGGTGTTGAGACTCGAACCTGCAACCTTCGGGTTTCCAGTCTGACTCTCCAACCATTAAGCCACAACTGCCCTGCATTTGAATTTGAATGTACTTCATGACTGTTAAAAAACGTACATTCTATGTAGTATGAATATGGGGAGTATGAATGAAATTCGGGCGTACTACATCTGCAATGTTGTTAATGTTACGTGACCTACCAGCGTCAGTTGCGTTGCTTCACTGGCATTCATAAATCCTCTCCCGTGGCCTCATGGGATAGTAAAGTGTCCATCAAATGCACGCTTCAGAATCTTAGAAAGTAGTAGTAAGTCATCCTGGTAATTTTTGCCTACAGTTTTTCGAGTACTATATATTTGATATACATACATAACTGCTTTTTTTTGAGTATTGTTTTTCGCATACTATATAGTAGGGAAGAATTGAATTTCTTTTGGCAACAAGGTGTATGTTTTGACGTGAGCTTGTGTTCTGGTAGAGTGTGATTCTCAAGTGGGTAGCTGTAGGGTGCTTCGTGTTTTAAAAAGTTGTGGTGTATTCCAGACTTGAGGGGCGCAAAAAGAACATCTAAGTACAGAATTCTTCATATTTGAAACCTCCTGCCTATTTCCCTAAGCACACGTATACCGAAACACTGACTGGCTCTGTAACTCACCAGTTATAGCAGAAAATGATTGAATCTCACAAAGTGTACATGTTAGTCCTGGAGTGAATAATAGTAATAACAGAAAGACTTGTCATTCTGTGTCTTTGCCCAGGGAGCCTGAAGAGAAACGGGAGGAGCACTGGAAGGAGCTCACGCAGTATTTTGGCATCAATGATAGACTCAAGCCTCCTCCTTGTAGCAGACCTCCTCTCATGGTAACAATGATTTCCTCCATCTTCCTCTACCACTCTGTGGGTGTCTTAATTCCACTCTGATGCTAAAAGCATTTTTATCCCACTGCCTCTCTCTGTTCTCTGTCGACTGTATGTGTAACTCGTAATTGTTTCCTCTATCAAATGTGAAAGACAGAGTGAGGAGGCGTCCTTTCTTCCACATGACACTGAGCATAACAGAATAGATCATATTATATTTAATGATGAGATTACCTTAATCTTGACATGAGGATGTTGCTGCACTGTCTGTTCTGGTTGGTGTTTAATATTTCTTATATGAGGTGGATTTCTCCATTGAAAGCCACAGCACAATGGAGTCAGGAGCTCTCTGTAATGCTGTTACTTAGTGATAGGGAGGGGAACGCTTGCAAATCAAATACACCGGACAGCTTGTGTAACAAATACGACAGGAAGATTTTCCTCACTCAGAAGCTGAAAGGGCATCATGCGTAGAACTGCATAAAGAATCTAACAGCATATGCCTTTTTTGTCCTCAGTAAATGGACATGTTTTTAGCATTACCCATCACATTGAAGTATTTTGAAAATCAGCCTTCTTGAGGTTCGCATTTTGTTAAAAATGTTGCTGTAGAATTTTAGTTTCGTAGAGATGATTGTTGCATAGCACTTCCGTATTAGTTATATTAATGCTTCATTTAATATTAATGTGTGCTTATTCTGTTTAGGGCACTTTTGACTATTTAAAATCTTTGAAAATTAAACTTCTTTAAACTGTTTAAACATTTATGGAATGTTTGGATTTGAAATAAAGATCTGATTATGGCCACGTTTGGATTTTGGATATTGGACGGAGGGTAATGACTTTTGTTTTGAGAATTTCAACGTTTGGTTACAAATAAAAACTCAAGTCATGATTTAAAAAAAAAAAAAAAAATTCTGATCTTCTAACAGATAAACTGAAAATATGATTTAAACAAATGTTTTTAGGAACAAGTGCAAGGTAGATTGTAATACTTGTTTGTTTTTAATGAACTTTTACAGTGCAAAGTAATTAAAGGGCCATTAAACCATTTAATATGTAATATATTATTTTCGTTTTAAATCATATTAGGATTTATGTTGGAATTTAGTGTGCATATAATGACTGCATTGTGCTGGGACATAAACATGGTTTGCTCTACTTCCTCTGTCTGCATAAAAAAAACATTTGTAAACAGGCATGTATTCAACAGAATTCATCTTATCAACACTGTAGCTGGTATAGCTGAAATACTTTTTTTTCCTGTGGCGTCTGTGCACAGGTTTGCTTATATTTGTACAGCTCATTTCATTTAAAGCAACAATATGTATTTTTGCAGTGTATGATTTCTGTTCCTTGTAAGATGAGAGCAGAATATGTGAGAAAAGGATTCAAGAAAGCTGACTTTGTACATTGGCTCATAATTTAATTTCGTCATGCAGGAGTTTTCTGATTAAATTTTCTATAAATAAGTCTCTTTAAGTGCAAAGCTTTGTAAACAGAACTAATTCATTTGTAACTTCAAGCCATTTTTGCACTAATGCACATTACTTATCATTCTGCAGCATTAGCTCAAAACATTTTTTTTGCAGTTATTTTAATTTATAAATTGTCATGTAAGCAGAATGTTGGCAAATGTAATTTGTTTTAAGGAGGAAAACGCTACTAATTCAATTGTCCGTATCGTTTAATGTTGAGCTCAAGTAATTTGCATTAGCAAGTTAAAATATTGGGTTATTGAGTTAAAATATTGTTTTGATTATATATATATCTGGTTGTCCTGTTAATTTAGACAGCTCTGCTGCTCAATTTTCCCTCGCTTTCGAAGGCTATATCTTTTTTATTGATTAAACATTATTAAAAGGCTGCGCATATGCTGTGAAAGTACATTTTAATGGAGTTGTGAGTTAGGCTGATTGGAACAGTCCCTCTGAAATGTTTACCTAAGCAGAATGAATATTATATGACCGTTTCTGAAATCACAGCATGGAATATACATTAGCTCAGGAATAATTACGAATTGAAGTATGTATTGCATTATGTATGCATTGCTAGTTTTTCATGTTTTTCTACCATAAGGAGCAACAAATGCATCTAGAATCAGTGAAACTGGTAGAAAATGCGAATGTTTTTTGGGATTGTCTTATGAAGATCCGTAGTAGCAAACCGAGAGCTCTTCTCCTCAACCAGTCATGCCGCTTTGATGGAAATATCTAATTAAAGACCAACATTTCTGTTTGGTAACCTCCTGTGGCTAGACAGATTTTTTTGCCTAATATTTAATCAACCAACGATTTTCATTTACGAGAGGAAATCTACATATTTGTTGTAATGGCAATCATATTAAAAAGAATGCCTGGGGGAGTTTTTAAGTTACTCTTTGATTTTTTTTTTCTTCTTCTCGTCCTTCTATTTGAAAATCATTCATTTTATTTCCCTCCTTCTCATCTTCAGTCAGGCCTGGAAAAGAGCATAGAGAGTGCCATCGCTGAAGGGGACTATGGGAAGGCAGAAGAACTGAGTGACAGTCTTGCTACTCGAGAGGTATGTTGCCCAGATAAGCCATCTCGGGGGGCGCGCCAACTGTGACAAATTGAGCTAATGGGTCTGCGGACATTTTGCCTGCAAAGACAGAGGCTACAAACACACACACATTCACACACACTTGGGGTGAAAGTCTTGCAACCCTTTTACACTAAAGTTAATGGAAAGCCCTCCCCCAGTTTGAAGTACGGCTGTGTCTATAGAACTTTCGGTTCTGCCATTTAATGAAGGCTACAATGCTTTCAACCCAAGCTCTAAAACATTTTCAAGGTGCCGGTTTTACACCTTTGAAGTGGGCTCATACCTAAATACAGTGCCTGCAGTTTCAAAAAAGACACATTTTAGGAGTGTACGTAGGATCAAGCGCTTCGAAGCTAATTTGGCAGAAAATGTAACATTCGCACAGCTGTAATTGCAGTTAAAAAGACATTCAACTTTTCTGAAGTTCGGGCAATCATAGCGGGCAATATTTTTAGCCTCGCAACTTTGATTCAATGGAATCTGAAATGCATTCCACTAAATTCCGGCCTAGGCTTTGATTCCAGCATTACTGTGTGGAATTGATGTTCACTGTCAACCTTCAACCGTTTAGTACAGAAAAGATTTGGGTGTGTGCTTCCAGTCCACTTATCTATACATTTGCTGACTTCTAAACATTTTTATAGAAAACGTAATTTTTATTTCTTCAGTCACTCAGTCCCAAACCAAGTGTTTTTTTAATGCAGAATTGGTTTGACAAAAGAACAATTACTTTGAAATGAAATATGCAAATGTTCTTTCTTTCTTTCTTTCTTTCTTTCTTTCTTTCTTTCTTTCTTTCTTTCTTATTGTACTATGTTGTCAGGCAGATTTTATAGAAGGTGTCAGTCTGCATACCAACAATGAACCAGCTGTATTTCATTATGCTGTGTATTACAACATATTGCATAAAGTGGTAATTAATCTTCTGTTAATAACTTTATATTTAGGTATACTAAGGGGTTTGTGATACTCATTCTGCAAATCCTTTTTGTGATAATTTTCTTTTATGGTTTATTGCCGTACTGCCGCTGTATTTATTCCTGGCTTTGGTGTATTTAAATGTAGTTTTCAGTTTCTACAATAATTAATTTTCTATTAAGATTAATTTTATAGTTTAATTGTGGATAAAACAGTCTCAGGTCATGCTTCGATAAAGCTCTCCCATCCAATTGGGAGGAGCAGTGTTAATCGTGTTAACCTCAAATATTCGTTTTCTACGTAATCAATTACAGCTTCTTTTTCTCTTGGTGTAAATGCGAAAATGACACCATTTACTCTGCACTAATGAAATCATATTGGGATGCTGTTGATTGTTGATTTGAATCAGTTGAAGGCAAGGTGCTCCTAACAAGCGTAGCGCCATGGGAACAAGCATTAAATAGCTCAGTAATGCCAACAACAGGCCCTTGGTTTATAGGCAATTTTCTTTTGAGAGTCTTTACGCGGTAATCCATACAGATGCCTCTTACGCTTATCTCTGGAGTATCTATGTGGTTTTATCTATTTCTTTCCCAGGTAGACAGAGACATATAACTGTTTCTTTGGAAACATTTCATCATTACATGGGCCTCATTGTGATGCCACACTATATCAGCCTTTGCCTTTGTTCTTTTGTATGGTTGAGAATGGCAGATTTAAGCATTCCTTCACAGAATTTATCTAGACTTCAAAAGCAGGTAAGGAATTTTTAGAGATGCCATCATGCTGTCTAAATGCTTGCAAATGACAGCACTGAAATGTTTAAGGTTAGTGCCTCTTATCAAATAACACTGGTATAGTAATTATAGCAGGCTGCGTTATTAGATTGCCATGGCTTGCAGGTAAAAACACAAACACAAACTGCATGGCTTTCCTCTTTGATTGACTTACCAGGACCATGTTGTCACAGAAAGCTTCTTAGAGCATCAGTGGATTTGAGCAGACTTAGCAGTCTCGAATCTCTCGCTCAGCCAGACAGCTGAGGTCTGCCTCTGACAGAACACTGGCAGTCGCTGCGCAGTAATGCCACTGTTAGCTGCTTTATTTGTTCTCCACTAAAGACTGTATATTACAGTTTTCACCAGGTAATGTGCATTGCTCATCTGCTGGACATGTCCCTTATGCTCTATAGATTGATTCAGCATCCCTGAGATGTAGGTATGGACGTTTTTTTCTGTGAACGTGCCAAGAGAAGATCAAACTTGCATGTTCTTTGTATCCGAAGTTTCCTCAGCCATAACATCATTCTCATGTAGTTTGTGCATTGATAGGGTTGGTTGGTTGCACATGTGGAAGATTATTTCTAAAATTTGAAGGGTTTCAGATTGCACCATTTGTAATTGTAGCGATACTTTATGCCCACATATGTGTGTCAGCCTAGTTACATATGTAGCACCGTTTAAAAGTTTGGGGTCAGTAATTTTAAAAGTCTCTTATTCTCAACAAGGCTCCATTTCTATGATCAACAATACTGTAAAACTGTACTATTTTGAAGTAAGGTTTTAATTTAATATATTTTTAAATGTAATTTATCCCAGTGATTACAAAACTGGATTTTCAGCAGCATTACTCCAGTCATCAGTGTCACATGATACTTCAGAAATCATGCTAATATGCTGATATGGTGCCCTATTCTTATTATTATCAATGCTGAAAACAGATTTAATAGTGCCACTATTAAACAGAATTAAGCTAGCTTAATAATTTTGTGAAAACTGTAATACAATTTTTTACAGCTTTTTTCAATGAATAGAAAGTTTTTTAAAAAGTGTTTATTTGAAATACATATTTTGTAACATTATAAATATCTTTACTAACTTCTCTTAGAAAAAATAATCATACTGACTAACTTTTGAACAGTAGTGTAGCTGTTGTTTATTCAAAATTTTGCCTATTTACCACTTTTATTTAGAGGGAAGTAAAGAAAAGAAAATTATAGAAAGATTAAAAGGGAAGAAAACGAGCTGAAAGTTGCATGCCAGATTTGAACTTGCATGACCCATAGGAACACCAGAGCTCAATGTGCTATTACTGTTATTTTATTTGAATGGATTTAACCACTACACAACCAACTATCATACAACATTTCCAATGGACTAAACAAAAATACTAGATAAACAGAAATATGTTGTTCCTTTTAAAGAGTCCTTGGGGGCAATTTGGGTATTAGTGAAGCATTTTATGCCCTGATTTCTAATCCGGCTAGTATTCATTATCACAGCGCTCCGTGCGGCCACAGAGCACTCTGCCCAGGATAAATGTTGTTGCAGACAGTTGTTTGAAATAATGCAGTGAACAGACAATAATCCCAGCTGTGGCAAGCCTCAATTTCAAGGTTCTAATAATGTTTGTCTACTGCTCTATGAAATATCATACATTCTGTAATATGTTTACATGCTAATACAGCGTTAAATTAAAAGGTTTAGAAGTTGATGAGACCTTGATATACTAAAGGTTGTGTTATATTTTTTTGGAGCACCTTGTTTTTAACCGGTTAATCTGTTAACTTTTTTCTTTTCTCTCAAATCAAAAGTTTTTATGCTTTTATATATATATATATATATATATATATACTAAAATCTGCTGTTTTGAAATGTTTAAATGTAGCCAAATTATCGGTTGCTTCCTTGTTTAGCTTTTTTTTAATCATATGATGATATTTTCCATGTTTCCTTTAATCTGCAAATTAAAGCAATTTGTTAAAACCTTCTTTCAAGTTTTCTTAAAAAGAGTGTGTTATGTGGGCTTTCATCTTTGTCTAAGTGTTTAAACACAAATGTGGATAGCAAAGGGTTCTTTGAGATTTTCCTTTCATGAAAGTGTATTCACATATTCTAGGTTTAATTGTTTTTGTTTTTTATTCACAAAGCATTTTTTTAAATTGTGTAAAAGCTGAAAGCTTTTTAATTGATAATAATTAAATACAGTATTGTCAAATTCTTCACTGCTTATCCTCTATCAAAAAAAAAACAACACACAGGTACTAGTCCAAAATCCAACTGACCTTTTAAAGGTACACTCCTATAAAATAAAGGTTCTTTATTGGCATTGATGGTTCCATGAGGAACCTTTTACATCCATAAAACCTTTTGATTGCACAAAAGGTTCTTGATAGTGGAAAAGGGTTCTTTAGATTATTAAAATCTTCTTCACACAAAGAACAAAGTGCTTGTTTTTTAAGAACTGTTGACTAAAAAATTCTTTAGGGAATCTTTTTCTATGGTTACGCTGTGAAAACCCTCTTTTGGAACATGTTTTGCTATATACATACAGTTTCAGGTCTCAGAATTTAGGATCGCAATATAATACCTTGAACATTAAAAAACATTTAGTTTACCTTTCAAAGATTATGGCAAATCTGTGACTGTTTGAAAATGTTGTTTCAGTTGTGACTTTTAGATTCATTGTTTTCAGATGTTTTGATTTTGAACGGCTTTTGTCTGTAGAGAATGAATTACTTCCGTCTACTTATTTTTAAGGGGTTTCATTTAGCCTTCTAAGCACATTTTAATAACAAGAGATGCAGTTTGAGTCTCAGTGGTAAAGACGAACTGAGCAAGGCTGAACAAAGGACTGTCACACTTTATTATTTCCTACAGTTTTTCTCTGCCCTGATCACAAATATTAGCTTCGCATTACCACTTCAAAACGTAGACTTTCTAGTCTTGAGCAGTGGGGGGTTCTGCGTCCATTTCAAGTTCTCCAGGAGTCAGACAATATGAAAATGATTAAAAGGAGACGCAGTCTGAAAAGAAGTTGTTGGAGGGGGCGCAAAAAGATAAAGTCGAGGGAGTGAGCGGGAGTTCGACAACACAGGCACTTATATTCTTCAGTATGCGAGTTAGATGCTCGCATTTCTTTTGCGTCCCAGTCAAGATTATACATTAGCGTTGGCTTTATTATGATCGTTACACCTATTAAATGTGTTGCATTTCTTCATCTCCGGGTAATCAGCTGGGGTTTTGTCCTAATATGCGTTTGAAATACAATGTGTCTCAGTAACTACGAACAGACAGATCTCTAACAACAAAGTTCTCTAAAAATTAGCCTTTTTATGTTCTTTACAGGGGTGTCATGTTTGAAGTGCCAGTGTTGCAGTTAGGTTTAACTCCTTGGTAGACACCAATCCAATTAAAATGCACTAGTTTGACAGCTTTTGTGAAGGAAGATAGTTGGCTTTTGTACAGGCTGCTAAGGCTTGGTGCATTAAACATAATGTTTGTCTATTTATTTATTTAATTATTCATCATCTTAACGGCTTTCTCCTGATTTTGAAAGCAGCGTGATTAGGTATTTTTAGCCCCTTTCTCCGTCTATAACACCCAATCTGTAACGAAACCCCGGACTGGCTCTTCCTCCTGTGCGGGCCCCTCTGGCAACAAGAAAACTGCAAAGCAAAAACTCTCCTCTTTGTTCCAATTTCTTTCAGTATTAGCAATTTATCACAGAATGAACTTTTATTATATCTGTAGATGACTCACATTAAATCTTTGCCCATTAATTTTGAAATGGGTTTTGAAATGGGTCCTAAGCTTTTATCAAATGCTGGGGAATCTCATTTGGATTATTGTATTTCATTAATTACTTAATAGACAAAGCGTACTTTTCAATGTAGATTTTTTTGTGCTGTTTAATTAATTAGCATGTTTTCTCTTTTAATTAAAGCCATTTTTTTCGAATGAAAGCCCACAGCAAAACACATATATAATTTGTTTGTAATTAGCCCTTAATTGGTGGTAGTGGAAGCTTAGCACCCTCGTTTCCTTTTTTTCCCCTGATTGCCATTTTATTGCCAGTCAGTCATTAATTAAACTGTTTTTCTAATTAGCTTATAAAACTGTTGATGGCACATTATTGTAAGTGTGAGTTCAAAGCTTGCTAATAAGCCTTGCCTGCTCAGAAGAGGGAAGATAATGAAATGCGCACAAAGCCAGCGAACTTTCAGACTTTTTTCCACTCCCTTGTTCCCTGAAGATGACAGTCTTATGTATCTGGAATCAGATTATTGGGGCTAAAACATAGAGAAGCGCATTATACCGAGAGCTTTTCCAACTAGATCCCCCTCAGAGAGGCTGCTTCTCTGTATGTCTTGTAATGCTGTTTGTCAAGTTGGTGGCAAGATTACAGGAACTCCTTGCCTTATTTCCCCCACCAACCCCTTGAGACTGATAAGCTATGTTAACTGGATCTTTCACTGTATACAAGGATATCAAGTGTAGGACTCTGAATATGTCACTTTTGTTGAAAGGATTTCGTCGGGTATTGTCACGGGAGCGTGGCCTGTTTCGTTTCATTCAGGCAATGCAATGGTTTCCATGAGATTTCCCTTGGTATTGTTTTAATACAAGCCATGATTATTCCTATATTTGTTCTAACTGAACGCGTTTGGCATGACGGAGCAGAATTACAATAATGTTATTGATTTATTGGTGATATTAGAAAAAGGCAAAAACGTGTTTGTAAGAAAATGTAAGTTCCCAATATATGATGTTGGTATGATCAATTGATTAAAGTGTATGGGTTCCACTTGCTAACTCTCTGGGCTTTGAAATTGGTAATAATATTGCTGTCTGGGGAGGTTTGTAATATTCTCATGTAAGTGGGATTTAGTAGTTAATTTAATTTAGTAAGTAGTATCTGGCCAACTAAAGTCCAAAAGCAAACCAAACACAAACAGCCTTAAGCTGTTAATCATTCCAGCCTTATAAAAATCAACTATGTCCATGTTATTTTGGCTTTATGGTTTGTGTGTGTATGTTACCTGTTTTACAGAGTGAATGTAATGTGTAACTGCTATTGTAACCAGTTTACAACTGTCTGAGTTTTAATTCTTTGCAACCCTTGCTTTTTCGGTATGTGTGTGCAAGAGCCGGGGTTATAGATGCGGATTTAATTCATTTAAAAACTATTTTAAACAACTGCAAGAAAATCTGATAAACAAAAAAAAAGCTTACATTTCTTAAAGCCATTTTATCAAGATATTATCACTCAATAATATCTTTATATATTTATACTTTGTCTGCTCCAAAATAGTTTGTAACCTTTATTGTCATATATTTGTGAAAGGCTCAAAAATGAAAGGCAATAAGGAATGAACAATGCCCTGGCATCAGGTGACTGACTAGCATTGTTAATGTATGCAGATTGCATATATTGCACATGAGTGTTTTTGTGTACTTCACAGCAGTCACTGTGGCAGTCAGTGATCTACTATACAATACAAAGTGGATAATGCACCACTGTTGACTTAACCCACCTAGTGGCCCCACGTTGCAGTTACAGGACTGAGCAGAATGAATTCATCCCTCGCAGACCTTTTAAAGGTCACATCATTAATAGCGCTAAATAAACCCAGCACTGAAAAACGCTTTGCTGAGGACTGGCTTAAATGGCACACAATTCCTTTAAAGAGGAGAAAAGAGAGGTAAACGACAATGGAAATGCACTGAATGTAATTCTTACGGAAATATGGGAAGGTTTAGTGTGACTACCTAGAACAAAGAGCACAAGCGGTTTTTGTTGTGTATGTTATCCCCCCCAAAGCCCACTCCCCCCCCCCCCCCTTTTTTTTGTGATTCTGATTTTCACTTCTTTTTTTTCCCTGCCCTGCATTTTTCCTCTGTGCCCGCATTTGATGTGAAAGGATTTGGCACTAAGTCACTAAGAGAGGGAAAAGGAGGGGGGGATAAAGATGAAAAAGGAGGGAAAATCATGAAAAGTGGATCAAAAAAGTAAATGAAAAATAATGTCATATTACGGAAAATATGAGAGGCTAATTTGTGCCGACTTTTTGCTAATTTTGTTCTTGCCACAGAAAGAAGTGCTGTCACCTGCTCTGCGCTACACTGATGACAGTGCCAGTGATCCATGAAATAAGCTGCCGCCGGCTTTGTTCTGATAAGAATGAACAAATCTGCACAATGTACTGCGCTCCGAATCTCATTTTCATACTTGCATGCAGGCTGAAAGAAATAAGCTGTTTGCAAGGCTTGATTAATCAGACATTTGAGAGCTTTTTTTTTTCTTTTTTGTCTCTTTGATCTGCTCTGTCTCCTAGGTAACTTGCTTGACATTAATGTTGAGCCCTGGTAAAGACAATCGTGGATTGTAGACTGGACTGATTAAAAAAAAAATTAAGACCTTTAATGCTTTGAATATAGTAATGTGTGTGAAAATTGGGGAGTCCCGGCTGGAAGAGTGATGGGGGGGGGGGGTTATTTTTGGTGATGGGGGAAAAATTTGGATAAAGCTGGAGCGCAGGTTAATGTGGGTAATCCTTGTGTCGAAAACGCAGATAAATCTTAAGATTTAAACCTCAAATCCATTTGGCATCCTCTCATTTTGTTGTCTCAAAATGCTGCTTTTTACCGATGTCATTATTGTGTCATGTTTATCGTTTCCCGGCTGCGATAGCTTTAGCACCTATTCCGCTTGAACGCGCCTCTCCAAAAACACCCTGGTGTGAATTATCTGCGAGCAGATCTGCGCTAAACACGAGCATGATCACCCATTATAACTTCCCTCTCTTCACTGTCTTGCTAGAAAACATGATTTATGGCTCTTAAAACCTCCAAAAAAATGGCAAGGATTTAAAAAAACTGTCATAGTGTGTTAGCTTCAGGTTATGCAGACGCCTTTACAAATCTTCCAAGTGCCTGTATAGATGAATGCCTCGAGGGCCCAGCCGGAACCCCGCTCTCTCAGCCTGCTAAAGGCCTTATCTTAAATCCAAGCAAAGTACCATTAATCTTTTTGAAAGACCTTTATGGCTTTTAATGTATCCCAAATTAGAACATTTTACACCCTTGGTTCCTGAAATATGGCGATAAAAAGCCTTTAGAGTTTAATTTCTCCTTCCTGCTCGCTCTGACCTGCCTAATCCCAGCATGCATTAGGAGATATTTTAGTTTCAGTCTTTCTAATAAAGTTTATCCCACTTAATTATAATTGAAACATTTTTTTCCACTCTCTTGCTCTCTCCAGGTTTTTTCGAGCCTACAAATGGTGGCACATTTCCTCATTACCAATTGAGGTTTTTTGTGTGTGTCTGTGTTCACTCTGATTGTGTTCTTTTACTGTTCTAAAGAATTACCCTCACATCCCCCTCCTGAAAAAAAAAAAAAAAAAAAAAAAAAACAGGCAGTGAGGAAAAAGGCAGTGGGTAAAAAAAAAAAGGGTTTGCGAATTGTTCCAAGTGTTTATCATAGTTTCTTGCGGTCCAATAATAAACCCATCCCAGGAGTTATGGAAGAGGCCCGGACTCTCCTTTTGTTTCCTGAGCCCTCTGTGTCACTCTGGCTATTGGAATTAATCTAGCCACCCCACACACATTTCCCCTCACTGATACCGCCGACATGTGCCTCTCGCCCTCCTCCATTCATTTTGCTATCCTAAGTGCGAGCACTGCAATTTTCAGAATTAAAGGTCCTCTTTAGATGAACAGATTAAGGATATGAGATAATAACATTAATTATGCACATCCATGCTGAGCGGTGGAACGGAGGGTTGGGTGTCCTACTTCTATCTATGAACCACAAATTATTTTTTTATTTTCCAAACTCGAGCATGTGCATGTCCGTGCGGGATACGCCATCCTCGCAGTGAAGATTCTTCGAGCACCACCTTGACGCACTGGCAGTGTTGGTGAGGTTTGCCAGGCAGACTGATTTTCTCCAGCTAATGGAGCTTGTCTCTGTCTCCTTCTCAATAGCTGGCCGTGAAAATCGCACAAGCCGCCGATTGCCGTGACTTCGCTAGCACCAAACAGGAAGCGGAGGCTTCCCGAGCAGCCCAAAAAAGGAGGAAGCAAATCGCTTGGGGGTTTGTTGTGTTGTTTTTTTTTCTTCTTCTTCTATCTGTCCCCAGTGCTGATACTCTGCAGTTTCATTAAGTCACTCTGCGTTTAACACTTTAAATGTCCCTTCTTTCCTGGAGTATGTGATAACTCGTGTCTTCACTAGAGCTTTCTAATGAGTATGCGGGTGCTGCTTATCTCTTTGGTCAGTTTCTGAATGCCCATTGAATAATGTGAGCTAGAAGTAGCCACAATATACAGATTTTGTTTATATTGACTGCAATTATATGCAAGCACATTTATCCAAAAGAATCTGCTTTGATTGCTTTTTCTTTGCATTGCTTTTATAAAAAAAAAAATTATCTAAAATTCTTGATTATTTTAACTCAAGTTTGTTACTTTCAATGCTTTCTTTTCTTTGTATTTTTAGGTTTGAAGCAAAGAAAAGATGGGAAACCAAAAGCAATATGGGATTCATGTGACATTCACAGCAGTTGAAATGTTTTTAAAAAGATGAGTATAGATTGGGCATATTGATAATTGTTTATTATTTGTTAGAGGTAATCTTTTCATAATATATTATTATCACGCTCAAATTCCCTTTTTTGTCATTTAACATTTTATTTCTCTCTGAATCAGCTTTTTTGGTCATTCATTCCAATGATGATTTGTGGGTCATTTTTATATAGCTAAATAAATTCTATAAGCACACCATTATTGTAAGATTGGTCGTTATTGTATGTATTTTCGTTCTTTCTCTCATAATTAAATCTGGCGCGTACAACCCCGCACGCCATTTATTTACTGCCGTAAGTGGGTTAATCAGCAGCTGCTTTTTTTTTCTTCCACGGAGGTATGGAGCGAGGGAAGAGAAAGGAGAGATTAGGGGCCTAATGCAATGTACAGGATAATATGCAATAGGATTTGCCTGGGCAAAATGAAATTTGTCGGCTGTAAGGAGGTTTGAGCAGTCATAAACGAGGAGTTTAGTCGGGTTCGAGTGTAAGATGACTGTGTGTGAGAGAGAAAGCGAACATGGAGATGGAGAACGGCGTGTATGACACTGGACTCAACACATGATGCATCTTTGAGAGGATTCCTGTTGGCAGTCCTTTTTTATAAGCCTCTTTATCAGATAAAATCCAGTTGACTGCTCTTTTCAAATATGAAATGTATTTATTTCTGCATAGAATGTATAGATTATTACAGTATGTTAATATAATTATTTTAAAGCAGCATTTCACCCAAAAATAATAATTCTGCCATTTGTTTTGTTCCAAACCTGTATTATTTTCTTTCTTCCAAAGAACACAAAAGAAGCAGCTTTGAAAAATGTTAATGCTGCTCATATCCATTAAATTAAAGTGAATTGAGAACCACAACAAAACACCAATGAAACCACATGATTACATTTGGAAACGTCTTAGTCCATATGATAGTTTAATGTAATCTTGCTTGACAGCCATGGTCAAATTTTGCTTTCATAGTGTCTGCATAATTCTGTTCTAAACATCTCTTGTGTTCCACAGAAGAAAGTAAGTCACATGAGTTTTAAAACACATGATGAGGGTGAGTAGATAATTTTAGGTTAATTATTTTAAAATGTTCATTATATATATATGTATATATATATCTATATATTATTAGCATAATGATTCTTTATGCTGAGCACCTTCCTTTTTTAAACATCCCTCCTACCTCCACAGCTCTGTCTCATGAGGTCATTAGCAGGAATGTGGAGACTCACTCCCTTGATTTCTGCTCTGTTGGCCTGAGGTGGAGACATCTGTAATTTTTAGGGCTTTGACATACCCACCCTGTCAACAGCCAACTGACAACTGTAGCACAAACTTGTCAGTGCTGCCTTAAGGCAATGGGCGTGGTTTCAGGCCTGTCAGTTAACACTGAGACATCTCGCTGAAGGAAAGCACTGTTGTAAATGTCATCTTTAATACATCAGTCAAATTGTGATTGTTGCATCACTAGGAAATGAAGTCTTAAAAGATTGCAGGCCAATGATTCCTTGTGATTAAAATCTTGAAGTATTTTAGAAATTGCTGTAGAGAATCTGGACCTTATTGAATAAACTGAATAAAAAATAGTGTAATACAGTATATGTGTGTATGTATGTGTATAGGGAAATATCCTACCGCTCAAAAGTTTGGAGTCTGCAAGGATGCATTAAAGTTGATCAGAAGTTACTGTAAAAATGTTTACATGGTTACAAACAACTTATGATTATGATTAAAATACATGCTGTCCTTTGAACTTGTTCATCAATATTAAGCAGCATCACTGTCTTCAACATAATAAGAAATTATTCTTGACAGCAAATCAGCATGTTAGAATGATTTCTGAAGGATCGTGTGACGCTGAATATACTGGAGTAATGGCTGCTGAAACTTCAGCGTTGCCATCACAGGAATAAATTACATTTTTAAAAATATTAAAATTGCAGTAATATTTCACACTATTACTGTTTCACTATTTCTGATCAAATAAATTGGTGAGCAAGCATATAAAGAACTTCAATAGGGGGTTTGTCAGTATCTGAACATTCAATATCAATTACATCTGTTATTTAACTGTTGTTTATCTATTTAAAAGTACGATTCTGCATTCAGATGATCTGTAAAATTTTACAAGATCTTAATGAAACTTTGGTTTATGTATATTTCCATGTGTCATAAACATCCTTGACTATGTTTAGAACAAATCCAAAGCTAAAACACATCTCACCAGTCTACCATTAGTCATCTTGGGCTTTTTGTCTTAAGGAGAGGACATGTCATCAACTATGATTTGCTAATTACACTCATCTTGCGGAAGGCTTCACACTGAATGTCTCATCTGCTAAAAGATTACATATTTTCACGCTCTGCCGTACGTACCTCACTGGACTGAAATTCACACACATTTACAGTAGGAATGATTGGGTGTATATGCAAAGGCTTGTACAAAATATTTTTATTGTTACATTGCACAACAGCCTGAAGAATGTTTCCAACAGTGTTGTGAGGTTTGCCAGAGACATCTATAATTATTAGGTATGAAACACCGTTAGCCAGTTTTTGTCTTAAAGTGGTAAGTGATGTTTAAAGTTAAAGCAAATACAAATGATCAACTTTAGTTTTCTACAGAATTTATAGAATTGCACTCTTTTTGCAGATGGGGATCCTCTATCCATATATATAAATTTATAGTGTCAGAGACTGACACGTAAAAGAATTGATGAAATGAAATTGGATGGATGAAAATTGTTGAATAAAGTAGTTCTTTTTGTGTGTTTTTTTTGCACACAAAAAGTATTCTTGTTACTTTATAACATAAAGGTTGAACCGCTGGAGTCACATTGACTATTTTAAAGATGTCTTTACCTTTCTGGGCCTTGAAAGTGGCAACTACATTGCAGTCTGAGGAGTCAAAAATCAAAAATATCTTAATTTGTGTTCTGAAGATGAACAAAGGTCTTGCTGGTTTGGAACGACATGAGGGTGAGTAATTAATGACATAATTTTCATTTTTCAAGTACAGTAACGACGTTACTGTCCACCACTGAAAACCGAGCAATGATTTGCGTGAGCAGAACCTGCTCCACACTCCTCAGCCTTTTGAAAATAACCTGTACATCATTTACAGTAATCCCATGTCCTCCAGGAGTCCGGAAGGAACATGCACCTGCTGGGAAGCTAGTCTCGGGCCGCATACATAAACCATTTCACCATGAGGGAATGTTCCAGAGACCGGCTTTCAGAGAACATGACCATCCTTCTGCTTAGAGGGGTTGCTTGACGGCTTGGTTCCCTATCAAAAGCATCTCAGTCTATTAATCTCTTTGAACATGGCACAAAGCCTTGAGCTGTGTGTTTGTAGCATTTAAAGCAGGACAATCCGCTTTTCGAAGTCTTCGTGTAGCTTTGCATCTTGTGCAGCGTTTCTTTACTGCAGGCCAGGCTTGCACCCTGACCCGTGTTGATTTGTTGTGAAGCGCAGAGGAAAAACTCTTGATGCACATGTTGAAACACTTAAGGGGGGGGATGCTTATTGTAAGGAAAAGAATAACATAAAAAAGTCTGTGACATCCAATCCTATTAGATGCTTGAACGTGGCCACGATGCGTTAAAATCCAGGTTTATGCCATGAACATACAGGCATGGTAATCCCTCTTCACTAGAAACCTGCATCACTTGAGGAAAAGAACATGTAAACAGAAATACTACAAGTGGAACCTTGAGGACACAATCATTGTCGAGATTCCCTAGATAAGCGGTTTAGCATGTCGAACAGTGTGATTAACCAGACTTACAAAGAAACACCGATCCGATTGGGAGGAGAATAAAGTGTAGCTTCAAAACAATTGAATGTGTTGTCGTGTGCGTGTGAGAACACTGCTAGCACTCATTGGAAAAGAGGAGCTGTCTGAGGATGTTGACTTTTTCCTCCGCTGATTTAACGACCTGCTTAATTCAGCCGTATCCGCGGCCCTCGCAGATGTTTTGCAGTTTTAATTAGTGTAATCATCGCTCTTGAGAGAGGCCAGGAGGTCACTCAGCAGGCCTTGTTTGTCAAGATGCTAGGAATAATAACACAAAAGACGTGTCATTTATTCTGTCGCTGCGTTCATTAAATAATTATATGTGTCAAGCCAAAAGATTCTTAATCAGTCAAGAGAAGAAAAAATACTCGTTACAGGGTCAAATGAGCCTCCATGCTCAAAAAAGTAATTAGGCTGTTTTTTACTGTAGTGCCAGTAATTCAAAAGCGTTAGATGGTTATTTTCTGAAATTATCTGCAAATTTTGATGATGAGGGCAGATATATTCAGTTCAGATAAAGCATTTAGTTTCTGTGTATTATGTAATAGGTTTGGATGGGTATATATATTTGCTTAACATACACAATGTAAAGTTTCAGGAGTGACAACCGCATTTAAATGTGGAAGTGAGTTCCCTGAATTCTGTTTGGTATCCAATATTCTGACCAAAGAAATATGACAGTGAAAAAAAACTTGTGTTCAGCAATTTTTTTATTAAAGCACAGTTTATTAGCAGCTGTTTTTATGGGTAGACTAGTATGAATGTATGCATGTATGAATTTCTATATTTGCAGTAGCCTAGACATCAGATGATTTTGTTAAACTAACACAATACAAGACAAAGGTGTCAGCTAACACGACATTAAAAAGTTACCATGGTATAAAAACATGTAATATTGAGTTAAGACATACAAAACACACAAACCAACACATTCTCACCTGTGAAATGTTATCACATTTCTTAGAGAATTTAAATCTCAGTGGTTTTACAACCAGAAGTGGGATCATTGATTCTTATTGTGAGTGATGACACTACCTGTGTCATTACCTGGTTGACACTACCTGAGTTAAGGTTGTAAAATGTGTGTACAAAACAGAATCAAGCACTAAAAGGTGAACTGACAATTTAGCTACAGTGTGTACGTGGCTATATAGCCTATTTCAAAAATACAGGTCCTTCTAAAAAAATTAGCATATTGTGATAAAGTTCATTATTTTCCATAATGTAATGATACAAATTAAATTTATTGTTTTAATACTGATGATTTTGGCATACAGCTCATGAAAACCCCAAATTCCTATCTCAAAAAATTAGCATATCATGAAAAGGTTCTCAAAACGAGCTATTAACCTAATCATCTGAATCAACTAATTAACTCTAAACACCTGCAAAAGATTCCTAAGGCTTTTAAAAACTCCCAGCCTGTTTCATTACTCAAAACCGCAATCATGGGTAAGACTGCCGACCTGACTGCTGTCCAGAAGGCCATCATTGACAACCTCAAGCAAGAGGGTGAGATACAGAAAGAAATTTCTGAACAAATAGGCTGTTCCCAGAGTGCTGTATCAAGGCACCTCAGTGGGAAGTCTGTGGGAAGGAAAAAGTGTGGCAAAAAACGCTGCATAACGAGAAGAGGTGACCGGACCCTGAGGAAGATTGTGGAGAAGGACCGATTCCAGACCTCGGGGGACCTGCGGAAGCAGTGGACTGAGTCTGGAGTAGAAACATCCAGAGCCACCGTGCACAGGCGTGTGCAGGAAATGGGCTACAGGTGCCGCATTCCCCAGGTCAAGCCACTTTTGAACCAGAAACAGCGGCTGAAGCGCCTGACCTGGGCTACAGAGAAGCAGCACTGGACTGTTGCTCAGTGGTCCAAACTACTTTTTTCGGATGAAAGCAAATTTTGCATGTCATTCGGAAATCAAGGTGCCAAAGTCTGGAGGAAGACTGGGGAGAAGGAAATGCCAAAATGCCTGAAGTCCAGTGTCAAGTACCCACAGTCAGTGATGGTCTGGGGTGCCATGTCAGCTGCTGGTGTTGGTCCTCTGTGTTTTATCAAGGGCAGGGTCAATGCAGCTAGCTATCAGGAGATTTTGGAGCACTTCATGCTTCCACCTGCTGAAAAGCTTTATGGAGATGAAGATTTCATTTTTCAGCTTGACCTGGCACCTGCTCACAGTGCCAAAACCCCTGGTAAATGGTTTACTGACCATGGTATTACTGTGGTCAATTGGCCTGCTAACTCTCCTGACCTGACCCCCATAGAGAATCTGTGGGATATTGTGAAGAGAAAGTTGAGAGACGCAAGACCCAACACTCTGGATGAGCTTAAGGCCGCTATCGAAGCATCCTGGGCCTCCAGAACACCTCAGTAGTGCCACAGGCTGATTGCCTCCATGCCACGCCACATTGAAGCAGTCATTTCTGCAAAAGGATTCCCGACCAAGTATTGAGTGCATAACTAAACATAATTATTTGAAGGTTGACTTTTTTTGTATTAAAAACACTTCTTTTATTGGTCGGATGAAATATGCTAATTTTTTGAGATAGGAATTTTGGGTTTTCATGAGCCGTATGCCAAAATCATCAGTATTAAAACAATAAAAGACCTGAAATATTTCAGTTGGTGTGCAATGAATCTAAAATATATGAAAGTTTAATTTTATCATTACATTATGGAAATTAATGAACTTTATCACAATATGCAAAATATTTTAGAAGGACCTGTATTTAGTCTTAAAATGAAAATGATCCCATAATTTTCTCACCCTCAAGCTATCCTAGGTGTATATGACTTTCTTCTTCCAGCCAAACACATATCCTGGCTCTTCCAAGCTTTATAATGGCAGTGAATGGTACCTTGTTTTTTGAAGCCCAAAAAAGCACATCCATTCATCATTAAAGTAATCTATACGGCTCTACGGGGTTAATAAAGGCCTACTGAAGCAAAGCGATGTGTTTTTGTAAGAAAAATATCCATAATTATAACTTTATAAACTGTGTGCACTAGCTTACGGTAACATCAGTCCGCACGTTCATGAGAGTTGAGTTCCGGCCTATGACTGCGCTTTTTTGGGCTTTAAAAAACAAGGCAACATTCACTCCCATTATATACCTTGGAAGAGCCAGGATATTTTTAAATATAACTCTTTGTGTTTGGCTGGAAGAAGAAAGTCTATACACCTAGGATGGCTTAAGGGTGAATAAATTATGGGATAATTTTCATTTTTTGGTGAACTAACCCTTTAAGCTGAACGTTTATTTATCTTCAGTAACTTTTGCAGAAACTAAAATTTTGTCATTTGGATCATGTACAATAAACTGCAATGTCAGTGGAGGGCAAATTATGAACGAATTATGAACATTGGTTTCTTAAAATTTATTTTGGTAAAGACTTGATGAATTGCCATTGATGATGTTAATATATTTGAAAGTTTTTGTTAACTTTCTAGATTACTTTATGCGCTTTTAACGAGGACAAGAGGACAACCGTCTGATTAAAAAAAAGTATAAATGCAATTTCTATATTATTAAACTACTTTGGCTGGATATGGATATGGCAACATATAAAACAGAACATTGTATTTTTACTTAGAAAGCACTTATTATCGTTTAAAAATAACTCTTGAAACAAAATGGAAATGATCTTCCAATTAAAATTATGGTATCTTTAAATGAAATAAATGTTCCCTAGAACGAATATGCTGAATGCGCAGACATAATACTCTTTCATCATTAAAAAATAATGACATTGCGTGTTATCTGAATTAATTATTAATTAATCTTCATGAATTACATATTACTTTTTAGTGAAATGCACACAAATGTAATGTAATCTGTGAAACTATTGCAAAATATGCCATTTCAGTGTGTTTTTAAAACACTAGCTGACCCATAATTTCAAGAAATAAGGTTTCATTTTAAGTTTGTTAAACTCCTCCTTTTGTACATTCCTTTTGCACAGTTTTAAACACAAGAACGTGGTCTGTTGAGTGACCCTGTGAGAACGGCCATAGAGTCGCTCAGTGGTCAAGAAGCTGCTGTGTAAACACACCTGCAGTGAATGATTCACCTTCACCCTCAGGGCTCTGACACCACTGACCGAACTAGAGAAATGCCCCTGTCTTACAAATGGACTCTAAGCACTCGCAAAAGCCTTCAGGGGATCTGCCCAAATCATCTTAAGTGACGTAATTACCATTAACTTGATTTGTCTTTGTAGCCGGTATACTGCGAAGTGAGCGCTGATGTGGAAGTCCAATGAAACCTGTTGCCTTTTTCGTTGGGGATTCGGTGTCTACACTAGACAAAAAGTATCCCTTTCCCCGGCTAATAATTACAAAAGTTAGCTTGATTAGAAATAACCATTAAGGGGCCTTGTTGTCATAGCATCCTGAAACACATTTTGGCTGAGCCTAATTCGGAAATAACATTCGATGATGAAAAAGATGCCAGCAAACAGGTTTAAAGGAAAAAATACTTTTTTTAGCAGTAAAAGTCTTGGCCAAACAAACTCGGACAGGCCGGTGTATATCAGCAAGTTCTAACGAATGTCTGAAAATTACACTTGGCAGCAAGCGAAACAGTTTAGCGTGCATGTATTATAATCAACTGGGTCATTACATTTGCTGGAGTAGCTGTAAGTCTGTGGCGGTGTTGTGTAGCCGCGCTCCTCCGAGTTATGGCAGCGTCAGTGTTTTCATGTCGAGGGCTGAGCTTATACTTTCAGCGTAGACCTGATGAGTGCTGAACCAATTTGTCTCCGAACCCTTAGGAACTTTGCACAACTCTCTAAAGTAATTCCCTCACTTCTGGCTGCCTAAAACCTTGTCCCAGCACAAACAATAGCAATGCTTTGTAAAAGCCATTCTAAAACCTCTGCCAAGCATAATTTATCATTTGAATGACAATAGGCCACTTAACACAGCTTAAATTATTTCTTTGCACTATCAGCTACTTGACTGTATATGTGTTGTAACTGCACACTATCATTAACTGCAGAGTTTATGAGGTAGTCCCTTATCAAAGGCTTTGCACCACAAGTTTGGGTAGGAACTATGCTGAACTTTCTGTTTTCTCTCGAAGGTAGAAACCGAATAACACAAATCACATATTTCATGGTGTGAAAGAGCTGGTCCTGAGGGGGTGAGCTGTAATTTAGTTGTTTGGAATATTTGCAATCATTTGTGCAACCTCGGATTGCTTAATTCACAAGTTGCAGTCATCGTTTTAAATTAAAAGTCTTGCGGATATTAGTATGTGTATCTGTGAGTATTCAATCTGTTCGTTATATAAAACAGGTTAGTGATTTTAAAGGGATCACCCTCAATCAAAAAATTTTGGGTGAAGTATCTGAAATTCTGTGAAAATGTACAACCCTCATGTTGTTTGAAACTGCATGACTTCATTTGTTTTGTGCGAGTAATTTAGCCAAATGTCTAAACATTGATTATTTTTACACTCATTCATTTGAATGAATTTTACTCTGACTAAAATGGCATCTAATTTTAGTCAATGAAAAAAAGAATTTAGTTGATGAAAAAACAGATGTTGAAACATTTTATATATTAAATATTTACTTATGTTTAAAAATATAACAAAACATGTGAAAACTATGCATTATTAATTTCATCTTCATTTTTGGTGATAAAATAATAAATGTGTTTTCATCAGTAATTTTGTTGATCAGTTTAACACTAAGTCACTTTTTCTATACAATGAAAGTGAATGGTGGCCGTGGTTCTGATTCCCATCCCCTTTCATGATTACTATTTATTTTATTTTTATATTATATTATATTATACAATTATATTATATTTTTATTTTTATTTTATATATATATATATATATATATATATATATATATATATATATATATATATATATATATATATATATATATATATATATATATATATATATATTGTGGTAACTAGTGCACTACCATTCAAAAGTTTGGGGTCAGTAGGTTTTTTTTTTATATAAAAAAGAAATCAATACTTATTTAGCAGGGACACATTAAATTGATCAAAATGGATAGTAAAGATATTTATGTCACAATAGATATTTAGTTTCCACAAAAATATTCAATTAATTTTTTTCAAATGGTAATAGAAAACAGTTATTGTTATAATATTTCACAATGTAACTGTTTTCACTGTATGTTTGATCAAATAAATGCAGCCTTGCATGGTGAGCATAAGATACTTCTTTCAAAAGCAATAACAAATCTTACCGATCTGTACGTTTGAACCTGTTATTTTGATCAATATATTGAATCTGATAACTTGTAAACACAGGTGCAGCCAATTTATTTCCCCCCAGATTTGTACATTTTAAAACATATTTACAGTGTGTAGCTAAAATCAACATCCACAAATTACAAGTTTTGGCTTGGTGTGCTTAAACCAACTAAGTATTTCCAGCTTAGGCCTTATTAAAAGTCCAATGACAGATGAACGGTCACAGAAACGGGCCTATTTCATTAGCTTTACTATAACTGATATAATGCATGCCTGCATTAATCCTTTTTGTCTGAGAGGAAAAAGTGGACTAAATGAAGTTCTCGGTTCTCTAAACTAAGCTTGTTCACAAACAAACTAGAAGGCTGAATGCTAAATATCTGACGTCATGAGGCTTAACAGCATTAGGCCTCTGTTGTGTGTGCAGGAACCAGTACCGGCGCTCTGCTCCGCGATTCTTTTGGAAAGCCCAGATTTAATTAGTGCATAAATCCCCTGAAAAATTCATGAATTTGCCTTGCCCCCTCGTTGCAAGTGACTCGGGCAATGGTGTGAGGCTTGCAGGTCGTCCCAATAAAGCAGGGTCACGCATGCAAACGCTCGCACACGCACACACGGATTCAAAGTAAGAAAGAGAAAAGAAACAACTGTTTATGTAAATAGGGACTGTGTGTTTACTTGATGGAAGAATGGCAGGGCCCTGGTCCCCCCGTTCAGCTTAGTGAGTCCCAGCCAAAGGGGACCTCTCACCAGCAACTCCAGTCTTATTAAACTGATTACCAACTCCAACTAATTAATCAGAAACGAGGAGGGAGCAGTGTGCGTCGCTCCCAGAATACCCCCTTTCTCTCTTTCTCTCCGTCTCCTGGTCCAAACCCCCCTCCTCCACTTTTCTCTCTTCTCTTTCCTCGGCTGTGATTGAAGTAGGGGAACGGTTATTTTTCATGCATCATCAGAACTGGTGGGATGGGAGGACGAGTAGTAATTACCTTACACAAACAAGGCCGAGATTGCCTGTGAAGCCACCTCTTTATTTTAGCTGGTGTGGAGAGAAGCGGGTGGAAGGGGAGGGGGAGGAAGGGAAAAGGGTCGCATAATGACTTCAAAACAGAAGTACAAGTGTGCCTCTTCAAGAGGATGTCGATTCTTTTATTTGAAAACACGTTTCCTTAACGCATCAAGCGACCGGGAACTTTCAGGATGAATTAAAGGGATGGTTCACCCAAGCAAATGAAGATTCTGTCATCATTTGCTCAAATAAATATGACTTTGTTTTTCTGTTGTTGATGTATTCTGTTGTTCTCCATGCAATTAAATGGGAACTGGAGCTTTTAGATTTAAATAAAGGCGCAAAAGCACCTTCAAATATATATAAAATATTTAAATAAAAGTAGCCCATAAGTCATTTGATAGCATTGTTTACGTTGTATTTACATTGTCCTTCATTGAAAATCACTGAAAATTCATTAAAAGTCGAGTAGAGAAGGAGCAGTGTCCAATTGGTGAACCATTTTTTTTGTTTTTTTGTCAGATCTGAATCAGTTGAACTGGTTCACAAACTAGTTTGAATGATTTGTTCAAATTGTACTTTGGTTTGGTTCTCGAGTTTCTTACTGGTTCATTGTTTCATTCCCAGTGGATAACTTTAATTATGAGTGAATAATCTTCATCAAAAAAACCTTGTTAGTGCATCTTTTGGGGGTGGGGGGTTACATTTTCTCTCTCTTTAGTCTCTTTAGTCTGTTAGTGATGCTTGCGGGACACTTGGTGCACTTTTAGTGCCTTTTTTTCCTATAAAATATTTTAGTAATTGTCATGAATTACAGTAGGTATCAAACACATGTCGTTGAAAATGTCTGAGATTCAAGGTTTTATATTACACCACTATTTTGTGATAGAATTGTGATATATTAATTTGTGGCAGGAGAATGCGTCAGCCTGTGGCTATTTGTGCTATAGTTCCTAAACAAAATCTTACAAGAGCCTCACTTTTTGTGATATCAACGTCAAATTTTGTATGCAACTTGGGTAGACATATGGCTTTCGTTTTATAATAATCTTAGTCCATAATATTTTGTAAAATAAACGAAAATGTACTTTTGCTTTTAGTAAACAAACTTCTATAACTTTTTTTTTACACTTTTGTTTTTTAAGTGCTTTTACTTCAGCAATAGTGTGCTGAGTATTCTTTAAAAAAGAGTCCAACCTCAGGTCTGTATTCCAAAACATTCATTAACAGGTTTAATTATTATGATGATGCATATTTTATAATTCATCAAAATGTCTTCTTTTCTGTTCCACATAGGAAAATCGTTTACATGAAAGTGAGTCAATAATGACCGTAGTTTATTTTTAGGATGATTATTCCTTTTAATATGATGTGTATCCTTGCGCCATTTGTCCCTTTCTGTAAATTGCGACAATTAAAAAAAAGAAGAAGAAAAAAACCCCCACACAAACACGACACTATGCTCTTCCAATATTCCCTCAGTTCCAAGCCCTCCAAACAGAGTGAGATGCCATTGTCAGTGTGTTTTTCCAACACGTTTCTCCGGAGACCAGACTAACACTGTCTTTTCTTCGAACAGCCAATCTCTTAAAATGCCAAGTGTAACTGGGTGCCCTACTGTTCCTAATTAAAGCATGATTAAAGAGCAAAATGAAGGATTCCACAAAGACGTATTCTCTCTCACTCTCTCTCTTTCTCTCTCTCCGTCTCTCTCTCTTCAAGGAGTTCAGATTAATCCCCATTGGATGTAGTCGAACCATTTATGCATTCCTGTTCTTATGTTTATCAAATAAACCCAAGTAATTAGAGACTTTAGATAAGTAGGCTAAATGGATGCCCACCCTGTGTTATCCAAGGCGC
Source organism: Meda fulgida (assembly GCA_030578275.1). Classification (NCBI taxonomy): domain Eukaryota; kingdom Metazoa; phylum Chordata; class Actinopteri; order Cypriniformes; family Leuciscidae; genus Meda; species Meda fulgida. The sequence continues at coordinate 10,722,302 of CM060628.1, read as the reverse complement.
TCTATCCTGATAGGAACTCTAGCGTGTTTGGTTAATATCTGCTGTTATCCTTGTTGCGGAGAACAATGCCTTTGTGTCTGGCATCTGTTATTATGCTCACTGGGGCTTCTTTGACCTTAACAGACGGGATAGTCTGATTACATAAACCACTATTCTACATTACACACTGACAGCAAACTTTTATTTGGATGGAATGGAAGGATATTTATAGAAATACATCATTTATTAATACAAAATTTTAGACAGCTCATTGTGTTCCTACCAGATGAAGCTAGTGTCTCTGTGAAGATCACAAACACAGACGTTTTTGTTCAAGTCTTCATTGAGGTTTGATTTTCCAGCTTTAAACTGAATGCCATTACGCCTGAGAATGTGGAAAACCCCTTGAAAACATCTAAGAGTAGAGTACCTGAGTTGGGCCTGTTGGTAACCCTTATGTCTAAAGGACGGGCAACTAATCCTCTTTTTGTTAGTCAGCTATAGAAAGTGAAACCAAATGGAGCCAGAGATTTCCTTTCTGTTCTTTTAGTGTTATAATGGCATCTATATCATTCGTCCATATTACTTACCGTTCACTAGACACGCACTTTAGTGTTATTGAACGTTCTGAAAGGAAGGGGGGGAAAAACTGTATTAGCAAATCAGCCTCTCATCTCCACACGCTAATCTCTCAAATCCTTTTTGAAAATAGAAATGATTTGACAGTCCATTTGAGTCACTTTTAGAAGAGAATCAAATGTGTTTAATTGATTGCCCGACGAGCTTGTTTCGTCATAGGAAAAGAGGATGTTAAATCAGATCATCTCATTGTCTTTGTTTATGTAAGGACTCAGAATCGACAGCTCGCTTTTGTTGGATTTGGCTTCTTCTCCGAGGATATGCGTTGTATTCCTTTCCATTTACAGAAAGAAAAGGCTGGCTATACGATCTTGTCTATCCCTTAAAAGATACCTGATATAAAATGCTTGGATAAAGAAGACATAAACACGTCTGAGATTAAGATTCCCCGTCTGCCATGAATTAAAAGCATTCATTAGCATATCTCCTTTTCCGGAAAACACACTGTCCAGTCGTCCAAAACCAAACAAATCATTTCTTTTTTTGAAAACCTCGCATTTAATAACCTCCCTGTGTTGAATAAACAGAATTAAGTTGGACAAAATATGATTATGCACCGTTAAAGTGTGTTAAGCTCTCTTCTATTTCAACCGCTCTATAAATTATGCTAATTATGTTAGCTATTCTCAGTTGATTGGCCTCCAAATGATTTAAAAACGATCATTGCTCTGAATTGAAATGTCTTTTTAGCAAGCATCTGTATAGGGCATACTATGTGTATTTTGAACATTAAAGCAGCCGTATTGCAATTGTTCATATGATTGGTATTTAATAGTTCTCAGAAGTTTTCCTCTGACCCACTGTTATATATATATATATATATATATATATATATATATATATATATGTATATATATATGTTATGACAACATGTGTTTTTACATTGCTCTAATCAAAATAAGTTAAGCAAATTTCAACTTTTTTTGTTATACAAGATTCGACTCATTTTTTAAAGTAATTTTAATGTAATTTAAGTTGAAATGACTTAAATATCCAAGTTGATTGTAAAAATTTAAGGCAACCTTTTTCCACAGTGTAACAATTTCAAATGGTCATTTTGATTCTCTCTCTTTCTCTTTCTCCATGTTTTGCATTATAAAACTGCTGTGAGAAGAATGGCAAACACCGTTAATCTCTTCTCTTGCTCACTGCCAATACATTACAAAAGGCCTAAGATAGGATTCAGCTCCAGTAGAGTAAACACTCACAATTCAGCAATTGTCCATTACGTCTAAATGCGGACGATAACAAGCCTCATTAATTTAACTGCGAGCGTAAGTGGGGTAACACGAATCAGAATTAATAATTGGCCTCCAATGTAAATGCAATTGGCATTTTCCAAATTGTTTCTCCAAATTCTGGATGTAGCTCAGAGCTTTTTTTTTTCCTTCGTCTCCCCCTCCCCAATCCTAGGGATAGGTTTAGTCATGGATGGCTCTTTTAATTTGTTTACCACCTTCTCTCCTTTTCCCAGAAAACTGATCAGGAAGCCATTTAATTGTTGGAAGAAAAGGAATCACTTCCACCCTTCCCTTGTTTTGTTGCCAAGTGTGCTGGAACATGAAATATCTCACCATTTGTTTGTTGTAAGTCCTTGTAAGGAGAAAATCAGGTCAAATATAATGAAGGGCTTGTTAAAGGCCCCCAGATTTCTCTCCTGACGACACTTATTTTGATTAGTTCTCAGAAAAGCTCGGCTCTCGGAAGAACTCGTTCACAACTTTAATCCATTCCGGGGTTAAAGCTAGAATGGCGAATTTAATGAGCAACTTTTAAAGACTTCAAAACACTGATGAGCTGAACTGTAACATTGAACTTTAAAAACAATACTGTCAGACATTTTTGACCTTGTGAGTTCTCTACTCACTCTTTCCGTGCTCATTACTCTCGGTCACTTGCATCTTGTTGTGAAAGTGTGGATGTCGCTGCGGTAAGTGGATGTGAAAGGTGCATTTCTGGAAACACACCTGAGTGTGTGTGACAGGCAGGAGCTCCAGGGAGACAGACGGAGAGAGCGACAGGCTCAGGCTTGCCCCTCATCATCTGGCAGGAGACGCAGACACTGCGCTTTTTAAAAATGGATGGTAATTTAATTAACTCTTTCCTCCCCACAGGCTGTTCTGCACAGATGGAGCTAAGTGAGGGCGAGGGCAGCGGTAAAGGACTTTCTGTTGTTGCCAAGGGTTGGACAGTGTGAAAGTTGCTATGTGGACTTTAAGCAGTGCGGATTATGACTAGTCAGTCCCAGGTGATATTGAGAGACACAAACCTCCTGGGGGAGATTGGAAAAGTTGTGTTCACATAGCTTTAGCAGTCAGTGCGTCTCTGTCAAAGTAATGCGGAGGAAAAACAAAAACAGCTGTCGTTGTAGTTTAACACTGACTGCTCAAATATTGTTCTGGCAATGCAAAATAGAAAAACGATGAATGTGAGTTAAAACTTAGTCAGAGCCTTTACCCTATGCTTACATTTTTTTAATATAATTTTTTTATTTATATAAAATTAATGCCAATTATCAATGTGTTTGCATGCTTAATTATTATTATGTATTTATTTGTATAAAAAAATAAAGTACTTGCTATTGGTGAAACTATATAAACAATATTAAAGGGATAGTTCAACCAAAAAAGGTAAATAATATCATACTCACCTTCATGTCATTACAATATGGATATGTAACAGAAACTTGAAACAGAAAATGTAAAGTTATTTTTTGTGTGCGAGCGCATGATTTTTTTATTTTTTTGCGATACTATCAATCTCGTAATGTGTTGATATTCCATTGAAATCCAATCCAAAAACCATATACTGTAATGCAATACCTCTATGACAGGGATGTTTTGTTTGTATCATCTACATAGGCTTTTGACCAGTGGTTACACAGGTTCATGGGTCTCAGCCATAGTCGTGGGTATTCCCAGTCGAGCGCAGATAATTGGTCCAGTCCCGCTCAACACAAGTCCAGACTTGAGAGGTATGAATGTGCATACATGACTGCCTCATTGGCTCTGTGGGTGGGCAGAAGGTGGTTAGGTCTTCTGGGGGATCTCATGTCATGTGATTGGAGTTTCTTCTAAAGCGAGGAGAAAGTGTATCCTAGAGATGAACTCCACAGGCACAGGGTCAGTTCTTTTAGAGTCACTGGGATGAGGTCTCCTCATGATGGTGAATATGTTTTGACCAAACTGTCAGTTTCAGTGTGGCCCTGGAGACTGAGGTCTGTTTTGAGAAGGTTTAAAGTATTCTATGTTGAGGCGTACTCAGTCTGTGGGTGTGTGTAATTGCATTTGGAGTCATTGAGCCAATAGATAGTTAGGTGTGGATCTATCTATCTATCTATCTATCTATCTATCTATCTATCTATCTATCTATCTATCTATCTATCTATCTATCTATCTATCTATCTATCTATCTATCTATCTATCTATCTATCTATCTATCTATCTATCTGTCTGTCTGTCTGTCTGTCTGTCTGTCTGTCTGTCTGTCTGTCTGTCTGTCTGTCTGTCTGTCTGTCTGTCTGTCTAGTCGAGAAGTTGCGTGCTTTAAAACCATGCACTTAAACAGCACTTTGACTGACATAATTGATGTGGGAATTTCCTGGTTATTTCTCGTGCGCTCTCTCTCTCTCTCTCTCCCTTTCCATGTAGCCTATATCCCTTTTTCTTTCTCTTGTTTTTCTAATGACATATTTAACAGTTTGTCATAAACACCACAATCATACCCTCTACCATGGGAATTTCTATTAAAGGGGGTTGATGGGAGAATCAGCGAATAAATAAAAGACATTCTCAGGGGAAATCAAGGAAACATGCAGATACATGTTGAAACTCTAGAGAGGCTTCTCATTGAGACTTGAGAGGGATCTGCCAAATGCTGATGTGATGGAACCACAGATGCCACACAACAAGAGGAGGGGAAAAAAACAGAGGGCCCGAGACCCGCAAGAAATAATGAAGCAATTAGAGAGACAATTATGAGCACCTGTGATGCTGATTGGCACACTCACACTCCATCTGTGTTTTCCTGATGCTAAAGATGCCTTAATGTTGCTAAGTTAACCTCTAACAAGGCCAGTAATGATTAGGAGTGCCCAAACGTACCGTCTCACACACACACACACGTCCTCATCTGTGCTCCATACACACACAGGAGGTTTGCATTAGGAAGAAGAGTTCATCCCATAGAGCAGTATTGCGTCATGTATTATTGAAGCTCTTGCTTGTATAAACACAACTCCAATAAATTGGGGTCTCCATTTTTCCGATTCATTAACGTTAATGCAGTTTTAATTAGTACTTGATTTGAAGCCTATTAGATGTAATTTATAAGTCCTCTTTCGGACCTGCAAACTTTGCTGCATGGGATTACTAAGATAAAAGGGCCGAACTGAATTAGTCACTGTCTGGTACCGGCATGGGCTCTGAGATTCCTCTCTATCAGTTCTAACTGCATGTTTATTTGCACAAGTGCTTTCAATCACATTAGGTCGGACTAATGAATGGTGGCTTTCTCTTCGGGGATTGCATCACCAGTCTTGTCAACTCTTTCTGTCAGATTAAAACCATCCGTAATCAAGTCTGAAGGAAAAGGGTGTTCCTACATTGACGTTTCTCTGCGATTTCCTGAAACAACTCTCTCTCCCTCAACGCTCTCTCATGGGCGAGTCTCTTTTTAATAGCTGGTTTTATAAAGGATCAATTATTCAAGAGAAGAGAGAGAGGATATGGCCTTGGAATTAATGGAGCCGCTGAGCTTTTCAATTGCACTCGTGATTTATGTGTGGCCTTTTGCCTTAGTGGGAGAGAGATAAGGCATTAACATCATCATCTTATAACCTGACTTACACGTCATACTTCTTTGTGTATCATGTCGTCTGTTGTGATCAGCTCAGTGAATGCCATTGTGAAGGAAATTGTGATTATTATTAACATAAAGTCAAAGAACATGACTGTTCTTTCCAGGAGCTGTTTAACTAATGAACAGGTTTGGATGAAAACGGCTTTGAATTGTTAGAACTTAATTTATAAATGTGTGTGTGTGTGTGCGTGCGTGTGTGTGTGTGCAATATTTAAGTATATATAAATCTGAATATTTATTTATAAATCGAGCATATATATATGTTTATATATATATATATATATATATATACTTATACACACACACACACACGCACACACACACACGCACGCACACACACACACACACACACACACACACAGATATAACTGTTCAGGATTTACATCTACTGTGTACAGTATATTCAGAATTCAGATATTTAAATCTATATATTTAAACCTACAAATGTAGACATTGAGGTTAACATCTGTATTTTCATGATATCGATTTATATTTTCAAATTTACATTATGTTCACTTATAACTATATATTCTGATTTATAAATAAATATTCTGATTTATAAATAAATATTCAGATTTACATTTATATATTTAGAAATGTAACTTTATATTCAGGATTTATGTATGTGTGTATTTACTTAATGTCCAAATATACACTGACATTAAAAACAGCAGGCTTGGACTACACACAAACATCTGTATCTCTCAGTATCTGTTCTCTATTGTAGTAAAGGTCTTTGTAAACGTGTGAGTGGCAGGGATATTAGCTGTTGCTCATCTGTTTCTGTTTTCACGTATGAACACCACAAAGCATTAAAACTTCCAGTACGATAGACACCAATGCAACCGACCTCCTCGTTTTGTTTTGATATACTTTTTCTGGGAGACACAGACTGAAATGTTAGAAGAGAGTGAAATTTAGCAGAACAGGACAGATACTGTAACATGGTTCCCCTTTGCTGACAACCAAAGTCACAACAGATGAGAAAATCACCCTTTTCAACATGACGTGCTTACTGTATGGAAGAGAATCGTTAACATGGTCAATTTGAAGGCCATGTCACACACAGATGTTTATCTCAAGCGTGGAAAGACAGGAAAACTTTCTGACAGGAGAGCAGGGAGGAACAGGTGGAGCACTTCTGCTGCACAGGTTCTCTGGGAAAGAGATATTCTCTTTCACTAGCATGTGTTTGTGAATTGCCCCTAGACGTGAATTAAATGGTCCCATCTGTAACCTTATAAGACACAGCTTTGCTCGCAAGACCTGAGATCGATTTTGTGCACTTATTCTTTGAGAGGAAAAACGCGAAAGAAGCTCGCCGGGGATCCGTTTTCAGACGGATAATGGCATTGTGAAACAAGGGGGCAATAAAGGGCAGCGCTTTCACACATTCTTACATCTTTATATCTACATAACATGAACCATATTTACGATCAAAATCGCAGCCACACACACACAGAAGGTTCCACTTCATTCAATCTACCTCAAGCTATTACATTTATACTGTGTTCTGTTCGTTCGTTTATTAGCTTAAACAAACAGCTGTACTGGAACTAGATATTTTATCCACAAGGAATCATACATTTTACTTTTCATAAGTAAAAAAAAAAAATTCCCCCATTTTGCTGTATTCCTTTTTATTCTTTCATATCGACTTGCATGTGTAATAATAGCTTTTGACTGACACTTGACCTTTGGCTCTATTCCTCATGCTTGCAGACAGTGTGGAGAGGAGAGAGAGGTTTGCTGGCTCTTAGTTTATCAGTCTAACCGGCTCCAGCCACTAGATGGGGTATGATAACCATGAAGAGATTCCCTGCAAGCTCTCAACTACTTAAAAACCTTTAGATCAGTGGCTCACAACTGGTTTTGTTTGAGCATCCATGTTTATGCTGGTCATCTTGTGGTGACCAAAAGAGTTCCAAAATTATTTTGTGTGTAAATGTGAAGAATATTAAAAATGTACAATTGAAACTTGTTCTTAAAATGACAGACTGAACAGGACAATTGACATGTTTAAATCCATGAGCAGCAGCAGAAGATTTAACAAATGTAACAAACAGACTAAATATGACATTGGGCTATCCATATTGTGTAGTAGTTTTAGGCTAAATGTTTTTTTTTTTTCACTTTTAAAAACCTAAATTCTTTACTGTCCTATGCACAAGTTGATGGTTAGTTGCAGTTTATTACTTGTTTTTTTTATTTTTTTTTATTTAGTTTCTCCCCCTATGATACATGAAAAAAGACTAAAATGAATAAAAGAAAGAAAGAAACATTTAAATCTCTTTTTTTTCCCCACAGGTCTTGTTGGTGATTTATGGTTTCTTTTTCCTCAAATGAAAACTTTGCACTTGCAGTACACTATAATAATTTTTATTGCTGTCTTTAAAGACGGGGAATTTCATAGTAAGTGGTAGACCAATAAAAGTCAATTGTAATTTACATTAACAACATAATAACTGGTCTGTATTTCTGTCCTTAGAAATGTAGTGACATACCAACTTGACATGATGCCAGGGCTTAGGAAATTCTGCAGTTGTAATACCATGTAAATCTATGTGTGTAAACAACTGTTGAACTCACTCTTTTTGTGATGATGAATCTGTAGATGGGGTAGGTGAAGTTTGTGAATTGAATCAGTGAGAAATACTGCTAGCATATAACAATGTTTACGTATTTAAAATAAAGTTTTTTGAAAAAAAGTAGAAATATTCTGGCTTAATGTCTAACTTGAAACTAAAAATTACAATTACAGTAAATTTCTGACCCCAAAAAATAGAAATGTAGGTGTGCAAGAATCAATTTACATACAGTTTTTGGTTTCAATTCATAAATTCCCTAGCTAGCGAAAATGTCAGCATGTAACCAAAACAAAACACTCTCTCCATGGGTGGATATTCCATCCTTCATGAATATTAAAATCTTTCCAAACTAATCACAGGTGTTTTGCGTTTCATCCATGTAACATGATGTAGGTTTGTGTATGTGCTAATGGTCCGTATTGAAAAAAACAATCCATAGAAATATTTTTTTAGAGAAATGTGAGAAATGTGAGAAAATCACACACAAAAAAAGTTTAGCTCTACACTATGTGTGTATGTATATATATATATACACACACACACACACACACACACACACACACACACACACACACACACACACACACACACACACACACACACACACACACTGCATGTTCAAAAGTTTGGGGTTGGCAAGATTTTCCTTTTTTCTTTTAAGAAGTCTCTTATGCTTACCAAGGCTGCATTTATTTACAGTAAAAAGTAACATTGTGCAGTTTTACAATTAAAAAATAACTATTTTTCATTTTAAATTATCTCAAATATTTTAAAATGTAATTTTAATATTGTAAACTAATTTAATTCTGTGATGCAAAGCTGAAATTTGTTAAAAATAGTTAATTACATGTTAATTACATTTTTAAACCTTTTTTCTCAGGATTCTATAATGAATAAAAAGTTCAAAAGAACTCGTTTGTAACCTTATAAATGTCTTTACTGACACTATCAATTGCTTGCTGAATAAAAGTATTAATTTATAAAAAATATATAGTTAGGGTTAGGGTATAATAATTGCCCTGCCACATTAACTGTCATGTATAACGACAGAAATGTTTTACATCTACAATTTCAATGATTGTGTTTTCATAGCCAGATCTGACCACTGAGTCTGTGAGTAAGAGAAGTGATAAAGCTCTACTGATCACTAGAACATTTGAAGCAGGTCCAAGAGGACACGAGAGAGACACTGAGACAGAATATTTCCCCACCTGCTCTGAGTTCAGCAAGGGTTCACTCCTCAACGTTAAGCCGCTTTGAGTTCACTCTCCTCAGGGCACCCTCAGCGTAACACCAGTCAGACTCACACTCACACACACGCACAGTTCAAGCCATCTGATTGTAAGTGCTCAAATATTTTTAATGTCTTTAGTGGTGCAGTGAGTGGACAGGAGTGGAGGAACATTCCTGGGACTGATGCGCTTCTCACTGCAACTGGCCGGGCCGATCGTGCTGTTATACAGAATAAAATATAAAAGCAAACAATTGCTTCCCACAGTTTAAACACTTTTGGAAGAGACGGTGTGGATATATTGTAAGTGTGGGATATACAGTATCAAGGGGAATTTATTCCCTGCTCAATTGTAACACCCACCGACCAGCACCTCTATTAAAATCAACCTACACCATCCCCATCTCTTATTTGACCTTTCTTCTGAAATTTTCCCTCGCCCCAAAATAATGAATGCCTCCTGACTACTTCAGAGAGATGACCTAACACGTCGTCCTGCAGTAGTGGAATGTCATATCACTCCAAAATCGCCCAATCAGCATGCCGGAGCACAGAGCAAACAGAGAGGGGGCCCGGTTGTGGGCCGAGGATGAGTTTGCTCGGGGCTGAAGTGCGCTCCTCGGGATGTCAATGTAATAGACTGGCTTATGATGTGTAAATAGCACGCTGCTTTAATGGCGGCTGTGTCGCGCCGATGCTCTCAGCGATTGAATTTAAATCACAGGGGAGAGGAGATGGAGGTAGAGTGAGGGGAGGCTCCACACCAGGCCGTCCCTGGCTTCCTCTCACGTTCCCCAGGCTAATCTCGTTGACCTCCGGGGTGGCAGGGACTGGTGGAAGACAGGGGACGGTGAAAGCGGCATATGGAGTGCTGGCTCACATTTTACCTGACATACATTTACTGCAGAGCAGCATGGTATAGTTCACATTTAGCGTTCTCCTTTTGATGTCAAGAGCTGTTGTTGGATCATTGCTTTCAAAAGATTCACATTGTTTCATATGAAAAGTGTAGATATTTGTGAATGTGTTCATTTCTGTGAGCTTTTCTGTGTAATTACTGAAGTTACTAATCAACATAGAGATTGTAAAACAAGCTCACACTTTTTTCCTTGTACTTATCTGTTTTTGTATGTATCTATAGTAATTTTTAGCCCCATGTATGCATATATATCGGATAGCAGACAACTCTTTTGTATTTTACCTATGCATCATTGACAAAAAGGAAAAAAGACAGTCTTTTAGAGGAAAAATGCATTTTCAGAATGCCCTGCATTATAAATTTTTGTTGCATATGTATAAATATATAAATTTGGTAGTCATGTGTTATATTTGTTTTAATTGTGCAATATATATTTATTTAATATTTAAAATAATTAAAGTGCATTTATATGCAAAATATACAGATAAATGAAATAAAAAAGAACATGTACAGTATGTATGACACATGTAAATTAATCAAAGCCTTTGTCTGAATCTGGCAACAAAAAAAGGGGGGGGGGGGGGGGGGACTCATCCAGCTGTTTGTCTGATCTTCACCGTACCTCACTAAGCAGGGAATTTCTTTAAACACACAACGTTTACACACCAAATGCTTGTGTCTCTGCTTCTGTCAAGACTTTTTAAAGTAACTGAGAGAAAAGTTTATATTGTAAAACTTATATATTAAGTGTAGAGTTTAAGTAGTGAAGCTTTAGATTAACATCACATCATAAAGGATTTAATACGGAATCAAAGGTCAAATAGAAACCTGTTATTATTTTATTTTGTTTTTATTTCAATCACAGATCCATGGAAATAATATTAATAACGTATAACGTAATAAGTTAACACGTTTAGCAACCAAAATCTACCATCTCTGTCCTTTATTAAGCTCTTTCTCTTTCGTTTTTTCGGGGAAAAGAACTCACATGGTCAAAATTATTTTTGGATTTTCAAGAATACCACATTCATCTGTTTATATAAACTTATGTGGTTACATAAGTTTCACTTACATTTTAATTTTGGACTTGCATGTTGCATGTTTCCAATTTTACTTTGAATTAAATGTGGTAGACGCAAACTTACTTTTAACTACATTAAGCCCCCCAGTTATGCCACATTTACTTTACAAGGCTTCCATCAACATGAAGTAGACATATGATAGTGTCCGCTGAGAGAGGTGAAAGCAAGAGTTTGAATCCAGCCTCCGTGGAGGTAGCAGCCTTTGATACGTTCTCCGTTTCCTTTTTCATTCTGGCAAAAGTGTCGGTTCCCACAGCAATTGACCTTGGAGTCTCTTCAGAACTTTCTCCCCACCCAAGCGGCTGGTGCTAAAAGCTTGCCTGGAGTCTGGATGTTGTTTCATTACATCACTAAACTCCGACTCTCCCGAGATCCTCTTTTGAAAAATAACACCTGAGTTTTGGTGCAGCAGTGGCACGGGAAAGGAGGATCGGAGTGGAAGCGGCAGGTTGGAGAGGGCAGATAAAGAGAAGGGGAAGAAATAAACAAAGTAGATGAAGTGAAATATAATTTGGCCTCCTGTGTAATCCAGGGCTGCTGGAGACACCTCTGATCTGGCAGTTTGTGTGGTTAGCTTAGCGGGACTGAACGAAGCTCGACTGGCTGCTGCTTTCCGCTCTGATCCTGAGAAGCAATCAGGCCTATAGGTCGCTATCTCAGGAGCCGAGGAGCACTCTAAGCCCACGTGCGTCTCAGGCAAGTCAGCGCAAAGTGGAAAATCTGAAGTGTGGCAAGACATACAGGGTGCTTGACATCCCATGATGCACTGGGGGAAACGATACTTAATAAACACTGACTGAAACAAATACAACATCTTATAGTTATTATTATAATTATTAGTGGTGGTTCAGCCAATTTAGTTCTTATATTTATAATTATTATTAAATATTATTATATATAAGATCTATTACTACTACTAATAATAATACAAAAACATAGTATTATTATTATTATTATTATTAGTGGTGGTGGTTCAGCCAATAAAATGTAGCTCTTATATTTATTATTATTATTATTATTGTTGTTGTTATTAAATGTTATTAAATATAAGAACTACTACTACTACTACTACATCTACAACTAATAATAATAATTATTATTAGTAGTAGTTATTATATTTAATCATAATAATAATAAATATAAGAGCTACATTTTATTGACTGAACCACCACCACTAATAATAATTATTATAATATTTTTTATATTATTATTATTTGTAGTAGTAATATTAGATCTTATATATAATCATATTTAATAATAATTAATATTTTTATTATTATTATTAGTGGTGGTGGTTCAGCCAATAAAATGTAGCTCTTATATTTAGTAATAATGAATAATAATAATTATTAGTATTATTAGTATTATTATTATTATTTTTAGTAGTAGTAGTAGTAGTAGTAGTAGTAGTTATTAGTGAGGCAATAAAATGGGCAAAAAAAATCAATTCCCTAGCAACCACTCACAACACCTTAGCAACAGTATAGCAACACTCTAGCAACCACTGAGTTCACTCTAGAAGGTTTTCCAACCCCAACATTGTGGCGGAAAGTTGTGCATGAGCAAGCACTTTTCCATATAAAATATGAAATCTAGTCAATATTATTATTTTGGTCTTGTAATTGTTATGCAGTCTTTTAATGTTTGACACAGGCACATACTTACTCCATACTTCCATAGAGTATTTTTGCTGAAGTTGTGGATTAATTTACATTTTGCTCCGGCATATTCACAGTCCATCTTGAGCGGAAAACTGCACTTTAAAATTATAAACACAAGTGCTTGTGTGAAGCATATTTCAAGACATTAGTCTCTCAGATGTGTTTGTGTTCTCCGTTTATACAAAAATCTTTGGTGGTAAAATGATATATCACAGGAAACCTAATTCTTTGATAAACCTTAACACAAGGGCAAAGAAAGAAAAAGAAAACAGTGAGAAAGAAGAAAAACAAAGTGCTATGTCCTCCAGAGGAACTCGCACTGTATGCTAATAATGCGTGTGCAAATCATCTGGACAGACAGACCATCTCCCTCTCCTGATATACTGCTTCCTTTCAGCCCGTTTCAAATTCCTGTGACATTTCTAATAAAGGGTGACTAATACACATTAGTCATCATTTACTAATTAAAGTCCTAACATGTTTATCCACTTTTGCTTCGCTGACATGTCAAACAATTTGAAGAGTAGTTAGATGAATCTACATGAATTCAAATGTTTATTGTGTTTAAATTACTTACTGGCACAGAATGAGGGTGTCTATGATTTTGACGAAGCACATCTTGGAAATTCTGTTTGCGTTGTGTTGGATATTTGCGTATAGCATATACGCTGGTCAGGCAGTATGAATGAATTAAACTCTGATCATGTAGCTAAAAGTCAAAAAGAGATTGTGTGTGAAGCCGAAACACTTTACCCGCTCTTGCAAAGACCGTGACATAATTTTAAGTTTGTTTATGAAACTTTTACAGAGGAATTTTGATGCACAAACTCTCAAAGCTTGTGGTTGAAGAAGCAGCTTAGTGTGTGAACATATGATGAACGACTCAGTTATCATATCAAGAATCAGTAATGCTTTCTTACATCTAAAATATTACTTCTCTCCCACCTTCATACCTTTCTGATTTCTACCTTGTGAAAAAAGATTATTGGAGTAAGTTTTACAAGAAAATACTATTTCAGTCTTTCTACTTCAAAATTTCACGTTCAATTCAATGTTACTTAACGTTTCATTGTAATTATTTGTGAAAATAATTGGAAAATTTTGATTGGAAACTTTTGAAAACTTTTTTAGTGTACCTGCTTCATATCCCATTGCATTCCATGTTACCATATGTTAATTTCTTTTAATGAGTGTCATAAGAGGTTTATCGTGACATCCTGAGTAGCATGACCATTGAAATCATTTGATATGTGCTTGTTTAGAACCGCAATCAACTGTATTTCTGTTATTTGGTTCTAATAAGTTATTTGATCCATTTCACTGATCAGATTCACTTCTAGAAATTGTTTAGATGAAGCTTTTCCTCCTTTTTGAGCACCACCAGATGACTGTTTCAGGCTACAGCGTTTATCCCAGGCCCAAAGGCATGGCGAATTCCACGCATGTGCGTTTATTTGATTGTTTAAGAGTGATTTCCGGAAACCAAGTATTAGAGCGCCAGAAGCTGCCTTGTAACAATTAGGGGGTTAAATGGTAGTTGGCCACACAGGAGGGCATCGCCACACTGCACCCCTCTTCCTGGTCCCCACAGGTCAAAGTTCAAGGAACTTTTCAGGAAACGTCAATTTCTCAACTGCCCCAAAGCAGGTGGACACCAGGCTGGCACTGTTTACCCAAACAGAATGAAGGAAGTGAGGGAGCGAACAAACGCTCGCAAGAAAGTCCAAGGATGAGGGTGTCATGTTGTCTCTCCTGCAACTCTCAACTCCGCACTGTCTGGCGTAACGTGTGCAAAGTGCAGTTTGTTATTATAATTTTCAGTTAATCCTGCCCTTCGGCAATAGCAAGTCTAATTTAACTTAAACTTTAGTTCAGGTACTCCAGCTTTGAAGCTGATGCCCTTAAAGCTGATGGTCCCTCAGAGTTATGTACTTTCACCATGTTATTGTATTGAGACCTGAAGATGAACCCTCCGGGGAAGAGTTAGCTATTAGTAAAAGGATCAGACTGTTATTTGAAGAGCCAAGGTCAGATTTAGAAGATTGAAGGAGAGATAAGCTCTAGGCTTCAGTGTTTTTGATTATTAGGTAAACAATCATAGACGAGATTGGGACGTCTCTTGAAGGAATGCTCCACCCCTTCTCCACCGATCGCCACGCACCTGCGAGAGGAGCTTGCGGAGACCAGCAGAGGACAGAGGTCCCGGGAACTCTGTGGCGTTGTTCTCCTTGACACCAGCTGCCATCACCAGCGTGGCCAAGGGCAAGGTCACTACGCCGACCAGAGGGAACAGCAGGCAGATTGTTTTCGCTCCAGCAATAGACAAACAGCCGCCGTGGATACGCTGAGAAAGCCAGCTGTGGCCGTGACCTTTATACCCCACAGCCTGACCCCAAATTAGCACTATAAAGGCAAGCAGGGATGACAACTAATTATTGGCCGCCTATGGCCCCACCTGAGAAAAATGCAGCTCAGATGTGCTGCTATGTGCTGCTTTTTAAAGGCATACATTTGAGGTATGACTTCAGTGGGTATTTAATTTTATAAGCAGCAACTTGTATCATTAATTCATTCATTCACTAACTATGACTTTTACTACAATAAACTACTAATTACTGTTTATTAATAGTTAGTAAGGTAGTTGTTAAGTTTAGGTATTGGGTAGGATTAATGGATGTATAATATGGTCATGCAGAATAAGTGATTATGTTCTTTATGCCTATTGATAAACCGCCAATATCCTAGTTGTATGTTATTATGAGAATTGGACCCTAAACTGAAGTGTTACCATATATTTACAAATCTTTATATATGAAGACTTCAGATGCAAAAGCCTCTATTTCCGTCTAACTCTATTCCGTCTATTCTCTCAATATTATTATCTCATAGGCTTTTGCATCGGAGGTCTACTTATATAGTACTGAGCAAAAGTCTTAGGCAAGTTAGGTGTTTTGCTCCTTACTGCCTACATAAGCATTGCCTTCTAAGAAAGCATCTTATGTGAAATGGGAATTCATTAGTGATGATTTGAAACGCTCTACATGTAGGCAGCAACTCTGCACAGAACACAAATAACGCTTCACACAGTAAACTTGACTTGCAATTGATTTCAATTGAGTTTGATGTTAGCATATTGCTAAGCAAAATACTAGACTATAATTACAGCACAAATGTTCATGATAATATGATAATACATGAAATATTTGATGATTTGATTATATTGAACTAATCTGAACAATGCTTTTTAATCTGAACAAGGAATTGTGAGTTTATCTATTTATTTATATTTTAGAATTGATTCATTTATAGATTTTTTTTTCAGTGAGCTTGTTACGTGCCATTCTCGGATCGTCTTTTCTGTAAAGGATACCATGCCAGAAACATTATAATGGGAGGAGATGGGCCATAATAGATTTTAGATAATAGACTATTCATTTCTTAATTGTGCAACTCTAATTTTTATGTTTGACTTGTAAGTAAATGTAGCTTGTTATCTGTAATTTTATCTTTAACTCTTAAATACTGTTATGCTCAATATATGTCCATGTGAATTATTAGTAATATTATAGTTGGTGTATTTTACTATAACACACACATTCATCCCTTGACCTATATTCACCGACAGACAAGGCTCTGTAATGACACCGATTTTGTAGTCTGTCCCCTGACAGCCTGCTTGCCTAAAACATAGGTTTTATAGGTTCATATGACATAACATGTATCGCTAAATTAAAGAACTGCATGCATTGTTGGCTCGGTTCCCCCTGATGGAAATACCCACATAGTCGTCTAATTATTATCATTTCAGCACTGTAATCACGGAAACGTTTGGTAAAAGCTACAGGTTAGCATTTGAAAACGTTTAGCACAAACACAATTCTCACGAAGATTGTGCTCCACCTGTTTTACCACCCAAATGAAAAAATAGAGTTCCATTAAAACAACTAAATTTTTCCATTACGTTTCCAATCGACCACAGGCTCATGAGCTTGTAGCACATATTGTGCTGATGTTGCCTGGTGTTCTTGCACAGTTTGTCGCTAAGTTGGCCTTATCCCATTATTAGGCTAATGTAATGGGCTGTCCTAATCCAAACACACCAACTCGCTGGACCACAGGGGGTGAAACGTTGGGGCACCATGTTATCTGGGCACAATGCGGCTTCTTCCACTGATACTCTGGCAGGCATTAGGCCTGTTCAAACAAGTCCTTCACACCAGCTCTCTTTTAAAATGATTTTCTCCCTTCAGTCTCTCTTTTTCTCTCGCCCCGACTCTGACTGACAATCACATCGCTGGCTGTGCTCATTCTACGGTCTTTAATGCCAAATTAAGCTCCGGACTCTTTTATTTTAAATGGGGGAGCCAGAGAGAGTGCTGACAATCACGATTGTGCCAGAGAGAGGAAAAATTAAACGGTATTTAAAAAATACAGAACCCCACATTAAAACCCTCCGCCACAATTGCTGCTAATTGGTAGATTATCCGGCCGCTCATGGAAGCCTAATACACGGGGTGAGGAAGAGGAGACCCGGCCCCCGTACTCTTCCTCGGAGCGGCGGGGTGTGGGTCCAATCGCGTCTGAGTGGGCGAAGGATTAGAGTAGCGCCATTGTCGGAGAACATGACCTTGAGTGGAGTTTAGTTTAGCCCCTCCCTGTACTCTCCGCAATCTCTGTCACCATATTCTTTAACGGCACATAATGATATGCTTTGGGAGAGCCGCCGATCCCACAACAGACAGGATCATGCTCGCCGATGCCAAAGGAGGTCTGATTTACAAGTACATAAAAGTGTCACGTTTCATGTCCTTTTGAAATAAAAGAGAAACAACTGGTAATGAATTCCTCCAACTTGACCTTCGAGAGTGACAGACATAAAACACACTGATTTGGGATTTAAAGGAGTAGTTCACCCAGAAAAAATATATCCTCATGTTGTTCCAAAGCACACGCACACAGTAATATTGTGTAATATTTTTACAATTTCAAATAATTGTTTTCTGTTTTAATATATTTTGAAATGTAAGTTAGTCTGTGTATAATAATGATTTCTGAAGGATAGTGTGGTTACACTAAGTTACATTTTAAAATATATTAAAATAGAACAGTTCTTTACTGTGTTTTTCATCAAATAAATGCAGTCATGGTATGCATATTTCTTTCAAAAGGATTTAAAAAAAAGTAATAATTCCAAACTTTTAATGCATGTGCTTTTTAGAGCTTAAAGGTTTTGCACTGCATTGATTTTCAGAATATGGACATATGAGATAATGCATTCTTCAAAATATCTTAAAGAAAGTGCTACAAGTTTATAACATCGAGAGGGTGAGTTTTTGGTCGAACTATCCCTTTAATATTCAGAATTTTCTCCAAATTCGTGCTTGTTCCATTTGAAGTGAGAGATCAAATGCCCAAGCTGTTGACGAGCAATTATCTTCATTAATAAGAAAAATATTTAATTCCTCTACATTATAACTAACTGCTGTTCTATCTCCCTCACGTTTATTGCAAAGCCTCTTTTAATTAATCACTACTGCACCATAATAACACTCAAATTACATTTAAACGTCATTACTATTTGGCTTAGTGATCCATAAACAGGGGGCTAGGAACAAATTAGCAGTGTGTTGTCCAGTATTGCGCTCCTAATAATTTGAACCCTAATCCTTTAATTGCAAGTGTGTGTGACTCGGATATCGTAGCAGGAAGACGTGTACAATTTCCACACCTGTGCAGGCGACTGCTTTTCAGCATTCTGAGTGGACACTTTACACAGTCCTTGGCTGTGTGATTTCCCAGAATGAGAGGGAGACCCATTACCGTCCCAAAGAAAGAGATGTTTTTCGGTGCTGCTTTTGATGAGCGTCCATTTGCATCAAAAAAGGCCTCAGTTTCCGACTGTAACTTGTGAACTGATCAAAAGGCCAAGCGATGTCTTAAAAGCTGAGCGGCTTTTCCCCTCTTTTGACATAAGAGAGGCTCTCCAGAGGCCCCCTTGCTGTTGTGGCCTTGGAGGTTAGCTAAACCAGCCTCTCAGACTGTACTGAACAGATCTGTGCGCTCCTCTCCACTGTGGCCCGTTTCAAAGGAGAGGCTCAGTCGCAGCGTATCGACGCCCCCTTTCACGAAATCACAATGAAAGCAACTTGTGTGCGTGCAATATGTGTATATGTGCGTATCGGTGGTCATTATGTGCGCTCCTGTGAGTGCATGTTGGAATTCTTTATAAAACGCCTGGAACTCTAGAATTATCCTTCGAGTAGCATTATTTGCGCAATGCACCAAGTACATTTATACTCCCAAATCTGCTAAAGATATATTAGAAGAAATAAAGTGAGGGTCTAAATGTCTGAGAGCACTATAGTATTTTTTTGTGTGTGCAAATATTTATAAACATAAAAAATAGAATAAAATGTATTATTATTATTTATAACATATTTTTTTCATTTTAAATATTTTTTATTTGTTTTTAATTTGAATATTATTTTACAAATTGTATTATCAGCATGACAATGTGAGAGAAAGGTTCAACTTAAAAATTGTGAATTTCAGGACATATTTGGTCTGTGTTTTAATGACAGCTAAAGCTAAAGCTGCATGAAGTTTGTGTGAAACATGATGATCATGTTTTCTGCATGATTTGAGAATGATCTAAAGAGTATATTATGCTTTAATGGAAGCAATAATGTCTGTGAAATGGAGTTTGCATGATCAATGTCATAAATTAGCTTTTTGATATTTGCTATTTTATTACTAGCATAGAAAAAGCACAGAACATTAATTATATATTTTAAATAAATGTAAAAATAATATTTTACATCATAATTTTGCATACCCATAAGCCTTCTGTTTATTTCAGTAAAAAAAAAAAAAAAAAAAGATTTAGGATTTTCAATTTGAACCCTACTATACTGTATGTTCCCTTGACCTGCTTTCCTCCATTTGTTCTGCTAAGGTAAGTAATAGAGCACTTCCTTTTAAAAATAAACATCAATTTAGTTCATTTAAGAGCGTTCCATCTCAGTTTTAAAATATAAATATTTGTAAAAACCTTTACAGATGTCATATTGACCCCTCATAACATTTAAACATTCTACATTTTGTGAAAGGGTTTACATGTTCATTGACCGGCACATTATTGCAACACAGAATAGAGATGAGAACAGGTTGTATGTGTACGTGTATGAGTGTGTACATGTGCAAAACTCTTCTGATCTGCACCCAGCTGCTTTCACTTACAGGACATAGGGGTATATGGGTCACAAGGTCACAGAATGACCTCATCAAATTAGCCCCAACCGAGCGAGGTGTTTAGCACGAGTTAACGCTCGTAATCTGAAGGGCATTAAATGCAAATGCTGCAACCATATGCCCACTTCAAACAGGCACCTCTCGCTGTATGTATTCACTGCCCAATCATGCACATGCCTGCCTGAGTAGGGGGCTGTTAAAATGACAATGGTTTTCTCTCATACTGACCAGGTGCAAAACATTTCCATCCCTGCAGAGGGAAAGACTGGGAATGGAGAGGCATTTGATATCTGTTACAGAAAGATTTGCCATCAAAATATCTAACGTTCATCAAATTGTGTTTTCTAACTCTTCCGCACTCCCATGCATATGACGTGATGCAGATTTCTTTGTCCTTTCTAATAATTTATTTATAAGTACATGTAGTGCAATTCAGATATACTGTACAATCATTTGAATACAGACAAAAATATAAATATGACATATTTATGACAAGTCAGGTTGTAATGAGGTGCAACTCCCAATTGTGATCAAAACATTTAATTAAAAAGTTTTAAACATTTGCCAGTAACATTTAAACTAACTTTGTAAAAGGTTTTAATTTTCTTAATCGTGGACATTATTATATGACACTGACCCTTAAATATACTGGAGTTCTTTAGGGATGTTGATCTAGTGAAGTGAACTTTAGGGTGTATTTACAAAATGGTTTGCTGCCGTGGTTGATCTCTCATGAGACAGAATGAGTGAGTAAAAGAGAGAGAGTGAGTGCTGCCAGGGTTGCTGATGATTATGGGTGTGAGGGCTGATTGTACACCCTGAGGCTGTGTTGCATGCTGGGACATATGGCAGCTCCTTTGTGCTAATAAACACCTGTGGACAAAGTGAAACAGGGGAGACCACCACTGGGCCTGAGGCCTTTAATGCCACCTGTGCAGACCTCCACTATTCATACTCTTTTTTTTTCTCCTCTTGACTTTGTAGTTATCTTTTATCTCCTTTTTGGTCTGGATTTCTTTAATGATGCACTTTTCTGATTTAAAAAAGTAACCAAACTAAAAACTACCGAGTGCACCTTGAATTACTCTACTGTTTAAAATGTTGGGATAAGTCCGTTTTTTTTCTAAAGAAATTAATACTTGTATTCATCAAGAGTGTTACAAAATATTTATATTTCAAATAAATGCTGTTCTTTTGAACTTTATACATGTAGTCATAAAAAAAAAATCACGGTTTCCACAAACATATTCAGCACAATCATTTTCAACATTAATAATATAAGAAATGTTTCTTGAGCACCAAATCAGCATATTATAATTATTTCTGAAGGATCATGAATAAAATAAACTTTTTATTTTTAAGAATATTTCACAATATTATTGCTTTTACTGTATATTTGATCCATGATGAGCATAAGAGACTTCTTTCAAAATGAACAAACCCCAAACCCCAGACATTTGAAGGCTAGTGTAAGACATCTTGTTATGGATTACACAATCATAAACAAATATCTTCATGCATTGGAGAAATTTGAAGATACTTACCATTAAAGCGTAATGCAATGTTAAAACATGTATCATGACCACCACGTACGATTATTACGGTGGCATTTGAATAAGGAAATGTTTTCATAATGCTCTCAGAGTGAGATTGAAGTGTTGGGTTGAGACGCACCTCTGCACAGCTGCTGTGGAGTAGGAGGAGTTCCCGGTAAAAAGAGAGCATTGTGGGAGAGCTCCCCCCTGTCACTCAAAGCTTCTCTGATTAAATTTGTTTAAGCTGTAAAAGCACTTTGACAAGAGTTAGACTGTGTGCCTCATAACATATTCCAAATGGTAAACCTGAAAATTAGGGATGCGCTATCAGGGATTCCCAGAGAACAGTTTACTGCTTTGAAACCAAGTAAAATCAAGTCCACTATGGTTAATGTCTTTTAAAACTAATATCACCACTGCTTTTAATATAACCTCAGAAAATATTTATTTCTCATCATTAATGACACACTATCCATTATTGTTATGTGTTGGTATAATATTAGGTTGGTGAAATTCATGATCCCTTAAGGCCAGGACAGAGTGGCCAGAAAGCACATGATGGTATGTGTATGAGATGTACACATGCATTTATACCCACTTAAAACTCTGAGTCTTGGTTCCCTCAGGTTATTAGATTCTTTACTGTGGGTCCAGTCTGCAAAACCACATTACAGAGGGCAAAATATGTGGGCCTTTAATCTGGGAAAAAGGCTATGAGCGATGTCCTGGTACATATTTCAACTCGGGCTGATAATCAACCTGAAATAATTTATAGAATTTCATTTTAAACATCTGCTTTTCATTAAGAGTTAAGATGTATGGTGACCTTAGTGGACATTCTGGGTATTTCAATGAAGATTTGAAATTTATTTTAATACATGTTTTTGAGAAATTACACAGAAAGTCTTTTGTCGTCCAGGTGCTGATTTGTTTTTACATTCTAATCAATAATACACATTAACAATAACTAAAGAGTGATTTTTATAAAATAGCTCAAATGTACCAATGCACTCACCATAGAAATATTTGATAGAAATACACACACAATTCAATCATTTACCTTCTATCAAAATAATAGTTCCACACTGACTTTTTTGTTCCTTAACGGTTTTCAACTTTTTTGTGCTGTCAGTCCGTCTACACATGCCTTATTTATGTATTATTTGATTGCATGGACGTTCATAATATCAAGATATAAATTAAATAAAAATGTGTTTAATTCATTTGCAATAGATCACATCATCATTTATCACTTTAGTCAGTTACCACTCCTACAAAGATTACACAGCATGTTTTATGTCGTTTTCTTGTTTGTTTTGGTGGCAATATTACAAATCTGAGATTTCGTTCACCCTACACAGGCAGGATTCTCAAGATTACGTCAGTTCAATTCTCTGTTACGCCATTTATGTGAAGACTAACATTAGACTGCCCACCTTTAATCCTTTTCCTGAGCCTCTGTCCTAAACAAGGGCCTTTTGACCCATTCATTGAGCCTGTGCCCTTTGATATTGAGGACTGGTTGTAGAGGAGCGCAGCCCCTTTTGCAATGCCTTAATAAGTAGCTTCAAGCGCAAGGTATGGAGATCTGCTCTTGAAGGTGAAGGGTTAGCATTGCTAGGGCATGAGATCAAGCACTGGTTTATCCCAGCATGGTATTGAAAAACAGAGCCACTTCAGACACTAACTGCCCGGACAATGCCGATCGGGTCGAACAGCGTTTGGATGAAGTGGTGCTCCTTTCACATCCGCAACAAGTGACAAAAGAGGCAGAATGAGAGACTAACCTGCTGTTTAGATAAATAAAGCTACTCTATCAGCTCTAATAATTGCTCCGGCCCCCTTCTCCTCTTCAGAGTCCCAGCACCCCTATTGTCCAGCGGCGAGTGCTGCATGGCCCCCTCAGATCCTCCTAATTGCTGACAGATTTGATTTCTCAGTGACGGCGGGAGCTCTGTTCGTGGCCTTTACATCCAGTAATTGCTTTCTCTTCTCCCCCCTCGTTCTCCCCTTCCCCTTCCTTCTTCACTCTGCTGTCCGTTCTGCCCCCACTCTTCTCTCAAAACAGAATTCCCCTCTCCCGTTCCGAACCCCCCTTTAATGGTTTCCTTCTATGTTAATAAATCCTCGCCATTTAAATCACATTTAGAGATGTTTTGAATAACTGATTCCAATTACCCCGTGCCCCTCTCGCAGAGGAGTCTGGGTGCGAGACCGACCTGCAGTTGGAAAGTGGGAAAAAGTACAGGGTTTAAAGTGAAAGAGGGGTCCTCGAGTCTCTCTTCAGCCCTCAATAGTGCATGAGCGCATACTGCAGGAAGTTTCCAGAAGCCCTCTGAATCGTAGAATCACTGGAGATTTTTTCTTCTTTTTTTTTTTCCGTGAACTGACCCTCCTCTTGAATATTTCAGGGTGACTAAATTGATACAACTGTGCTTCGTAATTCTTTTTCCTGTCTAAAATGAGGATGATAATTGTTATTATTATTATTATTATTATTATTATTATTATTGTTGTTGTTATTGTTTTATTATTAATTATTATGAATACTGTATATCCAATAATTTCCATTTTAAACAAGAAAAGTAATTAATAAATATTTCTAGTTAACAGTTCAATGCAGCTTCAATGACATGAAAGACAAATCACACAAGTTTTCTTGTTTTATGTTCTTATTCATGTATGTGTGTGTGTGTATATATACATACATCCAGAAATTAATTGATGCAGCCATGCAGTTAAGCCATAAACATACCTCAAATATGTGTATTTAGCCACTAGAAATGTATTTAATCTTTTCTGAAATATCGGTTCAGTACTATTTTATTCCATTTGTGTATTATATTACATATTCTAGCTTAAAACAATTTTTTTTGGATATATCAAATATTTATAAAAAAATATCTCTAAATATATAGTGTAGTGTAGGTATACATGTGTAGGTGCACCAAAATAAATTTACAATGAAATGCACGAAGCACATTCAAAACACATAGCAATTGTGGCTCTGTAAATGTGTTTTAAGCATGAATGAAGGGGCAATTCAAAAGCAACTAACCTATTAATGCAACTGCATTAAAATATGTTCAAAGCCTCAAGCATAAAATCAAAAAGAAGTCTAAACAAACAAATATGCTGAACTACAAAGTTATTTACAGCCAGCAAGCCACTTTTCCCCAGTAATAAAAGTCCTCAACACACATACACAAGCAAACACAAGTCTCATTCCCCTCAGGAAAGCTAGAGGGCCCACTTGAAAAAAGAACAGGCGCCAGAGCACAGCTCCCACAATCACTCCAGCAAACATTAAAAAGCTAATTATCCCGGGAACAAAAGTGCCAGTTTATTTTCACTTAACACAATTAGTCATAAACTGCATTTTGAGTTGTTAATCCAAGCCAGCTCCCATTCTCTGCCAATTATTCATAGTTGCATATTCATGCCGACCGTATTCAAAGTTTCAAAGCAAATGTTGTTTTTTTTTCATCTGGTTGTGTGAACGTTAATCACCCCACCCACACATTGCATGGATTAGCCATTTAGATATGAGGCCGTATCAGGGCCCGAACGCAGCACCGCCAAGTGCTCGCTTTAATGTATATAGTGTTTATTCTCTTACTGTGGTAAGTGGCTAGGTACTATGTTCTCTGTCGAAATCATTCTAATCCACTCTCAGAGTGGGTGGAATAATTAAATGATTAGCAAAATATAGAAATATTTAATGCGTCTTGCCTTTTATTCACTGAGCATCAATGCAGCCCCTTGAAGTGTCATAGGAGCTTGAAATGCTCAAAATCAAATTGGCTTGACATTCATTTTCGAATGCTTGAAACTAATTCAAATGAACTCTGTCAACACATGACCCTGAAAGCCACAACTTTTCATTACCATCCTGAGACTTGCACGTTCACAATTGTGCGTGTGCATGTGAAACTGACCAACTGCTTTTTTCTTTGTCCTGCCCACTAAATATTTAGTGAATATTCCATAAAGAGAAATGTGCAAAATCACTTGTTTGGAAGTTGCATCTTTCTTCCGTATGTTTAAAAATACCACATTATTATTGCTGCTCCATCTCGGACATCACCTCTGAAGGTCATAAACCTCAATGTGTCAGTCAAAGATGTCTAAGGAGCATAATGTCATCTTGGTAACCTTTAATGTTAAGATATCATTTTTTAATGGAAACACCTCTCTGATGTGATATGCCCTTTGTTCAGCCAGCAAATATACAAATAATTATGTGGCTTGTGATGCAAAGACTTTCTTTTCTTGCACTCGATTCTGTCGTATGCAATCTCCCCATTTGTTTGACTATGACAATGAAAAATATAGATGATCTGCAGGCCACGTTCAGGATAATGCACATAGAATAGTAGGTGTACAAAAACTTCAAACATAAAGCTGAATGCATAACATCTGGATAGTGCATTAGCAGTCTGGTCAGATATAAGTGATTTTTTGGTAAGGTCACCAACACGTCTTGCGCAACGCATGCATGAAGAGTGATGGTGACTGTAAAGCAGTGCTGTGACTCGCTGACCCTCCTGTGCTACAACTCCTGGGACACCTGGGAAGAGTTTTTAACAATACCCATGACAGCTATGGTCTACACAGAGGCGTTATTTAAAACATTTGAAGTCACGGCATTTCCACTGCAACTCACTACATTTTAGCGTCCTAGTGCAGACTTATAAAATACAGAAACATCACATCCACAAATAACATGAAAAATGTAATGTGTGACCAAATTTTCTCTGATTGATTGGTTACATTTTTTTCAATAGTGCACTTTAGACATTCTACTAAATATAAGTAAGTTTGCAACTATATGTCAACTAATTTAATTTGCAAAATTAAGTGTACGTTTACATAACACTTTTTTTTTTTGCGTTTTTTGCATACAGACGTTTTCAAAATCATCTCCATTCACACAGATGCTCAAAAATGATTAAAAACGCTGTATTAAACATGCCAGGCCAGTAGTTGGTGATGTCACTTTGTAAAGAAACAATATGCACTTATAGACTGAAAAGATAACATGCGTGCACATGACGTCACCGTTTTCATTTGTTTAGTTTACACTGAAACGATAACGGTGTCGTTTTTAAAACTTGCACTCCTGTTTTTAGGCCTCCAAATCGCTGTTGTCGCGTACATGAGCGACCAAAACGCATAATATGTTTTCCATTTTTAGTTGAAAACGGTGTCGTGTAAATGCCCTTTTACTCTCATTAATTTGCAACTACATGTCAGCTAACTCTCATTAGAGTAGTTACTGGTATAGCTTATAGGGTTAGTAGAATAAGTTGACTCATCGTCAGTAGAATGTCTGTTGGAGAGCATCAAAATAGTGTTAGCAGATATTAAGCAGAGTCTACTAATACTTTAAGGACTGCTTGATGACATGTAGTTGCAAAGTTATATTTAGTAGAATATCTAAAGTGGAATATCAAAATAAAGTGTTACCTTTTGATTTATTTTTATTTCCCTTATTCTTTTCTTGCCTTATTATTCTTTTCTTTTCACTTGCATGCATCAGCAAAACTTGATTTATGTGTACATGGCTTTTGCAGGTATACTTGCAAACACCATTTGCGGTATTAAGCAACCATAAAAAGCTCTGTCTCTGCCAGTGGATTTGTACAGTACTCGCCTTGTAACTGTCTAGTGTGTACCAGTCCCAAAACATTTGAAAATGATTTCTAAGCTAGACGAAAAGCATGTCAAGACCCCGAGATGACTTCATCACAGCTGCGGAGTGAAGATGTGTGAGTGTTTGTACAGTAGTTTTGTACGCCGCTCTCTTCTGCCTCAGGGATAAGATGAGTGTGCCGGAGAAGAACTTCAACAACACAGCTCTCTGCCTGAACTGGCCTCCACTCTCACCAGTCTGACTAACAAAGGTAACGGGAACAAAGTTATTCAAGGAAATGTTGTCTAACCTAATGCATTTGTTATGGATATTTTTATGGATTGTTCATTGTGTTTTTTAAAACCATCTAAATATCTTTTATGTGAGTAACTATGTATGTTAAAATTAGAACTGTTCAATGATTTTCTTAAGTAAGTCTTCTTTTAAATGATTACATAATTATTTGTGAAGTAATGAATTTGTGGTTATTATATTAGATGAATGATAATATTAATAAAAAAAGGAGCGATAAAGACAATCAGCAGTCAATGAAGCATGCAGTTACCTGATAAATAGTCAACCTAAAAATCATCTTAATATATTCATTTTAAAATGTATGATTCAGAATAAAGCAAAATGTGCATTTACACTGTAACAAAGATATTATCAGTGTTTTTACTTAAAAATAGATAAATACAGAATGCAATTCAGCTTATTTTTCATCCTAAATTACAAGGTAGCACTTTATTTCAGTGTCCTTGCTACATATCTTATATGCCCTTTGAGTAAATTATGCATAATTACATGCAACTAACCCTAAACCAACAGTACATCTATAGTAAGTACCCTATAGTAAGTACATGTTGTTCATTAATATTACTTAGTATTTAAATAAGTAAAATAAAATGACACCTTAAAAAATACCAATTATAATTTATATAAAATATTATTTCACATTCCCTACAATAGCTTCGGTCCCACTTCATGATAAGTGTCTTTAACTACTTTTACTATGTGCATTTAAATTAATAATTTGAGACAATGCACTTCTTGTGTGCATACATGTTTTTTGCCAAAAAAAACTACATATAATTACAGCTGTAATTAATTTCTGTAATGGCATCTGTAATTACACTGTTGTTCACTGTTACACTGAAGTTACCCTTCGCTTACCTCTTAACCCACCCTTAAACCTAACTATACTACTAACCTTACCTGTATGTCACTTCGATAGCAGCAAAAGTGTTTTGCAATACAACATGAACACAATAAGCACATTGAACCAGACATTTTTGTTGCTGTTGTTGTTGTAAGTAGTTAAATACACCTAATGAAAAGTGTGACCATAGCTTCATTTTATAATGGACAAATATCTCTTTGGTTGTGTCTTGAAACTACTCACAATGCAACAATATATCAGTTATGGTATCGCCCATGTGCATGGCAGGTCGAGACAACCTTTATCTGTGTAATGCATTCCCGTGGGAGAGAGAAGACCTTCGCCACAATCCTAACCTTTGGCACCAGGTGCACACAAAGGGCATCAATTTAGCTAAATGTTACCAATAAAAAGAGATGTATCTACTTATCTCATGTTACAAAAGAAAACTGCAATGACATTAGCAGCTAGATAATATTTGATGGATAAATATCATTCTGTTCATGTAAAGATCACCAAACGAAGGCTGTCTGTAATATTATGAAACTGTTTCTGATACAAATATGTGTATGGCCGAAATAATCACTAGTCACAAATCGCTACTAGTAAAGTTTATTTGCAAAAATGTATGAATTATTATTATTATCATTATTTTGATGAGAAAGACTATCTGCAAATGCTGTTAAATCTTGGAGGGAACGATTCTGTATTTGTTAATGCTAATCAAAAATAAATAATATATTACTCTGTATTTAATGCATTAACACAATATGGTTACGAGTACGAAACGTGCATGTCCATTAATTTATTATTAACCTGAGTGTGTTTATCAGTTGTGTATTCAGTACATGTAAAATGTTTTTTTTAATTGTGCAGTTTCTGTTTAATTGACATTACTGATTACTGTAACTGCATCATGTGTTTGTCTGTGTTTAGAATGTGAGAGGTTTTATAAAGCTGTTGAAAGAGTCCTGTCCATACGCATTCAATAATAAATCTTTGCACATTTTCACAAACATCTTCAGGAATTTTGATTGATTTGTTTAAACAGATTGAGAAAAGCCTCGTCTTGTGCAAAGATTTTGCTTATTCGGCGAGGCTTTCAATGTGGGTGTCTTTTCATTGTGTATGTGATTAACCGCATGGAGTTTGATTTATATATGTGCAATGTGTTTATTTAATTTATTCTAATATGCTGCTCAATATGAGCTATTTTCAAGCATCTTAAATAGATAAGGCTTTATCACTGAGGGAAGACATGAAAACAGTACGCCGTTTAGTGCGGAGTTGAGCTTCCCAGTGACTGCTAATAGGCTTTCACTAGAGCGCTTTAGCACTTTGAAGCCGAGGAGACTTAATGATCCCACAGAGTGTATTTCCATGCAGGGTAAAGCTGTTTCTCACACATTTTTTTGAACTCATCATTACTTTAGATGTATAGCCTCTTTCCCCGTAACACTTCTCCTGCATGTAATACAGCTTAAATATGTCCCTGGTATGCAAATAACACAGGCTCTTATACTCCTACATGGAAAAAAATGGAATGCCGTAACAGCTTTTTCTCCATTTCTCCTACTTCAGGCTATAAGCACAAAAAATGTGGAATAATAATTTCAAATTCTGAGAGCGAAAATGTTTGACTGCCTTCCTCAAAGACATCTGTATATTTGCTCATCTTTATTACAAAAAAAAAGATATAGGCCTAAATAATTTACAAGAATATACATACACAAACACATAACTCTATCAGAACAATCATTTTTTGTAAAACAGCAAATACTTATTATACACATAAAATGTTAATATAATGTTGACAGTCTTTATATTATATTAATATAACACACGATAGATAAGAAAGTATAGTTTATGTGTATGTGTATATATATATATATATATATATATATATAGAGAGAGAGAGAGAGAGAGAGAGAGAGAGAGAGAGAGAGAGAGAGCATTACAGTATAATAGTATTCTTTATTTTAGTATTAAATAGTATTAAATTATATATTAAATGTGTGTATACTGAGACTGAAATCATCAGCAACAACCACGTTAGCTTGCAATCTTTCATGAAGGCAGTGATGAAGCATCGTAAAATTCCAGCGGAATTTTTGGCTTGTGAAATCTAACCTGTCAGTTTCCGTAGGGGAGATGCCTGATCTTCGGTTGCCCAGCACATTTCATCAGGCGTCAGAATTACTGACATGCTATAGCTTAACTCATCAGCACCAACAGAGAGATCTTACTGAGAGATAAACTCACATGGCTCTTTGATACGTTTTCTTTCGTCAAGTGTAAAATGAAGATGGGTTTGGGCATTTTACAGTTACTCAAAGTCACTTTGAAATAAAACTTGATCATTCTGATTTTTATGCAGTATCGCAGTATTTATTATAAATTATTTATCCATGCACAATATTATTATTATTATGATTTTTATGTGCCCTCAAAATATCAAAATAACTTCCCCTCCCTCTTGCAGCGACTTCTCTTCTCTGATGACGTGTTTTCTGGCATGAGGGCGGGACAACCCTCATAACCGCCCTAAATTTGTTCTTGTTCGAGAGGTTGTTTCTCTCCGATGTATGGCACAGTTAAAAAGAAAATTCCGTGCATTAAATGGAATCAGTCTGCAATCTGTTAATAAGAAATATCTCAGCACAAATGCAGACTGTGGCAGTCAAAAAGATGAGTAATTTATTAATTGAAAAGCAATTAACATTTCTTTCCCTGTCTACAAGGCATGCATATGATCAACACATCAGATATAACATGTCATTCAGTTCTAACACTATCAGTCCATCACTTACAATGACTTCTCGTTGTTATTTTGAAATTATTGCTGATCAAACCTATAATTATATGCCCATAACTTTCTCATCTTTCAGAAAGCCTTTTAACACAACACCTTCAAAGCTTTTCTCCTTCGTCTATTCCCAACTTATTTCTGGGAGCGCATTAGCATATGTCTGAACTATGGCACTGCATACCTCCCCATCACTCTAATATATACATACACACAAGGGGGGAAAGAGGGGCCGCGGGGCACACACATGTGGGTCTTTTCTTTCTTTCTCCCGCTCTCTTTCTCTTTACTATCTCACTCTCTCAGGCTGGGGCACAGGGGACTTCTCTTAAACTCCAGCAGGAGGGACACCTGTTCACTCGCCCCCTGAAGACATGAGTTCAGTATTGCTCTGTCAATCTCTCAGCATCCTGGCTGTTGAACACATGGCAGTGGCTAACCATTCACTGACTCATTGAGAATGGAATGACTGAGTAAAAACCTGAGCAGTTTAGACATGCTTTACAATTGAAAATGTACAGTTGAAACAAGAGAAAATAAACCGAATTACAAATTGCACTGTAAAAAGAGGGTTTCTTTTAAAATAATTTGCGTTTCATTTGGTAACATCTATAAATTGGGGTTTATTCAAGCCATGAATGTTTAATCTGACTAAATAAACTTGGCAAATTACAGTTTTTTTATTCACTTTCATACTGTTTTCGGAACATTTTCAAAACTGATCTTGTAACACTACTAACCACTCTTTCAAAACCTAAATTTTCATTACTGTTATACACATGTTCTTCACATAATCAGCTTCAAAACACAAGACCATGTATGTAATGAGATAAATTTGGTTTAATCGCTGAAACACATTCAGTACTGTATGATTCAGTACTACAAACATTTAATTCAGTAAATGATGCAAGATATGTGTTTCAAATGAGATTTGTTGCTGAATTAAAAATGTTAGAGTAATACAGGCCACTTTAGAAAATAAACTTAAATTACCTAACTTAAGGAAATTACATTAATCCATAATGTTTGAAATATTATCTGTGCAGTGTGTTATTAAAAGTTGTGATATGGTGTGAAGTGAAGATATGACATGACTACAAGGTTTTGTGCTAGAACAGTTTACCATATGACTGAGAATATTCTATACTGTATAGTTGTCTATACTGTAGTTCAGTGTGAGTTACGGTGATTTTGCATCACTACCATGTTAAGACATCTGTTTACAGTATCATACTGTAATGTCAAATGCCTGTATTTGACCCCATCCGTCTTCTGAAGCATCTCTGATCAATCTTATGGACAGACAGTCATTCATTGTTTCATCTCTCTTGTTCTGTATCCTTCTCTATTTTCACAAACCTCTCTCTCTCTCTCTCTCTCTCTCTCTCTCTCTCTCTCTCTCTCTCTCTCTCTCTCTCTCTCTCTCTCTCTCTCTCTCTCTCTCTCTCTCTCTCTCTCTCAAACACACACACTTTGAACATCATTATCAGAGATAAATCACTTACACCGTAACAAGAATGTATCATTTAGATATAAATTCTGGAAATTGCAATCCAGTTTTATACACTGAAATCTGACAGTTGTTGTAACTATCCCGTTTTAGTTAACTTAACTTAATGTCTTAACTTAATTGAAAAAAAAAATCTAGTAATATTTAATATTTGCATACTATTTCTTTGATGCCAAATTAACATTACTGGTTTGAGTATACTATTTTGTCATTAAAAATGTTTAAATAGATGAACTGTAGTTACTTTATTCAAAAAAAAATTATGTAACTGATGACTTAAATTGTTTTTTTAGTTTTGCCAGCTTATTCAGGTTTACAGTGTGCATCAGTTTCTTTCTTGAAAAAAAAAACACATAAATAAATAAAACCTATGATTTTAAACCCCCATGCAAAAATTACACTTCTTGGAAAGCCACAATTAGTTTTGACAAAATGATAACACATAAATACCAACCTTATGAAAGTTTTGTTTTTTCTAAATTTCCCAAGAATATTATGAAATGCAATGCCATTTGAGGATTTCGACATAAAGAACACTGACTGCAAATGATTTGCTTTGGAGAGAAGAGCTTTATAAAGACTTCGGCTGAATTACAGCAGAAGGACACAGGGGATTCTATTGCTAATTTAATGTAATATGAATCGCACAGTAGAAACAGACCATTTAAATTAATGCAACATCTGAGAAGAGCAAAGTGGGTGTACCTCATTTGCTATATAATTGCGTGCATTTGCCTCCATAATTTCCTGAATTGGTCATGCCATTTGTGGATCCAGCTGTTTTAATCACTCTCATTTGTTTAATTTGTTTGTCATATCCCTGGTCTGCACGTCCTCTCATGCATACAAAAGAGCGTTCAAAGGCAGCACTTGATTCATGCAGTGGAATGTGGATAAAATCCAGATAACTTGTTTATTTTACAACATACCAGCAGTATGTTTACATTTGCAAATGACTTGCTTGCCAGTTCACAATGCTCAGCATCATTAAATAAGCACTACTCGACTGTGTCATCCTGGTAGCAGTTTTGCACTTCTATGTGCAGCCATGAAAAATAAAATAAAAAGACTTGTTTGTTTCATTTACTGTAATTTGTTTGTGGTCATAAAATAGTAACCTCAAAATCCTCATATGACTATTTAGACATATATGAATGCATACAAAATATACACACAGACAGTTGCATCATGAAGAGAATTTGTGCTGACACAAGATAAGATAAAAGAAATGTGCTCTCATAAAACATCTTAATGTTACCTTTGACAATGTTAACATCGTTATTTTTTTTTCAAACCCATCACCGTTTATGATTTGGCCTCAGAGGTTTTCTCGACGCTCAAAGTGCAAACCTAACTTCCGTGACAGTCTTGAGCAGCTATGAAGGGGTGAGAGGTGATAGCCTTTAGTGATACTCAAATAAACACTCTTGAAGTATTGTTCCACACAATGGACCTTTCGGGAGCCGTACACCCCCAACAATTTCTGTTCCAGCCGTCGCGGGCTACATGCACATCTGCAGATCTATATATCACCATGCATTGCACACCCTAACATTCCACAGAGCGCAGCGCCGGCAGTGATTTGTGCTCTTCTCTCCTACTTTTTTTTATTATTATTAAATTTTCATCTGCAATCTCAATGTCCTCTTGACTAAAAGCACAGCCTTTTAAATCAATCTCGCAACTCGACTGTAAACCTGAAGTAACCATACATTATGAGGCTTACTGATGTTAGAATGGCATCCGCTCACCTTCTTTTGCTCCCTCTGCACTTGGAACGCATATATATATATTGTTGTGCGCTAACAGATGGGCAATCTTGCAGCCAGAGATGCTTAAAAGTGTTTAATAAATGTAAAACAACCTATATAGTGTTGAAGAAAGGGGCCTAAAGCAGAACCAGCTGTCTGACCGTGGCAAGAGACCATACAGAGGATCCAAGCCCAT